>CM051239.1:130291903-130923153 GCA_027917425.1 Gastrophryne carolinensis
TAAAACTGCTAATGGGAGAGGTTTTTGCAAATGTACTTTATAAGGGCATGCATTGTTCCATTACATAATTAAAATAGTATTGTAACTCTGTGTACAAAAAAATAACTTTTCCAATGTTCAAGACATTTTTAACACATTTTTAAATTACATTCCCTGTAGGTTATGCCTCCCCACATGCTAATAGTGCTGTCATTTTTTATGTTTACTTAGATTCCAGAAAAGCAAATATGCTTCCAAAACTGTTGCCATAAAAAAGTAAGAATACTGAAAGTTGTTGCCTTGTTTTTATCTATTGGGACTTTACATTCACATTATGGCAGCATTAATCCTCTGGAAGCCCTTAATGTGTGTAATTTATAACCACTACAGCTGATATGCCAATTACTGCAGCATTTGTTATTATAAATTACTACATTATCTATTGATTGATTCCATCTTCCGTACTGCCAGTGATGACTGCGATCCAGCAATGCACTAATTTGCATTCACAGTATTAAGATAGATTATATAGCTATGATGTTAGTGAACTTTACATCTTTGTGTGCACATTTTAAAGTTATGTTTTCCTGCCTCAGTATATATATAGTATATATATACATTTATGTATATGCAACCTTGCACATTTTTCCTTCTATGGGCAGGGCCATATTTAGGGTTCATGCTGCCCTAGGCACTTTTTGGTCACATGCCCCTATTGGAGGGTGGCTAATGTTGTGCTTTGGTCCACTTTGAACCAACACCCAGGATTTTGACTATCCCGGGTTTTGGTCCACTTCGGTGGGGCCCCGCTGTCTGAAACCCCCCCCCCGAAAGCCCAGAAACACTCACCTCACCACGCTCCGACGTGACCGCTCCAGCCAATCACAGCACGCGTCCAAGGCCGCTTGGACGCGCATAGCAGCTCAGCGGCTCTGAGAGCGCGCCTGCGCCGGCCATTCACAAACGCCCGGCGCAGGTGCGCGCCCTGCTAGAGGGAAGAGCGAGACGCGGCCGCGGCTCGCGCATGCGCCCATGGAACGGGCTGAGGTAAGGTTTGTGGGCCTCCTGGGGGGTTCCTTCCCGCGGGACATCCCGATTTCGGATGCCCCGCGGGGAGGGATCTGATCGGTCCGGGAATCTTATAGAGAGGGCCAAGCTTCCCAAAGGGCCCAAAACTCTGATTTTCGGGGAAGCATTGCTCTGTGGAAGAAGCTTCCTGAGCTAAAGTGGACCTCCTTACAAATGGATATAGGTCCCCTTTAAATGTGTTTTCATCAACATTCAAGGTGCTGGTTATAAAGCTCAGAACCACTCCACTGTACAGACAGCCATCAATGTACAAGTGCCACCCCATAGACCTGTCACACATGGGGGGCAGTGTAAAGGCCTATCCATCTATAGAACAGCACCCACAGACTAAAATTCCCCAGCCCCCCATCTAGCATCCCCCCTGTGTCTACACTGGCTCATTATAAGGCTTTATACTGTAGTATAGAGCCACCACGCTGCCCCCCCTCCAAAATGCTGTGCTTACACAGTAAGCAATCACTTCACACAAACGCATACAGAGACCTAAAAATGCTGCTACTAATATTCTAATGAGCACCTTAATCGTCCTTATGTGCAGTTTAGGGACAATCATCATCCTGCAGAGGAGGCAAAGAAGGCAACTTCATTCTGAAAACAACAACTGTGGCTCCTTTCTCCCTGTGCTTCGCTGCTCTGCCCCTAGTGGCCAGATGAATAAACGCTGCTGATCAACATACAAGATGCCTTATTACCCATTACCCTGTCTGCCAGCTAAATATAATTTGCTGTTTTGTTTTCATTTTAAATGCGCCCTGCAGACCCAGGCGCCCCTAGGCACGTGCTTATGTTTGCCTAGTGGTAAATACGGCCCTGTCTATAGGCCAATAAAATGAATTGCCTCCTTAACAGGAACATCTGCCTTTCAGGACCCGGATATGTGACTCAGAGAGCTGTATAATATCAATTACCTTTTTCTGGATCAGTTTCATTGTGACTTTACATTAAAATAGGAAAACCCATCTATCTGAGTGACTTAGAATAAGAAATAGGATTTTTTATGTACAAGATCATACCAAGAAAGATGTGACTGAGGGAAAACAACCAATCAAAGGGATCCTGTGTACTGTAAACAACTCATTGGGATGTAAAGAATGTTTTTTTTTACAAACAGGTAGTGCACAGATAGTAATAATAATTGATTGAGTGACGTTGCCTGTTCAGATTGATACACATTTTAGGTTACACCGTGCTAATAGGAGGGTCACAATTTGGAGCAAATTAGCAGTAATTAACTAATTGTCTCTTCCTGATCAGTGGAGGGGGTGTAATGATTTTAAGAATATTTTCTTGGCCAAGGGTCTCCTAATACCTGTTAACATATATTTGAACAGTAGGGTTTTTCTCCCATAAGCATTGATGGATTGATGGATATTGATGGATTGTCTATAGGAAAAGGACAGCAAGTTTTCCTTGTTTCGCCGACCATCACAGTCCCTAGATCTCAGTCCAATAGAACATTTTTCACCTAGGTTGAATTGGCTGTTCAGAGCATGTCATATCCTCCATCTATATCTGTGAAGGACCTGGAATATATCTTGTGTGATTAGTTGGACAGTGCTGATTGTAAGTTTTGGACACTACCCCCTGGGCCTCGGGGGACATATCTGTGTCTCAGTGCATTGACCTAGCTATATGAAGTGGGAAATTTAAGGTATGTAAAGTTCCTTCTCAGGCATTTAAAAAACGTCTATTCTCACCTTGCCCCTGCAGCTTCTATGAACAAATGATTCCCTTCCTCCAGCACCAGGAAGACATGACGGGGTCCATCAGGCTGGCGCCATGCCGCCTAACATGCATTCTCCAATCATTACAATGGAGAGGGGTGCCAAGGCAGGGTGTGCCAAGCCCACCTTGGCACATCCCTTACATTGCAACACATGAACAAAGGGAGTAGGAGTGTTGGGGGCAGAAACAAGGCCCCACTGATGCTGTCATGTAAAGCAGCTGGTGCTAGGAGATATAATCTCTGGATCCCATCTTTGGTAAGTATGATAATGACAGTACTGGATAGAGGAGCTACGAGGGCACCCCAGACCAGCACAGAGGAGCTGTAGGGGACAAAATGTTAGTATAGACTTTTTTTTGTTTGGGGCTGGACAATCTCTTTAGGCCAAACGTCGACTGTATGTCTCAATTCTATCAGATGGTTAACAAAACATCATTAAGAAAAATACAGCATGTCCAGTTGCCTAGATTTTCTACTACAGACATACAGAGGTGACAGAGTTCAGGGAGCCATATATTGAGTTGGGAAGTGAATACCTTGGTAAGCATTATCTCTCCCTCCTACTGGACCTATAACAAACAATATGAGTCATTCTGAAAATCCGTATAGCTCCCTGAAATAGGTCCATTGTGTTACATTGTTATAGCCAAATAGCAATTTATTTATTTTACTAATTACTTATATTGATTCTATTGTAATCAGCTGTGATACTTTCTAAAGCAGTCATGAGCCTTTTATTGGAGTGTAGATCGCACACCTTGCAATGTGATGTGTATATCGCACTTTGGGATGGGTTGGACTCTCTAAGGATTGTCACCTCTGTACCTTGTGGGAACTATGCAGTGATAAATTGCTACTGTTCTGAAGGCCAAAGAAGCCCCAGACTGCTTTATGTCTCTGCATCTCAAAGGATAGTTATTCAGAGAAGGCAGTAGACGCTTGTGAGTTGTGACATTTTGGGTTCTTGACAAAGCGGTAATGCAATGGAATGCTAGACAAAAATAACACACATAAGGCTTGATTCAGCATCAGACGATTTTGTATTCTAGACAAATTTTGGCTGAGAAAAACCCATTCTCAATTCTCAGATAATCAATGAACATGACAGACGCCAATTGTTTTTTATTTTTCACTATATTATTATCTTTTAAAAAATGGTGTCCTGCCCCTCCCCCCATGAGCCAACTAGCCCGGGCACCATAGGGGCTGGTAACACAGAACTCAGAGGCGTCGCTGGTGACACCGGCTGCCCCCTGGCTCTGCTGGTTTACCAGCCCTTATGCCCTTAGCATACCAATAGGATGTTTCCATGTCCCCGGGATCCCTCTGAACCCTTTACCTGTTCACCGCAAATGTAAGTAAAAAATACACCACACAAATGTATTCTTAATTCAACTTACCGGTCTCCGTCTTCTTTCTTCTGTCCTCCAAAGGGTCTGGTGTTCAAGGTCCCACACCTCTGATCTTCAGGGCTCTTCTGTGCCCCATTCACCATCTTCATTTAGTGGTGGAGGTCGTCATATGCTCCTTCCATCCTGGCTATGAAGCTAGGGACTGTGATCTGGACTGGATTTTCCCCATGTCACTCCATACATCACAGGATGGGGGGATAAGGGGACCCCTATACTAGTTATACTAGTTGGGGTCCACCTTGTCACCTGCCAATGCCAGCAGGTGCCCAGTCTGATTAGCCACACCCCCATTTAGGACGTTGAGAGATTGAAGAGCCCAGCATAAGGGATGGTACAACCACAAAAACTGGTAAAACCACAAAAACTGGGAAACTCACCTGGCTCTGAATTGACCCTATATAGAGACTTAATTTGCACAAACTCATTATCTCTATTTGTATAACATTTGTTAAGTCAATAGAGTTTCTCATACGGTTATTGGGATTTGCAAGTAATGATATTTATTATGTGATATAGCACTGTTCATGGGCTGTCACTGGATATTGTTTAAAAATATACAAAGTGTTGGGCAATTTAATTTTGTTTAGCTCATATATGTTGGGCACACCCGAGACAAATGGTGGTTCCTTTCTGTACATGACGCCAGGTATCAGTGAACAACCTAAATCTACTCAAGATA
Source organism: Gastrophryne carolinensis (assembly GCA_027917425.1). Taxonomy (NCBI): domain Eukaryota; kingdom Metazoa; phylum Chordata; class Amphibia; order Anura; family Microhylidae; genus Gastrophryne; species Gastrophryne carolinensis. Next base: position 130,296,789 of record CM051239.1, read on the forward strand.
AATAATTATACAATAACAATTTTTGTTACTAAACAAGTGTTTAGTTTTGGAGTCTCACTCTCTTGCTTTTTATCTACTGCAGCACATGCAGCAGACAAGCTTTAAAGCGGAACAACACCCTCCGCAGCATCCATGCTGGACCTCCTCTCCCACACATAACCCCTCCAGACACCTGTAAACCTTACCTTAACATTGCTCCCCTGCTGGAAATCCAGTGCCGCGATTGGCCGCCAGGCAGTCATGTGGGATGCAGCCACTTGCAGTGCTGTCACAGCCAGTGCTGGACTGGGATGCCTGGGGCCCACCAGTCGAACTGACTCTGTGGGTGCACCCCACATTTAGATGCAAGTATAAACCGGCTTACATTCATGGCCCATGCACAGAAACATTAAGCCTGGCTGTATAGTCGATGCGAGCGTGGGGGGGGGGGGGTAAGCACTTGGCATGCCACAAATAAGTTCAGGTTTGGTGTTAAATGCCCGCAATAGGGCCCCTGGGTTTTTTCTTGGTCAGTCTAAGCCTGGTCACAGCCCACATGACCACTGGGTTACCAATCCTGGTGCTGGATTCCTGTTGCGAAAGCAAAGTTCAGGTAAGGTTTATGGGTATCGGGGGGGGGGGGGGGGGGCTATGTGCGGGGGGGCTCCAGTTCTGTGAGAACAATCAAATAAGGTCAAGGAGCCACTCTTGTGGGACCTCTTGGCCTTACGTGCCCCGATGCGATTGCTACCCCAGCAACCAGTTTGGTCATGTCCTAGGTTGTGTTCATGATACAGCTAAGGACCTAAGGACCATATATTGCCCTACTATACTTTATGTCGCATATTACTTTGGTTTCTGTTTCACAATTGGATGTGTTCCCCCCCCCCCCCCCAATGGGGGAAAAAACACATATGACACATAGTATACAACACAAAAACTGTATAATAATAAAGTGGCTGAATCATCTGAATATTTAGCATTATTAGATAGCAGTTACAATTTTAGTTTTATTGAAAGCAGCAGCGTAAGTCCAATAAAATAATAACTACACAATATGTTTTAGAATAGTGGCATCACTGACATTTTAAAATTGGAAACATCATAACAGTTCTTCAAAAGTAATCAGTCGCAGGAATTCATAACTGTCTTTAAAAGTCAACTGAATATGACAGAATCTATACATATGTCAGCCATTAAAGTTGAAATGTTTTGACTATAAAATAATATGAATTATTATTAGTGGAAGTAAGTGGGATCTGCCTTCAAGGCTTATGAACAGTGTTGCTGTTAAGTTAAAGAGGAAATCCAAGCATATACCAAATCCTGGCCATCCCTCTGCTCTCTACTATGTTAAGCCCAATTCAGGCAGTTCTATATTTTGCTGAAGATTATCGGGGTTATCAAAAGGATTTTGGACATTTGCAGAGAGGTTACATTTTAACAGGCAGGTTTTCTTAATTAGTACACAGGGAAGTGAAATAACACAATTAGGGATGAGCGAATCGATCCGGACGAACCCGGATTCGATCCGAATTTCAGGAAAAATTCGATTCGGATCGAATCCGAATTTCCCCGCGATTCGATCACTCGAAGTTTTCCTTTAACATCCATTCATTTACATTACAGGCATTCTAAGATGGCGGGCGGGACATGTCTGGACATGTATCCCGCGCCAGTGCAAGCTGGGGCAGTCACATGCAGCCTATCAGCAGCCAGCAAGCCCGGTGACGTCACACAGCGGTATTTAACGGCGGCCATCTTGCTTTTCCTCATTTCTCTATTGCATTCGTGACAGACAGACAGAACGCTGTGTAGCTGAGGCAGTTAGACAGGCTGGAGACAGGCTGGAGACAGGGACAGACAGGGACAGGCTGGAGACAGGCAGGAGACAGGCAGGAGACAGACAGGAGACAGACAGAAAGCCAGGGAAAGGTAGGAAAAACGGAGCTGGCTGACAGGGAGATTTTTTTTTTTTCATCCAGCCTTTGTTAGCGTTTTCAGGCTGCTTATAGTAACTAACTGTGCATATATACTGAACTGATCTTAAGTCTGCTGTGAGGCATCCCATTCTGTGACTAAAGCAGCCACTATTTAATAGCATAATAAACATTTGCACTTATTCTCATAGAAATCAGGCCTGATAAAGACACTTTTGCTGTGCATGCTCTCTGGTTTTTGTGGCACTGGCATCCCATTCTGTGACTAAAGCAGCCTCTATTTAATAGCATAATAAACATTTGCACTTATTCTCATAGAAATCAGGCCTGATAAAGACACTTTTGCTGTGCATGCTCTCTGGTTTTTGTGGCACTGGCATCCCATTCTGTGACTAAAGCAGCCTCTATTTAATAGCATAATAAACATTTGCACTTATTCTCATAGAAATCAGGCCTGATAAAGACACTTTTGCTGTGCATGCTCTCTGGTTTTTGTGGCACTGGCATCCCATTCTGTGACTAAAGCAGCCTCTATTTAATAGCATAATAAACATTTGCACTTATTCTCATAGAAATCAGGCCTGATAAAGACACTTTTTCTGTGCATGCTCTCTGGTTTTTGTGGCACTGGCATCCCATTCTGTGACTAAAGCAGCCTCTATTTAATAGCATAATAAACATTTGCACTTATTCTCATAGAAATCAGGCCTGATAAAGACACTTTTGCTGTGCATGCTCTCTGGTTTTTGTGGCACTGGCATCCCATTCTGTGACTAAAGCAGCCTCTATTTAATAGCATAATAAACATTTGCACTTATTCTCATAGAAATCAGGCCTGATAAAGACACTTTTGCTGTGCATGCTCTCTGGTTTTTGTGGCACTGGCATCCCATTCTGTGACTAAAGCAGCCTCTATTTAATAGCACAATAAACATTTGCACTTATTCTCATAGAAATCAGGCCTGATAAAGACACTTTTGCTGTGCATGCTCTCTGGTTTTTGTGGCACTGGCATCCCATTCTGTGACTAAAGCAGCCTCTATTTAATAGCATAATAAACATTTGCACTTATTCTCATAGAAATCAGGCCTGATAAAGACACTTTTGCTGTGCATGCTCTCTGGTTTTTGTGGCACTGGCATCCCATTCTGTGACTAAAGCAGCCTCTATTTAATAGCATAATAAACATTTGCACTTATTCTCATAGAAATCAGGCCTGATAAAGACACTTTTGCTGTGCATGCTCTCTGGTTTTTGTGGCACTGGCATCCCATTCTGTGACTAAAGCAGCCTCTATTTAATAGCATAATAAACATTTGCACTTATTCTCATAGAAATCAGGCCTGATAAAGACACTTTTGCTGTGCATGCTCTCTGGTTTTTGTGGCACTGGCATCCCATTCTGTGACTAAAGCAGCCTCTATTTAATAGCACAATAAACATTTGCACTTATTCTCATAGAAATCAGGCCTGATAAAGACACTTTTGCTGTGCATGCTCTCTGGTTTTTGTGGCACTGGCATCCCATTCTGTGACTAAAGCAGCCTCTATTTAATAGCATAATAAACATTTGCACTTATTCTCATAGAAATCAGGCCTGATAAAGACACTTTTGCTGTGCATGCTCTCTGGTTTTTGTGGCACTGGCATCCCATTCTGTGACTAAAGCAGCCTCTATTTAATAGCACAATAAACATTTGCACTTATTCTCATAGAAATCAGGCCTGATAAAGACACTTTTGCTGTGCATGCTCTCTGGTTTTTGTGGCACTGGCATCCCATTCTGTGACTAAAGCAGCCTCTATTTAATAGCATAATAAACATTTGCACTTATTCTCATAGAAATCAGGCCTGATAAAGACACTTTTGCTGTGCATGCTCTCTGGTTTTTGTGGCACTGGCATCCCATTCTGTGACTAAAGCAGCCTCTATTTAATAGCATAATAAACATTTGCACTTATTCTCATAGAAATCAGGCCTGATAAAGACACTTTTGCTGTGCATGCTCTCTGGTTTTTGTGGCACTGGCATCCCATTCTGTGACTAAAGCAGCCTCTATTTAATAGCATAATAAACATTTGCACTTATTCTCATAGAAATCAGGCCTGATAAAGACACTTTTGCTGTGCATGCTCTCTGGTTTTTGTGGCACTGGCATCCCATTCTGTGACTAAAGCAGCCTCTATTTAATAGCATAATAAACATTTGCACTTATTCTCATAGAAATCAGGCCTGATAAAGACACTTTTGCTGTGCATGCTCTCTGGTTTTTGTGGCACTGGCATCCCATTCTGTGACTAAAGCAGCCTCTATTTAATAGCATAATAAACATTTGCACTTATTCTCATAGAAATCAGGCCTGATAAAGACACTTTTGCTGTGCATGCTCTCTGGTTTTTGTGGCACTGGCATCCCATTCTGTGACTAAAGCAGCCTCTATTTAATAGCATAATAAACATTTGCACTTATTCTCATAGAAATCAGGCCTGATAAAGACACTTTTGCTGTGCATGCTCTCTGGTTTTTGTGGCACTGGCATCCCATTCTGTGACTAAAGCAGCCTCTATTTAATAGCATAATAAACATTTGCACTTATTCTCATAGAAATCAGGCCTGATAAAGACACTTTTGCTGTGCATGCTCTCTGGTTTTTGTGGCACTGGCATCCCATTCTGTGACTAAAGCAGCCTCTATTTAATAGCATAATAAACATTTGCACTTATTCTCATAGAAATCAGGCCTGATAAAGACACTTTTGCTGTGCATGCTCTCTGGTTTTTGTGGCACTGGCATCCCATTCTGTGACTAAAGCAGCCTCTATTTAATAGCATAATAAACATTTGCACTTATTCTCATAGAAATCAGGCCTGATAAAGACACTTTTGCTGGCCAAAGCCCTACTGGACCCTGCCAGGTCGATTCCTGCCCGGGGCATCCCATTCTGTGACTACAGCAGCCTCTGTTTAAGACCATATAAGCATTTGCTCTTATCATATTTGAAATTAGTCTGATAAAGACACTTTTGCTGGCCAAAGCCCTACTGGACCCTGCCAGGTCCATTCCTGCCCAGGGCATCCCATTCTGTGACTAAAGCAGCCTCTGTTTAAGACCATATAAGCATTTGCTCTTATTATATTTATATTATAAGACACTTTTGCTGGGCATAGGCTTACTGCTGCCTGCCAGGTGCACTTCTGTTGAGGCATCCCATTCTGTAACATAGCATACCCCTCTTTATTTACACTAAGCAGCTCTCTTATTTACACTAAGCAGGCCTGTTGGAGGCTGAGTGTTACTGCTCACTTTTGGTGTGCATTATATTCTGTTTTATATAGACCCACTGCTGCCTGGGGGTTCTTAAAATATCACCTACTACCACGCCAGTTAGACTATGTCGGGCAGACAAGTGCCTGGAAGTGAAAAGAGGAGTGGCAGAGGCCAAGATTCCGCAGGCAGAGCTCGCATCAGACTGGGGGCCAGTAGCAGCAGGAGTCACGCTGAGAGACCTAATCTGCCAGTATCTGCTAGCGGTCGGGTCTCCACCAGTAACGCATCTGCCGTGGTAGATTGGCTGACGCGCTCATCAACAACATCATCACAACTTACATCTGAGACCCCCAGTCTAGGGTCGGTAGGTTCCTCTGACACAACCCTGAGTTGGCATGCCCCGAGAGCAGTCCCTGTCCTCCCATTGCCTCTGTCCTACGCCGTTCCCTCCCCCAGCGACGTATCCTATGCTTTGGGTTCAGCTCCACTCTTTAGTGAGGAGGACGATCAGATACAGGAGGACAGTCAGCAGCTACTGCCCAGCCAAGAAATGGAGGTGGCTTCTTTAGCTAGGCAGACAAATAGTGATGTGGACAGTGTCGTGGGTGCTGCGAGCATTCCAGCTCCTGCGCCAGACACTGTTGACGAATCCACGAACATCAGTGACGTACAGCCACAACCCGGTGATGATGATGATGATGACGATGAAGCCGATCGCACTTGGGAGCCGGGTGATGAAGGGGCTTCATCGTCATCATCAGGAGAAGAGGGGCGCAGGTTGCCCCGGAGTCAGCAGCTGAGGCAGCAAGGTGGTAGCAGTCAGCATGGGGGCACAATTCCAAAGGCTGGAGCCGGCCGGGGCCGGGGCCGGGGTAGAGCACCTGCTGTGCGGCAGTCTACCTTATCGGGAGGTAGTGGAGCAGGGGTTCCTGGAGTTGGCAACAGCAGCAGTGAATCAGTGAGGCCAGGGGGTGGGAAAAGTAGCTACTCGGCAGTGTGGCAGTTTTTCCTGAGGCATCCGCAGGAGGGTAACATGGGCACATGCAAGATATGTAGGCAAAAGGTGAAGCGTGGCCAGGGTCCAAATGTTGGCACCACGGCCCTGCGTCAACATATGATGCGTCACCATAAAACGACCTGGGAGAACCGAGGCTCCCAAGGGGTGGTCCAGTCTGCTTCCTCACCAAGTGAGCTCCCAATTTCTGCCAGCCAAGGCTCCAGCACCTCAGCCGAAGGCAGCTGTGCGTCACACCCATCCTCTGTCGCTCCTGCTCCTCCTCCTCCTCCTCCAAGTCATGCATCCCGCCAGCAATCCATCAGCGAAGCCATGTCCAAGAGACAGCAGTATGCGCCCACTCATCCTACGGCGCAGAAGCTGAATGTGCTCCTGTCCAAGTTGCTGGTGCTGCAGTCGCTCCCTTTTCAGGTGGTGGAATCTGCACCTTTCAGAGAACTGATGGCTTGTGCCGAGCCGAGGTGGAGAGTCCCAAGCCGTCATTTCTTTGCCAAGAAGGCAGTACCAGCGCTGCACACTTTTGTTGAACAGAAGGTGGGCCAGTCCTTGAGCCTGTCGGTGTGTAGCAAAATACATGGCAGCGCCGACATCTGGAGCTGTAACTACGGTCAGGGGCAGTACATGTCGTTTACGGCCCACTGGGTGAATGTGGTCCCTTTGCAGCAGCAACTTGGACAGGTCACGCCGCTTCGGCCTCCGCGCTCTCTGCCCATTGGGCCTGTGACACCGTGCGACTCGGCCTCCTCATCCTCCGCCATCTCCTCACCCTCCACTGTAGGCTCAAGTCTCAGTGCCCCTCCAGTCTACCATGTGTGCAGGGCACGGAGGTGTCACGCAGTGCTTCACATGGTTTGTCTTGGCGAACGGAGTCACACAGGGGAGGAACTGCTTAAATGTATTCATCAGGAAATCCAAACATGGCTTACTCCGAGAAAACTTAAAATGGGAATCATGGTTACCGACAATGGGAAGAACATTTTGTCTGCGCTGCGCCAAGGAAGCCTGACCCATGCCCCCTGCATGGCTCACGTCTTCAATCTGGTTGTCAAGCGGTTTCTGAAGTGTTCCCCCCATCTGCAGGACATCCTAACAACTTCACGGAAACTTTGCATGCACTTCAGCCACTCCTACACCGCCAAACACACCCTTCTTGAGCTACAGCGTCAGAATGGTATCCCCCAACATAGTCTGATTTGCGATGTTTCCACCCGTTGGAATTCCACCCTTCACATGTTGGACCGATTATATGAACAGAGAAAAGCCATCACGGATTTCCTGATGATCCAAGCAGATAGGGGGACTCCCCTGTGTAACTTCAATGTCAACCAGTGGCAGCTCATACGTGACACCTGCCGTTTGCTCAGGCCCTTTGAGGAAGCCACTTTATTTGTCAGTCGGCAGGATTACGGGATGAACGACGTGATTCCACTGCTTCATGTACTACAGCACATGTTGGAAACCATGGCTGGTCAGGGCACTGGAGACATGGCGTTTACATCTTACGGCCACATGAACCCCGTTGGAGCTGAACTGGAGGAGGAGGAGGAGGAAGAGGAGGAGGAGGAGTTGCCCAGCGAAACACAGTTTAGGCTTGGCGAAATGGCTGGTTTATCTAGTCAGCGGACAGGAGAGGAGGAGCAGGAGCAGCCAGAGGAGCTAGAGGTTTTTGAGGAAGGAGAGACAGAGGACCCGGGCACACCGTGGCAGTATGCAGTGGAGATGGAGACAGGTAGTCCATCCGAGTCACTTGCGCAAATGGCACGAAGCATGCTCACATGCTTGCGTAGTGACCCCAGAATTGTTTCCATCTGTCGGCGGGATGACTTCTGGCTGTCCACCTTATTGGACCCTCGCTTCCGGCACAAAATGGGGGCATTTTTTAAACCCACCGAGAGGGAGGACAAACTCAACTACTACAAAGACATTCTACGTAGGCAGTTGGCCGATGCCTATCTGCGCCATGGTCCATACTCTCGCAGGTCTGACTCGAGGGGACCTCTGCGCTCACCTTCCACTGCCATGGCCGCTGGGGGGGTTGGCAGCAGCAGCAGCAGAAGCTCCATCAGCAGCAGCAGCCTCAGTCTTCAGTCGCTAATGAGTAGCTTTCTACACCCGCATAGTGAGGCTACTCATGAGCAGCAGGAAGACCTGGAGCAGGACCTGAACCAGCAGGTCATGTCATACTTTGACATGACCATGCCAACACACCTTGAGGATCCGCTGGACTTCTGGGCAGCCAAACTTGATTTGTGGCCGCAACTAGCAGAGTTTGCCCTGGAAAAGCTGTCCTGCCCGGCAAGTAGCGTGCCATCTGAGCGGGTGTTTAGTGCGGCGGGGGCCATAGTTACGGCGAGGAGAACTCGTCTGTCAACTAAAAATGTGGAGAGACTCACCTTTGTCAAAATGAATCAGGGATGGATCAGCCAGGATTTCCACCCACCAATGCCTGATGCATGCGACTAGATTCAGCATGGTGCCACGTTTTACACTTTACAAATGGTGCAAAACATATTTATGTCTTTAGGCCATTTTTTGGGCTCCTGCTGCTGCTACTGCCAACTTCTGCCAACTCCAGGGTGTGATTCATCCAATTTTTGGGCTCCTGAAGCCAACTCCAGTGTATATTTGGGCTCCTGCTGCTGCTACTGCCAACTTCTGCCAACTCCAGGGTGTGATTCATCCAATTTTTGGGCTCCTGAAGCCAACTCCAGTGTATATTTGGGCTCCTGCTGCTACTACTGTCAACTCCTGCCAACTCCAGGGTGTGATTCATCCAATTTTTGGGCTCCTGAGGCCAACTCCAGTGTATATTTGGGCTCCTGCTGCTGCTACTGTCAACTCCTGCCAACTCCAGGGTGTGATTCATCCAATTTTTGGGCTTCTGAAGCCAACTCCAGTGTATATTTGGGCTCCTGCTGCTACTACTGCCAACTTCTGCCAACTCCAGGGTGTGATTCATCCAATTTTTGGGCTCCTGAAGCCAACTCCAGTGTATATTTGGGCTCCTGCTGCTGCTACTGTCAACTCCTGCCAACTCCAGGGTGTGATTCATCCAATTTTTGGGCTCCTGAAGCCAACTCCAGTGTATATTTGGGCTCCTGCTGCTGCTACTGCCAACTTCTGCCAACTCCAGGGTGTGATTCATCCAATTTTTGGGCTCCTGAAGCCAACTCCAGTGTATATTTGGGCTCCTGCTGCTACTACTGCCAACTTCTGCCAACTCCAGGGTGTGATTCATCCAATTTTTGGGCTCCTGAAGCCAACTCCAGTGTATATTTGGGCTCCTGCTGCTGCTACTGTCAACTCCTGCCAACTCCAGGGTGTGATTCATCCAATTTTTGGGCTCCTGAAGCCAACTCCAGTGTATATTTGGGCTCCTGCTGCTGCTACTGCCAACTTCTGCCAACTCCAGGGTGTGATTCATCCAATTTTTGGGCTCCTGAAGCCAACTCCAGTGTATATTTGGGCTCCTGCTGCTGCTGCTGCTGCCAACTTCTGCCAACTCCAGGGTGTGATTCATCCAATTTTTGGGCTCCTGAAGCCAACTCCAGTGTATATTTGGGCTCCTGCTGCTGCTGCTGCTGCCAACTTCTGCCAACTCCAGGGTGTGATTCATCCAATTTTTGGGCTCCTGAAGCCAACTCCAGTGTATATTTGGGCTCCCGCTGCTGCTACTGTCAACTCCTGCCAACTCCAGGGTGTGATTCATCCAATTTTTGGGCTCCTGAGGCCAACTCCAGTGTATATTTGGGCTCCTGCTGCTGCTACTGTCAACTCCTGCCAACTCCAGGGTGTGATTCATCCAATTTTTGGGCTCCTGAAGCCAACTCCAGTGTATATTTGGGCTCCTGCTGCTGCTGCTGCTGCCAACTTCTGCCAACTCCAGGGTGTGATTCATCCAATTTTTGGGCTCCTGAAGCCAACTCCAGTGTATATTTGGGCTCCTGCTGCTGCTACTGTCAACTCCTGCCAACTCCAGGGTGTGATTCATCCAATTTTTGGGCTCCTGAAGCCAACTCCAGTGTATATTTGGGCTCCTGCTGCTGCTACTGCCAACTTCTGCCAACTCCAGGGTGTGATTCATCCAATTTTTGGGCTCCTGAAGCCAACTCCAGTGTATATTTGGGCTCCTGCTGCTACTACTGCCAACTTCTGCCAACTCCAGGGTGTGATTCATCCAATTTTTGGGCTCCTGAGGCCAACTCCAGTGTATATTTGGGCTCCTGCTGCTGCTACTGCCAACTTCTGCCAACTCCAGGGTGTGATTCATCCAATTTTTGGGCTCCTGAAGCCAACTCCAGTGTATATTTGGGCTCCTGCTGCTACTACTGCCAACTTCTGCCAACTCCAGGGTGTGATTCATCCAATTTTTGGGCTCCTGAGGCCAACTCCAGTGTATATTTGGGCTCCTGCTGCTGCTGCTGCCAACTTCTGCCAACTCCAGGGTGTGATTCATCCAATTTTTGGGCTCCTGAAGCCAACTCCAGTGTATATTTGGGCTCCTGCTGCTACTACTGTCAACTCCTGCCAACTCCAGGGTGTGATTCATCCAATTTTTGGGCTCCTGAGGCCAACTCCAGTGTATATTTGGGCTCCTGCTGCTGCTGCTGCCAACTTCTGCCAACTCCAGGGTGTGATTCATCCAATTTTTGGGCTCCTGAGGCCAACTCCAGTGTATATTTGGGCTCCTGCTCCTGCTGCTGCCAACTTCTGCCAACTCCAGGGTGTGATTCATCCAATTTTTGGGCTCCTGAAGCCAACTCCAGTGTATATTTGGGCTCCTGCTGCTGCTGCTGCTGCCAACTTCTGCCAACCCAAGGGTGTGATTCATCCAATTTTTGGGCTCCTGAAGCCAACTCCAGTGTATATTTGGGCTCCTGCTGCTACTACTGCCAACTTCTGCCAACTCCAGGGTGTGATTCATCCAATTTTTGGGCTCCTGAGGCCAACTCCAGTGTATATTTGGGCTCCTGCTGCTGCTGCTGCCAACTTCTGCCAACTCCAGGGTGTGATTCATCCAATTTTTGGGCTCCTGAAGCCAACTCCAGTGTATATTTGGGCTCCTGCTGCTACTACTGTCAACTCCTGCCAACTCCAGGGTGTGATTCATCCAATTTTTGGGCTCCTGAGGCCAACTCCAGTGTATATTTGGGCTCCTGCTGCTGCTGCTGCCAACTTCTGCCAACTCCAGGGTGTGATTCATCCAATTTTTGGGCTCCTGAGGCCAACTCCAGTGTATATTTGGGCTCCTGCTGCTGCTGCTGCCAACTTCTGCCAACTCCAGGGTGTGATTCATCCAATTTTTGGGCTCCTGAGGCCAACTCCAGTGTATATTTGGGCTCCTGCTCCTGCTGCTGCCAACTTCTGCCAACTCCAGGGTGTGATTCATCCAATTTTTGGGCTCCTGAAGCCAACTCCAGTGTATATTTGGGCTCCTGCTGCTGCTGCCAACTTCTGCCAACTCCAGGGTGTGATTCATCCAATTTTTGGGCTCCTGAGGCCAACTCCAGTGTATATTTGGGCTCCTTCTGCCCCTCATAGTGATGCCACTTCAACTCTCTGCAATTGTGCCGCTCTGCGATTCTATTAGCGATGCCTCTGATCTGCATGTGATATTTCTTCAAAGTATTATTTAACAAACCCAGCACGCATCCTGTGCGTGTTACAGCAAGGCTGAATGGTTTACAACCCTATTGAGGCTGTAGGAGGCTCAGAAATAGCCGTTTTTAATAGCGATTCGTCGCGAATTTATTCGGGTCGAAACGATTTTTGTCGGAAAATTCGGCGAATCAGTCGAATCGAATTTTTCAAAAGTTCGCTCATCTCTAAACACAATCCCCTGCAAATAGGATAGAGCAATCCTAAAGAAAGAAACATAAAAAATAGAAGGTTGATGGGCAGAGGAGACCACATGGTTCATCTAGTCTGCCCTTATGTGTATATGTTTTTTTTTCATAGTAGGATAAATATATGCTTATTCCAGGTATGTTTAAATTCACTTATTCGATAAAGGATCCTTGAGGTCCGAAACGCATTTGAGATGCCCTCATTTATGAAATCCACTTGACTTTAATACACACCTATTGTGGTAAGGTGCAAGGGGCCGTTATTGACGGCAGGTATGTAGCACCAATGTACCTGGCATTGGTGCAGTAAAGCCGTGTAGTCTGATTTCCAGCATCAGCTGCTGGTAGCAGTTTGCTGCTGTTGCTTTAGAATAGCCGAAAGGCTAACCTGGGACGGCTTTACTGGGATGGAGTAGAGCAGGGTGGGACTCCATCCCACTACCCGGGTCCGGGTTTTGCGGGCTGTTTAAATAGCCTGGGGAATCAGCTGTGGCCTGTCCTTTGTCTAGAGCTCACATGGGAGTGAGACTCTGTGAGCCTGGCTGAAATCTCCTGTGGAAGCTGTTTCATGCGGACCTGAGACATATTTGACTGTGAACAGAACCTTTGCTCAAGGACTAAAAGCTGTTTGCCTGACTGAATCGTTTATGCTGCGGTTTTCTGAAAAGGTGATGTAACCTGTATGGACATATGCTTTTGTGGATTTTTGTGTGAAATAAACACAGACTTTACTTTGAACTGTTTGCCACCGCCTCTATACTGCTGACACCCGGTCGCCTACCAGAGCTAATCTCCACATTTGGTGGAGGATGCGGGCACAGCAGTGAGGCCGTTGCTAGGAGCAACCGACGAAAAAGTTTTTTGTTGTGCATGTCCTATATTAAACCTGCCAGGCTGCTACCTGGGACTGCAGACAAAATGGAGGCGGTCGTGAAAGCGCTCGTGGAGGCCAACAGGCAGCAGCATGAGACCAACCAGCTGTTTTTGCAACATATGATGGCGCAGCAAGCTGCAGGTGCGCCCAAAAGTATTCCTGATGCCCGGAAAGCTGTCCGCTCGGCGCTCACAAAAATGACCCCTTCAGATGACGTTGAGACTTACCTGGCGGTGTTTGAAAAGGTGGCTGCAAGGGAGAAGTTGCTGCATGACCAGTGGGCTGATGTCATCGCTCCATTTCTGGTGTCTGGACCCCAGCAGGTGTTGTTTGATCTCCCAGAGGACCAAGCCGCTGACTACCCGTCTCTGAAGGGTGAGATACTGGCCAGACTGGGGGTGAATGTGTGGGTTCGGGCTCAGCGGGTGCATCAGTGGAGCTACCAGTCGGCAGAGCCCGCCCGACCCCAGTATTATAAACTGCTGCACCTGCTGCAAAAATGGCTGCAGCCGGAGTTGTTAAGCCCCACTGCCATATTGGACCGCTTGCTGGCGGACATTTTCTGGAGGGCCGCACCCTCTTCAGCACTGGGTTGGCCAGGTATCCCCTGACAACGCACTAGGGATGGTGGACCTAGTGGAGCGATATGAGGCCACCAGGAACGTGCAAGGCGGCTCCATAAGGAGGGATTCGGGGAAACCCCGGAGGTCCCCGCCCCAGCTCAGGCGAGTGGCGTCCCCTAAACCCCCTCAGGACCTACCCCCCAAAGTCCCTGCCCAAGTGTTGTGTTGGGGATGTAAGGAGCCGGGACATATCAGAGCCAATTGTCCCCACCAGGGGGAGCCCATGGACGTGAACTTTGGTTACCGCCCTTCCATGTATGCCAGGAGGCTGTGTGCTGCCGGTGTCCCTAAGCTTGTGGGGCAAAGTCACCTCTGTCAGGTGAAAGTGGGAGACACCCTGGCTGTGGCCCTTTTGGACTCTGGGAGTATGGTTACCCTGGCAAGACCCGCCTTAGTACTGCCCGATGAGTACACTGGGCGGAAAACCGGGGTATTGTGCATTCATGGGGACTTGAGAGACTATGCCACAGCACAAGTGTCTCTCACCACCGTCTCCGGCAGCTGGAAACATGAAGTCGCTGTCGCCGCTAAACTCCCATATGAACTGATTATTGGGAGAGACTTTCCAGGGTTCAGGTCACTGTGGGCCAAGTTGGCAGTTCCGGAAACCCGCGAGGCGGGTGTGTCCCCAATAGACTGGCCCTACTCAGGGGAGACCCCGGTGCCCTGGGAACCGGAATCAGGAGGCACCGTGGAAGAGGTGCCCATCCCTAAAATGGAAGAGGGGGAGTCAACCCCACTAAATGTTATGGTTGGAGATGTGGAAGAGTTGGCAACAGGTCCAGAGTTGGCAGATCTCCATGTCTCCACAATTAACTTTGGAACCGCTCAACACCAGGACCCGACCCTATCTCGGGCCTGGGAGAATGTTCTTGAGGTGGAAGGTGAACCACAACAGCCAGGGGCGGAGTTACAGTTTCCTCGCTTTGTGGTTCACCAGGAAATGTTGTACCGAGTAAACAAGGTACGCAAAGAGGTGGTGGAACAATTGGTGGTACCCAATCCATATCGCAAATTGGTGTTGGATTTGGCCCACCAACATGTTCTGGGTGGACACCTAGGCCAGCAGAAAACTCTGGACCGCGTTTTACAACGATTCTACTGGCCCAGTGTGTACAAGGAGGTGGAGAGATATTGTGAGTCCTGCCCAACATGTCAGATGACCAGCCCTCAGCCTCATTACCGTGGTCCCTTAGTTCCTCTCCCAGTTATTGAGGTACCCTTTGAGCGGATTGCCATGGATCTAGTGGGTCCAGTGCCAAAGTCCGCTAGAGGGCACCAACATATTCTGGTGATCTTGGATTATGCCACGCGGTACCCTGAGGCAGTGCCCCTGCGTCACACCTCTGCCAAGCTCATTGCTAAGGAGCTTATGGAAATGTTTTCCAGAGTAGGTCTGCCTAAAGAGGTCCTGACCGATCAAGGTACCCCGTTTATGTCGAAAGTAATGAAAGAGCTCTGTAAACTGCTGCAGGTGAAACAGTTGCGGACATCCGTTTACCACCCGCAAACAGACAGCCTAGTAGAACGGTTTGATCAAACTTTAAAGACCATGTTAAAAAGGGTGGTCGCCAAGGATGGGAAGAATTGGGACTTGCTGCTGCCCTATCTGATGTTCGCAGTGCGAGAGGTGCCCCAGGCCTCTACGGGGTTCTCGCCCTTCGAACTCTTATACGGTCGACATCCGCGGAGCCTGTTGGATATAGCCAAGGAGGCCTGGGAACAGCAACCCACACCCCACAAAAGTGTGGTAGAGTACGTGACTCACCTACAGGAACGGATAGAGACCGTCTTGCCGCTTGTCAGAGAACACATGGAGGCAGCGCAGCGGGCCCAAAGCAGGATTTATAATCGGCAAGCCAGGGTACGGAACTTTAACCCCGGTGACAGAGTTGTGGTTCTGGTACCCACGGTGGACAGAAAATTTCTAGCTAGGTGGCAGGGTCCCTATGAGGTCATTGAAAAAGTTGGGGAAGTGACTTACAGGGTACATCAGCCTGGGCGGAGGAAGCCAGAGCAGGTGTACCATGTAAACCTGCTGAAACTATGGAAAGACAGGGAGACCCCTGGGGGTGACAGTCCCCGACCAGGTATGGTGGGGGTGGAGCTTCCCATCCCTGGTCTGTTATTAGAGAAGCAGTAGTCGAGGTGAAAACTGGCGACAACCTCTCCTCTAAACAGACTCAGGAAGCCAGGGAGTTTATTAGCAGAAACACAGACGTGTTTTCAGAACTCCCTGGGCGCACTTCGGTCATCCAACATGATGTTGTCACGGAACCTCAGGTCAAGGTCCGGTTGAGGCCTTACCGGGTACCTGAGTCCCGGCGACAAGCTATCGCGGAGGAAGTGCAGCAAATGCTCTGGTTAGATGTGATTGAAGAATCAAAGAGTGAGTGGGCCAGCCCCATAGTCTTGATTCCCAAGCCCGATGGTACGTTGCGGTTCTGTAACGATTTCCGCAAACTTAATGAAGTTTCCAAGTTTGATGCCTACCCTATGCCCCGGGTAGATGAACTCATTGAGAAACTAGGCCAAGCCAGGTACTTTTCGGTTTTGGACCTCACAAAAGGGTACTGGCAGGTGCCCTTGACTGAGGCTGCAAGGAGAAAACAGCCTTTATCACACCAGAGGGACTGTTCCAATACAAGGTATTACCCTTTGGGTTACACGGCGCTCCCGCTACGTTCCAAAGGTTAATGGATATTGTCCTCAGGCCACATCGTCGGTATGCTTCGGCATATCTGGACGATATAATTATCCATAGCACGGATTGGGAAAGTCACCTACCCAAAGTCCAGGCCGTAGTGGATTCCCTCAGGAAGGCTGGGTTGACGGCAAACCCGAAAAAATGTGCTTTAGGCCTAGAAGAGACAAAATACCTGGGCTATGTGATTGGGCGAGGAGTGGTCAAGCCCCAGGTCAACAAACTAGAAGCCATCCGTAACTGGCCACGTCCTAACACCACCCGCCAAGTAAAGTCATTTCTGGGGTTGGTGGGATATTATATGCGGTTCATTCCCAATTTTGCCACCCTAGCGGCACCATTGACAGACCTGTTAAAGGGACGCAAGTCTGTCATGGTGAAGTGGAATGAACAGGCCGAAAAAGCGTTCTCCGCTTTGAAGTCTGCCCTGTGTGGGTCTCCGGTGTTGGTGACACCCGACTTTAAGAGGGAGTTCATAGTGCAGACCGATGCCTCCGAGGTAGGTCTCGGTGCTGTACTGTCTCAGGAAGTCAACGGGGAGGAGCACCCCGCTGTCTTCATGAGTCGCAAATTAACACCCGCGGAGACCCGGTATAGTATAGTGGAGAGGGAGTGTTTGGCCATTAAATGGGCCCTGGAGTCTCTTCGCTACTACTTGCTGGGGAGAAGGTTCCGGCTGATTACGGACCACTCTCCCCTCAAGTGGATGTGCCAGGCTAAGGACAGGAATGCCAGGGTCACCCGATGGTTCTTGTCATAACAAATCTTCAAGTTTACAGTAGAGTACAGAGCGGGACGATTATTGGGTAACGCGGATGCCCTGTCCAGAGCACATTGTTTGGCATGTGTCCACCCCCTCAGGGTTGAACAAAGGGGGGGGTATGTGGTAAGGTGCAAGGGGCCGTTATTGACGGCAGGTATGTAGCACCAATGTACCTGGCATTGGTGCAGTAAAGCCGTGTAGTCTGATTTCCAGCATCAGCTGCTGGTAGCAGTTTGCTGCTGTTGCTTTAGAATAGCCGAAAGGCTAACCTGGGACGGCTTTACTGGGATGGAGTAGAGCAGGGTGGGACTCCATCCCACTACCCGGGTCCGGGTTTTGCGGGCTGTTTAAATAGCCTGGGGAATCAGCTGTGGCCTGTCCTTTGTCTAGAGCTCACATGGGAGTGAGACTCTGTGAGCCTGGCTGAAATCTCCTGTGGAAGCTGTTTCATGCGGACCTGAGACATATTTGACTGTGAACAGAACCTTTGCTCAAGGACTAAAAGCTGTTTGCCTGACTGAATCGTTTATGCTGCGGTTTTCTGAAAAGGTGATGTAACCTGTATGGACATATGCTTTTGTGGATTTTTGTGTGAAATAAACACAGACTTTACTTTGAACTGTTTGCCTCCGCCTCTATACTGCTGACACTCGGTCGCCTACCAGAGCTAATCTCCACACTATTAAAGGTTATATTTTATGCATTTCTGATGCCAGGGCCGGATATCCCTAGTTTTGCTTGATACGCTTGGATTATGGGCAGTGATCCTCTCCAGCTTTTCTCACTTGGCATACTATCTGGAATGGTGAGCTACATCCAATCTTCTCTTATTTGACTGTAAATTCACCTATTGTTGATTTTCCCACTACCTTTCCTGGAAGTTTGTTCCAAGCATCTACTACACTTTCAGTAAAATAATATTTATGACCCTTGCTCCTGATCTTCCCTATAACTAGCTTAAGTTTGTGCCTTAGGTTTTCTTAAAAACATTTCCCTCCTGAATCTTACTCAACGATTTCCGTTACAATATTTAAAGGTCTTGTTCATGTCTGCTACTTCCCTTCTTTTCTCCAGGCTGTACAAATTGAGTTCTTCAAGGTTCTCCTGATAAATTTTAAGTCCTTCCACCATTTTTATTGCCCATCTTTGGACCTGTTCCATGTGTAAATGTATTTTTGTAGTTGAGGTCTCCAAAGCTGTATACAGTATTCCATCTGTGGCCTCGCCAGATCTTTACAGAGCTGTATCACAACCTCCTTCTTCCTACTGGTGATGCCTTGAGCTCTGCAGCCAAGCATCCTGCTCCACTGCCTGGCTACATTGTCCACTAATCTTACAGCTTTTAGTAATCAGTATATCTAAATCTCTCTCTTCCGAAGTCCCCTCGACTGCCCTCAGAACAGAACTGTCCTCACATGTACTCAGAGAGGGGATTCCTTTGACCCAAGTGTATGCTTTTACATTTACAGACATTGAACTACAGTTACTACTGTTTTGATGTTTTATGCAGCAAAGCCAACTCATGTTCCACATTGAGGTGCCAATCATTCTTAATGAGGTAGATATATTTTGAATTTAGAAGTTACACCATTGAATTAGGCTATGGTGAATACAAATACAGTCGGAGAGGCTCATTTTCCATTAGGCTGTTGTTATTTTGTCATTTCTATATTTACCCTATTAAAAATGTTTTGCACTTTACCTGTAGAACTGCTCCATCACATGCACATGGGTTTTAGATGACTCTGACTGCCTCTCAAAACCTCTCTAGAAAAATTACATCTAAATCTGTACTAGTAAAAGGTCTTTATATTATTTAATGTTCCTTTCAAGCAAAGCACTGTATGCCATGGTGGTGGTCTTCAGCATATTTGTTGAAAATATCACCTAGTATGAATTTCACTACATTAACAAAAATAGAAACATTTAAAGAGGACCTATACTCTGCGCCAGTGAGGCTCCTAGTTCGTAGGGACAGCTAACTAACCTAAACCACCCTCTTACACCATCAGTGGGGCTGGCATTAGAGAGATATTTCTTTCTTATCAAAGGAATGCTTCTCCCATCTAATGGGGGACAAAATGCAGCTGCACAGCTATATTTTTTAGTGCACAGCCATTTTGAGTCCTTCATAATACAGAGTTTAATACTGTAGCAAGTCTCCATAGTTTGCCCATTTTTCAATGTAATTCCTCCATTATCACCTCTAAATGTGATCATGCTTCCTCCCCAGTTCCTCAGTGCTTCCAGCATGTCCAAACCCAGAATGTTACAGGGGTCATGCATCACAAAGGCTGGGGGCGCTAAGAGTCAAGGGCGGCCCTGTGACCCATATCTTGAACACAGAAAATTGAATGTTTCTTCAATTTAAAAATGGAAAACAGATTAGGACAATGCCAAATGTAGCCCAACACAATGTTGAAACATTTATCTTTGCCTGCAGTAGCACTTATGTAGAGTTATGTAGAGAAGAAATACATATCTTACATACTTTTTGTAAAATGAATAAAACAGAAAGTAATTTGAATATTGAGTATTTAAATGTTTCTCAAACTACTAGCATAAGGGTCGATTCATGCCCATAAGTCATTTGGTCACACATTTCATGTTTCATGTGTAAAAATTGTTTACTCATGTTTTTCCCTTACTCCCGATTCAGGAAAACATTTTTTTTTTTGTGCACATTTGTGCATGGAATAAGATATTTGCCCAAAGACTAAATTTGTATGTGATTTAGGGATTGTTTGGAGGGGTGAAAAGTGTGTGCAAATGGGTTTTTCATGAGCTATTTTCTCTAGCAAAAACGGGAGGAAAATTCCAACTTCAGGGGCAGGCTGATTTATTACTAAGGTAGCGACAGATGAGCGTCTGTAGAGCAGATTGCAGAGTGACCGCTAGTAGTCACTGTGCTCGCCCATGGATCATTGTTTCAGAGCGCCTCAGTCGCTGGCTGGCATTGATGAATATGATGTGTCACACCACATTCATCAAAAAAACAGCCTCAAACATCGCTGGCGCTCAAATTCATGTAGTTGTAGCCCATAGCGCCAGAAGCTGTGTGATTAAAGTCTGTTTCTGAACATGTATCCACTAGTAACAAAGCGAAAACATATGGAATTACATTGTTATAACATTGTAACATGAACACATTAATACCAGACATGTAAGGACAATTCTGCATAAAAATATTATTACTCAAAAAAGTTTTCAAAAATGACATTTTCTTGCCCAGAATACGTCAGAAGTTTTGAGATTTTTTGTTAGGAAAAAAAAAATCAGGAAAGGGATTTAAGGATCATCCGTTGAAATGTATGGGAGAGCGCCAGGTAACGACAGGTAAGACATGGCGCTCTGCAAGGCTGAATGCTGGCGCTGTACGCTGAGCATGGGATAATGATGAATCGTACACTACATGGCGTTGTCCCAGTCGCTCACCACAATCCGCTTCATAAATGTGTAATTGCGTGCCGTCTCCGGCATTCACCTGCCTCTACCTGATATTATCTGGTGCTACCTTCCGCTGTACAGGCATTACCTGGCGCAATAGTGCCTTGCCGGGGCAGTGTGGCTTCCACATGTATCTGCAGATATGTGCAACCAAATCTCTGTCTTTCCACATAGCTAGACATGTTTGTTGCTTGATATTTAGTTGATGAGAGGGTTAAACTGGGCGGTAAATTAGTTCCCAGGCCCTGAATAATAATAATAATTTTGTATAAATAATTGTGATTGAGCTGCTCCCACCCCCCTTTATTCATTTGAATTGCCATGAGCACAAGCAGGGAGGAATTCAGTCAATATGGATTTCTCCCTGTGAAGTGTTCTAAAGGGAGGCTGGCAGCTTCCCAGGTGAGTAGCTCTCAAATAATTGTCTGCATTGCATGTCCCAATGTTGGAGACTGAAAATTAAGAGTAAGGACCACACTAAACACAGAGTGCCTTGCCGGGGCAGTGTGGCTTCCACATGTATCTTCAGATATATGCAACCAAATCTCTGTCTTTCCACATAGCTAGACATGTTTGTTGCTTGATATTTAGTTGATGAGAGGGTTAAACTGGGCGGTAAATTAGTTCCCAGGCCCTGAATAATAATAATAATTTTGTATAAATAATAGTGATTGAGCTGCTCCCACCTCCTTTATTCATTTTCTTCATGAATAAGACCCTGAACTGATGTGCTTATTTAATTCATTGCAACATCTGCAAGTTATTTTTCTGTATTTTTTTAACTATTTTTGTAAAAAACAATTTGGTTAATAGTTTAAAAAGTTTCCAAATATATTATTGTTTATGCTAAAAATCAAAAAGGTGGACATTTGGCCACAATTGTTTTTTTTTTCAAAGAAATACATTAGGAGCTCAATTATCAAGCATTAAGACACTAAACCATCAAGACAGTGAGGGATATAGAGAACACCCCCGGCCAAACTTTGGGAAACACAACACTGTAGGTCAGAACACAGGCGCCACAGGGATTCCACTAAAGATTGAAGATTCACCTCAAACACAGAAGCTGGAGCCACAAATTTGCTACTGCTAAACAGTAAAGACAGGGAAGAAACATGTGGCCATGGGGACCATTGACTGCCTTAGCCTACACAATGCGCATGGAGCGTGCTCATATCCACATAAAAATATCTGAATTTCATGCGAAATGTGCAAGTTTGCACATGAATCGAAACTTCTTACTACACTTCACGCATTACATTTTGTGCAATGCGCATGCGATTCTAGCGCATGGTTACATGAATTGCAAGTTTCCGCATGCAGAAGCACTTGCACATGATTTTTGGGTTTTTGGCGCATGCCCATAAATCGGCACTTAAGTGTTTTCTAAGCTGTCTGTAATGCTATATTTTACTCTTTACACTGTAAACCTATTTTTTTTAGTTTTGTCAATAATAGAAATACCCTTACAGGGTTCATATTTCTAAGTTTTATAACCAGGAACATTATCTGTAGTTTGTCAAGTCCAAAAGGTTACAAGACAAATTCACTCTATAAAGGGAATAGTGCCATGGGATAATTATGGAAGATGCTAGGCCTGCAGGTCTTGACCTCTCTTGGATATATGCATTGTACTGTTGGACTGTAGCAGACGAGACACATATTACTGAACTAGATTCAGCACAAAGATATCACCAGAGGCTGACACAGCCCGCATAACATTCTTATACCTCTGTCACACACAGCACTGGATTATTTATTAAAGCCTCCAATAAAATCTATTTACCAGTTTCTTCTGCTGGAAGCACATATACTTCTTGTTTTAATGTAGCAAACTATATATGAGGGTGTTGGATTTTTAAAATCGTTTTTGTAAATCTCAAGTTCAAAGACAGGTAAAACTGACATTTTACAAATAAAGAAAGTTTAAACATAATTTAAAAAAAATTGCTTGTATATTTGTTTGAGCATTCATATTTAGAGGCTGATTCACTACTAACGCCAGGTATTGCCAGATAAGCGTCTGTACAGCGTCGCTTAGAGTGACCACTAGTAGACACTGTACACGGGTATCGGGCACTGTAACAGAGCGTCTCGGTCACTGTAGTATCCTGGCCGGCATTGATGAATGTAATGTGTGTTGGGCGCTCTAACAACAGTATTGTTAGGGCGAGCGCTGCACGCCCATCTCACAGCATTTCACCTACCTCCATGGCTGCATGCAGCCGTCATCCATCTTCCCTCAGGGCTGCTTCCAGCTGCCGCCCTTCCCCCAATGCTTCCTCCTTGCATGGTCAGGTGCGCACACGCCTCCGTCCACTAGAGGGCGAGCGCACAGGATCCCTGAGATTTAAAGAGCCTTTACAGCACTGATTGGTGTTTATGTCATCCAATCCTGCATCATCTTCCCCTATTTAAACAGGCACTTCCTTCCTTCAGTGCCGGATCTTGGTCTCTCCATGCTTGTTGAAAGTCAGACATTCTTGGATTGCTCACCCGTGTACCGACCTCTGCCTGTCCCCGACTCTGAACCTTTGCTGCCTGCCCCGACCTCGGCTACTCACCTTTACCGCGAACCTGTGCTGCCAGCCCCGATCTCTGCCTGTACTTACTAAGCCTTTTTGCCTGCCACTTGTGTACCTCACTGAACCTCGGCTGACTGTGGGACTGGGCCGCTGTTAGGGGGTAGCGACCTGGGGGTCACTCGCCGCACAAGACCAACCTGCCTTGCGATGGGCTCTGGTGAATACCGGTGGCCTCTTAGACTCCGCTCCCCTGACACGGTACCCGCCATCGGTTCCACAGTTAAAGCGGATCCACACCCGATTCCGCTCCACCCGGTCCGTGACAGTAAGATCCGGCCATGGATCCCGCTGAGGTACCGCTGCCGGATGCGACTGAATTGCCTGCTATAGTGGCTATGCAGTCCCGCCAGATTAATCAACTCTCTGCCATGATGCAGCAATTTTTAATGATTCAGCAACAGCAAGTTCCATCACCGGCTTCAGCATTACCGCCACAGCCCCCGGTAACATCTTCTGCCAGAATCCGTCTCTCCTTGCCGGCTAAATATGATGGGGATGCCAAGTTATGCCGAGGGTTCCTTGCCCAATGTTCCCTGCACTTGGAGTTGTTGGCGGATCAATTTCCCACTGAACGAGCTAAGGTGGCCTATGTCATCAGTTTGCTTTCTGGAAAGGCTTTGGCCTGGGCCACTCCCTTGTGGGATCGCAATGACCCTGTCTCTTCCAGTATTAACACCTTTGTCTCAGAGTTTCGCCGGGTCTTTGAGGAACCTGCCCGGGCTTCATCTGCTGAATCGTCCCTTTTGAACTTGGTCCAGGGCGAGTTGTCTGTTGGTGAATACGCCATTCGGTTCCGCACTCTTGCCTCCGAATTGTCTTGGAACAATGAGGCCTTGTGTGCCTGCTTCAAGAAAGGACTTTCTAGTAAAATTAAGGATGCTCTTGCGGCTCGTGACTTGCCTTCATCTCTCACTGAACTCATCCATCTGGCCACACGCATTGATGTGCGCTTTGCTGAGAGGCGTGAAGAATTCCGCCAAGAAAGAGACTCTCAGCGCCCTAGGAGGGCATCCCGTTTGGCTCCAGTATTTCAAAACCCTTTGTCTGCACATGTACCTCCCAGTGAGGAGGCCATGCAGGTCGATCGATTCCGTTTGACCCAATTGGAGAGAACTCGCAGAAGGAACGAGAACCTTTGTCTGTACTGCGGTGGTTCTGAGCATTTTTTGAAGGACTGTCCTATTCGCCCTCCATGTCAGGGAAACGGGCGCACCTAGTGGCGGTGGGAGAGGCGTCCCTGGGTGTATGTGCTTCCTCTCCATGGCTCACTGTTCCTGTTCAACTTTCCATCTCACCTTCCACCTCCCTGAATTTAACCGCCTTTTTGGACTCTGGTTCTGCAGGGAACTTTATAGAGGCTGCCTTGATCAATAAACATAATATCCCTGTGAATCACCTTGCTACACCCTTATTTATCGCCTCAGTCAATGGTGATAGGCTGGACTGTACTGTGCGCTATCGAACCGTTCCCCTCCAATTAAAAATTGGACTCTTCCATCAAGAGAATGTTGAGTTCTACGTCCTCCCTAATTGCACCTCTCAGATTCTTCTAGGCCTTCCTTGGCTCCAACGTCATGATCCCACGCTTGACTGGACCACCGGTGATATCAAGACTTGGGGTGCAGCGTGCTTTAAGAGGTGCTTGAAGTCTGTTCCTGTTCGACCTATTCCTGCTTCAGCACCATTACCTGGCTTGCCTGAGATCTACCAGACCTATGCTGATGTATTCTGCAAGAAACAAGCGGAGGTACTTCCGCCTCATCGCCCCTACGATTGCCCTATAGACCTCCTACCGGGTACCACTCCTCCTCGTGGCCGAATTTACCCTCTCTCGGCTCCTGAGACTCAAGCCATGTCGGAGTATATTCGAGAAAATCTTCATAAAGGGTTCATATGGAAGTCCTCCTCTCCGGCAGGCGCGGGGTTCTTCTTTGTGGCGAAAAAAGATGGCTCTCTTCGCCCTTGTATTGATTACCCTTTGCCCTTGATTGCCGAATTATTTGACTGACTGCGTGGGGCCAGGGTCTTCACCAAGCTTGACCTGAGGGGAGCCTATAATTTGATACGTATACGCGAGGGCGATGAATGGAAGACCGCCTTCAATACCCGCGATGGCCACTTCGAATATTTAGTGATGCTCTTTGGTCTCTGCAATGCACCCGCTATATTCCAGGAATACGTAAATGACATTTTTCGGGACTTGCTTTACTCCTGTGTTGTTGTATATTTGGATGATATACTCATCTTTTCATCTAATCTAGAAGAACATCACCGTCATGTCCGGCAAGTCCTGTCTCGTCTCCGTCAACACCATCTTTACGCCAAGCTGGAGAAGTGTCTATTTGATCAAACCGCCTTACCCTTTCTTGGATATATTGTCTCAGCTCGTGGCCTTCAGATGGACCCCAGCAAGTTGAAAGCAGTTCTGGATTGGCCCCGTCCTATTGGCCTGTGAGCTATTCAACGTTTTCTGGGCTTCGCCAATTACTATCGGCAGTTTATTCCTCACTTTTCCACTGTAGTGGCGCCTATTGTGACCCTCACAAAGAAGAGCGCCAATTCGAAGTCTTGGCCTCCTCAGGCTGAAGAGGCCTTCATTGCTCTAAAAAAGGCCTTCTCCTCTGCACCAGTGTTGTCTAGGCCAGATCCATCTCGGCCTTTCGCCCTAGAAGTAGATGCCTCCTCCATTGGAGCCGGAGCGGTGCTCACTCAAAAATCATCTACTGGCAGAATTCTCACCTGCGGGTTCTTTTCGAAGACCTTTTCGCCAGCGGAGAGGAATTACTCCATCGGAGATCGGGAGTTACTCGCCATTAAGTTGGCGTTGGAGGAGTGGAGACACCTCTTAGAAGGTGCCTCCGAATTGTCTTGGAACAATGAGGCCTTGTGTGCCTGCTTCAAGAAAGGACTTTCTAGTAAAATTAAGGATGCTCTTGCGGCTCGTGACTTGCCTTCATCTCTCACTGAACTCATCCATCTGGCCACACGCATTGATGTGCGCTTTGCTGAGAGGCGTGAAGAATTCCGCCAAGAAAGAGACTCTCAACGCCCTAGGAGGGCATCCCGTTTGGCTCCAGTATTTCAAAACCCTTTGTCTGCACATGTACCTCCCAGTGAGGAGGCCATGCAGGTCGATCGATTCCGTTTGACCCAATTGGAGAGAACTCGCAGAAGGAACGAGAACCTTTGTCTGTACTGCGGTGGTTCTGAGCATTTTTTGAAGGACTGTCCTATTCGCCCTCCATGTCAGGGAAACAGGCGCACCTAGTGGCGGTGGGAGAGGCGTCCCTGGGTGTATGTGCTTCCTCTCCATGGCTCACTGTTCCTGTTCAACTTTCCATCTCACCTTCCACCTCCCTGAATTTAACCGCCTTTTTGGACTCTGGTTCTGCAGGGAACTTTATAGAGGCTACCTTGATCAATAAACATAATATCCCTGTGAATCACCTTGCTACACCCTTATTTATCGCCTCAGTCAATGGTGATAGGCTGGACTGTACTGTGCGCTATCGCACCGTTCCCCTCCAATTAAAAATTGGACTCTTCCATCAAGAGAATGTTGAGTTCTACGTCCTCCCTAATTGCACCTCTCAGATTCTTCTAGGCCTTCCTTGGCTCCAACGTCATGATCCCACGCTTGACTGGACCACCGGTGATATCAAGACTTGGGGTGCAGCGTGCTTTAAGAGGTGCTTGAAGTCTGTTCCTGTTCGACCTATTCCTGCTTCAGCACCATTACCTGGCTTGCCTGAGATCTACCAGACCTATGCTGATGTATTCTGCAAGAAACAAGCGGAGGTACTTCCGCCTCATCGCCCCTACGATTGCCCTATAGACCTCCTACCGGGTACCACTCCTCCTCGTGGCCGAATTTACCCTCTCTCGGCTCCTGAGACTCAAGCCATGTCGGAGTATATTCGAGAAAATCTTCATAAAGGGTTCATACGGAAGTCCTCCTCTCCGGCAGGCGCGGGGTTCTTCTTTGTGGCGAAAAAAGATGGCTCTCTTCGCCCTTGTATTGATTACCCTTTGCCCTTGATTGCCGAATTATTTGACTGACTGCGTGGGGCCAGGGTCTTCACCAAGCTTGACCTGAGGGGAGCCTATAATTTGATACGTATACGCGAGGGCGATGAATGGAAGACCGCCTTCAATACCCGCGATGGCCACTTCGAATATTTAGTGATGCTCTTTGGTCTCTGCAATGCACCCGCTGTATTCCAGGAATACGTAAATGACATTTTTCGGGACTTGCTTTACTCCTGTGTTGTTGTATATTTGGATGATATACTCATCTTTTCATCTAATCTAGAAGAACATCACCGTCATGTCCGGCAAGTCCTGTCTCGTCTCCGCCAACACCATCTTTACGCCAAGCTGGAGAAGTGTCTATTTGATCAAACCGCCTTACCCTTTCTTGGATATATTGTCTCAGCTCGTGGCCTTCAGATGGACCCCAGCAAGTTGAAAGCAGTTCTGGATTGGCCCCGTCCTATTGGCCTGTGAGCTATTCAACGTTTTCTGGGCTTCGCCAATTACTATCGGCAGTTTATTCCTCACTTTTCCACTGTAGTGGCGCCTATTGTGACCCTCACAAAGAAGAGCGCCAATTCGAAGTCTTGGCCTCCTCAGGCTGAAGAGGCCTTCATTGCTCTAAAAAAGGCCTTCTCCTCTGCACCAGTGTTGTCTAGGCCAGATCCATCTCGGCCTTTCGCCCTAGAAGTAGATGCCTCCTCCATTGGAGCCGGAGCGGTGCTCACTCAAAAATCATCTACTGGCAGAATTCTCACCTGCGGGTTCTTTTCGAAGACCTTTACGCCAGCGGAGAGGAATTACTCCATCGGAGATCGGGAGTTACTCGCCATTAAGTTGGCGTTGGAGGAGTGGAGACACCTCTTAGAAGGTTCTGCCCATCAAGTATCCATCTATACTGATCACAAAAATCTATCTTATTTAGAAACTGCCCAGCGATTGAATCCACGACAAGCTCGTTGGTCGTTGTTTTTCGCTCGATTTGATTTTCAAATCTACTTCCGGCCAGCCGCTAAGAACATCAGGGCAGACGCCCTTTCTCGCTCCTCTGACATCTCTGGTGTTGAATCCACTCCACAACATATCATCCCGCCTGAACGCCTTGCTCACCCGTGTACCGACCTCTGCCTGTCCCCGACTCTGAACCTTTGCTGCCTGCCCCGACCTCGGCTACTCACCTTTACCGCGAACCTGTGCTGCCAGCCCCGATCTCTGCCTGTACTTACTACGCCTTTTTGCCTGCCACTTGTGTACCTCACTGAACCTCGGCTGACTGTGGGACTGGGCCGCGACCTGGGGGTCACTCGCCGCACAAGACCAACCTGCCTTGCGGTGGGCTCTGGTGAATACCGGTGGCCTCTTAGACTCCGCTCCCCTGACACGGTACCCGCCATCGGTTCCACAGTTAAAGTGGATCCACACCCGAGTCCGCTCCACCCGGTCCGTGACAAGTATAGCACTACAGCAAGCGAGAGGTTGTGCCAGCTCAGTGCGTATTTAACAAAACACTAGACACACACGGCACTCTAAAGCTGGGCACTGTAGCATAGAGCGCCAGACGCTGTTTGATCAAAGTCTGTTTTTGAACACATATCCACCAGTAACAAATCGAAAACACATGGAATCACATTGTTTTATCACTGGGACAATAACAACTGTAAATACAATTCTGCAAAAAAATATGAAAAGTCTAAATAATGTATAAAAGTGTTATAAAAAGTGTTATAAATGATTTGAGCAAAAAAATAAAAATAAATTGCCAAACATGCTATTTACACACAACTAATGAAATGTATGAGGTAACACTACAGAGCGACAAGTACTACATGGTGCTCCTGAGCCTGCAGCGTCGGCGGTATACGCTGAGCCTCCTAGATTAATACATGTGACGCTACATGGTGCTGTTAGAGACGCTCACCAGATTCACTTCCTTAAATGTGGCTTTGCGTACGAGGTGCTACCTGGCACTATCCGTTCTTAAATAACCCTTTATTTTAGATAGCAGTGTGTTCCATGTTTCTGCTGTCTTTCCTGATAAAGTTTGCTCCCTGCACTGGGAAGACTCTGGTCTGACATGACTGGATTGCACATGGATCACAGGTCCCCCAGAAAAAACAGCAATTACACACTAAGATAGGAAAGACTGGGGTGCCCAACAATCCCTTCTTAGGTTAAAGCCTGCTATTGGTGCATGCACTAAATAGGCTATTGCAGAACAAGTTGGGAAGCCTTTACTGCCACCTGCTGGGCAATGTATACATATAGCATATATAATACTAATAATCACTGTCCATGGAGTCTTATAGACTCTCCCCACTGGGATCGCCTGCAAAACTTCTTTCTGGCAGCCCTGTGTTAGATCCATGGCTGAGGCACACTCCAGCGCCCAGCAAGATCAGGAAATGAGAGCAATCCGCAGAATGCGCACAGAACAGGCATGTGTGTGCTCCACTTTCCCTGTCCTGAAGTTCTGATTACAAACAGAGCTGTATGTCATGCATTAATATACAGGGCACACAGTGCTGATTGAGAGAGAGAGTCCACATATGCGCAGTGGGACTTTCAAAAAAGAACGCAATCCCGTAACCCAGAATTTCCTAAGGACTCTCATCCATAATTCAACTAAATTCAAAGTTACCAGCACATTTAAATGTTTAATATGTTCCAGATTTTATTTTTACCACAGCCCCCACAGCCAGCACCCATGCTGTAGAGGCAAGAATGATAGAGACCGTGCCATAGGACAGGCTTCACCCTCAACCAACTTCCTGCCACCATAGAAGACGGGGAGGCCGATTCATTAATAGCGCCAGGTAGCGACAGATGAGCGACTGTAGCGTGATTTTTTCAGCGCCAGCCAGTATTCGCTGTGCTTGGCCGGCGTTAGCTTGATGACAGCGACTCAGTCGGTGTGCGGTAATGTTGAATACGGGATGGGGGGTCGCTGTTTCACAGGTTCAGCGTTGTATGTGAGCGCCTGACAACGAATGGCCAGAGCGAACGGCTAGCTTCATATTCATTAACAAATCACGCTCCGAATGTGCTGTCGCTGTCCATTCCTTGTTTAAACCCCAGAGCGCTGGCGGCGATGTGTATTAACTAGTTTTTAACCCCTAAACAACCATATTTTTTGAATGTAACATTATACATGTGTTTAGAATCATTTTGTAATATGAATACATTAATCTCAGATCTGTTAGATCAATTCTGCACAAATTTGTTTTAAATTTTTTTTTTACTTAAAAATAAATCCTAACATTGCAGAAGTGATCTCCGATTTTTTGACATTAAAAAAAAAAAAAAAAAAATTAATACCAATTAATTATGAATAATTATAGATTGCTCCATTGAAATGCATTGGACATCGCCAGGGAGCGACAACTCATACCTGGCGCTGTGAGGGAATTTGCAACGGCGCTGTTCGGTCCAGGCGGCTTCATGATGAATGCCGCGCTAGCCGTCGCTCTCGCCGGCGCTAGCCTCATTTTGCTTGATGAATGCGTCATTGTGACCGCCGCCGGGCGTACTTGAGTCGGTAGTCGCCATTAGCTGCCGCTACCTGGCGCTCGTCAGACACTACCTGGCGCTATCGCTTGATGAATAAGGGCAATAGTGGGGTCTGGAAAGTAGAAGGAATGGACAGGCCACACCTATGACCAATACCCCACCCATCACTACAGCAAGAATGACAGGGGCAGAAGGGAGGATGGGGTCTGCCCGAATGGCTACTCAAAATAAATGTTTCATTCTCAAATCCCAAACAGATTGGATAATCGCAGCCCAGCAGTGTGCAGACATGGGAATGCTGGTTGGAAAGGCACAGGGAAGACAGCCGTGCCCCAAGCAGGAGCGTAGCTAGGGGGGATCAGGGGGGAGGCATTTGCCCCGAGTGCAGCAGGTCAGGGGACACCAAGAGCACCATTTTCAATCTTTGCCCCGGGGTGGCAGAAAGCCTAGCTACTCCTCAGGCCCCAAGTTACAGTGAAGTTGGGCCTCTCACTTCTGTGACTTAGCATTGCAGAACAAGCATTGCGGAACGTGCCAAAGTCAAGAAGTAGGAATTGGATCAAAAACACAGAAGATTTGAATCTTGAATACAGAAAATTGAATTTTTTTCAATATAAAAATGGAAAACAGCTTAGGACAGTGCCAAACGTAGCCTGGCGCAATTGTGTAACAATTTCCTTTGCCTGCAATAGCACTTTGATATTTGACACTGCTGGCAACTGTCACCCTAGATATCAATGACCTTCACTGATTGGTCTCTTTTCCAACTCCCTGATAGGAAAAAAAACCTGCTAGAACCTAGTAATTTCTGAGATGAGTTTTTAAACTAAATGTTTTCAACTATGGATAACACTACTTGGAAGGACAGTAATAGGCTGGGTGTTAGAACCACAGCTAACTAAATGTGTTGAAGTAAATTACTTATATTAACCAGCCTTCACTTTGCTTTTCACAAGAAACTGTAATGAAGAAGGATGATATGTAACCTGTAACATAAAATAAATTGAGCAGTCAGCAGCATGCGCATATAATTGTATAGCTAATACACAGCATTGCAGTAATAATAAACACCAGTAAATAATGCATGCTGTATTTTAATTATGTAACACCACATGTGTGAATCAATACTGCCCGTTATGTATACTGTGTATAATGTGTAACAGAACTGTTCAGATGTATTTTATTTCTGAATTGTGATGCCAGGGATAATATTTGATTCCGTTTCGTATGCCATGCCTGATAGTCCACTGCAAGATTAACCTACAGACAACAAGTATACCCAGTGGCTGGTTGCCCCAAGACTTGGGTTCATCTACCTGAGGGTCAATGACTATTGTTATAAGAAAAGTCAGAGCAGAAAGGAGACGATAATCAAGATGTCAATACCAAAGAGTCAAACTGAATCAGCATTGGCTGTGCAATGCATTGACTAATCATGTCCCTTCTGTAGGAGGTGTAGGGAGTGTGAATGTAAGTCGTCTAATCTGAACACCAGACTAGACAGACACTTTTGCTGGTCAATTATAATTCCTGCACAATTCTTTTAACTCCTCACCACTTCTTTTATTATTACATTGCTGAGGACTGAAAGGGGAAAGTACTTCACTGTTATATTTGAAATGGTTACAGAGGTCTACTATTTCTTTTTATATAAAAAGTTAGTTGGCTAATAGCAAGTTCTGCTATTAAGGGGGGAATTTTAGAAATGCTAACACCAATGTAGTACCATGTTGCGTCAGGTGAACGCCGGGCGCAGTATGTGAAAACCCATCTGGTGAGTGCCTCTAATTGCGTTATGTAGTGTCGAATGTATTACTAGTGGCGGCTCAGTGTAAAGCGCCGGCGCTGTATGTTCAGCAGCGCCATGTAGCACCTGTTGCTCAGAAGCGTTATCCCATACATTTCAATGGTGTTTTTTTTGCTTCTGTATAAATAGCGCTTTAATTATTTCTCTCAATTTTAGGATCAAATTATTGTGTGGCCTCTCCTGCCCAGCAACTAAACACTTATATTGTTATATATTTTTTTTATGCAGAATTGTATGTGCAGGTCTGCCATTGCAGTGTCATTGTTAGTGTCAGTGTTAAAATAATGTCATGTGCTTTCACTCTGGTGCTGCTTTATGTGTGTTGAGAAACAGACTATTTCATATACAGTCCGGCGCTCGACGCTAGAGCGCTCAGTTTTAGAGCGCCGATGCTGATTTTGTGTTTGATTTTCTTACATATGGGCTTCAGTGCCAAGTGCCGGACACACCTATCATTCGCGGCAGCGTTGTCCTGTTGTTATATGTGGTGTTGCTCTGGGTGGCTTTCCCTCGGGACGCTACATATGTATTGATTCAGGGAGAGCGCTTCTACAGCACCCTCCAGAGATCACATTTATCAATGATGGATACTACAGCGTCACTTGTCTGCCCGCTACGCTAGGTTATAGCACCAGACACCCGCTTGCAGTGTCCACTAGTGGATGCTCTAAGTGCCGCTACAAGGACGCTCAAATCGCAATACCTGCCGCTAGTCTTAAATCAGCCTCCACATTTTTGGTGGAAACTTTGAACTGCTTTCAATACATTAATTTGTTATAGGTTAATGCCATGCCATTTAGATGTTTTACTATAGTTAATTGGATTCTTTTACTTTTTTTTTTTTAAGTTAGTTTAGTTGGCTAAAGGGAACTTTGCACATTACTTACAGATAAATCATTTGCATTAAAGGTTTTTAAGTCATAGTTCAGACAGACAAATAAACTATCAATTCAGATTGCACCAACTCCGGAGTAAAGCACTTTGCACTCTCACAAGAGCCTGAGGTTGCGCTGGGAGAAAAGGAGGGAGGGGCTAAGACAGGAGCGGGGGCCAGAATATGAATGAATAGGCAATCCGACATTGTGGGGGAGACACCCGATTGTTGGACGATGGCCAGGGGGAGGGGAAGGAGGGCATGTGTAATGAAGCCCATATTAGAAGAATCTCTTGGTGAAAGAAAAGCACCATGGTCAGCAGCACAGCTGAGAGAGGACACGTGGAATGTGTTTTAACACTTGTTTGGACAATCCCTTTAATAATAGAGCTGGCAAAATATCTGAATAGCTGAATTTTTAACTTGGCATCAGACCTTTGATAAATTTGTATAATGGCAGATAGCAGCGTGTCTGTGTACAAGCTTTGGAACTATTATAACTGTATGTCCTTAATGAATTATCTATTATTACTGTATTATCTTTATGGTTTTAAAAGATAAAAAGCCATGAACAGTGCAGTCTGCAAGTGTCACCACATTGTGCATTATATAACACATATACAGAAGATGTATGGAATGTAGAAACATTGCCAATGAAAGTATGTTCTTTTGATGTTGTCCAGTGTAAATCCATATATATAAACAATTTCATTGCTACATGAACAAAATGTTTCTGAGCAGCCCATCCAATAGTCCCACCAGTCTGACTTCAGTGCCCTTAGGAATAATGATTAGAGGAGACGTCTTATCTCCTCATGTTGCTCCACTGCCTAGTAGACTAACCTTCAGCCTCCCCGCCAGCTGCAAAGGCTGGAAGAGACAGCGAGGAATTGTATTATAGTGATGATTAAAAAGAAGAATGTAGTGATGCAGAGAATTAAATATCTTGGATAACAGTGTTTGAATTATTCTCCCGATGCAGAAAATTGTTATATAAACTCGATAAACATTGAAAGGTGTTTAATTTAAATCATTTTTGAACTTATAATATTGTTGTTTATACAGTTTATATGCACAAATATTGATTCATATATAAATATTGAGTAGCAAGGAAAACGTTTAAGAAAGAAGAGTTACATGCAGCTCCAACCCACATTTTGCTGAATCAGTCAATTTTATGTATGCACCTAAGATTTGGAGGAGGAAAATAAGAAATATACATACAACTTACAGTTCAATATTGGCAGATCACCGTGTACAGCAGTATACATTTTACAGTATGACTATAACTCTGGATAACTGGTGTTTGGTGGTACTGCTGCACGGTATAACGTCTGACTTGCTACAAACTGAGCTTAGTCCAAAAACAGAACCTGCAGCAAATCACCCTCCCAGGACCTAATAACAGGCAGTGTGGCAAAACCCACAAATAACCCAAAAACAGAACCTGCAGCAAATCACCCTCCCAGGACCTAATAACAGGCAGTGTGGCAAAACCCACCCATAACCCAAAAACAGAAATTGCAGCAAATCACCCTCCCAGGACCTAATAACAGGCAGTGTGGCAAAACCCACAAATAACCCCAAAACAGAAATTGCAGCAAATCACCCTCCCAGGACCTAATAACAGGCAGTGTGGCAAAACCCACAAATAACCCAAAAACAGAACCTGCAGCAAATCACCCTCCCAGGACCTAATAACAGGCAGTGTGGCAAAACCCACCCATAACCCAAAAACAGAAATTGCAGCAAATCACCCTCCCAGGAGCTAATAACAGGCAGTGTGACAAAACCCACAAATAACCCAAAAACAGAAATTGCAGCAAATCACCCTACCAGGACCTAATAACAGGCAGTGTGGCAAAACCCACCCATAACCCAAAAACAGAAATTGCAGCAAATCACCCTCCCAGGAGCTAATAACAGGCAGTGTGGCAAAACCCACATATAACCCAAAAACAGAACCTGCAGCAAATCACCCTCCCAGGACTTAGTAACAGGCAGTGTGGCAAAACCCACTCATAACCCAAAAACAGAAATTGCAGCAAATCACCCTCCCAGGACCTAATAACAGGCAGTGTGGCAAAACCCACCCATAACCCAAAAACAGAAATTGCAGCAAATCACCCTCTCAGGACCTAATAACAGGCAGTGTGGCAAAACCCACCCATAACCCAAAAACAGAACCTGCAGCAAATCACCCTCCCAGGACCTAATAACAGGCAGTGTGGCAAAACCCACTCATAACCCAAAAACAGAAATTGCAGCAAGTCATCCTCCCAGGACCTAATAACAGGGAGTGTGGCAAAACCCACAAATAACCCCAAAACAGAAATTGCAGCAAATCACCCTCCCAGGACTTAATAACAGGCAGTGTGGCAAAACCCACAAATAACCCCAAAACAGAACCTGCAGCAAATCACCCTCCCAGGACCTAATAACAGGCAGTGTGACAAAACCCACCTATAACCCAAAAACAGAAATTGCAGCAAATCACCCTCCCAGGACCTAATAACAGGCAGTGTGGCAAAACCCACAAATAACCCAAAAACAGAACCTGCAACAAATCACCCTCCCAGGACTTAGTAACAGGCAGTGTGGCAAAACCCACCCATAACCCAAAAACAGAAATTGCAGCAAATCACCCTCCCAGGAGCTAATAACAGGCAGTGTGGCAAAACCCACAAATAACCCAAAAACAGAACCTGCAGCAAATCACCCTCCCAGGACTTAGTAACAGGCAGTGTGGCAAAACCCACTCATAACCCAAAAACAGAAATTGCAGCAAATCACCCTCCCAGGACCTAATAACAGGCAGTGTGGCAAAACCCACCCATAACCCAAAAACAGAAATTGCAGCAAATCACCCTCCCAGGACTTAATAACAGGCAGTGTGGCAAAACCCAACCATAACCCAAAAACAGAAATTGCAGCAAATCACCCTCCCAGGACCTAATAACAGGCAGTGTGGCAAAACCCACCCATAACCCAAAAACAGAACCTGCAGCAAATCACCCTCCCAGGACCTAATAACAGGCAGTGTGACAAAACCCACCTATAACCCAAAAACAGAAATTGCAGCAAATCACCCTCCCAGGAGCTAATAACAGGCAGTGTGGCAAAACCCACAAATAACCCAAAAACAGAACATGCAGCAAATCACCCTCCCAGGACTTAGTAACAGGCAGTGTGGCAAAACCCACTCATAACCCAAAAACAGAAATTGCTGCAAATCACCCTCCCAGGACCTAATAACAGGCAGTGTGGCAAAACCCACCCATAACCCAAAAACAGAACCTGCAGCAAATCACCCTCCCAGGACTTAGTAACAGGCAGTGTGGCAAAACCCACCCATAACCCAAAAACAGAAATTGCAGCAAATCACCCTCCCAGGACTTAATAACAGGCAGTGTGGCAAAACCCAACCATAACCCAAAAACAGAAATTGCAGCAAATCACCCTCCCAGGACCTAATTACAGGCAGTGTGGCAAAACCCACCCATAACCCAAAAACAGAAATTGCAGAAAACAATGCCAAAACATGCGATTCAGATGTTTTAGAGTGTAGAACCGGTGAGATAAGTATTTATAGCTAGTCTCTTGTATACAGGCAGGCTGATTCATTACTAACGCCAGGTAGCGGCAGATGAGCGTGTGTAGCGAGGATTTCAGAGCGAACACTAGTAGTCACTGTGCTCGGCTGTGGTTCGTTGTTTCAGAGCGCCTCAGTCGCTGGCTGGCATTGTTGAATACTCTATGTGATTCGCAGTACTACATTGTATGGGAGCGGCTATTAAGCGACAGGTAGCGACAGGTATCGGCATGAGAGCGCCGGCCACAGCACGCAATTTCACATTTATGAAGCCGATTCTGTTGAGCGACTGGGATAGCGCCATGTAGCATACGATTCATCATTATCCCAGGCTCAGCGCACAGCGCCGGCATTCAGCCTTGCAGAGCGCTACGTCTTACCTCTCGCTACCTGGCGCTCTCCCATACATTTCAATGGATGTTCTTTTACTTCTCTTTTAACAGGGTTTTTTTATTATTTTTTTTTTTTTTTCTCAAATAATGTTGTGACCTCTCCTGGCCTTGAAAAAAACATTTTGTCAAATTTTTTCATTTTTTATATATTTATGCAGAATTGACATGACAGGTCTGGAATTAATGTGTTCATGTCACAATGTTATAACAATGTAATTCCATATGTTTTCGCTTTGTTACTGGTGCATACATGTTCAAAAACAGCCTTTAATAACACAGCTTCCGGCGCTCTGGCCTACAGCGAAGCACTTTTGAGCGCCGGCGGTGTGTGAGGCTGTTTTTTTAAGAATATGGTGTGAGTCGGTCCCACTGACCAGTCGCTACCATTCGCTCCCATACAGCGCTGTACTGTTTAAATTGCGACTCCACACAACGTATTCATCAATGCTGCACAGCGACTGAGGCACTCTGAAGTAGCGAACCGCGGCCGAGCACAGCGACTACTACCGGGCGCTCTGAAATGCCTGCTACAGTCGCTCATCTGTCGCTACCTGCCGCTAGTAATGAATCAGCCTGCCCATTTTTATATATTGGTAGTGCACAGAATTAGACCTGGGGGAGTGGGATTAAACCCCTGAAGGCTCCTGTTTACTATTTTTTATGGGTTAGTTTGCACTTGCACTTTATTGTGGTTAACCATTTCATTAACTCTTGTGATTCCAGTTATAATTAACTTCTGTGATCTCACTTGCATTGCACTTTATATTGTTGTATATTGATAAGTATAGATTAATTTTGTGGTTTATTTATTGATTGTCTTTGTTCAATATATGCACTTTAAGAGTTTCTTAGGAGACTGGCTAGGTGAATAATGGTGGGATCTAGTAATTGTATTATTTAATATATAATAATAAATAATTATTATGTGATTATCCGATATATTTTCATCTTGGTCCTAGGGGTTCAATGGTAAGGTACTTTTAGCAGTTGTGTGTGTTTATTCTCTTTCATATGCAGTCAGTAAAATAGTATTTACTTTTATTTCCAAGCTGTGCCCCATTTGTAGACTCAGGTTAGTGATTGGTTATTTTTTGATCCTATTCCAACCTGATTATTTAACATTGGACATTGTGACTTGTAGCTCCAATTTGCACAAATAGCAGCGTCAAAAATGAAACAATGAAAAATGAAAGGAGCACTTCTTTAAAAAAGGCCCAAAATGTCACTCAACTTTAGATCATGGCTAGAGATGAGCGAACCGGTTCGGACGAACCGGAATTCGCTCCGAATTTCAGGAAATATTCGATTCGGCACGAACCCGAATATTTTGTGGTTCGTGCCGATCGAATTTTTCCTGAAATAAAAAAAAAAAAATGCCGGCATGGTGGGAGCGGGCCGGTAAAGCCGGCCGGCCCGCTCCCACCGTGCCGGCATTTAAAAAACAAAAAAAAAAAAAAAAAAGCATTTTTGCCGGCATGGTGGGAGCGGGCCGGCCGGCTCCGCTGTCAGCGGAACCGGCCGGCCCGCTCCCACCATGCCGGCATTTCAAAAAAAAGCAAACACTTACCTGCAGGTCCGGAGCGTGGAGGCCGGCGCCGTTCTCAGCTGTCATCTGAGGGCGCGTCATCAGAGCGCCCTCTGATGACGCGCCCTCAGATGACAGCTGAGAGCGGCGCCGGCCTCCACGCTCCGGACCTGCAGGTAAGTGTTTGCTTTTTTTTGAAATGCCGGCATGGTGGGAGCGGGCCGGCCGGTTCCGCTGACAGCGGGGCCGGCCGGCCCGCTCCCACCATGCCGGCAAAAATGCTTTTTTTTTTTTTTTTTTTTTTGTTTTTTAAATGCCGGCATGGTGGGAGCGGGCCGGCCAGCTTTACCGGCCCGCCGGCTCCGCTGTCAGCGGAACCGGCCGGCCCGCTCCCACCATGCCGGCATTTATGATGGGGAACTTCGTAAAAGTTCGATTCGGCCGAACCCGAATTTCTTTGTGAAATTCGGCGAATCGGCCGAATCGAACTTTTCAAAAGTTCGCTCATCTCTAATCATGGCAAGTGTCCTCCTTTTTTTTTTTTTTACCAAATAATGTATTTTAGAGTTAAAACTGATTAGAAACATATTTTTATATAGTAAAAAAATCAATATATAATTTTGCATGTCCTCTTTAAAAATGTAACTTTTAAAGCAGTCCCACACCCTAGCCCACCAACCCCCCAAAATAGCAATGCTTAATGTGTGTATCTTAACATGGGCAGGCTGATTCATCACTAACGCCAGGTAGCGACAGATGAGCGTCTGTAGCAGGCATTTTCAGAACGCCCGCTAGTAGTGGCTGTGCTCGGCCATGAGTCGCTAGTTCTTAGCGACTCAGTCGCTGTGCAGCAATGATGAATACATTGTGATGAGTCGCTATTTGACCAGTACAGCGCTGTATGGGAGCGCATGTTAGCAACTGGTCAGTGCGACCAACTCACTACATATTTATTAAAAAAACAGCCTCACAAAACTCCAGCGCTGAAAAATGCTTCTCTAAAGCCCAGAGCGCCGGAGGCTGTGTGTTTAAAGTCTGTTTTTCAGCATGTATCCACCAGTAACAAAGCGAAAACATATGGAATTACATTGTAATAGCATTGTACCATGGACACTTTAATGCCAGACCTGTAATGTCATTTCTGCAGAAATATATAAAACATGAAAAATTTATGAAAAAGCTGCATTTTCAATGCCATAAGAGGTCACAACATTATTTGAGATTTAAAAAAAAAACAAAAAAAAACAAAAACCCAGTTAAAAGAGAAGAAAAGGATCGTCCATTGAAATGTATGGGAGAGCGACAGGTAGCGAGAGGTAATACCTGGCGCTGTGCAAGGCTGAACGCCGGCGCTGTTCGCTGAGGCTGGGATAATGATGAATCAGATGCTACATGGCGTTATCCGAGTCGCTCAACAGATTCTGTGATAAATGTGTAATTGCGTGCCGTGTTCCGGCGTTCACCTGTTGCTACCTCTCATTTACAAGGCACTACCTGACGTTATCCCATAATGAACAAGGGCCTAAGCCTAAAGGTGCAGTAAATGCCTGTTTTTTGTGCCCTTTCTCCATGATTTATTTTAAATATTGCGCTCCTCTGCGCCATCCCCCCCCCCCCCCCCCCGGTTTTCTCACTGAACTCATGCGCATGCTGCTCCACACCTCTCCCCTGCATACCTTCCTGTGCATGCATAATGCAGGAGGGCGACTGACACCAATGCCTTTATGCTGCCAGGGCTGCATGCACAGTGCAAGCTGGAAGGTCATTTCTTTCCCGAAATGCATTGCTAGAGAAACAGAATTTCAGTCCTGGCTTGTGGTCGTCCAATCACAAGCCGGAGCAGGGAAGGCCACAACAGACCAAACTGGTATTTGCATATTAATAAATAATAAAATTATCAATCGGGGCACACACAATACTAAAGCACAGAAACTAAACTTAGAGGCTGATTCATTAATAGCGCCAGGTAGCGACAGATGAGCGCCAGTAGCGTTATTTTCACAGCGCACGCTAGTATTCGCTGTGCTTGACCGTTGTTCGGCTGTTGACAGCGACTCAGTCGGTGTGCGGTAATGTTGAATACGGGGTTAGGAGTCGCTGTTTGACAGGTTCCGCACTGTATGGGAGCGCATGACAGCAAATGGCCATAGCGAACGGCTCCCAGCATATTCATTAACAAATCACGCTCAAAAAATTCTCGCGCTGTGAAATGCTTGTTTAAACCCCAGAGCGCTGGCGGCGATGGGTTAAAAGTAGTTTTTTATCCCCCAAACAACCATATTTTTGGAAAAAAAAAAAACATGTTTTTACAAACATTTTGTAATATGAATACATTAATATCAGACCTGTAATATCAATTCTGCACAATTTTTATTTATTTATTTTTTTTTACCTTAAAAAAAATATCTAACATTGCAGAAGTGGTCACAGAATTTTTGCCATTAACAAAAAAAACATTAATAGCAATTAATTAAGAATATTTAAAGATTGCTCCATTGAAATGCATTGGAGAGCGCCAGGTAGCGAGAGGTCATACCTGTCGCTGTTCAAGGTCGCTCGCTGGCGCTGTGGGGTGAGGCTGGAATAATGATGAATGATTCGCTATCTGGCGCTCTGTCAGTCGCTAAGCAGGATCGGCTTGATAAATGTGTGATTGCGGAGGGGAGCCGGCGTTCTCGTGGCGGTGAGCGTCATTACCATTCGCTACCTGCCGCTATCCCTTGTTAAATAAGGGCCTTAGAAAGAAGGGTTGAGTGATCACTCAATTATAATACTAATTATAGTAGAACATGTGCATATAATGCTAGTTTCCCTTTTACAAACCTATGTATTATTGGAATGACAGATCTAATTTCTTATTCATTTCTTGAGAGCTTTTTTTTTTCAACTAATATATTATAGAAAAGTATATAAAGGTATATGAAAATTACACGGATAGACACTTTAGTTCAATTTTAAATTACATATTATGCTGAAACTTTCTCTGCTTCTAAAATTGTCATTTTAGTTCCACTTTAAAATAAATAGTACTCTGTGCTCTATTGCTTCACTGAAAGTTACTTTAGCTCTGCTTTAAATTGAATTGTATGCTATAACCATATCATGCTTTAAATTGAATCAACCATGTCCTGCTTTAAATTGAATTGTATGCTATAACCACGTCCTGCTTTAAATTGAATGGTGCAGTGTAACCCTCTCTTGGAGGCTGATTCATTACTAGCGGCAGGTAGCGACAGATGAGCGTCTGTAGCAGGCATTTCAGAGCGCCTGCTAGTAGTCGCTGTGCTCTCCCGTGGGTCGCTAGTTCATAGCGACTCAGTCGCTGTGCTGCAATGATGAATACATTGTGAGGAGTCGCTATTTGACCAGTACAGCGCTGTATGGGAGCGCATGTTAGCGACTGGTCAGAGCGACCGACTCACAACATATTCATCAAAAAAACAGCCTCACACAACTCCGGCACTCAAAAATGCTTCTCTGAAGCCCAGAGCGCCGGAGGCTGTTTGATTAAAGTCTGTTTTTTAGCATGTATCCACCAGTAACAAAGCGAAAACATATGGAATTACATTGTAATAACATTGTAACATGAACACATTAATGCCAGACCTGTAATGTCAATTCTGCATAAATATATAAAACATGAAAAATATTTGGAAAAATGGCTTTATCTATGCCAGAAGAGGTCACAACATAATTTGAGATTTAAAAAATAACAAAAACCCTGTTTAACCCTTTAAGTGCCAGCCTACCTGGAGTTTTTGTCACCCTTTGTTGCCAGGCCATTTATCACTATTTTGCACGCATGCAAGGGATTTCCAGGGATTTCCCAGGAAAATTATATATTGTTTTTTTCAGCATAGTCTGGGCTTTAACATGAAATGTCTTGTTTGTCGTTTTAGGTGTATTCTCAATATTTTTTTACAATTTGTAGTGTTTTTTTGTAATAAAAAATGTAAGTTTGGCAATAAAATCTTATTGCGTGTGAAATCCCAATCTCTCCCGGTTACAGCGGTACCACATATGTATCGGTAGACACCCTTTCCTGCCCAGGAGACTCCTCCAAACTGAAACAGTGCTTTAGGGGATTTTCAGATAAAATACAACTATGCTATGCAATATGCGCACCTTGCAGTTTTTCCAGAAAAACAACCCTTTACATTTGAAATACCCCCAACAAACTATATATTCTCTGGAAGTACACACCTCAAGCTTTCTAGGCGTACTAGGCTTGTTGATGTGGCCACAGTTTTCTGGAGGTAATCCCTCAATGTATTCTTTGGTTGCAAAGAGTTTCCCTAAAAAAAGGATAATAAAGCAGAATCAAAGCCACATTTTCCTAAAAAAAACTATATACAAACAAGAAAAAACAAGTTTCATCTGAAAAAGCAACATCCCCTGAACAGAACGATACCACACATGCATTGCTACTTTCAAGGGAAGAGTTGCCAAACACCCCAAAGTAAAGCATGTGCGTAATGGTAATTTTACTTGAAAATTTCAGCTCTGCAGACAAAGTGCGCACCTTACGATTTGTCAACCAAAACAACCCTTTACATTTGGAATACCCCCTACAAACCATATATTCCCTGAAAATACACATGTTTAGCTTTCTAAGCGTACCCAGCTTGTTGTAGTGGGCTCATCTTTCTGGAAGTAATCCCTCAAAGAATTCTTTGGTTGCGCAGGGTTTCCCTAAAAAATGTATAAAAAAGCAGAATAAAAAACACCTTTTCCTAAAATATAAATATATAAACAAGAAAAAACAAAGTTAGACTGAAAGCGCAAGGTCCCCCGAACAGAACAATACCCAACATGCAGAGGTACTATTAACCCTTTTAATTGCCAGCCTACTTGAGATTTTGTCACCCTCTGTTGACAGGTCATTTTTCCCCATTTTGCGCCATGTTTTGCACCATTTTTGCTGGAATTTTCAGGAAAATTATATATATATTTTTTTGCAGCAGAGTTTAGGCTTTAACATGAAATGTCTTGTTTGTACATTTTATTGTAAAAAAAAAAATAAATAAATACATTTTTTTTTTTTAGAAAATTGTTTCCTTTATTTTAAATTAAAAATGTATTTTATTAAAGAAAACCATATTGCATGTGAAAGCCCCATTTCTACAGATTAGAACGGTACCACATATTTATCGGTAGCCCCCCGTTCCTGCCCAGGAGACCCCCCCAAACTAAAACAAGTACTTTATAACATTTACAAATAGAATACAACTACCATACACACTACAAAGGGTTAAATCGAGAAAAAAAATGACAGAGTCCCCCCTCCCGGGGGGGGACCCCTACGCATCATGACCAGCCCGGGACCAGCTATGCAAAGCTTTGGTGGCCCTGGCCCTGCAGGCTACAAGCCCGCATAGCCCATGGTCACGGGCTCTTCTGCCCCTCCATTCTTTTTGGAAATTT
Source organism: Gastrophryne carolinensis (assembly GCA_027917425.1). NCBI lineage: Eukaryota > Metazoa > Chordata > Amphibia > Anura > Microhylidae > Gastrophryne > Gastrophryne carolinensis. The sequence continues at coordinate 130,340,985 of CM051239.1, forward strand.
TAAGGGTTAAAAACACTTAAAAATCCCCAAAAAAATGACATGGGGTCTCCCTTACCTAAAGTAACCAGCCCGGGACCAGCTATGCTGGGTTTGTAGGAACAGGGCGCAGGGGCCTGCTTTGGTGGCCCCTGGCCCTGCAGGCTACAAGCCCGCATAGCCCATGGCCACGGGCTCTTCTGCCCCCCCCTGGGCTTTGGGGAGGCAGGTTATTGGGGGTGCCGGGGGTTAATGGCAAGTCACCCGCTAGCGGCAGGTGACTTGCCAGCCCCCAGCCTTGTGAACAGGTATAGGGGTCTCATGGACCCCTTACCAATTAACAAGGGGTTAAATGTAAAAAATATAGACACTGACACATAAGAAAAAAATGACCTTTATTTTTTTATTTTTTTCACTCTACTCACCTCCGATCCTGCGTCCCTCGCCGCTGTCCCATACTGCTGATAATAAATGCCGATAGTGATCGGAGCAGGGCGGGTGAGAGGAGAGAAGGCTCCAATCGGAGCCTCCTCGCCTCTCACCCGCCCTGCTCTGATCACCACCGGCATCCGACAGACGCCGGTGCGGGGGTGAGAGTTAAGAGGAGGGGGGGGACTTCATCCCGCTCCTCCCACAAAAGGCGGAGCTAGGGGCGACGGCCACCGCCATCGTTAGAGGAGGTGAGGACCTGGAAGAGGGTCCTCACCTGAAGCCTGCGGAGCCCAGGGGGGTGTTCGGAACCCCCCCTGGTGAAGAGAGGATGTGGCGGAGGGATCGGGTGAGGAGGTGAGTGACTGTCATGGTTTGTTTTTTTTGCAGCCGCGAAAACAGGGGGGGGGGGCGGCCAGTTCCGGGCCCCCTCCTGAAAACGGGAGACCCCGAGGAGGGGATCGGATGCCCCCCCCCCAGGAAGAGGAGACCCCCAGCTTCACATCGATACCAGAGTTACGGTTTTTTTTTCTTTCTATTTTTTAACTAGCAGGGGGAAATTCCAGGCACGTAGTTTCTACGTGCTTGGCACTTAACGGTAGGAGAAGCAACCACGTAGAAACTACGTGCTTGGCATTTAAAGGGTTAAAAAGAAATTTAAAAAAGTCCATTGAAATGTATGGGAGAGCGACAAGTAGCGAGAGGTCATACCTGGCGCTCTGCAAGGCTGAACGCCGGTGCTGTTTGCTGAGGCTGGAATAATGATAAATCGGACGCTAAATGGCGTTATCACAGTCGCTCAACAGAATCCACTTGATAAATGTGTAATTGCGTGCTGCGTCTGGTGTTCACCTGTCGCTACCTCTCCTTTACAAGCCACTACCTGACGCTATCCCTTCATGAATAAGGGCCTAACACTTTTGTGCCAGACCTGTAAATGCAATTCTGCATAAAAATATAAAAAGTACAAAAAATGTTTAAAAATGTTTCTTTGCAGCCGGGAGAGGTCACACAATGATTTGAGCAAGAAATTGAAATGTATGGGAGAGCGCTACAGAGCGACAGGTACTACATGGTGCTCTGGAATCTAGAGCGCTGGCGATATATACGCTGAGCTGCCTGGATTAATACATGTGACGCTTCATGACGTTGTTAGAGCCGCTCACCAAATTCACTTTCATAAATGTGGCTTTTCGTACAGCGCCCGGCGTTCACCAGGCGCTGCCTGCCGCTACGAGGCACTACCTGGCTCTATACCTTTCTTAATAACCCCCATAAGGTATTTCAGAAGGAGGGTGAATGAATGTTCAGAGAGACTGATTCATTTTTTGTTACACACATTTACAGTACAAAGTGAGTACACCCCTCAGATTTGTGTAAATATTTTATTTTATCTTTTCATGGGGCAATAGTGAAGATATGACACTTGTTATGTAAAGTAGTCAGTGCACAGCTATAACAGCGTACATTTAGTGAGCTTTAGTAACTCAATCCACAGTTATTTATGGTAAAACCCCTGACAACAAAAGTGAGTATACACAAATTGTGCCCAATCAGCAATTTCCCTCCCTCAGGTGTGAATAGGGAGCAGCTGTGTTAAATTTGGGGTAAACCAGTCACAAAGCTCTCTGAGGATTTGACTTTTACTTTTTTTATGCAGAATTGCATTTACAGGTCTGTTACAGTGTTAAAACAATGTAATTCCATGTGTTTTTGCTTGGCCACTGGTGAATATGTGTTAAAAAACAGACTTTAATCACACAGCGTCTGGCGCTCTGTGCTACAGTGCCCAGCTTTAGAGTGCGGGCGCTCTGTGTGACTATTTTGTTAAATATGGTGTGGAGCGCTGAGTGCTGGATGCACTGAGCTGGCGCTACCTCTCGCTCGCTGCAGCGTTGTTACAGCGCCCAACATACATCACATTCATCAATGCTGGCCAGGTTACTAGAGCGACCGAGACACTCTGTTACAGCACCCACTTACAGCATCTACTAGCCGCTATACAGACGCTCATCTGGCAATATGTGGCATTAGTAGTGAATCAGCCTCCACGTTTTCCCAATGCTTTATTCTGAATTAAAGTTTGAATATGGTACTTATTTTCAGAAGGTTTTGAAAGAAACGTTATTTAATCAAGATCACTGTATTGGTCACCAGCTCTAGAATATTATTATGATACTTCCTGTTAAATTCCTCTCTTGGGTGAAAAGTAGTATCATGACTGGGTCACAGACAGAAAAATGAACACTGAGATGGCTATAACTTTGCCCCCCCTTTGCATTTTGCGTTTCCCAATTACTACATGAATAATTCATTGCAGCAGCACTGTTTATCGAACTCCAACACTTGCGTTATTTGTATTCAGAGCTATTTTGCACACTATCTGAAATTTAGCCAGTGCTGGAATAAAATGTCATTGTCCAGTCACCACTTTTTAATTGAGTACAGAGATGAAAATGCATTAAAGTTCAGGCAGATAATTGGGACACCGGCCACTTTCTTAAGACCAAGAATGGTAACACAGATTGGGTCATTGAAGCTGGATTGTCTTGCTTTGTCAAAATGTCAGAAAAATGCTTCTGCAGACACTGTAAGTTAATCTTAATGAAGTTGCTTCTGGTGCCTTGTTGCCAGAACAAGTATATCATAGTTATTGAAAAAATGAGCATTCTGGCTATGGGTAATATAATGTGTTACATTTTGTAATATGTTAAGTCATTATTCTGTTATAAATAAATCAGAGTTATTCAGAATCCTCTGGATCTGTGTCATATTTTCTTGTTTCTACTGGACTGATATTTGCTTGTGTGAGGACACTGCCTATTGACTGATATCCATGAATGCTGTGTCCATGTTTTGCCTCCTAAACTGCTATTACCTTTGCAAACACAAGTGTAGAGGTCTACCTAAAAAATAGGCAGACCTCAGTGTAGAGTCCCTTTGTAGTGGTTTTCCTTACATAAATTAGAAATTTAAGTCTAAGAGTAGAGGCAGAAGGCCTTTGGAGTGGTCTTACCTTCCGAAGATTAGACCTTTGGATCTCAGAGTAGATACAGAATGCCATCGGTTAAGTGTGCCCCAAAAATTACACCTTTTAGAGCAGAGAAAAAAATGTCTGGATGGGTATGATTACATACACATATAACATCCACATACAGGGGTGTTTCTAAGTTGTGTTGCTCGTTGGATTTGGATGCAAATGTAATAAGACCCAAGCATTGATTATTACTTTGGTTCACTTGGACAATCTGGATAATCTTGGCTGGTGTTCTCATAACACAACTTAATTACAACCATAATTGGTTGTGTTACAACCATAACACAACCAATTAATAGCCAGGGCATGGAGATGGTCTTCAATTGGACCCCAAAATCACCTTGCATTTTTCCCCATGCAGTATATAAAAAAAAGCTAAGCTGGTGTTAGCCTCATATCATCTTCATTGTGCAAATGCCATTAGGGAATTAAGGAGCCTCCTGCCTAATATACTTCTCATGTTGCCATTCCCCTGAGGTGCCATACTTGGTAAACAGTCCATATTTATATACTTTATGATTCACAAACATCCTGAAATTATGGTGATTCTCATTACACTAAGATGGCTATTACAATTCCCTTTCTTGGTACCACCCACAATCACAACTTTCCTATTCGCATTTTGGCCACTGGAGATTACATGGTTCACGCTAAAATGATCACTGATTTTTTTAGTATGACATTGAGTTTTTTAGGAATATACTTTCCTCTGGTGTTGCAATGAGTTTGGCCGAACTTGCCAATAAAGTTCCGGTCTGCAAACTCCAGAACCCTAAGTCAATGGGGACCTGAACTTGGGGGCCCGAAAATAGCTGTAAAATGGGGGTACCAAGGATTAGAGGGTTGAAAATTGATGGAAACACTCAAACAAAAAAATACATTAAAAAAAATTAAAATATTAATTTTTTTTACTGGTGTTAAATGCAAAATTAGGGGGCTCTAGTAATGTCCATGAACTGCGATAGGTGCCACCCTGCTGTAAAAGAAAGTCCTCCTCCTCCTCCTTCCTCCTCCTTAAAAACTGCCCCCTGCCTGGTCAGTGGAGTACCAGGCCACTGTTGGACCAGCTACCCAGCCTGTGAGCCACATGTGCACTGCCCTGATGCCTGGGAAAATGGGCCTTCCTCCTCCTTCTCTGCTTCCTCCTGTGGCACCATCAAATCTTCTGTCATGGCCTAAAGGGTTTTTTCCAGCAGGCAAAAGATGGGGATGGTAGCACTGACCATATTGGTGGCATACTGGAAGCACCGCGCAGATGTCCCTCATGGAGGCCCACTCACTGGTGACTAAGTCCTTCAACTCACCCAGGCATTTTGGAGCTGGAACTCCAGTATTGTCTGTCTGGTCCTGGATGCTGTCCATAGATCCTGGGTGGTGTGGGGTCTCTTGCCCAGACAGATGAGTTTTAGCATCATATGCTGCCATTTCCCCATGGCAGGGCTCAAATTTGCGCTGACTGCTTGAGGAGGAAGCAGAGTAGGGGGAGGCATCAAGAGACACTGACTGATGTCCAAAAATCCGTGGTGGGGGAAGGATATGCGTTAAAGTGCTTCCCACCTCAGTCCAAGCCGCCACCACATTGGTCCAGTGGGCAGTTCGAGAGATGTAACATCCCCATGTGCCCAGTGCACTTATTTTGTCAACAACTTGTTGGTGCAGGGCAGGGAAGGCCTGGTGGCAGCTGGGAATGGCATTTTGTGGAACAGCTGCTGACATCAGATATTTCCATCTCCACCTTGCAAAATGAGAGAATTTCAAAGGCTAGCATATTGGAAATGCTCACATTCAGGGCCAAGGCTCATGGGTGAGATGGACCTTTTCCTCTCTAAGGTTTGCAGGGTGGAAAGCTAAAAGCTTCCCTGGGATTGTGTGGACACTCTTGGTGATGGTGGTGTTGCTGCTGCTAATAGTGCCAGTGGTGGTGGTCTCACATCCTCCCTTTGGGGGGAGACAGGTGGCCTTGTCATTAGGGAGGGAATGGTAGCAGCTGAGTCAACCAAAGCAGCAGATGCAGAAGTGGAGTGGGTGGAAGACAATCCCATGAAACAAGTAGCACAGCATTCCATATAATCTACAACTGCCTCAACTTGTTCAGGCCTTACCACTCTGGCAGCGGTACTAGTGCCTACAAATAAATGCTACAAACCCTGTTTCCCAGAGGAAGGTGTAGCAGGCACATGGGAGACATGTGCTCTCCCTGCAGCACCAGCCCCATTACCACCAGCTGCAGCAGCAGCAGCATCACAGTCTTGTCCTTGTACCTTATTTGGTGCTTTCTGCATTGTTGGACACAGTGTATATGTCCAGTAAGTGCAATGCAGGTGGGCAGAGGTGAGTAATTCTATCAAACCCCTAGTAAGTGTTATGCAAGGGGTGCCCACAATTAACTAGTTTTATCAAAGCCCAAAAGGGTCTAATGTAAGGTGTGCCACAAGTAACTAGTTTTATCAAATGCCAAAAGGGTATAATGCAAGATGTACCAACAATAACTAGTTTTATCAACACCTAAAATGGTCTAATGCAAGTTGTGCCCATAAGTTACTAGTTTTATCAAAGTCCAAAATGGTCTAATGCAAGGTGTACTAACAAGTAACTAGTTGTATCAAAGTCCCAAAGGGTCTACTGCACAGTGTTCCCCACACTTAACTTGTTTTATCAAAGCCCAAAAGTGTCTGATGCAAGGTGTTCCCTCAAGTAACTAGCTTTATCAAAGTCCAAAATGGTCTAATGCAAGGTATGCCAACAAGTAACTTGTTTTATCAAAGCCCAAAAGGGTCTAATGCAAGGTTTGCCAACAAGTAACTAGTTTGATAAAAGCCCAAAAGAGTCTAATGCAAGCTGTTCCAACAAGTAACTAGTTTAATCAAAGTCCAAATGTGCCCCTGTAGCTGCCCGCCCTCAGGGTGCAATGAGAATAGGCAGAAATGCTGCTATGTCCCTCTCCCTAGCTGTCCCCTACTGACACCGTAAGCTCTCCATAGCTAGTTGCCCTAAAACAGTTTGAGATGCAGCCAGCCTCCTCTCTACTGCTATGTCGCCTAAAAATGACAATTGAGTTTTCAATTTTTGTTTATACAGATCCCTAATCTGTCCGTGAAAGAGCAGCAACCTCTATCTACTACAGGGCGCTTTTGTGATCGGCATGACTTTGATTTCTAAATGTAAAAAGCTCAGCAGCCAATCAACCAGCTTCCCGGTTTCCGGGTTCGGCCGAGCGCTAAAGTCCGCACATGAATTGGGTGGCCCGAACTTGCAAAGTTCTTTGCAGCTCATGCTTGCTCATCCCTCCACCATTTCCCTTGCAATAACAGACCTCAGTTAACCTCATTTTCCTATATTATACTTGATGTTTTCATTCCTGACTGCTTTTCTTTAGTTCTTTCCATTTAGTTTGTCAATTACCCCAAAACATTTAAAAATGCAAATCTATGAATAAAGTTGAACCAGACCTTCACCCTGAATTAAAAGCTATCTTGTATGTCACCCACCCTGTACCTACAGATTTTCCACATTAAAATACTACCTCTTATCTTACCATCCTACCTGCACCTATTGCATTTTCTGAGCTTTTTAACATCCAAGATGGTGGCTCGTGGATAGAGATGAGAAAACTTTTGAAAAATTTGATTCGGCCGATTCGCCAAATTTTCCAGAAAAATTTGTTTCGGTCCGAATTTATTCGCGACAAATTGCTATTAAAACGGCTATTTCTGGGCTTCCGAGAGCCTCCATAGGGTTGCAGAACGTTTTGCCTGGCTGTAGCATGCATCGGATGCATGCTGGGTTAGTGAAATAATATTGTAAACAAGTATGACATGCAGATCAGAGGCATCGCTATTAGATTCGCTGTCACAGAGCGGCACAATTAGAGAGCCTTGAGGTAGCATCAGCATGATGAGCCCATATATTGCCTAAAAGACACACTCTGGACTTGGCAGCAGCATAGGGACCCCATATATTGCCTGAAAAACACAGCCTGAATTTGGCAGCAGCATAGGGAGGCCATATATTGCCCGAAAACCACATAGTAGTTGGCAGGTTTAGGAGCCCATTTATTGCCTGAAAAACACACCTTGGAGTTGGCAGCAGCATTAGGAGCCCATATATTGCCTGAAAGAGACACTGGAGTTAGCAGCAGCATAAGGAAACCATATATTGCCTGAAAAACACACCCAGGAGTTGGCAGCAGCATTAGGAGCCCATATATTGCCTGAAAGACACACTCTGGACTTAGTAGCAGCATAGGGAGCCCATATATTGCCTGAAAAACATACCCTGGAGTTGGCAGCAGCATTAGGAGCCCATATATTGCCTGAAAGAGACACTGGAGTTAGCAGCAGCATAAGGAAACCATATATTGCCTGAAAAACACACCCAGGAGTTGGCAGCAGAATTAGGTGCCCATATATTGCCTGAAAGACACACTCTGGACTTGGCAGCAGCATAGGGAGCCCACATATTGCCTGAAAAACACACCCAGTAGTTGGCAGCAGCATTAGGAGCCCCTATATTGCCTGAAAAACACATTGGAGTTGGCAGCAACCTAAGGAGTCCATATATTGCCTGAAAAACACACCCTGGAGTTGGCAGCAGCATAGGGTGCCCATATATTGCCTGAAAAACACACCCTGGAGTTGGCAGCATTATTAGGAGCCCATATATTGCCTGAAAGAAACTCTGAAGTTGGCAGCAGCATAAGTAACCCATATATTGCCTGAAAAACACACCCTGGAGTTGGCAGCAGCATTTGGAGCCCATATATTGCCTGAAAGAGACACTGGAGTTAGCAGCAGCATAAGGAAACCATATATTGCCTGAAAAACACACCCAGGAGTTGGCAGCAGCATTAGGAGCCCATATATTGCCTGAAAAACACACCCAGGTGTTGGCAGCAGAATTAGGTGCCCATATATTGCCTGAAAGACACACTCTGGACTTGGCAGCAGCATAGGGAGCCCATATATTGCCTGAAAAACACACCCAGGAGTTGACAGCAGCATTAGGAGCCCATATATTGCCTGAAAAACACATTGGAGTTGGCAGCAGCCTAAGGAGCCCATATATTGCCTGAAAAACACACCCTGGAGATGGCCGCAGCATAGGTGGCCTGATGCAGAGCCTCCCCTGAACTGACCTTAAAACCTTCCGATTGTCCGGGGTCCCGTTTGAATCGTGGCTCAAATGTGATGCAGAGCCTCCGTCGGAATGGGTCCCTAACTGATCCGTAAATTTATCTTCACTCGGGAAGTTTTTTTCTTCTCTCTCGGGAGCATGCAATTTGATCGTGGCTTCCGTTCACGTTCACACGGGCGTTCCGTTTTTTCCTCCTTTTTCCTTGGTTTTTTAACGTACCTGCTTGCCTTCCGTCTCATTTTTCACAGCAATTTTGTAGTTTTTGCCAAGTATACTTACATCTCCATGGATTTCCTGTTGTCAATCTGGGTCCACGCCAGCACACATCTCTAAACCTCCATGTAAATGTACATATGCCACAAACTGGCACTTTGACACATACCTAAATTTAAGCTTAAATTATTTTTGGTTGATTTTTCCTTGCCTTTAATGCTTACCTGAATCTCTTTTCGGATTCTGTGTTTTCTTCTCCTTCTTCTTGCTATTCCTTGTTCCATATCCTTACCTTTTGGGACATGTAACAGTATGATGTTGTTGTGATAACGTACATTGTCACGAAAGAAAACACACCACACTTCTTTTTTTTTTTTTCCTGTTATGTTTTTTTGGTTTTAACGGTAAAATGTATACAAAACTGTAGAAATGTACAAGGAGCCCATATATTGCCTGAAAAACACACCCTGGAGTTGGCAGCAGCATTAGGAGCCCTTATATTGCCTGAAAAAAACACACAGGAGTTGGCAGCAGCATTAGGAGCCCATATATTGCCTGATAGAGACACTGGAGTTGGCAGCAGCATAAGGAACCCATATATTGCCTGAAAAACACACCCTGGAGTTGGCAGCAGCATAGGGAGCTCATATATTGCCTGAAAAACACGCCCTGGAGTTGGCATCAGCACAGGGAGCCCATATATTGCCTGAAAAACAGACTCTGGAGTTGGCAGCAGTATTAGGAGCTCATATATTGCCTGAAAGAGACTCTGGAGTTGGCAGCAGCATAAGGAAAACATATATTGCCTGAAAAACACCCTGGATTTGACAGCAGCATTAGGAGCCCATATATTGCCGGAAAGACACACAGTAGAGTTGGCAGCAGCATAGGGAGCCCATATATTGCCAGAAAAACACATTGCAGTTGGAAGCAGTATTGGGAGCCCATATGTTGCCTGAAAAACACATTGGAGTTGGCAGCAGTATTAGGAGCTCATATATTGCCTGAAAAACACATTGGAGTTGGCAGAAGTATTAGGAGCTCATATATTGCCTGAAAAACACATTGGAGTTGGCAGCAGCATTAGGAGCCCATATATTGCCTGAAAGACACACAGTGGAGTTGGCAGCAGCATAGGGAGCCCATATATTGGCTGAAAAATGCACCCTGGAGTTGGCAGCAGCATAGGGAGCCCATATATTGCCAGAAAAATACACCCTGAATTTGGCAGCAGCATAGGGAGCCCATATATTGCCAGAAAAATACACCCTGAACTTGGCAGCAGCATAGGGAGCTCATATATTGCCTGAAAGACACACCCTGGAGGTGGCAGCAGCAGCAGCAGCATTAGGAGCTCATATATTGCCTGAAAGACACACCCAGGAGTTGGCAGCAGCAGCAGCATTAGGAGCTCATATATTGCCTGAAAGACACACCCAGGAGTTTTCAGCAGCATTAGGAGCTCATATATTGCCTGAAAGACACACCCTGGATTTGGCAGCAGCATTAGGAGCCCATATATTGCCAGAAAAATACATCCTGAACTTGGCAGTAGCATAGGGAGCTCATATATTGCCTGAAAGACACACCCTGGAGTTGGCAGCAGCAGCAGCATTAGGAGCTCATATATTGCCTGAAAGACACACCCAGGAGTTGGCAGCAGCAGAAGGAGCTCATATATTGGATGAAAGACACACCCAGGAGTTGGCAGCAGCATTAGGAGCCCATACATTGCCTGAAAGAGACTCTGGAGTTAGCAGCAGCATAAGGAAACCATATATTGCCTAAAAAAACACACCCAGGAGTTGGCAGCAGCATTAGGAGCCCATATATTGCCTGGAAAACACACCCAGGAGTTGGCAGCAGAATTAGGTGCCCATATATTGCCTGAAAGACACACTCTGGACTTGGCAGCAGCATAGGGAGCCCATATATTGCCTGAAAAACACACCCAGGAGTTGGCAGCAGCATTAGGAGCCCATATATTGCCTGAAAAACACATTGGAGTTGGCAGCAGCCTAAGGAGCCCATATATTGCCTGAAAAACACACCCTGGAGTTGGCAGCAGCATAGGGTGCCCATGTATTGCCTGAAAAACACACCCTGGAGATGGCAGGATAATTAGGAGCCCATATATTGCCTAAAAGAGACTCTGGAGTTGGCAGCAGCATAAGGAACCCACTCTGAAAGACACACTCTGGACTTGGCAGCAGCATTAGGAGCCCATATATTGCCAGAAAAATACACCCTGAATTTGGCAGCAGCATAGGGAGCCCATATATTGCCTGAAAACCACATTCGAGTTGACAGCAGCATTAGGAGCCCATATATTGCCTGAAAAACACACCCTGGATTTGGCAGCAGCATTAGGAGCCCTTATATTGCATGAGAAACACACCCAGGAGTTGGCAGCAGCATTAGGAGCCCATATATTGCCTGAAAGAGACACTGGAGTTGGCAGCAGCATAAGGAACCCATATATTGCCTGAAAGACACACCCTTGAGTTGGCAGCAGCATAGGGAGCCCATATATTGCCTGAAAAACAGGCCCTGGAGTTGGCAGCAGTATTAGGAGCCCAAATATTGCCTGAAAGAGACTCTGGAGTTGGCAGCAGCATAAGGAACCCATATATTGCCTGAAAAATACCCTGGATTTGACAGCAGCATTAGGAGCCCATATATTGCCTGAAAAACACACCCTGAATTTGGCAGCAGCATAGGGAGCCCATATATTGCCTGCAAAACACATTGCAGTTGCCAGCAGTATTGGGAGCCCATATATTGCCTGAGAAACATACTGGAGTTGGCAGCAGTATTAGGAGCTCATATATTGCCTGAAAAACACATTGGAGTTGGCAGAAGTATTAGGAGCTCATATATTGCCTGAAAAAAACATTGGAGTTGGCAGCAGCATTAGGAGCCCATATATTGCCTGAAAGACACACAGTGGAGTTGGCAGCAGCATAGGGAGCCCATATATTGCCAGAAAAACACACCCTGGCGTTGGCAGCAGCATAGGGAGCCCATATATTGCCAGTAAAATACACCCCAAATTTGGCAGCAGCAAAGGGAGCCCATATATTGCCTGAAAGACACACCCTGGATTTGGCAGCAGCATTTGGGGCCCATATATTGCCAGAAAAATACACCCTAAACTTGGCAGCCCCATAGGGAGCTCATATATTGCCTGAAAGACACACCCTGGAGTTGGCAGCAGCAGCAGCATTAGGAGCTCATATATTGCCTGAAAGACACACCCTGGAGTTGGCAGCAGCAGCAGCATTAGGAGCTCATATTTAGCCTGAAAGACACACCCAGGAGTTGGCAGCAGCAGAAGAAGCTCATATATTGCCTGAAAGACACACCTAGGAGTTGGCAGCAGCATTAGGAGCCCATATATTGCCTAAAAGAGACACTGGAGTTAGCAGCAGCATAAGGAAACCATATATTGCCTAAAAAAACACACCCAGGAGTTGGCAGCAGCATTAGGAGCCCATATATTGCCTGAAAAACACACCCAGGAATTGGCAGCAGAATTAGGAGCCCATATATTGCCTGAAAGACACACTCGGGACTTGTCAGCAGCATAGGGAGCCCATATATTGCCTGAAAAACACACCCAGGAGTTGGCAGCAGCATTAGGAGCCCATATATTGCCTGAAAAACACATTGGAGTTGGCAGCAGCCTAAGGAGCCCATATATTACCTGAAAAACACACCCTGGAGTTGGCAGCAGCATAGGGTGCCCACATATTGCCTAAAAAACACACCCTGTAGTTGGCAGGATTATTTGGAGCCCATATATTGCCTGAAAGAGACTCTGAAGTTGGCAGCAGCATAAGGAACCCATATATTGCCTGAAAGACACACCCTGGATTTGGCAGCAGCATTAGGAGCCCATATATTGCCAGAAAAATACACCCTGAAATTGGCAGCAGCATAGGGAGCCCATATATTGCCTGAAAACCACATTCTAGTTAGCAGCCACATTAGGAGCCCATATATTGCCTGAAAAACACACCCTGGAGTTGGCAGCAGCATTAGGAGCCCTTATATTGCCTGAAAAACACACCCAGGAGTTTGCAGCAGCATTAGGAGCCCATATATTGCCTGAAAGAGACACTGGAGTTGGCAGCAGCATAAGGAACCCGTATATTGCCAGAAAAACACACCCTGGAGTTGACATCAGCACAGGAAGCCCATATATTGCCTGAAAAAACACACTCTGGAGCTGGCAGCAGTATTAGGAGCCCATATATTGCCTGAAAGAGACTCTGGAGTTGGCAGCAGCATAGGGAGCCCATATATCGCCTGAAAAACACACCCTGTATTTGGCAGCAGCATAGGGAGCCCATATATTGTCAGAAAAACACATTGCAGTTGGCAGCAGCATTAGGAGCCCATATATTGCCTGAAAAACACACCCAGGAGTTGGCAGCAGAATTAGGTGCCCATATATTGCCTGAAAGACACACTCTGGACTTGTCAGCAGCATAGGGAGCCCATATATTGCCTGAAAAACACACCCAGGAGTTGGCAGCAGCATTAGGAGCCCATATATTGCCTGAAAAACACATTGGAGTTGGCAGCAGCCTAAGTAGCCCATATATTACCTGAAAAACACACCCTGGAGTTGGCAGCAGCATAGGGTGCCCACATATTGCCTAAAAACACACCCTGGAGTTGGCAGGATTATTTGGAGCCCATATATTGCCTAAAAGAGACTCTGAAGTTGGCAGCAGCATAAGGAACCCATATATTGCCTGAAAGACACACCCTGGATTTGGCAGCAGCATTAGGAGCCCATATATTGCCAGAAAAATACACCCTGAAATTGGCAGAAGCATAGGGATTCCATATATTGCCTGAAAACCACATTCTAGTTGGCAGCAGCATTAGGAGCCCATATATTGCCTGAAAAACACACCCTGGAGTTGGCAGCAGCATTAGGAGCCCTTATATTGCCTGAAAAACACACCCAGGAGTTTGCAGCAGCATTAGGAGCCCATATATTGCCTGAAAGAGACACTGGAGTTTGCAGCAGCATAAGGAACCCGTATATTGCCAGAAAAACACACCCTGGAGTTGGCAGCAGCATAGGGAGCCCATATATTGCCTGAAAAACACACCCTGGAGTTGGCATCAGCACAGGGAGCCCATATATTGCCTGAAAAAACACACCCTGGAGCTGGCAGCAGTATTAGGAGCCCATATATTGCCTGAAAGAGACTCTGGAGTTGGCAGCAGCATAAGGAACACATATATTGCCTGAAAGACACACCCTGGATTTGACAACAGCATTTGGAGCCCATATATTGCCTGAAAGACACACAGTGAAGTTGGCAGCAGCATAGGAAGCCCATATATTGCCTGAAAAACACACCCTGAATTTGGCAGCAGCATAGGGAGCCCATATATTGCCAGAAAAACACATTGCAGTTGGCAGCAGTATTGGGAGCCCATATATTGCCTGAAAAACACATTGGAGTTGGCAGCAGTATTAGGAGCTCATATATTGCCTGAAAGACACACCCTGGATTTGACAACAGCATTTGGAGCCCATATATTGCCTGAAAGACACACAGCGAAGTTGGCAGCAGCATAGGGAGCCCATATATTGCCTGAAAAAAACACCCTGGAGTTGGCAGCAGCATAGGGAGCCCATATATTGTCAGAAAAATACACCCTGAATTTGGCAGCAGCATAGGGAGCCCATATATTGCCTGAAAAATAAACCTTGATCTTGGCAGCGGCATAGGGAGCTCATATATTGCCTGAAAGACACACCCTGGAGTTGGCAGCAGCAGCAGCAGCATTAGGAGCTCATATATTGCCTGAAAAACACACCCAGGAGTTGGCAGCAGCAGAAGAAGCTCATAGATTGCCTGAAAGACACACCCAGGAGTTGGCAGCAGCATTAGGAGCCCATATATTGCCTGAAAGAGACACTGGAGTTAGCAGCAGCATAAGGAAACCATATATTGCCTAAGAAAACACACCCTGGAGTTGGCAGCAGCATTAGGAGCCCATATATTGCCTGAAAAACACACCCAGGAGTTGGCAGCAGAATTTGGTGTCATATATTGCCTGAAAACACACCCTGGAGTTGGAGGCAGCATAGGGTGCCCATGTATTGCCTAAAAAACACACCCTGGAGTTGGCAGGATCATTAGGAGCCCATATATTGCCTGAAAGAGACTCTGGAGTTGGCAGCAGCATAAGGAACCCATATATTGCCTGAAAGACACACCCTGGACTTGGTAGCAGCATTAGGAGCCCTTATATTGCCAGAAAAATACACCCTGAATTTGGCAGCAGCATAGGGAGCCCATATATTGCCTGAAAGAGACACTGGAGTTAGCAGCAGCATAAGGAAACCATATATTGCCTGAAAAACACACCAAGAAGTTGGCAGCAGCATTAGGAGCCCATATATTGCCTGAAAGACACACTCTGGACTTGGCAGCAGCATAGGAAACCCATATATTGCCTGAAAAACACACCCAGGAGTTGGCAGCAGCAATTGGAGCCCATATATTGCCTGAAAAACACACCCTGGAGTTGGCAGCATTATTAGGAGACAATATATTGCCTGAAAGAAACTCTGAAGTTGGCAGCAGCATAAGTAACCCATATATTGCCTTAAAGACACACCCTGGATTTGGCAGCAGCATTAGGAGCCCATATATTGCAAGAAAAATACACCCTGAATTTGGCAGTAGCATAGGGAGCCCATATATTGCCTGAAAACCACATTCGAGTTGACAGCAGCATTAGGAGCCCATATATTGCCTGAAAAACACACCCTGGATTTGGCAGCAGCATTAGGAGCCCTTATATTGCCTGAAAAACACACCCAGGAGTTGGCAGCAGCATTAGAAGCCCATATATTGTCTGAAAGAGACACTGGAGTTGGCAGCAGCATAAGGAACCCATATATTGCCTGGAAAACACACCCTGGAGTTGGCAGCAGCATAGGGAGCACATATATATTGCCTGAAAATCACACCCTGGAGTTGGCAGCAGTATTAGGAGCCCAAATATTGCCTGAAAGAGACTCTGGAGTTGGCAGCAGCATAAGGAACACATATATTGCCTGAAAAACACCCTGGATTTGACAGCAGCATTAGGAGCCCATATATTGCCTGAAAGACACACCGTGGAGTTGGCAGCTAGAGATGAGCGAACTTTTGAAAAGTTCGATTCGGCCGATTCGCCGAATTTCACAAAGAAATTCGGGTTCGGCCGAATCGAACTTTTACGAAGTTCCCCATCAAAAATGCCGGCATGGTGGGAGCCGGCGGGCCCGCTCCCACCATGCCGGCATTTAAAAAAAAAAAAAAAAAAAAAGCATTTTTGCCAGCATGGTGGGAGCGGGCCGGCCGGCTCCGCTGTCAGCGGAACCGGCCAGCCCGCTCCCACCATGCCGGCATTTAAAAAAAAAGCAAACACTTACCTGCAGGTCCGGAGCGTGGAGGCCGGCGCCGCTCTCAGCTGTCATCTGAGGGCGCAAAAATGCTTTTTTTTGTTTTTTAAATGCCGGCATGGTGGGAGCGGGCCGGCCGGCTTTACCGGCCCGCCGGCCGGCTCCCACCATGCCGGCATTTTTTTTTTTTTTAATTTCAGGAAAAATTCGATCGGCGCGAACCACAAAATATTCGGGTTCGTGCCGAATCGAATATTTCCTGAAATTCGGAGCAAATTCCGGTTCGTCCGAACAGGTTCGCTCATCTCTATTGGCAGCAGCATAGGGAGCCCATATATTGCCTGAAAAACACATTGCAGTTGGCAGCAGTATTGGGAGCCCATATATTGCCTGAGAAACACACTGGAGTTTGCAGCAGTATTAGGAGCTCAAATATTGCCTGAAAAACACATTGGAGTTGGCAGCAGCATTAGGAGCCCATATATTGCCTGAAAGACACACAGTGGAGTTGGCAACAGCATAGGGAGCCCATATATTGCCTGAAAAACACACCCTGGAGTTGGCAGCAGCATAGGGAGCCCATATATTGCCAGAAAAATACACCCCAAATTTGGCAGCAGCATAGGGAGCCCATATATTGCATGAAAGACACACCCTGAATTTGGCAGCAGCATTAGGGGCCCATATATTGCCTGAAAAATACAGCCTGAACTTGGCAGCAGCATAGGGAGCTCATATATTGCCTGAAAGACACACCCTGGAGTTGGCAGCAGCAGCATTAGGAGCTCATATATTGCCTGAAAGACACACCCTGGAGCTGGCAGCAGCATTAGGAGCTCATATATTGCCTGAAAGACACACCCAGGAGTTGGCAGCAGCAGAAGAAGCTCATATATTGCCTGAAAGACACACTCTGGACTTGGCAGCAGCATAGGGAGCCCATATATTGCCTGAAAAACACACCCAGGAGTTGGCAGCAGCATTATTGCCTGAAAAACACATTGGAATTGGCAGCAGCCTAAGGAGCCCATATATTACCTGAAAAACACACCTTGGAGTTGGCAGCAGCATAGGGTACCCACATAGGGCCTGATGCAGAGCCTCCCCTGGTCTGAGCTTAAAACCTTCCGATTGTCCGGGGCTCCCGTTTGAATCGTGGGTCAAATGTGATGCAGAGCCTCCATCGGAATGGCTCCCTAACTGATCCGTCAATTTGTCTTCACTCGGGAAGTGTTTTTTGCTCTCTCGGGTGCCTTCAATTTGATCGGGGCTTCCGTTCCCGTTCACACGGGCGGCCCGTTTTTCCCAGCTTTCTCCTTGCTTTTTGAACGTACCTGCTTGCCTTCCGTCGTATTTGACCTTCCATTTTGGTGGATTTTTCAAGTATACTTACATCTCCATGGCTCTTCAGTTGTCAATCTGGCTACACGCAAACGCACATCCCTCAACCTCCATTGGAATATACATATGGCAACAACTGCCAATTTCACACACATATATATATATTTAAATAAATTTTTTGTTGTTCCTTCTTCCTTGGCTTTAATGCATACCTTAATCTCCTTGGTTGTTCCTTCTTCCTTGTCCTTAATGCATACATTAATCTCCTTGGTTGTTCCTTCTTCCTTGTCCTTAATGCATACCTTAATCTCCTTGGTTGTTCCTTCTTCCTTGTCCTTAATGCATACCTTAATCTCCTTGGTTGTTCCTTCTTCCTTGTCCTTAATGCATACCTTAATCTCCTTGGTTGTTCCTTCTTCCTTGTCCTTAATGCATACCTTAATCTCCTTGGTTGTTCCTTCTTCCTTGTCCTTAATGCATACCTTAATTGTTTGTGAGTTTTTCTGATTTATTGTCCCATATCTAAACCTTTTGTGTCATGTAAATGTGTGCTGATGTTGTGTGATTGTACTTTTGCAGGAAAGACAACTCCCAAAATATTATAATTTTTTTATTATTAAAACGTTTTTTTTTTGTGTTTTTTAAGGTTTTTTTTTTTTTGTAAAACAGAAAAAAATAAATCTTAACATTTTTAAAATTATAAAAAAAATTAGGCCTCGGGGTCTTGTGGATGTTGTATTCTTTGATCTGTGAATGAAAAACAACATTAGTTTAGCATTGTTTTTTTGGTTTGGTTGGGCGTGGTTTTTTTGGGGCCCTTTTTAAACCGGACCTTCTGCGTGATTTAATGAAAAGCCCAAACTCTTTTAAAAAGATTCTGCAGCATCTTAAACTAATATATAGTAAGTTTTTAGTCAATCAGTTATTATTCTTTCCCCCACCTGGCTGCAACTCAGTTCTGGAATTTAGGATACGTGCGCCGCCATCTTGACTCAGAAGCATCACACTTACTGAGGAGAGGAGAGTGGGATAAGGTACAGGGGGTGGGTTATAGCTGTGCCTTGCTCACACAGAGCAGAGCTGTGCTCTGGAAAAGGTCAGCAATCCCAGAATGCTGAGCAGCACAGTTAGAAGTAACTTCCTGTTTGCAGGCTGCCTGATAACATGGCGGCTTCCATAATCCGACATTTTTGATGTATAAAGGCTCATAACATGCACTAGGTGCAGGTAGGATGATTTGTAAGGTGGCCAATCTGTATGTACAGGGTGTGTGAAATATCTAAGATAGACTATTATTCAGAGTTAAGGTCCACTTTAAGGGCTTTTTTCTCAAATTTATTATGGAAATGTTTGAGATTTTTAATTTTCAAATGGAATTGTTTGCTTATTTTCTTTAGTTGAAATAAACACCACTTACAAGGTATTGGGCGCACATTGCGTCGGGGGCGGAGTCTCCCTTCAGCCTCCCTCTGTTGCTGGTGTGAATCTGTATGGATGACAAACACACTGATATTAGAGACTGTTGTTGTTTCATGAATATAATATTAAGTTAGGCTTCTAGGTATCAATCTACTCACCTTCCCCAGCCACCTCTTCCTCGTTGCCCCCTTCCTCGCTCATCCCTTGGGATGTCCCTGTGACGTCTGAATCTACAACTAACAATAGTGCACATGAGTATCTGTATTTAATGCATGTATTAACACATATCTAACTATATTTCCCTTACCGGAGTCAGGTTGAGGGTCATTTAGGCTCGACTCCCTGCCGTCAGATTCCCCCCTCCCCTGCATGCTGAGGTCCAGCGGCTCCTCCGAGTCACTTACAGAGGAGGGGGTGGCCGTTGACACTGGCGGTGGACCACCTACACCTTCACCTGTTTCGCCCAACACTGGGTTGCGTGTCCTGGTCCGGGTGGGGAGGAACCGTATATTCCATTCATGGGCTGAAATACAAACACAATCATTAAACCACGCCCAGACGAGGCCAGGGTTATAGGTGCATTTACATTTTAAACACTTACATGGGAAATGTTTGGCGAAGTACCGCCTCACCCGGGGCTTATGCCTTCTTTTTAAATCAGACCAGTGTTGGGCAGTGGCGTTGCTAGGGCTGGTGTCACCCGGGGCGGTAGGAAATGGTGTCACCCCCCCCCCCCAATGGTGTCACCCCCACCCCCCCCAATGGTGTCACCCCCACCCCCCCCCAATGGTGTCACCCCCCCCCAATGGTGTCAACCCCCCCCCCCCCCAAAGAAAACAAACAAAAAAAAAAGCATTTTTGCCGGCATGGTGGGAGCGGGCCGGCCGGTTCCGCGCTGACAGCGGAACCGGCCGGCCCGCTCTGCTGTCAGCGGAACCGGCCGGCCCGCTCCCACCATGCCGGCATTTTTAAAAAAAGCAAACACTTACCTGCAGGTCCGGAGCGTGGAGGCCGGCGCCGCTCTCAGCTGTCATCTGAGGGCGTGTCATCAGAGGCGCCCTCTGATGACGCGCCCTCAGATGACAGCTGAGAGCGGCGCCGGCCTCCACGCTCCGGACCTGCAGGTAAGTGTCTCTATACCGAGGGGTGACCGGCCGAGAGGTGTCACCCTCTAGGTCTGGTGTCACCCGGGGCGGTCCGCCCCCCCCGCCCCCGGGTCGCTACGCCACTGGTGTTGGGTGATCTGGGTGAAGGTATAGGTGGTTTGGGATCGTCGTGCGATCGCGTCCACCACCGCCAGGGCCAACGTGCGCTTGTCATAATCTGACGGCAGGAAGTCGTAGCGATTCCTCAGCATCATCTGTTAAAAAAAGATACAAGGACCCACCATTAATACACCAAATACATTAACAAGTTTCCTGGCCTAACTCAAGTCACTTTATTAACCTCTTGCTGCCTCACATTGCCCTAGTTCTGCTATCTGCATGTAGCCTAGTTTGTAGCTGCGTACATGTGTTAAACTAAGGTGGGCTGGTATGTAACGTGACAAACTAACTTGTTTCAGACTATTCTTGCGCTTTTTTTTTTTTTATTACAAGGAATGTGTGCGGGCACATAAACGCACGCTCGCATACTCACATCCATGATGATGTCTTCCTGCTCCGGGGTAAAGATGGCGGGCGACATCTTGTCTTCTTTACCAAGCTATAGCTCTGACGTTCCCCCTGCGGTGACGTGCGTGAGTGCGCGCAGGCACTAGCTGTTGGGCACGCCCACACGGGAAACATATTTAAAGCACAAGGCACTCCGCTCGGTGTGGGATACCATATCAATATGGGCAGACCTAAAGGGAGCCAAAAGAGCCAAGCAAGGCCAAAGGCACATAGCAGCCGCACACATGCCTCATCCTAAATAAAACAGAAAAGCAGGCACAACACACATGCAGAACATGCACCAACTAAAACTGTGGGTACTCCACAGACACAGGCACATTCCCAAAAATGCAGGATCAAGGAGACATTAACCCATTCACCTCCACCAGAAAAAAAAAAATACACACAAGGGTGCTAAATCTAGTAAGACCCTGCAGCATACTCAACCTCAACACACCAAGCATACCCACAAAAACAAACACATCAGCAAGGGTAAGCGTATTGCCAAAACAAACACCCCACCAAGGTCACCCACCCCTCCACCTCAACCCTCTGGTACTCACAATTCCAGTACCCCAGATAACACATGCAGCTCAACATCTGATAACTCACCAGGAAACCCAGACATTACCCAGAGCAGCACATACACAACATCACCCTCCCCCCTAAGCCCAAAAACCACACACTACTCCCCAGATAGGCAACCATCTATTTCAAGTGATGCAGGGGACAACACACATCCATGTGGGCGCAAACGACGCCGTGGGTCCCTAACAGCCCGTTTTTGCGAAGCGCAAAGCATGGCTGTTGCCAATGCTGTTTGGGTACATTATGGGGTTATGTCCATCGAGATATGGAAAAAATCAAGCGGACATTTGGGGACCTGAAATCATATAGTTGTAAAAAAATGGACATGCGCCGGCAGCAGAGGTAAAGCCCAAATGCATTTAGAGTCGCATTGGGACCAGCATGTAACACTTATTAGGTGTGATTTAATCTTCCCCAGCCTGCAGACAGGGGGTGGTTTCAAGAAAATACATTGGCCACAAGTTCAGCACGTATTGTGTGTGCTGGCCCACTTTGTGTACCAGTGTAAGGAGGGGTCTGCTCGTCAGAAATAGGTAAAGGTTCTGCACCCAGGTCAGTATATCGAGCAATCCTGCTTCTAATGGCAAGGTTGTGCAGGACCCCACAAGCAATAATTATGTTGATAACCTTGCCAGGCTGATACTGAAGGGCACCCCCACTCTGATCCAGACATCGGAAACGCATCTTCCACAACCCAAAGGCACGTTCCACCACAGAGCGAGACCTCCTATGGGCTGTGTTGTAGCGCTCCTGTGCCTGGGAAGATGGGTGCAGGATGGGTGTGAGCAGCCATGGTAACAAGGGATAGCCTGAGTAACCTGCAAAAATTCAAAAGACAAACATAAGGTGGATGCCAAAAATAAGGTTTAGGTGTGCATAGGAACATTAGTACACAGGGACAAATAGGTGAGCTAGGGATGGTGGGAGGAATTGACATTTTTAATGAGCCGACAAACACATGCAACCTGTACACTCATTAAAAACGTCTGCGGAATGCTACTTAGATAAGAGGGCCAGAACATAACACAATAGTGGTGAATACTTTCACCCATTCATTTTAAAACAAAACACAAAAAAAACATTTGCAAGTTTCAAGGAAATGTCTCACAGATTAGTGGGGTACTGGCAAATCCACATTCAAACATGGGGGCCAACAAATACAACTTTAAGACACATACCCAGTAACCATCCCCCAGAAATATCTCCAGATTGAAACCGTTGATAGAGGCTGGAGTTCCTCAAAATGTGCGCATCATGCGTGGACCCAGGAAAGCCAGCAAACAGACTGAAAAATTGAAGATCAGGGCCCGTCACTGCCTGAACATTGATGGAATGGCCCATCTTCCTGTTCCTGCACCAAGCCAACCAAAAGTGGAATTAGTGTGAGGCTTACAAAATGTTTGATAACAAGAAAAAAAAAAAAGACCCAAACCACATACCTGAACAGATATTCCTGGTCCGCAGGGGGGATAAGCGATACATGTGTGCAATCGATTGCACCAATGACGTTGGGCATGTCGGCTATGTTATAAAAGCCCAGCTTAACCGCATTCCAGGCTTCCCCTGTTTGAGGGAAAAAATGTAATTCTGTACCAGGGTAGCCATGCCATCCAAAAACTTGGTTAGGCTGCGGCTCAGCGTAGACTGGGACATCCCCAGGGAGAAGGCACCCAGTCTCTGGAACGAGCCATTCGCCAAAAATTGCAGGCAGCCAACCAATTTGGTCATACCTGCAATTGCATGCCCCTTGCTTGTGGTGGGGGCTAACCATGGCCGCAGCTCGCTATACAAGGCATGGAGAGAAACACGGTTAAGGCGGGTGAGCTCGAATAGGTCAATGTCACTCATGCCATCGATGTCCAAAGGCGTGCGCTGCAGCCTGGTTTCTGCCATACTCAGAACTACCAGACGGCGTAGCTGGCGCCTTTGATGTTGGCCCACAGAGGAATGCATTCCCAAAAAGCACGGAGCTCCAATATGGCTGGTCAGACTGCCCGTAAGTGAAGGCTCGGCGGCGCCGTTTAATTAGGCTGATTTCAATCGGAAATCAAGGCTCTGCATCACTGGAAAAAACTGGCCAATGAACGAGGCGTCCGTTTTGCCGGAAAACAGCCTCGTGCGAGCCGACAATCGGAAAGGCGGCTGAGCGCACACCTGAGCGCATAAACGCACACTAAAATCAACGTAGCACCCTTTCCTGACCCGATCAAAGGCCAAAACCAACGGGAAAACGCACGGGATAGCTGAACGGGGAGGCTCTGCATCAAGCCAATATTGCCTAAAAAACACACCCTGGAGTTGGCAGGATTATTTGGAGCCCATATAGTGCCTGAAAGAGACTCTGGAGTTCGCAGCAGCATAAGGAACCCATATATTGCCTGAAAGACACACCCTGGATTTGGCAGCAGCATTAGGAGTCCATATATTGCCAGAAAAATACACTCTGAATTTGGCAGCAGCATAGGGAGCCCATATATTGCCTGAAAACCACATTCTAGTTGGCAGCAGCATTAGGAGCCCATGTATTTCCTGAAAAACACACCCTGGAGTTGGCTGCAGCATTAGGAGCCCTTATATTGCCTGAAAAACACACCCAGGAGTTTGCAGCAGCATTAGGAGCCCATATATTGCCTGAAAGAGACACTGGAGTTGGCAGCAGCATAAAGAACCCATATATTGCCAGAAAAACAAACCCTGGAGTTGGCAGCAGCATAGGGAGCCCATATATTGCCTGAAAGACACACCCTGAATTTGGCAGCAGCATTAGGGGCCCATATATTGCCTGAAAAACACACCCTGGAGTTGGCAGCAGTATTAGGAGCCCATATATTGCCTGAAAGAGACTCTGGAGTTGGCAGCAGCATAAGGAACACATATATTGCCTGAAAGACACACCCTGGATTTGACAACAGCATTTGGAGCCCATATATTGCCTGAAAGACACACAGTGAAGTTGGCAGCAGCATAGGGAGCCCATATATTGCCTGAAAAACACATTGCAGTTGGCAGCAGTATTAGGAGCTCATATATTGCCTGAAAAACACATTGGAGTTGGCAGCAGTATTAGGAGCTCATATATTGCCTGAAAAACACATTGGAGTTGGCAGAAGTATTAGGAGCTCATATATTGCCTGAAAAACACATTGGAGTTGGCAGCAGCATTAGGAGCCCATATATTGCCTGAAAGACACACAGTGGAGTTGGCAGCAGCATAGGGAGCCCATATATTGCCTGAAAAAAACACCCTGGAGTTGGCAGCAGCATAGGGAGCCCATATATTGCCAGAAAAATACACCCTGAATTTGGCAGCAGCATAGGGAGCTCATATATTGCCTGAAAGACACACCCTGGAGTTGGCAGCAGCAGAAGGAGCTCATATATTGCCTGAAAGACACACCCAGGAGTTGGCAGCAGCATTAGGAGCCTATATATTGCCTGAAAGACACACCCTGCAGTTGGCAGCATCAGAAGGAGCTACCATGCATCAGCTACTCGCATGCATCAGCTATTGGTGGGTGGAAATCCTGGCTGATCCATGCCTGATTCATCTTCACAAAGGTGAGTCTCTCCACATTTTTCGTGGACAGACGAGTTCTCCTTGGCGTTGCTATGGCTTCCGCAGCACTAAAGACCCACTCAGATGGAACGCTACTGGCCGGGCAGGACAGCTTTCCCAGGACAAAATCTGCCAGTTGCGGCCACAAGTCAAGTTTGGCTGCCCAGAAGTCCAGCGGATCCTCAAGGTGCGTTGACATGGTCATTTCAAGGTATGACACGACCTGCTGGTTCAGGCCCTGCTCCAGGTCTTCCTGCTGCTCATGAGTAGCCTCACTATGCGGGTGCAGAAAGCTACTCATTAATGACTGAAGACTGAGGCTGCTGCTAATGGAGCTGCTGCTGCTCCTGCCACCCCCCAGCAGCCATGGCAGTGGAAGGTGAGCGCAGAGGTCCCCCCGAGTCAGAACTGCGATAGTATGGACCATGGCGCAGATAGGCATTGGCCAACTGACTACGTATTTCTTTGTAGTAGGTCAGTCTGTCCTCCCTCTCAGTGGGTGTAAAAAATGCCCCCATTTTGTGCCAGTAGCGAGGGTCCAATAAGGTGGAGGGCCAGTAGTCATCCCGCAGAAAAATGGAGACAATTCTGCGGTCACTTCGCAAGCACGTGAGCATGCATCGTGCCATTTGTGCAAGTGACTCGGAAGGACTACCTGTCTCCATCTCCACTGCATACTGCCACGGTGTGTCTGGGTCCTCTGTCTCGCCTTCCTCACAACCCTCTAGCTCCTCTGGCTGCTCCTGCTCCTCCTCTCCTGTCAGATGACTAGATAAACCGCCCATTTCGCTAAACTAAACTGTGCTTCACTGTGCTCCTCCTCCTCCAGTTCAGCTCCCACGGGGTTTATGTGGCCGTTAAATGTATGCGCCATGTCTCCAGTGCCCTGACCAGCCATGGTTTCCAACATGTGTTGTATTACATGAAGCAGCGGAATAACGTTGTTCATGCCGCAATTCCTGGCGACTGACAAATAAAGTGGCTTCCTCAAAGGGCCTGAGCAAACGGCAGGTGTCACGTATGAGCTGCCACTGGTTCACATTAAAGTTACACAGGGGAGTCCCCCTATCTGCTTGGATCATCAAGAAATCATTGATGGCTTTTCTCTGTTCGTATAGTCGATCTAACATATGTAGGGTGGAATTCCAACGGGTGGGAACTTCGCAAATCAGACTATGTTGGGGGTACCGTTCTGATGCTGTAGCTCAAGAAGGGTGTGCTTGGCGGTGTAGGAGTGGCTGAAGTGCATACAAAGTTTCCTTCCCGTTGTTAGGATGTCTTGCAGATGGGGGGAAGACTTCAGAAAACGCTTGACAACTAGGTTGAACACGTGTGCCATACAGGGCGCATGCCTCAGGCTTCCTTGTTGCAGAGCAGACAAGATGTTACTCCCATTGTCAGTCACCATGGTTCCCATTTGCAGTTTTCGTGGAGTTTCTGTTGACTGGGGGTGTCAGATGTCACTTGTGATGAGGTGGTTGACCGCGTTGACCAATCGATGGCGGCAGATGCATTGCTGGTTGAGACACGACCGCTAGCAGATACCGGGAGATCAGGCCTCTCACCGTAACTCCTGCTGCCACTCGCCCCTAGTCTGCTGTGACCTCTGCCTGATGAATATAGGCCTCTCCTCGGTGCACATGCTGGCACATCTCTGCCTGACATTTTTACTGCATTTAGGAGGTGAAAACAATACACTACACCTAGAACAGTATTTTTGTAACAGCAGGTGTGTAGAAATGTTATATCAAAATAGACAAACACTGTAGCTAAAAGCTAATGCAAAAAGACACTGTCAGATGGTCTTACACAGGATGCCCCTGGTCAGAGTTAAATGCACCACAGGCAGTTTTAAAACGTGTTTTTTTTTCAAAATGTAAAAAAGCTAAAGATGCAGGTACTCTTAAAAGCTAAGTGCTAGTATTCGTGATGCCCCCATGGTGAAAGGCAATGGCTGCTTTAAACTTGAAAACCAGTTTTTATTTAAAAAAAGGCAAAAGGTAAGTCGGCCGGTACTCTTAAAAGATAAGTGGAATGTAGCACTGACAATGGCCCCCGGTGAAAGGCAATGGGTGCTTTAAACTTGAAAACCAAACTTTTTTATACAAAATGCAAAAGGTAAGTAGGCAGGTACTCTTAAAAGATAAGTGGAAGGTAGCACTGACAATGGCCCCCAGTGAAAGGCAATGGGTGCTTTAAACTTGAAAACCAGACTTTTTTTTACAAAAGGCAAAAGGTTAGTAGGCAGGTACTCTTAACAGATAAGTGGTGGCACTGACAATGGCCCCCGGTGAAAGGCAATGGGTGCTTTAAACTTGAAACCAGACTTTTTTTTTTTTTTAAAGGCAAAAGGTTAGTAGGCAGGTACTCTTAAAAGATAAATGGTAGCACTGACAATGGCCCCCGGTGAAAGACAATGGGTGCTTTAAACTTGAAAACCAGACATTTTTATACAAAATGCAAAAGGTAAGTAGGCAGGTACTCTTAAAAGATAAGTGGTAGCACTGACAATGGCCCCCGGTGAAAGGCAATGGGTGCTTTAACCCTTTAAGTGCCAGCCTACCTAGATTTTTTGTCACACTCTGCTGCCAGTCTACTTTTCACGTTTTTGTGCTACACATGTTCAACCTTGATTTTTGAAGGGATTTCCAGGGATTTTCCAGGAAAATTATATATTGTTTTTTTACAGCAGAGTCTGGGCTTCAACATGAAATGTCTTGTTTGGCCTTTTTTTAGTGTATTCTCAATACTTTTGGGTGAAATATGTGCAAAAAAAAAAATCTATTTTTTACAATTTGTAGTGTTTCTTTGTAATAAAAATGTAAGTTTGTTAATAAAGTATTATTGCGTGTGAAAGCCCTATTTCTCCCGGTTACAACGGTATCACATATGTATTGGTAGACACCCTTTTCTGCCCAGGAAACTCCCCCAAACTGAAACAGCTGTTTAGGAGATTTCAGATAGGATACAACTATGCAATATGATTGCATAGTTGTAAGGGGTTAACTTAAAAAAAAAATGACATAGGGTCCCCCCTCCCAGGGGGGGGGGACCTCATTTTTTTGGAACTTTAAGGGTTAAAAACCCTGCAGACTGCCTGCAGACAGGAAGTGTTTTTTGACTATGCCTCTGCATTCTGAGATTTTTGTCCTTTTCTTGAACCCAGCTGTGTTCTGTGCAAAACACAGCCTCTCTGTACTTTTCACCCCTCTTCTCTTCTCTTCTCAATATGTGATGCTTCTGAGGCAAGACGTTCCTGTATCCTAGAGTCCTGAGTCCCCGAGTTGAAACCCACCAGGAAAAAAAATAAATAAGTGACTAAAAACATGAAGTATATTAATTTTAGATGCTGTGGGATAGTTTGGGCTTTTTGTTAAATGATGCTGAAGATCCAGTTTAATGACTAGTTTCAGCTACTTAGAACTTAGTTAGTTAGTTATATACTATACTTAGTTATCTGTCCTATTACACTGCAGCATAACTTTAAAACCTGTATTTGCTATATGATTATCCAGGGTGGGCTGGAGAAAACCTGGTGGATTAAACTGCTTTGGGGCCAGCTGAACTTATAACCCAGCATGCAACCAACCTCACCCAGAGCCTGTGCCAGAGCTCACTCATTCCTCTTGTAACACCCTGCTCTATCCCCTCCACTCCATGCCTTCTCTCCCTTCTCCCATACCACAGTCCCCACGATTTTGAGGGCAATACCCACCCCTGCCACAGTATTTGGTCTTACAATATTAAAGTGAAGACAGTGGCCATATCCCCATAACCACCAATAGGTCCCTTTAATCCAAGCATTTTGTTATCAAATTATTCCCTTACATCTCTGTGACAGTCCCAGATCAGTCATTCAGATAAATTCATCAGTTGGGTGTGTGATTGGAGGTTGACCCAGATTTCCACTTTCAGATAAGTAAGCAGTAGCACATAGCACCAACATTTTTGAGTGACATTTACCATAGCATATAACCATTTTCCCAGTTCTGGAGGATATGCGGACATATAAATTGGACCTCTTTTGCCTGTAATAATACAATGTCTTCTAATGTTTAGCTACCATATGTGTAAATTGTCAGTTTGGTCCTTGGGTAAAATGGTCCACACTATAAATTAGAGATGCTCAGTTCAGTTCTTGCTTGGTTCATTGACCCATGTTTTTGTAGGCATGTGCCTCAAGGTTGTCTTCTCCAAACCTAAATGTCTACCATTCAATCCAAACAACATTGAAAAAGGAATAAAACCTTTACTGGTTCACTTCTTTTTTCTTTTCTTTTTATCGTACATCAAATGCCAGGCTTTGAATATAGTAAGGTCCTTGACAGCAAAATTAATGAAATGGATAATGAATGATCACAGAACCTCATTTGTGGCTCCCGGATTCTTAAAGTGGACCAAATTCCAGCATTTTTAAATTGTGTATTTTTTTCCAAAAAGATGCACTCAGGGTGCTGAGCCTATCTGGTATATATATTTGTTTCTTTTGTTGGCAAATGTTTGTTTTATGGAAGCAATTTCCACTATCTGTATTCTGTTGTTATTGGTAACTGTACGCCAAGTCTGTTCACCAAGAAGAGAGAAATGGGCCCTATACACAGAGATCACTGCTGCCAGGTATGTGTAAGCTTCCTCACCTCAGCAGTGGCCAAAGCAGCGGTGTTATAAGTACAGGGTCACTTATCTCAACTTAAAGATCTTGGTGTACAGTTGCCAGCAGAAACAGATTGCAGGTAGTGAAAATAAAATACGTTTATGAATGTGATGACTGATCATGAGCAGTGGCCCTCACCTAGCCTTCCCATTTTTCCACCATCCATTCCAGGCGATTATTGCACATGTTTCTTGGGTATGTTGTTATATATATATATATATATTTTTTTTTTTTATTAATTTCTTTTTAGCACTACTGACTTTACTTTCACCGGATTCTTTCACCATAGTTTGATACTTTGTATATAACTTTATATATAAAGTATATTATTTATTTCCATATTTAGTTATGTATTAAGCCTGATAATAATATCAGTATTCTATAACATATTATATATGTGGCCCACTCACTTTCAAAGTGTTTTGGTTTTAAATGATAAAGATTTTTTAATGTACTGTATTACCTTCTGATATGTTTAGTTTGGCTAATTGCATCCTGGGCTCATATGCCATCATTGTGATTATTATTATTAATGTTTAGTTTATTTATATAACGTCATCATATTCCGTAGTGCTTTGCAAGGTATGATTACTGACAAGGAAAATATATAGTGCAGGGAACAATGCAAACTAGATGCTACAAGGTTTAAACCAAGAGGCCGATTCATTAATAGCGGCAGGTAGCGACAGTTGAGCGACTGTAGCAGTATTTTCACAGCACCCGCTAGTAGTCGCTGTGCTTGGCCATTGTTCGGTTGTTGATAGCGACTGAGTCGGTGTGCAGTAATGTTGAATACGGGGTGATGAGTCGCTGTTTGACAGGTTCCGCAATGTATGGGTGTGCATGATAGCGACTGGTCAGAGCGACCGGCTCCCACCATATTCATCAAAGAATCACGCTCAAAAAATTCTCGCGCTGTGACATGCATGTTTAAACCCCATAGCGCTGGCGGCGATGTGTTAAAAGTCGTTTTTTAACCCCCAAACCACCATATTTATGGAAACCAACAAAAAAAAAAATGTATAAAGAATTTAAATATGAATACAATAATATCAATTCTGAACAATTTTTTTTTTTTTACCTTAAAAAAATTATCTAACATGGCAGAAGTGGTCACAGAATTTTTCACATTTAAAAAAAAAAAAAAAAAAAAAAACATTCATAACAATTATGAATATTTAAAGATTGTTCCATTGAAATGCATTGGAGAGCGCCAGGTAGCGAGAGGTCCTACCTGTCGCTGTTCAAGGTCGGACGCTGGCGCTGTGGGCTGAGGCTGGAATAATGATGCGTGGCTATCTGGCGCTATCTCAGTCGCTAAGCAGGATCGGCTTGATAAATGTATGATTGTGGTGGGGAGCCGGCGTTCTCGTGACGGGGCCCGTCATTACCGGTCGCTCACGAGTCGCTACCTGACGCTATTCCTTCATAAATAAGGGCCCAAGTGTTGTGAGCACAGGAGACAATAGGAAAGAGATGATGTTCTTTTATTTTTTTTTTTGGGGGTGGGCATTCTTATTGACCAAATAAGTGGCAGTAGGGGGAATGTTAGCTAGAAAAGATGAGAGGGTAGATGGCAACAGGGATACAAAGTGGCAGCAATACGACCGACAAATGGGTGTGGCGTGAATATGGTCCTGCATCACTTTCACTCCTGAAAGTTTGTGCTACTTGCAGTAACTTTTGAAAGTACCATTTTTCATGTAAGTTCAGCAGCACAAATATTGGAGTTCAGCTTAAGTTTTCACATTTTGTATTTGCGCTTCTTCATCATTATCTGTTTTTAGCTATTTTTAGAAGAGTGCTTAATTCTCTTTGTACATCAATGTCTGTGATATTCCCAGTTGTAACCCGCCATAGCGTATGCCTAGAGGTTATTAAATAAGTATGGAAAACACAGGGATAAGTGAAGTCAGTAGATTGTAAAAACGAAAAGAAAACCATTACGCCAAATTTATTCGTTAGCTGTTTTAAAAAGAAAATAATCTCATTCTACAGTGCTATTATTCCTTAATGGCTCATTTTATTACAGTAATGTATTCATATCAGGATAATTTATTATTCTACAGATGCTAATACTACAATTTCAGGGTTCGAGTTAATGAAGACCAATTCCCTCTTACTCAGCCCTGGAGTATAAAAGGGGCTGGTAATTCTCTGTTTCTATGGCACTCTGATATGTAATAGTGTAAAACCCCTGTAGCTGGCCTCTAAACCCACCTCAAACCTCACTCCCATGGCACAAAAGCAGGCCTCCAGTTGCATCCGCCACACCCCTCCATCCCCTGCACACCTGCACCAGGCATATCTTAATGGCAGTTGGCGCAGTGTAAGGTTGATCACTGTTACAATTAATGCAGGTAGTGCCTTTAATTTTGCACAGCTGATCTGTACTAGTCTGGTAATCTGAAACTATCCAGTGTCCAAGCATTTCAGTGCCTTGGATTCCAGTGCCTCTGTGTGGAGCTGCCATCACAGTGACTGATCACACCTCCACTATCCACTATTCACTGCAATGAAGGGGGCCTGCTATTCCTTAGCATGTCACCTCCATTAAAATGAATGGTGCAGGCATGGCAAGTCACTGTGACTGATGCAAGAAGGCGGCTACAGTCACAGAGGGTCTTAGTCAATCGGGGATGATGTGTATCAGGTGGTGGTACGTTTCTTGCTACAGGATAGATTAGCAGCTCGGAACTAAAGATGTATGTGTGTTTTTTATGTTTTAAACAAAACCACAGATTCAGTTCACAGTTATGAATACAAAAATGTTAAAGGGTTATTTTAGCATAATAAAAAAGAATGACTCACTGTAACTCCCTCCATACAACCAGAACAGCACTGCTTCTCTTAAGTGCTGGGTTCAACACCTTTTACAATTGACAGCATGGCTTTTATCTGACAACAAAGAAATATGTGATGCAGAAGTATAGCACTGTATATACCTGACATACAAAATAAAAAAGCTCTTAATATATGCAGTATATTTGTAGGATTTAAAAAAAAGAATGCCACTCAGACAACTTTTTCAGTCAGTGTTGCTAAAATCTTCTAAAAAAATCATCCCCAACCAAACTTCCCTTTAAACAGACTGTTAAGAGCCCAAAGGCAACATCCTTTGGACTCAGTAGTGACCCAAATACTTGCAGCATAGAGCATCCTAGATCAGTAAAAAAATGCCCCACGCTCCTTACATTGGGCACACCAATAATAACCTTTTCTTTTCTGGGCAGTGCACACGTGGCTCGCAGGGTGGGTTGATGGGCTGACAGTGGCCAGGTACTCAACTGCTTAGCCAGCGGACACTGGAGTGTGGCTGGAGGGAGGAGGAGGAAACACCTGACACTGAGGACAGCTTCTCCTTGACAAAGGGCAGCCTGGCTCACATGAGCTACTACATGCTTCGTTGCCTGTGGAATGACCGCAGTTGCCAACATAGTCCCCAGTGCTGATTACCGGGTGGCCACCCTACTGGATCACTGCTATAAGGATTGATTCCAGCACTGGAGCAGGACAGTGCTTCGTTGCCTGTGGAATGACCGCAGTTGCCAACATAGTCCCCAGTGCTGATTACCGGGTGGCCACCCTACTGGATCACTGCTATAAGGATTGATTCCAGCACTGGAGCAGGATAGATGGGAGAGTATAAACCCACTTGGGTGGACGCACTACTGGCAGAGTTCCCAGTTTATTTTGAAGGCTCAATGGTGACACAAGACCGAGGAGGAGGAAGTCACCAACATAGCAGGGGCACCAGCAGCACACAACGATATGGACCTGTAGTACCAGGAGGCAGACTGACTCTACATGGTGGATGACTAACTGTCATCGCATCTCCTGGTACTGAGCGATGGGTCCTCCCCATTGAATGCCTGGGTCACTAAATTGGACATGGGGTCAGAGCTTGCCCTCTATGCCTGTGTTCAGCACCACAGGGGGTATCATCACCACCATCATCAACAAGAGGATCTGCCTATCCACAGCCAATGTGGACATCCTTACTTTTCTTAAGATGAAACAGGCATGAATCCCATGGGACTTGGGTGTGCCAGTGTGCCAGAGTGAGTGGTTTTAGTGTCCCCTGATTTAAGTGGACCACAGAAAGCAATAAGAACATTGAAATAGCTCTAACCAGGGGTGCACCTGTAATAATAATAATAATAAGGGATGGTAAGACAGCCCCCCTCAGGCAGTACCTTTCTAATGTTCACCACAGGCAGCGGAGATGCTCACCCTTGACTCTACCCTTACTACAATTTGGCCTTTAATCACATGAGGAAATCATGTTGGTTTCTTAAAGGAGCACTATCGCGAAATAGTGTAATATTAAAAACCCATATAAACACATCGGCTAATGAGAGTAGGGGTCACTTATACCCTCAAACTGAATAAAACTCCCGCCAAGCTTGCCAGGGGTGACAGGTTTAGTCTATCAGGGGTCACCCTGGTGACAGGTTTAGTCTATCAGGTCTGTCAACCCTGATGTCCTTTGTCTTCCATTAAAATAAAAAAAAAAAAACATGGCTGGGAATTTCCTGATGCCGAGTGTATAAGTGACCTTTGCTCCCGTCATCCAGCATATTTATATGAATTTTTATCATTGGGCCATTTTTTCGTGATGGTGCTCCTTTAAACTTTAAGCAGGAGGGCTCTTAAAGGTATTAAAAGTAGCAATAATGTTCTCATATCTGCAGAAAGTTCACTAGCAATAAAGGCCTGTTCTAAAATTAAATGTATATGGTGATCCCCTATCCCGCAGAGCTTGCAATATTTGTGTTGCCATTATTAAAGAATTGGCTGGGATAAGGTTACATGTAGCTGGCACCAAGAACCAAAGTGGCTTTACACCAAGTTCTGCACCAGGGGATTGCTTCTCTCTCCATTTCCAGGCTCATGAAATCATTTTCAAATTACAATTTTGGAAGCAGTAACTGTAAATCATATTGGGTGCCTCCTTCAGTGGATAATATTAAGGTACTGTATTCTAATTATAAGCACACGGGTAGACAGATTCACAGCCATCAGCGAAGCTTCACCTTGAGTCACAGCAGTTCCCGCAAGCAGTAATTACAGCCTGGGAAGAATCTGCCATTTGATTATAGGTTGTACAAGGTGTTTTCTGCCATAACAACAAATGCCTGCATGATAATGTGAAAAAGGAGAGAAGCTACTGTTGTATTAGCAAGCACTGTTGCAATCGATATCTGTTTATTTAAATGAGTCAGAGTATATGAAGCCACATTACATTCATGGCAAAAAATATATTTATCTTACTATAATTGTTCAGTGGAAATGTGAAGCATATTTACTGGCATAAAGATAAACTGGCTTTAACCAAAAACAAATCCCACATTTTGCAAATGTATTGCATGGTCAGTAGGTAAGTATATGTTGTCTGGATTGGATTGCTATACATTTTTATATCACAAAGACACTTGAGGGACAATTAATTCAGATATGCCAAATGTATTAATACTTCTTAAGTTAGTTTTGTGCGCCTTTCCAACACAACATACTATACAAAAATAAATAAAAAAGATCCCCAGCAACTGTTCGGGTTCCAATCAACCAAGTGTGTGTCTGTATGTGTTTTGTGAAAACTTTGAGGTAGGTCCTGAGTGAAGCTGGGTGAATCCGTAAAGTGTGCCTCACTCACCACTGACCTCATGGTAACATTCACAGGGTCCACAAGGGCCAAGGACCATTTTATATCCATTGATCCAAGTTATTTCTTGGCATACTGTTGTTGCACACCTACACTTGTGGGTTAGTACCAATGCAAGTTGGGAGTGCAGTCTTCCTGTCCTGCAGGTGCTAGTGTGGGTTAACGGTAGTGACTGTTGCTAATCATTCTTGCAGAAGAACAGTTGCACACAAGAATATCTCTTAAGGAAAGTTCACTTACGATATTGAAGAGCCAACTTCCAC
The DNA here is from genome assembly GCA_027917425.1 of Gastrophryne carolinensis. Taxonomy (NCBI): domain Eukaryota; kingdom Metazoa; phylum Chordata; class Amphibia; order Anura; family Microhylidae; genus Gastrophryne; species Gastrophryne carolinensis. Next base: position 130,376,337 of record CM051239.1, read on the forward strand.
AGCAACTGTTCCAGCAGTAGAACTTCTTACTGATGTATTCCAACACAAATGTGGGACACACTACTTCTTCTTACTTCCACTCCAGCTCAACAACAACCAATCCAAACAAGTTCCTTAACTTATATATTGTGTTAGGCCATGTGCAAGACTAATCATGTTCCCACCCATAGTGAGAGGCTTCCTTACTTTGAGTGCAGATACCAATAGCCACTAGTTTTAAACTGTTGACAATTATTTAATTACTGTCATTACCTAACTCACTAGCCCACTTCCAGACCGTTTACACCAAAGAACCATGGGACAATTCAGCAATTAAGCAGAGATTATTTTATGAATGACCCTCCTCTAGCTAGCTAGCATTTGTATACTCAAACCAGACCAACAGCCATTTTGGAGCTTCCTTTCCGAGCATCTCAGTTATGCTGCTGCTTCCTCTTGGTCTTGCATTTAAAAACATCCCTGGGCGCCCAGTCAACTCTTGCTGTCAGTTGGGGTTGTCCCTGCTGGTCACAGTGTCTGTGCATGCCCAACTGCATTCACTGCAATGAAGAAAAAGGGGGATCCAACCTATCAAATTTTGGAGCTCCAGTTCGGGAGAAAGCTTCTGCAGGGAAGAAAAGGGTGAGTTTTATTAATATACCATTTATTATTGTCTCATGCAGTTGAAGTCCTTTAAAGCGATCCCACATTGTGGGATACAACTTAGCAGGTCCCAAGAGTCTTGGGGCATGCAGGCCTGTCCTTCCATTTCATTCCACTAACACTACCACATAATGCTGCATTTAGAAAGGGGGTCTGATTTTTGTAACTTCAAAATATTTAAAGTGGACCAAAACCCACCTGGAGTCTATGAGACTCCAGGGCAGGCATACCCGCTTCCCCCCAGGCATCCAGATTCGGGATGCCCCACTGTGTCAAACCTACCAGGTTGCCCGAAAACTCCCCTTCGTACCCGGTCTAACGGAGCATACGTGAGCAGCCGCATCCCCTCTAACCCTTTAGTAGGATGCATGCCCATGCCAGGCATGTGTGAATGGCCAGTGCGGACGTGCTCCCTGTTAAAGGGGAGCGTGGGATGCGACCACAAGCGCACTCGGATCCGAGCATGCTGACTGGACAAGAGGTCTGCGCATGCACCGTAGATCGGAGAAGTGTAAATGAGATCGGGCAACCTGGGGGGTTTCACACAGTGGGGCAGGACCAAAACCCAGGATATTCAAAATCCTGGGTTTTGGTCCACTTTAATTATAGTTATAAACAACTATGCAATGGATGCAGAGTAACAAACATGAACCGTATTGATTGACAGTGAAAATGACAATTATGTATAAGTGATAAACATTGCTGACAAGGTTAAATATATTTGATGCACTGCTGCTATCTCCTTTTTTAGGATAGCACCTACTGACAACTTGTTAGCACAAAACACTGTTCAGTTATTTTAGAGAGGAAGCTCAAACATTTTGTAACACTCCATCCACCCTCTATCCCCCCGTGGTAAGCCTGATTTGGACAATAACATAAAAACAACTCACTGGGGTGGTAGGAAGTCTGCACAGAAGCTGAAGCTGGGACCATGAATCACAGGTAATTCATCCAATCTCATGCAGCAGTGTGAGAAAGTTGGTTACCAACGAAACGCGTTGACGGCGGCGCTGAGAGGCAATACTCCAGGGACATCATATATTTCCCCTCTCCCTTCGAGGCATCGACCGGCCGAGGTGCACTGAGGGTTTGGTGAGAATCTTGCCTGGCATCTCTTAAACAGCTGTTACATATTGTTTTTATGTGAGTGCATTTTTAGCTTAATTAGTGCACATGATTAAAACGTTATCCTGATTTTGGATGCCCCGGGGGGAGGGAATGGATTGGCCTGGGAATCTATAAGATCCAGCTTGGTTTCGGTCCACTTTAAATGAGAGCTTTATCCTCCTTATATTGTTATTTTCCTTTTATATTGTAGCATGACACAAAGATTTTCACAGCTGATATCATCCTTGATATTTTGAGGATGTCAAAAATACGTTTTCGGTGGGTGCAACACCTAAGCAAAAACAAGTTGCCAGCAATTTAGCCAGGAGGATATAGACATGCTTAGAGAAAATCCAGGAGACTTCTATTCTTAAATTGTTATGGGTGATGAAACACAGGTCCTCCAGCATGATATTGAGACCAAACAAGGCTCCATAAAATGGAAGCACAAGAGATCGCCAACTCCAAGAAATTTTGTGTGTTTCAGATAGCTGGAAAGGTCATGAAAACAGTTTTTTTGGAAAATAGAAGGACTGGATATATCTATGTTTCAACAACAAAGCCAATAACTAAAGCAATCAAAGGAAAACATAGTGAAAAGTTGTTGGCAGGTGGGTGGGTTGCTGCTTCACGACAATGTGCCAGCGCACAAGTCTTGCAAATCACAAGCTGTTGACAGTGCAGCTTCATGAAGCTTAACTATCCTCCCCCATAGTCCAAACCTGGCTCCCAGTGATTACTTTCTTATTTATAATTTGAAGAAATGTGTGCGTGAGTAACAATATCCTAAAGATAATGCAAAGAGGCTTTAACATGGTTGTTGCAGAAGCCAGTAATCTCCTTCTATTCTGATGACATCTGATCACTGGAGGCATAGTTGAATAATTGTATTAAAATCATTTTTATTTTATTTTTTTTTCCATTTATGCATAAATGTTTTTACATGTGTACCACATGTGTACCACTAAATGTCACACTACTCCAACAATGTAATTCCATGGTTTTTCACTTGCTTACTGCTGTTAATGTGTTTAAAAACTGGTATGCATTTCATAATTTGATTTCATCTGCAACTATTAACCCTTTGCTGCCCATGTAAATCTTTTTGTTTTTATCTAATCCTGAGCTGTGTGACTATTTTGAATGCCCCATCTGGTTCCCCTGGCCATATCTATATTTGTGAAACTATCATCTGTTACTATCTGCTAAACTTTATTGAGCAATATTGCCCCTTGTGTGTTCACTGACCCATAGCACCTAGCAACATTCCATTTGGAGTTTTATTACTTTGTGCCCTCCCAGACCAAACCTTTAGGCCTGACCTGAGCCCCACTCTTTAGGCCCAACTGTTGTGCATGAGCTAATCAAAGGCAGTTAGAAACTGTTCATATTTGAGTGGCAGTGGCTGCAAGCCACTATGGTTGCATTTCAGACTCCTTTCCAAGTCTGAATCTTTCTAAGTCTGAAGTGAATTTAACCTGAATTCAACCGGAAGAAAACCTGCACCGGATTCTGCTTGTCTGAATAGCCCAGCCTCAGCTAAAATGATTAGCTTTTATGTCATCACACTACTTCATCATACCCTCAGAATTCTAGGCTCACAGTATCCCCCTGCTCCTGGTAAGTCCCTATATATCTCCCCCACTCTGCTGTCAACCTCCTACCTCTCTGCTCACGAATTCCTTTCTTTGGCAAATCAATCACCACCTCTATATCCAAGCAAAAGACACATTACTCCACTCTCAAAAGCCACAACCATCTCTTCTCTCTCCTTTTACGCTTACTTGCCGCTGGGGACATCAACCCTCATCCAGGCACAAGACACATTACTCCACTCTGAAAAGCCACAACCATCTCTTCTCTCTCCTTTTACTCTTACTTGCCGCTGGGGACATCAACCCTAATCCAGGCCCACTCTCTCCACCCCTCTCCTCCAGAACGATTCCCTTTTCATCAAAGCCAAAAATCTGCAACCGTGTTAAACCTGGATACACACGCAACCTATATAATCTGATACAGCTTACTCCCTCTCCATCCCTTCCCACCACTGTCACCTGCGCACTGTGGAATGCGCGCTCAGTGCGCAATAAACTCACCTATATTCATGACCTGTTTCTCTCTAACTCTTTTACCTTCATGGGATTCACAGAAACATGGCTTACCCCATCAGACACAGCTTCACCCGCTGCCCTTTCACATGGGGGACTACATCTCAGCCACACCCCTAGATCCAACAACAAACAGGGTGGGGGTGTGGGCATCCTTCTATCTGAACTCTGCTCCTTTAACCCACTCCCTGCCTTGCCATCCCTATCCTTCTCATCTTTTGAAGTTCAATGCATCTGTTTTTATTCTCCCTGTAACCTGAAAATCGCTGTCATCTACCGCCCTCCTGGAACTACTACGCTTTTCTTCGGCCACTTTTCTACCTAGCTCCTTCAGTTTCTGTCCACAGACACCCCTGCAATCATCATGGGTGACTTCAACATATCTGTTGACACTAGCAACCCTGCTGCCACCAGACTATGTCACTAACCTCATCTTTCGGACTAAAGCAATGGTCTACTGCACCCACCCACAAAGATGGCCACATAATTGACCTCCTCTTCACTAACCTCTGCTCTTTATCAAACCTCTCATCCTCATTGCTCCCCCTCTCTGACCATAATCTGCTGACTATGACCCTCTCTCCAATTCCTGCTAACCCCCCTCTACACAAACCTAACATTCAACGCAGGGACTTAAGTAACCTAGATCTTCAGTCCCTTTCTGCCTCACTTCAACCTCTTCAGTCCTTGACCTCATTCACGGACATAGACGCTGCATCATCACACTACCATAATACACTCTCCTCAGCTCTAGACTCTGCTGCCCCCCTCACCTATAGTCGTCCCTGTCCCAAAAATCGCCAACCCTGGCTAAATGCAAGCACAACCAGATTGAAACAGCTGTCTCGAGCTGCTGAACGGCAAAGGAGGAAAACCAAATCCAATTGTGACTTTCAATTCTATAAACAAGCTCTTCAGGAACTCAGGACTGCCCTTTCATCTGCTAAGCAAGCATATTTCTCTTCACTGATTTCCGCACAATCCCAAACAACTCTTCAACAATTTCAGTTTCCTACTCCGCCCACCACCCACTCCTCCAACCTCCAAAATAGCATCAGAATAATTTTCTACATTCTTCAAAGAAAAAATTGACAACATTCGACTTGGCTTTGCCCCTCAGAATCCCTCACCATTTCAAACAATCCCCCTGCCTTACTCTCTTACCTTCTTCACTCCAATAAGTGAGCTTGGACTAACCTATCTCATTTCTAGGGCCCACCTGACTACCTGCTCCCTCGGTCCTATTCCATCCCACCTTATTCCTCAACTGTCTCCATCCCTCACTCCAGCCTTAACCTCTATATTCAACCTTTCCCTCTCCACTGGCACCTTTCCTTCCTCCTACAAACATGCAGTTATTACTCCGATAATCAAGAAACCCTCTCTCGACCCCTCTGCCCTCTCCAGCTACTGCCCTATCTCACTACTCCCTTTCTCCTCCAAACTTCTTGAACAACATGTCCACTCAGAACTGGCACAATACTTATCTACTAACAACTTACTTGACCCCTTACAATCAGGATTACGCCGTAATCACTCCACTGAAACTGCCCTCACCAAAGTCACCAATGATCTGCTCACTGCCAAAAGCAAAGGTCACTACTCCATCCTCATCCTTCTTGACCTCTCCTCAGCCTTTGACACTGTCGACCACTCTCTGCTTCTTGATATTCTCTCCTCTCTTGGGGTTCAAGGTCTTGCACTCTCTTGGCTCACCTCTTACCTCTCTGACAGATCATTCAGTGTATCCTATTCTAACACAGTCTCATCCTCACGTTCCCTTTCTGTTGGTTGGCAAACTTATAACTTCACTAGACTTTCAATATCACTTCTATGCGGATGACACTCAGATATATCTCTCAGGCCCCAAACTCTCCTCTCTCCTATCTGCCCTCCCCAACTGCCTTGCAGTTATTTCTTCATTCATGTCATCTCGCTACCTCAAGCTAAACATGGACAAGATAGAACTGGTCATTTTCCCACATCTAACTCCCCTCCCCTCTCTAACACGTCTATTTCTGTCAACAATTACACAATAACAGCAACTCCTCAAGCTCGGTGGCTGGGAGTCATTCTGCACTCTCATTCAAACCACATATTCACTCCCTGGTCACCTCCTGTCGCCTCCAACTTAAAAACATTTCACGCATCCGTCCTTTCCTCTCACCACTAAAATGCTAGTGCATTCCCTGGTCATATCCCGACTGGATTACTGCAACATCCTTCTTTTTGGCTTACCAACTAACAGACTGGCACCCCTCCAATCTATCCTGAACTCTGCTGCTCGCCTCATCCATCTCTCCTCTCGCTCCTCCAGTTCTGCGCCTCTCTGCCAATCCCTACACTGGCTGCCAATCCCACAGCGAATCCTGTTCAAAACTCTCGCATACAAAGCTCTCTCCAACCAGGCCCCTCCCTACATCTCATCTCTAATCCAACAATATCAACCTAGATGCAGTCTTCGCTCTGCTGCTGACCTTCTCCTGTCCTCCACCCTGGTGACCTCCTCTCATGCCTGCCTCCAAGACTTCTCACGTGCAACTCCAATCTTCTAGAATGCCCTCCCCCACCCAATCCGCCACTCCACAACTCTCAAAACCTTCAAAGGTGCCCTTAAAACTCACTTATACAGACAAGCATTTAATCTGGTTTAACCAAGGGGCATATGCCACAAAGCTCAATACTGAATGTGATCCTTCCCCCTTGTCTTCACCCCTCTTCCTTTAGACTGTAAGCTCGCAAGGGCAGGGCTCTCTTTCCTATTTTATCTTGTACTCAGAATATCCATTGTCAACTCTGTAAACCTGCATTGGATATATTATATGTACCGTATGTTTCTACCCTGTCTGTAACTACTACTTTGTAAAGCACTACGGAAGATGATGGCGCTATATAAATAAACAATAATAAATAAATAAATTCACTTTAATCACACAGCGTCTGGTGGTATGGCCTCCAGTCACACAATCTAGAATGCTGGTGTTCTGTCAGTGTAAAATTTTTATGAAAATCGTGTGAGTCACTCAGATTAATTTGCGCTGAGCAGTCGCTGTCGTTCGCATCATGCAGCGCTCTACCGTTGTTAAATGTGTTATAGGCGTGTGTCGCTATAGCGCAGAGCATTGCTATGCGTAAGCTGATTTAATGTAGCATTTTATCGCTTAATATTTGGTCTTTCATTGCGTTGTTAGCTTGCGAGGGGGGTCAAAGGTTTTGCTTTTGCTTTCGCTTTATGCACTTCTGGATTTACACCTACGAGGATCCACAATACAACCTAGAAGGCCTGCAAGACGCCTCCCCAGCTCTTCCTCCGACTCCGATGCCCCCCCACCCCCCTACCCCTCCAGCCCCCTCGAAAAAAAGAAGAGACAGTAAGTGTACATGGGAATTGTGTGTTAATGTATGATGTACTGTTTAGTGTCATTATATATTTTATTTTGTTTTTTAAGTATTTTTTTAAATATGTAATGCTTTATGGTCTGTACAGCCATAAATCTTTTTTTTATTAATATTTTTATTTTTTTTTTATTTTTTTTTATTTTTTTAGGACATTTTTGTTTGATTTTATTTGAAGCAATATCCATAGACATTCCAATAGATCAATATTGTAAAATATAATCAATTTTTATTAAATATATATTGTGACTTTGTCTAAACATTTTTCCAGTTTAAATGTTATAAATTAATAATTGAAACTGTACAATATGCTTTGCACTATTTGCTTAATTTTTTTTTTAGGATTTTTGCATTCAGGAGTACGACTATGCCCTGAGTGCCAAGAACAGCATAGTGGAGGAGTTGCGGGCCACCGTGTCCCAGCGCTTCAATACAGAATAGACAGCTTGATCAATCATCCAGAAATGGTCCGACTTCAAGTGCCGGGACAATGAGGGCGTCTACTGGCTCTATGATGCCTACGCATCTGGTAAGTCCAACACACATACATGTTAAAATAATTTTCATGTGTGCACATTAATCTGCTTATGTCTAACCAATTTTTTTATGTTTTTGTTTCCACTCCACAGATAAGCGTGCTCCCCTGGGTAAACACAGGAAGGGTCTCCTCCCCCGCAGACGTGTGGTGGGTCAAATGAGTCTGCGGGGGAGGACCCAGGGGAGAAAGGGGATGACTCCCCAGTGGAGAGTCTCAGCTCTTCACAATCGGACTCAGCTGAGTCCCAAACCCCCTGTGGCCACTCTCAAGTGGGGAGTCCCAGTGGGGAGGAGGCAAGGGACTTCACCACACTCCCTGAAGGATCAGGTAGTGAGAGGGAGGAGGGTGGCCATCGGGTTTGGGATCTGCTGGGCCCATTGTGAGGAGTGGAGGCTCCACGCCTCCACCTCATAGCCCTCCCTGGGATACCAGCAGCAGCTCATCCCCTGGTAAGTGGACTTATTAGTGTGGCTTATTATTTCCTTTGGTACCTTGTTGTTGTTAAAATTTTCCATAGAGCCGGCACCTCCTCCAGCTATGCTGCAGATGAGGCACTCGGGCATAGTCGTGGTAGGAGTTGTTTTAGTTTGTAAAATAATGTATATGCAAATATTGCTTAATGTATATAGCATTTTTTAGCCCAAAAAACCTGATATGGTTGTGAAGGGGCCATGCGGCCTATTTCACAGTAGCCGCTCTACTGGTGTACACCTACTTCAAAATCTAATGTGGCTAGACCATGTGTTAGCCAAAGTAGTTTTGTTTTAACACATGGCCAAGTGTATACCCACAAGTATTTATATGTTATTCTAACTAATACATGTTGAGGCCTAGTTACAACATCAAAAACATAGTTCTTATGATTGTTTCTGTTGTGTTTTTGCACCTAACAGATGTTTTCACACAGATGGACCTGGTTCTATTTCTCCCCAGCTCCTTGAACCTCCAGCTGCATGGGCCCAAGCCACAGCTGCGATGGTGAGTACCCTAAATTTTAATTGATACATTGATTACATGCATATGTCTGTGTCCATGACTATGTACACATGTTAGTGACAGTCTACTGTTTACTATCAGACATGGAGATTCTCTATTTGCAATCATCATTCATAATTGCTTGTAAGCATGCTAGTTTGGTGGACCTGCTAATGTTACTTGACAATACATGATAAAGGCAGCCAGTGATGGGATGTGGTGGGTTTCTAATCCTGCTACTGTTGTAACTCCCCAATCAAAAAAATTGCTAGGCAAAGGATTTTAAATCATAAAGGCACAGGAGTAATTGACCAAGACATGAAGTACAGTCTTTTGCTGGTCAAGTAGGCCTTATTTGGTTAGTTAAGGTAGTTTCTGATGTGAGACTACGGTGGATAATATAGAATGGTGGGCCAGGTTTGATTATTTTGGCATCTATTATTTAGCCAAACTTGCCTATGTTTAAGGGTTAAAATAGTGTGCATTCAAATTATTTAAAATAACTATTTTTTTCCCTTTCATAGGTATATACTGTCTATTTTGAACTGCGGAACTTAATTTTGTATTTTCTTCCCTACAGCTTGCACACAGGAGCATCGCAGACTGTGGCAGTATGTCCGAAGAACCAGACAAATGCTGCTGGGGAAGAAGAAAAACCCATAGGGTGGGGGGAATTAGGGTTGCCGCTGTGTGGGCTAGTTAATTTTTGCCCATGTTGGGCCTTTTTTAAAACAATAAAAAAAATTGTAGTTTTGAATATATATTTGTGTCTGTTTTTTATTTTAATAAATTAGGATTCACTCAACACACACACAAAAAAAATAAATAAATAAAAATAGAAAAAAAACTTATATTACCAATGTGATCATTGACAATATAACATTAAATTAAATTTTAGCGTTAGAGCAGCATAGAAATGCCCAGACACCATTAGATTTGGGTGAGCGACTGTACAGTGGCTTTATAGTGACTGACAACCATCACATTCATCAACAATCAATCATGTTACTACAGCTCTGTAATAGCGACTGACGGCAGATCAGAGCAACCACTAGCGGTCGCTCTTAGCGCTGCTGTTACCTGGCGCTAATAATGAATCCTGTTTGTGTCATCTGCAACAATAGAGACAGTGCCTTTAATTCCATCTTCTATGTTGTTTATAAACAAGTTGAATAACAGTGGGCGCAGCACTGAACCCTGGGGTACACCATTTACAACCAGTAACCATTCAGAGTAGTTATCATTAACCACAACTCTCTGCACACGATCCTTCAGCCTGTTTTCAATCTAGTTACAAACTGTATTTTCTAATCCTCAGACCTCAATTTCCCCAATAAGCATATATGGAGGATAGTGTCAAATTCTTTAGCAAAATCCAGAAAAACTATATCCGCAACTGCTCCTGTTGAATACAACTATATTGTGGTCACTGTTACCAAGATTTTCACAGACTGTTACTGTCTCTATCAGGTCAAGATAATACCAGATCCAAAAAAGCATCACCCCTAGTAGGTGCCTTCACAAACTGATTCATATAGTTATCTTGTAGCAAACTCCAGTCAATATCTGGGTAGTTTATGTCCCCCATCATCACCACTGTACCAGCCTGTGATGCCCAATCTATTGGTTTATGCAGCTGACCCTCTATTTCCTCAGTTAAGTTTGGGGGTCTATATATTACACCAAGTTGTACTTTAACATTGTTTACAGTAATGCATCCGATGAATTTTTCACTGCTGCAACAAAAGGATCTCCTTATCCATCATAGTAGTCCTCCCCCCCTTCTAATTCTCCACCCACTGTCATATGCTGTCCCCTAAGTAACCTGTCTTCCCCCTTTATTTTCTCTTGCCCTCCCCCCTCATGTCTAGTTTAAATACCCATCCACCCCTTCTAATATCCTCTTACCCAGCACAGCCCAGTGCTCTAGGAACCCAAACCCTTCTGCTATGCACCAGGACTTGAGCCAAGCGTTTAACGCTCTAAGCTTCTGTTGTCATTTATGTGTAACATATAGCACAGGCAATATTCCAGAGAATACAACCTTGGAGGCCCTGTTCTTCATCTTGGTGCCTAATTCCTTAAATGTATTCTTATACATGGGACATGCCGAAACCTGTCACCAGGGAGACAGCAATACATTTGTTTGAGGCGGACCAGAACCTTAGTTCTCCATTTACAGGCTTTTGCTTTGCTTCTATGACCGCAATTTACTATGCCCTTATGCGGTTTTGTGAGCCGGTTCTGATCCTGTACCCGGTTTAGGATGCATAGACGCAGAGTTATGGTCCGAATTCTATTGGTGCCGCTCCGACTGTGGCTTCCCTGTTTCATGTGGCAATTCACAGCGAGGGGTCCAGTGAGTTATAGACTGGCTGGCAGCTTCCCAGTTAAGGTGTGACCATCGGCAGGAAAGCGGCATCACAGGGGGTCTGTGAACTTCTGCTGCTGTTCACATATACATGCTAATTATCTCTTCCTGCATAGCTAAAATACGTGTCTACGTTGTCTTTAGAACAAGGGGCTAAAGAAGAACTCTAGGCTTGGAATATGTGATGTTTCTTAAAGGGGAATGCCAACATCAGCGATAAGATGCAATAAAATATTTGACCGATTCCTCACAACCAGAACTTGCAAAAGCTCCTAAACTCGCTTTAAAACAATCCCATTTATGGCAAAGCAATACTTCCCTTCACCAGAGTCAGTCTATGGCTAGTCTGGCAAACAGACTAGCCATAGTCTGTTTACCAGACTGTTATCTTGTTTCTTTTCTACCTGGGGAATGGGATGGAGGGAATGCCACACTGCCTATAGGAATGGGAGAGGGGAATTGCACACTGCCTATGGGGATTGAGAGGGGGGGTGTCACACTGCCTAAGGGGATTAGGAGGGGGGAATGCCACAGTGCCTATGGGAATGAGATGGAGAGAATGCCACACCACCTATGGGGAATGTCACACTGCCTATAGGAATGGGAGTGGGGAATGTCACACTGCCTATGGGGATTGGAAGGGGGAATGTCACACTGCCTATAGGGATTGGGAGGGGGGAATGCCACAGTGCCGATGGGAATGGGATGGAGGGAATGCCACGCTGCCTATGGGAATGGGATGGGGGGAATGCCCCACTGCCTATGGGAATGGAATAGGGGAAATGCCACACTGCCTATGAGGAATGGGAGAAAGTAATGTCACACTGCCTATGGGGATTGGAAGGGGGGAATGCCAGGCTACCTATGGGGAATGCCACTTTGCCAATGGGAAATGGAATGGGGGAATGCCACACTGCCTATGGGGATTGGGAGGGGGAAATGCCACAGTGTCGATGGGAATGGGATGGAGGGAATGCCACACTACCTATGGGAATGGAATAGGGGAAATGCCACACTGCCTATGGGGAATGGGAGAAGGTAATGTCACACTGCCTATGGGGATTGGAAGGGGGGGATACCACAGTGCCTATGGGAATGGGATGGAGAGAATGCCACCTTACCTATGGGGAATGGGATGGGGGAATGCCACACTACCTATGGGGATTGGTTGGGGGATGCCACACTGCCTATGGGGAATGGGAGGGGGAGAATGCCACACTGCCTATAATGGGTAATGGGAGGGGGGCGAAAATGCCACACTGTGGTAATTGGGGGATTCTGCACCTTGCCTGTTATTTGGTTCTCGGGGAAACAGTGTTTTAGCACATTTGGTTCAGAATATTTTTTTCTTGTTTTCCTGCTCTAAATCCTAGGTTCATATTATAGGGCGATGCATTTTATAGGGTGAAAAATACAGTATAAAGGATTAAACTAAGTCCCTGAGAAAAAAAATAGCGTAGTAAAAAAGTAAAAGCCTTGGGAAAGTTCAGAAAATATGGTGCCACGTTAGTCCAGGGCTTAAGCTGATTGAAAAAATAGTTAGCACATCCACAGCCAGTAGCATATATGGCAGGGCGCATATTGGGGCAAGTGCAGCATAGCAGTCCGGGCTTACTTGCCCTCGTCACTCACCAGGATTGAGACCAAGTACAATGTGACTTCTCAAGGCTGCTGAAGAAATACAGTGCCAATTTCTGGTGGCACGCCGTACCTCTCAGGCTTCAACCCCACACCTTTTATTACCCTCGCTCCCAGCATATCCTCGCTATCATTTACTGCTCAATAACACGTACTATGCTGATATGCTATTCTTCCAGCGTAACTGGGGATCAACTATATATATATATATATATATATATATATATATATATATATATATGTGTCAGGGACTGGGGCAAACGGCAGTGACACGGACGACAGTTCTTCAAAATCAAAGGCAATTTTATTGAAAATAAAATGTTCACCAGCAAAAGTATCTCTTACTTCAGAGATGGTTGCAGCATACAATGCAGTATATCAAGCGGTTACTTCACCAGCTCTGTGAAAGTCCTGGGTTTTATAGTCGAGCAAACAGTAAGTCCAGGTTATATCAAGTCCGCTTACAGAGCATACAAGCCCACGCTGCTCATCTACAAGTCCAAGTTCAGGGACACAAACAAAGTCCTTCGGCTGCATACAGTTCTGTTAGTCACTTTGAGCAGTATGGCCTGGGCTCCTTGCTCCAGGCTGTTTACCAGCAAACTGAAAGCCTCAGCGGCTCCCTTTATTTAGGCTTCCCCGCAATCAGCCTCATCACCTGTGCGAGGCCTGGGATTAGGGAACAAACCTGTAGAGGACTCGGGAATGTGAACTGGGTCCTGAAAACCTGGCATGGATCATGCCTGATAGAGCATAGCAGGGGAAAAATAGACACCATTAATTACTTTCCCGTACACCTTACCACTATATATATATATATATATATATATATATAGCTAAGGATCTAAAATAACTAAACATCTAGAGTGGCAATACTTCTAAACACACCATTCAGCATACCAACATAAACACAGAATGGGCTACAAGGGAAGGGCAAGGGCCAACACGCAACATTAACCAATTTTCTTTCAGCCCCATCATACCATAAATCAATACCTATTACGGGGCTTTCATTGCTTTACAATCAGGTATAGTCTCTATATTGAATGATACCTTCACCTAACACAGAGACTTATGTACAAGACATCCATATTAACAATACCCGGTCCACTAAAAACAAAGCCTAAATAATTTATTTAAGTTCTGTATCACTATTGAGACCCCTGGGGGACATGGTCCCTAATTCCTAAAACCAATCTTGACTCTATCTGGTAAAAAAGTGAAAAATCCCACAGGAGACCAAACCCAAGGGCGCACCACAATGTTGCTCACTAAAATGGTTGGCTATGGGGCTTAGAGGATTGTTGTTCTCTATATCTCTCATATGTCCCCCACATGTACTCTAAGCTTATATTTTGTTTCACCACAGGGACATGTCAGTTAGTAAATATCCTGTGTGGTGGGACAATTATTGAACCCTCCTGATCGTCAGTGTTTTAGGTGATCTTACGCTACTGTACTGTAGGTCTGCATCTGCACAATAAACCTGTATATCCCACAGTGACCCCACCTATAACATCCATTAAGGCAGGGCAGTATCTAGGCAAAATAGCGGTCAGTGCAGAAAAGAAAAGAACCTGCCCCCTCCCCACCCATCCTATGGTACTGCTGCTGTTCCCTACTGGTAATGGGCCATGCTGTGCCTCTTCTTTAGCAGCAGGCATTGCCCCTTCCCCGTGATAGCCTAATAAATGAATGAGGGGCCTGGCTTATGGCCTGCACCACTAACTGTGGCCCTGACACATCTGCAGAAAACATGAGGTCTGGGTTAATGGCCTTGGCACCCAGTGCTCACTCTCCCATAGCAACTGCCCTGCATTAGGCTTAGACTCGGTACTCCCCTGCCTCGTGGAATCACTCTGCACCAATTTGTCTATCACATTAGGGGGTATTGTGCGCCATGAGAAGTGGTGGTGGCCCTACTACAGCTGCAATCAGGGGGTCAAGGAGCAGCACATGCCAATGCCACATTAGAATTTGCCTAACGTTTTCCTAGTGTGACCCAAACTCTGTTCATTTTGCCCTTTCAACAGATCACTTATATTTTTCTGAGTTCTAAGGAGTCTATGGGGATATCCACATTCTCAAAACCCCCTAATAATATCCCTCACCAGCAGTTACGTCCAATCCTTCAGAACTGGCCCAGAGGGATCCCTCTGCGTAATGGCAGAGAATGTTGGTGCTATTGCGAAGCTGGCCTAAACTTACACTATGTTATTTCAATCCTATGTTGGGGAGTGCACTGCCCATCCCCCTGTACACATTGTATTTGATGTACTTATCCCATGCAAGCCAGTGCCAGCATGGCACTAAATAATAGCACATCTGTAGATCTGCAAATAAAACACAGTCTATATTCACTCAGCAAATAATTAGTTCCTGTAGAAGTCAACCTGTATACGAGTATTTGGTATGGAAAAACATGCTAAAGCTGCAGCAGAAAAAAATAAAATCATGTAGGATTCCAGTTTAGAAACTTCCTCCTATTAATTTAAGTGTATTCAAGCAGGGGCTGCTAACTGCTGTTGTGCCTATGGGCCTATACTCTAGAAAATACTCTTGCGCAGTAATGAACCTGAACAGCTGGTCCTTTTTTATGACTCTGCACGAGTGATGGTCTTGTGGGTAAGACATGTCCTCAGTACTAGCTGAGCACAGTTTGAGCAGCATGCCAGCAGTTTTTAACCTTGGGCGAATAACAGTGTTATTAATAATTATGATAATTATAATAATAAAATAACTTGGCTTGTTTCCACATCAACCTACAGCTAAGAAGCAATTAATGGTTATGCTCTGTGAAAATTTATCGACTAGCTATACACACTGGATTTTCCATATGCGCAATATACGCTGTGAAAAATATGTGTAAAATTATGTTCTTAGCAGTACAAGCTTATTAAAATGCATGTAACCAAGGCAGCTCTAAATTATGATGATTTTATTTACATTGTCATGTTCCATTTGTGTAAGTAATCATGTTTCAAGCAGCAAAGCTAAAATGGCATCTTGAAAATGGTAAATCTATACTTAAAATGAAAGCCTATGCAAGCTGAGAACAGATATTGTGTTTCTTGTACCCTAAAGCGCTTCTGAGTTGCGGGATAACACATATAGCATTATTGTTCTAAAACTCAGCCAGCAAAGCTTCCTCCCAGCAGCAATAAAGAGACTGTCTATGGTGTGGCTCTTGGATGAAATATCGTTTAGCAGTATATTAATCTTTCTTTTTCTTTTATATATGGGGGATTTAATGTCATGACTCATGAGCCATTGAAGAAATGGGGACGTTATTTAGATAACGACTAACGTTTCAAGAAGTCTTGATCTAAAATGGATAATTAACGTTGAGCCCATGTTTCTTGATAAACATCTTTAACAGAAGCTCGGAGAATATGATGTATTTTCGTCAGTAGCTTTGCTGGCACAGAAATCTCTGTTGTAAGTTACACAATGACTCTACACATTAATTTACATCATCCGCTCATTTTTTCTTTCCCACATATTTTCTCACACTAGTTTTTATTGAAGCATACTGTATTTATTGAGCTGCAGACATTCTTGTAAAGCTCATAGACAGCTCAGCAGCAGTTCCCTCCAAGCACATTCACACCCTGTAACCCAGCTCTCTGGCTTCTTTTCTACCAAGACTTATGACAAGGAATACATTGTCATTGCATTTAAACTGGACCTTCAGCATGATTTAATGAAAAGCCTAAGCCCTAAAACTATTCCCCAGCATCTAAAATTAATATATTTTAAGTTTTAGTCACTTTATTATTATTCTTTCCCCCACTGGGCTGCAAATCTGTTCAGGACTCTAGGATATGGGTGTCGCCATCTTGATGGGGGGGTTAAAAGGGCAGGGGACGGGTTATAGCTGTGCTCTGCACAGATGGAACAGAACTGGGGTCAGGAAATGGACAGCAATCCCAGAATGCAGAGCGGCATAGCCAGAAGACACTTCCTGCCTGCAGGCAGCCTGGGACTCCATGGGCCACCATCTTGGATGTTTAAAAGCTCAGAAAATACACTAGGTGCAGGGAGGATGATTTTTTAATGTGGGCAATCTGTACAGGGGGAAACATATAAGATAGGCTCCCTAAAGACTAAACTGTGGTAGCCATTGTTATATATTGAAAGTCAAAGATTTATTCACTAATTGCACAGAACTGGTGCTGGATTTAATCATTTAAAACCAACAGATGTACATTTATACAGAAAACAATAAGTGCATATGTTTTTCTAACACATAACTAATACTGACACTTGTATAATCTATGGCCAGCCAAGTTTAGTGGTAGCAAAAAATTATTGCCAGCATATCCCATAAAGGTCCAACATTAATTGTATCATTAAAATGGAATAAAAGAATATATACACAAACATATGTCCTGTGATGTCAGAGTTGCCCCACTCCGCTATGGTGTGACGACCCATCGCTTTGTCATTCGGAGGCAGATTGTGACCCTGCTGAGCTGGTGTCCCCTTCTGTGTGCACAGTGCCAGTGCTTGCCAGTGTGGTGGCAGGGAGTGGAGCTTCTGATGTCGCAACCAGGCGGGGTGATTTATTTATGTATATATTCTTTTATTCAATTTGTGGCATTTATCTATGTAATTAATCAGAACAATACATTTCAGATGATCGAAACGTGCAAGAGGCTCATTTACTGTGATCTAATGTCAAGGTAACTGCATTTGCAGTGATTTTCCTAAATGTTCCCTAATCATGTGGCTGTTTTCATCTAATTCAGGGTGGCTTGAAGAACAGAGGTATTTAATTCTGCTAAATTTAGCTCATATTAGCTTCCATAATCAGCATGTAGTGAATGTGGAAAACATGACAGGGACAAGGATTATGGCCATCTCATATGTAGTTAGCATTAAGCAACATGCGTAACTAGTGATGAGCGAGTTGGTTTAAATTCGGGTTCGCCAAGTTCAGCCGAACTTGCCACCAAAGTTCAAACACCCATTGAAGTCAATAGCGCCCCGAACTTTGGGGCACAAAAATGGCTGTAAAACCCAAGTGCCAACTGCTGTGACTTTCAGCATTGTGGGGGCTAAGAGGGAGGAGAGTGGGGAGGAGTGGGTGAAAGACAATTGAGAGGTGATGATGAAGTGCTAGACCCAAAGTGGACGGAAGGCAATCAGATTTCGATGGAAGAGGTGGTGGCCACGCAACTCCAGGCAGACAGCACAAAAGGGGGAAAGGTGCCAACCATCAGCGGTCAGCCCATTGCTATTATTGCCCATCACACCCAGTTATTTTTCATTCCAGAAGAGGAAACCAATAAGGCAGAATAGCAAAAACCTGACAAAAAGGGAGTTTTCCTTTAAGCAAGTAGTAATGAAGTGGCGTACTGACACACACCCCAGTACTTAGAGCAAGCTGTGGTATAACAAGCTACACCCCAGTGCTTAGAGTGCTTGGAGCAAGTTGTGGTATAACAGGCTACAGTCACCCCAGCACTAAGACCAAGTTGTGGTATATAAGGCATATAGTCACTCCAATGCTTAGACCAAATTGTGGTATAACAGCGTACACTCACCCCTGTGCTTAGAGCAAGTTGTGTTATGACAGCGTACAGTCACCCCCGTGCTTAAACCAAGTTGTGGTATAGCAGCATACACTCACCCAGTGCTTAAAGCAAGTTGTAATATAACAGGGTACACCCCAGTGCTTAGAGCAAGTTGAGGGATAACACAGTACACCCCACTGCTTATAGCTAGTTGTGGGATAACACAGTACACATGCCCAGTGCTTACAGCTAGTTATGGTATAAGGGACACACTCACACAGGTACTTACAGCTACTTGTGGGATGACAGTTTTACCCCAGTGCTTAGAGCAAGTTGTGGGATCACATGGTACACACACCCCAATGCTTAGAGATAGTTGTGGTATAAGGGGACACACTCACCCCAGTGCTTACAGCTAGTTGTGCTTTTAGGGGACACACTCACCCCAGTGCTTACAGATAGTTGTGCTTTTAGGGGACATACCCCAGTGTTTACAGGTAGTTGCGGTATAAGGTAGGACACACTCAGTTTTTTAACCAAATATCCCTATCTGTCCCTCAGCAGCAGCATCTCTCCCTGTCTCACTTGCAGAGTGCCCAGCATTATTGTGCGGCATGATGCGGACCCCGCCTTTTATACGGAGTCACACGTCCCGCCGGGCCAATGGAGGGAGGGTAAGGAAGAAGGCCTATTGGCTGCTGTGCAGGTTCAGCTATTGACATTCTCTTTTCCATCCCCTCCCCCAATCAGCTCAGCAAAGAGGGACTGCTGGTCCCTCCTTCCTCCTGCCCCTCCCTCTGCCTCCTCCTCCACCTTCAGATTCATCACATTGCTGATTATTATGCAGCATCACAGATCCAAGGGCCACACCCACCTTTTTTCAGAATATAAATCATAAGCTGAGCCTGTAAACCTCAACATCTTGGCCATTTCTTTTTCAATTTAAAAACGGAAAACAGTGCCAAACGTGGCCTGGCGCAATGGTGTAACAATTACCTTTGCCTGCAGTAGCACTTTTACAGTAACGCAATATTCTTTCTTGCAATACCCTGGACCTACTTATGTTGGTAACATTTATATTTGAACTCCTTGAACATGGGGTACACTTGTACCTAGGGGGTAATTGGCAAAAAAAGGTTGAGGGCTACTGCCCCAGGACATACAATATATGAACTAGGCCTGTGGACTTGCAGTTGCTGTATGCTTTATGTTGACCAACCCAGCCAACATATCCAGGGCCATGAGCCTTGTAACTTCGGTCTTAGTTGATTAACATCAGCATATCACTCTCTAAAGCACTTTACTATAACTCTTTGGCAGCTATAAGTCTTTGTTAGTGATCCTCTAGATCTGATCCAACCCAGGTTCTCCACAGGTCCATTGCCTGCCCCCTTGCTGACTCCTAGCTACTCCATGATGTTTCCCGGTTTTTAACTCAACTCTTTCCTCCAAACACAACAAATAGAACTCCTTCTTTCTAGACTAGGCCTACATAAATAATCTCTGTTTTCCTCCCATAATTTACAACACCAAAAATATGATGCAGAGTGCATCATTGCTGATCCCCTACCATGTGAACTGCTATGGAGCCAGTTAATTAGTTGAGTAAAAATAGTTGAGAAAAATAGTTGAGTAAAAATCAATCCCCCCTCGTTGAAAAAACTTGAATAAAAAAGTTCAATGCACCATGGCGTCTTTCTCCAGATTTCATGCTTGAAAATCCCCAGTCCCCTGCAAGACATTTTTTTTAAGCAAATGCACTGTGAGAATCCCAAGATGCCATTTCCCCGATGTATGAAACCTGTATCCAGGGTGATCACAGGATGGCAGAAATAAAGAGGGGGTGGGCTGTGTCCCAGCTGTAAAGATGAGTGTACATTGTAGTCATGCAGTGGGGTAAGCCAGCAACATTCTCTCCTGCATAGCTCAAGGCATCAGCAGTAAGAAGAGAGAGACTGGGAGGCTGCTGTATAAAGCTATTGTAAAGTCACATCTAGAATACTGTGTTCAGGTTTGGAGAGCTCGACTACAAAAATACATTATTCAAATAAAATGGGTCCAAAGGCAAAATTTATCAGGAAAGATTGAAAGAACTTAGTTTGTACAACCCGGTGGAAAGATGGGAAAGAAAAGACATGATCGAGAGCTTAAAATATGTGAAAGGATTAAATAAGGTTCAAGATGGAAGCATTTTTAAGAATAAACATAGTGCTAGTAAATGGGGCACAACCTAAAGCTAGTTGGAGCATGGAGTATAAGCAATGTCAAAATATAAATTTTTATATATTAAGTGGTGTTTTAGAGTACATATCAGAGACTTACTGACTTGCTGATCATCGGATTGACAACAGGTATAATTCCATCTAATTTGCTTTAATACAAACTCAGCTGATGAATGGATCCCATTCTTGTGTTCATGTAGCTAAATGGTTACTTACGGGAAGGTCATTACTGCTACATGATTTTGCCAAACCTGCTGATAAGCTCACCTGTTACAGTGGAATAATTCTGGAATTTGTAGTCAGTAGTTTTTACTCAAGGCCATAAAACCATAACAAACATGGAAACAACATGCTGATAAGTAAATCACAGGTATTATATCACCATCCTAACACAAATGTTTATTTTACATTCCAGAAGAACTGACAAAAGGGAGTTTTTCTTTGAACATACCTGGGATATACATACATCAATCCTAAGGGAATATATACTGCACACATATGGGAAGACTAGATGGACCACGTGGTCTTCCTCTGCTGTCAACCGTCTCTGTTTTTTCTAATCAGTCGGCAGGTAATGGTGCAGACCTCCTCTAGGCACTCTGAAGACCAGCTTCCTGCAACAACACAGAAGCTGCTGGAAATGTTCGAGCAAGCTTTCAGGAATGGGAAGCAAGGAGCCAGTGGTAAGTGAGATACACTTTTGTTTTATTTTTTTCTGTTAAAGGTTCCTAGTACTAAAGGCTAGAGTTGCTTTGGAAGCTAACTGACATCTGGTAAGGGGTCCCAAAGGCAACAAGGAGTAGATGAGCCCAGTGCCCACTGACATCAGCCAGGTGTTCCTCCGTGGATGCTCAGTGCAACACTGAATTAGCACTAGGCCTGTTACCAAAGGGAATAGACGCAACAAGCCCTTGGTTACCAGCATCTATGACTAGTGCAATAGGCTAGTCGTCCTAGAGGGAGAAGCCACACTTTTTAATTTAAAAAAAAAAAGGAGGAAAGATTGTTCAGCTACGGGAAAAAAAATACATTTTGGCTTTTGAGCGAACAGATCTTTTTTGTAGCTCAACTCTAGTAATAAGTGAGATTACATTTCCAACTGTTTTTATTTGCTTAATACATTTTTAATCTTGTTATTATGGTATGTAATACAACAATCAGCATATGTAAATAATGAGTGCTTATTTGGTTCTATGCATAATTCAGCATCAAATCTAAAACCAAACTAAAGCAATGTATGCTTAATTAAAACAGTGAAATTATACTTTTACAGGAGCTGGTAGAGAAAGATAAGACTTTTCCGTTATTTGTGCCTCGACAGCAAAAGTACGAAAATAGAATAACATGAGATGATAAATGAATACCAAATGGAAAATGTGTTACCTCCATATGAATTATTGACGGTACACTGAACAACTTTTGAAGAAGTACACTATATGGATATAGCATAATATATGTTCCATACCATCTAGGCTTTCATATCTATACATACTAATAAATAGTACTATTAATTTATTTTTAACACAGAAATCTTTTATTATATCAGACAGAGGCTACAATTAAATAGTTACTAAAACTGAAAACCTGAGTAAGTTGGTTGAGGAGGCATTGTGGGTATTCCAATTATCTTAAATACATCTGGCACTGGTCTTTGTGTTGGCCAAAAAGTTCTTACACAACAGACTCCCACTTTGAAGACACTTTGAAGATAGACCTTTTTTTATTAATGCAGAAATAAAGGTCCCTAAAGAAATGACACTTACCTCTCCGCCTGCAGACTCAATCCCACAGAGGCTGCTCGATCCAGTTTTAGCATTGTCAGCTCCAGTACCGACAGTCTGCTACCTGTCCAGCCCAATGCACATCCTGCTGCAAGTCACAAGGGACCACAGAGGGCTCATTGCTTGTACTTGCGGAAAACCAGACTGGAGCATGCTCTCAGTTCAGGACGGACAAGACTGGCATCCTACAGGACTAAAAGGGTCCTGGCTGTGGTGGTCGAGCTGTAGTGTTAATTTTTATCTTTCGTTTGTCTGGACAATCAGTTATTTCATGCACACAACAATAAAAATGTCACAAGAACAAACCCACCTGGCTAGAAATTTGGATTTACCTGCAAACCTTTAGGAGAAATGTAATCTCAAAGTAAAGTCACCTAAGGGATTGCAGTAAGATATGTCACCACATGCCTGATAAACAGGCTTGAGAATATTAGCCCACCCTCTAGCACCTGCATCTTATTAGATAGAATAGTTTCCTAAGATATTATAATATCATATATAATATTTATACTAGTACTGTAGTTCACACACTAGGACCCCAGAGCTTCCGAAATCAAGTTGTGTGTTTGTCAGTTTTTTTCAGAGAGCTATTCATTGTTGTATGAATTTCTTTATACATATCAGAGAGCAGCATATTTGCTTATCATCTATTCCAAACACACATATTCTTTATTTCCACCCCCTCACCCCCTCACCATAGGATGCGGATGAAAGGGCATGCTAGTTCCATGGCAATTCAAAAGACACAGGCTAGGAAAGCCTACATTCCTTGCTTTCCCAGAATTCTTCCAACCTAGGTCTCCAAAACACCTACTGTACCATAGCTATACTGAAGGTAGGGTAAGCTTGTAGCCCATGACAGCAGGGTTCAAAATAAGTGGGAAGATCATAGAAACAAATTATATTGCAGTCTGATTAATGAATAAGCTGGGGTGTAAACCCCTAATTTACAACCACAAAAGAGGTGGGAAGATCTACATGAATCATAGACACAGAGAAGCCTCATACAAATGTGACATACATTGAACCTCAAAGCACTGGCTGCTGCATACATATCAGCATGCTCTGTACATGGCACAGACAGCTACCTTTCACCCCCTCAGCACAACCATGCCTCATTTAGCCCCATCTCACAGGGAGTGTTTTCTTCATGTATGAAAAAATCTAGCCCAAACTATGTAAAACAGACCATTATTTTGGCGTTTAAAAATTATACAGTCGCCATTAGTAGAGATGAGCGAACTTTTGAAAAGTTCGATTCAGCCGATTCGCCGAATTTCACAAAGAAATTCGGGTTCGGCCGAATCGAACTTTTACGAAGTTCCCCATCATAAATGCCGGCATGGTGGGAGCGGGCCGGCCGGTTCCGCTGTCAGCAGGCCGGCCGGCGGGCCGGTAAAGCCGGCCGGCCCGCTCCCACCATGCCGGCATTTAAAAAACAAAAAAAAAAAAAAAAAGCATTTTTGCCGGCATGGTGGGAGCGGGCCGGCCCGCTCCGCTGTCAGCGGAACCGGCCGGCCCGCTCCCACCATGCCGGCATTTCAAAAAAAAGCACTTACCTGCAGGTCCGGAGCGTGGAGGCCGGCGCCGCTCTCAGCTGTCATCTTAGGGCGCGTCATCAGAGCCGGCCCGCTCCCACCATGCCGGCATTTTTTTTTTTTTAATTTCAGGAAAAATTCGATCGGCACGAACCACAAAATATTCGGGTTCGTGCCGAATCGAATATTTCCTGAAATTCGGAGCGAATTCCGGTTCGTCCGAACCGGTTCGCTCATCTCTAGCCATTAGCACTGTTCAAATATGTCTCTGTTCTGTTCTAAGGTAATTCAGTTGATTTATTTGGACTATGACTTGTTTGACAGCCACACAAGGTCTACAAAACATTTGGGTTGTATGTTTTGGTACCTGTGAAGTAAATAAAATGGAGGAAATTGGGGACTTTTGCTCTAGGATTCCTAGGGAGCATCCAAAATTCTGATGCCACACACTCTGAATTGCCACATTACCCTCCACCCGAGCTGCTGGGATTCAGCGTTTTAGACAAATTCAGCACAGGAAATGCATGTAGCAGCATTTCCACTATGCATGCGCAACTTGTCCAGAAGACCTAAAAGTCTGTCGGGAGGTCAATAGTAAGTTGGGATTTTAATCTGATGTTAAATATACCTTAGACTATAATTGGTTGTTGGGTTCCTACTGATAAATGACTTAGATGACGAATTTGGGAGGGGTGGTGTTGTGTAGCGATTCTGACTGTGGGACATTCAGAATGAGTACAACTAATTGCAGAAAGTAAGCACTGTAAAAAAAGGGAAAAAAAGCAGAGGTCTCCTTTCAACTGCTTTAAGACATTTGTAAATTATGCTAAAATAGAAGTAACAAAATTAGAATTTTTTTCTGCCTTTAGCTAAAAGTAATTTAATGGACATAATAGCAGAGCTCCACTTTATGGACTTAATGTGCTACTAAGGTTTATTAACTCTTTTCTGATTGACCCAAGCACAGCTTGCTACTATGGCTAACAGTGGTTTTAAAAAGGTGCACTGCTGGAAGTTGAATAAATCAAGCCCTAGTTCAGAGTTGCATACTCTGTTTTGGTACTCACCAAGGGGTTTATTCATGAGGCTCTAGCGCCAGGTAGAACTTCATAGCGGCAGGCACCATCTGCTGAACGCTGGGCGCTGTACTTAATACCACATTTATGAAAACGATTCTGTTGAACGACTGCAACAGCGCCATGTAGCGTACGATTCATCATTATAGACGACTCAGAGTACAGAGCCGGAGCTCTAGCTTCCAGAGCGACAGGTAAGACCTGTCACTACCGTTCGCTCTGCCATACATTTCAATGGACGTTCCTTCTAATCCCTTTTCTGATCCCATTTTTATTTTTTTATTTTTTTTCTCTCAAAAAAAATTATTAGATCTCTCCTGGCCTGAAATTACATATTTTCTAAAATATTTTTTTCAATTTTATGCAGAATTGTTCTTACAGGTCTGGCACTAAAGTGTTAATGTCATTCCATGTTTTTTCGCTTTGTTACTGGTGGAAATGTGTCCCAAAAATCACACAGCATCTGACGCTCTATGCTACAGCTAACCAAATTTGTATGATTTTTTGTTGAATATGGTGTGAGTCGCTGAGAGACAGTCTCAATGAGCTGGCGCTATCTTTCGCTCCCTGCAAAGCTGTACTGGTGTTAGAACGTCCAACATACATCTCATTTATCAATGCCGGCCAGGTTACTAGAGTGACTGAAGCGCTCTGTTACAGCGCCCGATAGCCGATCACCGCGTATACTAGCGGTAGCTCTTAGCGCCTCTGTACAGATGCTCATCTGCCGATACCTGGCGCTAGTAATGAATCAGCCTGCAAGTCTCTTCCCCCATACAGATAAATACTTACATCTTTTTGCTGCTGAGGGCCCCAATCCCGAAACAAGTGTCCACAATTGGAGTTTGTTTAGCTGTGTAAATTTTAAGCAAATACTGTTACACACTCAGAAGCTTTCTGAGTGCCATGGGTGGTTGTAAAGAGATGATTTGCATGGCTTATTCCTTGTATTATTCCTTGTGTTGGATGCTATGTAAATGCCCTAGTTTGCTAACAGCATTCTCTTAAAGTCCAACATTGAGCTGCCCTAAACTCGGCGCCTGGGGAGCAATTGGGGGTTAGGTGCTTTGCTCAAGGGCACTTCAGTCATATCCCAGGAATTGGGAAGCGAACCCGCAACCTTCCATTAACAAGGCTGATTACCTACTTCAATGCTATGAGTGTCCCACTCCTAATAATCAAAATTTTTTTAGTTTATCTACTTCCCACTTTAGCTTAAGAGTGGGGCCCGGTTTACGTTGTGTAACTGGCAGCTCAAATCTAGTCTAATCTGAGTCCAGCACTGCATTCCTGTCCTTCTTGACATTGCAAGCTATTTACGTCCCTTCATATATGCCTTATGGGGATCCCGAAAAATATCTGGTGAACATACAGTACCAGAATTAGACACAGACCTACTTAACCTGCAATTGAAAATGTTATAAACATTTTTTTCCTCCCTTTTCAACCATTCTACAGAAGTTGCTTAATGGGCCTGGATGGTGCATTGGACTAGCAGCAGGATTAGAATTTTGCCTGGAATTCTAGCCGCTCGTTTGAGTATAATTATATTCTAAGGTTACTAGTTTTGAATAGTGCCCACTAATATAAAGACCCTCCCCATGTTTCTAATCTTCTGTTGACAATTGAAGAGAAGCGGTCTAAGGACTTATTTATGTTTAGTAAAGCCAAGCCAACCCAAGTCAGTTATGTAAAGGAGTGGGGTAAATATAATGGAACAGAGAGACAGAGAGAAAAAAAATTTTTATTATAGGAGATTCAGAACAAAATTGGGGTCAGGTCAACACCCGACACCTCAGAAACAGATGGCACCATGATTTTTTCAGTTTGGTAACTGTCACTGAAGAAAGCATGTGGAGTGGACCCATCTCTTTGAAACCTGTGCGCAAATTTACTGAATGAAGGTTGGCGTTGTCAAGGCGATAGAACTCTCTATGTGTTCCATGGCAACAGGTTTGCTTCAGGGTGGCCACGCCCATTGAAGGAAGCCTGTGAAGTAGACGCATGTCTTAGAAAGTTCACATCTGGGAACCTGTGTGCAAAATGTTGGGATAGGGGGTGGCAGGGTCAAGGAGACAGGGTCAAGGAGACATTGCTGATACTGGCAACTGGTGCAATATAAAGGCCCATAAAGTATTCTGTATCTGTTTACTTTAGTGTGTACTGTTCAGACTGACAACTGTTAGTTACTAAGAAAGTCATTTCTACTCTGCCTTTCCATACCATACAAAAAGGTTACCACTATTGACCACTGCTCAGTCATGTTAGACAGTTAAAATAAAATACAAATCCATGCACAAGGTTACATATACCAAATCGCAGATAAACAATATCTTTAGATCCTCCTTAGTCTCAGCAGGTCATCGCCAACTTTTACGGAGATTAAGGAGGCTCTAAAGGCATTGTCTATCTGCAATTTGGTATGTGTAACCTTGTGCATTGGTGGCTGGGAAACACGTGTGGATAAGAGGCTAAGACACGCATGGTGGATGAGGGAATAATAATTTATTAACCCTATGGATTGTTATTCTTATATATGCGTATAGGATATAATAATGGTTTTGTGAAGTTTTAAGGTTTTAATGTAGACGTAAATTGAGTTTTGAGTGGGATTGAGGCTTTTGGATAGGGTTTGAAAACTTACATTTTTTTTTTCAAATTCAGTTGGCAGGAATTATGGTATATCCCAGCGCATAAGTTATTGATTCATTTGTATTATTGCTTATAATAGTGGATTTCCTTAGTGCGCTACCATACAGGATCTCGTTTGATCAAACTTTTCATGTATTGTCTATTATTAGATCCCAGGAAACAGGAAAAAATATTGCCACAATGTTGCTCTTCATACTGTATTTGAGGCATACTATAAGTGTCTTTTGAGATAAAAATATGGAGGCAATCTTATTGCTATGCTTTGTATACGTAAGTAACCCCAAGATCATAAATCTGTCAAGTTGAATCTCATATAGGTTATGTAATATGGGCTCTGCAATACAGCACCGCAATATTTGCATGTTTTATAGAATATCTTTAGTTTGGGTGGCTTTTCTTGTTCACAATAGGCAAAATGCTAGTTTCATTCAAAGTTTCTTTATTAGCCTAAGGCTGCACAACTACAGGTCTCCAGGGCAATATTTATATTTTAAGGTAAAGAAAGGTCAATCAAAATGATCATTACATTGACTGACAACCTGTAAAAAAGGGTAAGATGCCTGAAGCAAGCAAGCCTTTTAACCCGTTATTGGTTGTGCATTCGCTGTGGGTACAGGACAGAGCTAGCAAAAGCTTTACAATCTGGAAAATTATTATTTTGCCCTAACATTTTGATTAATTCAATATACTATCGAACACTGTTATGTGGTTAAACTTTGCATTTTGCTACTGAAGAAATGGCAAATTGATCTTGCAAATAAACACTTGTTTTCTTTAAAGAAATAAACAGGATTACTGGGATTTCTCATGATGTTAATATGTAAAGCTTACATAGGTTAGTAGTTTGTAGTAAGTAAGTTGTTATAACTACCATTGTAGTTATTAAGAGGTTTATTTAAGAAACGCTAATGTCACATAGCAACATGAGTGTCGGGTATTTCAGTAGTGCACATCCTGAAAGCCATATTTATGACAGGCAAAATGTCCAGCACCTCAAATAGCATCATGTAGCATTCTATCGGGGAGGCCGATTCATTAACAGCGGCAGGTAGCGACAGTTGAGCGACTGTAGCGGCATTTTCAGAGCGCCCGCTAGTAGTCGCTGTGCTTGGCCGTTGTTCGGTAGTTGATAGCGACTCAGTCGGTTTGCCGTAATGTTGAATATTGGGTGAGGAGGCGCTATTTGTCAGGTTCCGCGCTGTATGGGAGCGCATGATAGCGACTGGCCATAGCGACCGGCTTCCACCTTATTCATTAACAAATCACGCTCAAAAAATTCTTGCGCTGTAAAATGCATGTTTAAACCCCAGAGCGCTGGCGGCGATGTGTTAAAAGTAGTTTTTTAACCCCCAAACAACCATATTTTTGGAAACCAAAAAAAACAAGTTTTTAAAATAATTTTGTAATATGAATACATTAATATCAGACCCGTAATATCAATTCTGTACATTTTTTTTTATTATTTTTACCTTAAAAAAATTATGTAAAATGGCAGAAGTGGTCACAGAATTTTTCACATTTAAAAAAAAAAAAAAAATTAATAACAATTAATTATGAATATTTAAAGATTGTTCCATTGAAATGCATTGGAGAGCGCCAGGTAGCGAGAGGTCATACCTGACGCTGTTCAAGGTCGGACACTGGCGCTATGGGCTGAGGCTGGAATAATGATGAATGAGTGGCTATCTGGCGCTATCTCAGTCGCTAAGCAGGATTGGCTTGATAAATGTGTGATTGTGGTGGGGAGCCGGCGTTCTCGTGGCGGGGCCCGTCATTACCGGCCGCTCACCAGTCGCTACCTGTCGCTATCCCTTGTTAAATAAGGGCCTAAGACTAGCGCACTGTGTCATCATAGCACAGACGCTGTCTGTCCTGCAGCACCACATCCTATAAAACGCTCTGTGGCACCCTCCCTTACACCTCCATTGCTTTTTTTAGTGATATTGTCTGTACAACTTCTGCATTCTTCATTTCTTTGACTACAATCAAAGACAGGAGATTCTTGGCCTACTTGGAATGTATTTTACATACATTAACCTATTTTTTAAAACTAGTATTTGTGCCTGCCCTTCAAGTGACAGAGGCTTTGCATGTCCCCAAAGTCAGCCCATGTATTTTCGCTGGGTTTGAGTGTCCTCTGGCTGTTTTATATTGATTTTAAATCCTGCATCAGGTGCTGTACACGTTAGTGCCCAGTCCTACAGCGCCCCCGCTACTGCTGTGTTCTGTGATAATAAATCTAGGTTCCCGCACCACCTTTCGGACATTCAGATACGATATGTGTCATCTTGTGCAGCGTTTTTTCTATGTTGCAGCTGCATTCTAGCGGGCACATCTTGCACTACCCAGCGTTCTCCTGAATGCAGGCAAATCACGTCGCTTTATTGGTAAAAATACTGTCATAGAAGTTCTGTCATGACTGTCCTGCATTCGGTTTCACTTTGCTCACTTCTGGTTTGCCTCTGTGGTGACAAGATGCCCCCTCCCAGATGCAGGCAAACTTGCAGCCCCAGCAGCACTTCCAGCGGGTCAGAGGCGGGTTCGCCCCCCAGGAAGACGTCCCGCCAGCATGCGGACCCTAGGGCCAATGGCCAATAATTAAGGTAATACAGTTGAATTTTGTTTGCTTGCTGCAACAGTAAGTTTTATGTGGGTGTGTCTTTACTTATGTTCCCTTTTTCTTTATTTTCAGTTTCTGTTTTGTCTTTTTTTGTTTTGTCTTTGTATTTTTTCATATAGGACATGTGTCAATGGTAATATGACTATGTCCGACTATAGGCCCGGAAGGGGATCATTGTGGCGGAAATTAGGGCCACCATGTCCTGGCACCTTAAAGTCAACCTCCGGCCCAAGTTTGTCCACCAAATGTGGTGGGACTTCAAGCGACGAGACCCGGCATCAGTCTACAGGCTCTATTATGCCTATGCCTCATGTAAGTTAAGAATGTTGCACATCATAGTGTGTTGTCTTTGAACAATCAAGGACTTGTACATAATGCACCTTCTTGTTTTGTGTTTTCACAGATAAGCAGCCTCCCCTCCACAAGCATGGCATGGAGGTTCTCCCCAGCCCCAGTATCCCTGATCCCAATATAGCTGCAGGGGAGGGCCCATCTGGTCATTGCGATGTGGATGATCCAGGGGAGGAAGGGGGTGAGAATTTGGACATCCCAGAGGAGTTGGCCAGTGAGGTGGTAGCTGTGTGGGTCATTAGCTCCTCAGATGAAGAAACGCCAGAGTTTAGCTACTGTGAGGGCCAGTCTCAGGTGGGGAGTCCCAAGGACGAGGAGGTGATGGACTCCCCATCTCTCCATGAGGGTGCAGGAGTGGGAGTGGATGAGTCTGGCCCCTCGGAGTTGGGCTCTGGCAGACCAAGCCCACACTTCCTCCCCTCACAGACCTCCCTGGTTTGAGGGCAGCATCTCATCCCCTGGTGAGTTGCCTTTGTGTATCTAATTGTATTTATAATTGTTGACATTTGACAAGTGTGTGTGTAATGTTTTGTATTTCTAATTCTTATTGTTTCAGGGCATCATAGTCCTATTGTTTTCACCACACCCCTTCCCTTGTGGAATGCCCGAAGCTACGTTAGGTAATATTGCACATACACACAGATGCCAATCAGTAATTTTTATATGTTGCTCGAAAAAATATTCCACAGATAACTTATTCATTTTATTGTTATTTTTTTGTCTTGAATTATCACAGCTCCTGAGATTCTCGCTGGCACATCCCTAACGCCCCAAAACCAGCATGAAGTTGGCTCGGGCAGCATGTGCCAAAGCCAGAGCTGTGATGGTAAGTAACATATACCATATATTGTAACTGTAGTTGCCTTGGTGATCTTTCTACCAGTTTAATTAAACAAACTAAGGATTCATTTTGTTCCATTAATAACTGTATAATTTAGGCAAACACATTTTTGTTGCTCAATAAATGCTTGTCTCAGTCTGACATTTTCTCATGTATGCAGGAAGGAGTGCTAAATGATTGATGTTTATACATCAATCCTTAACCTTAATTGTACATTTGCCAATAAATGCACCATTGGCATCTGGACCCGTGAAGAGCCTCTGACATATTCATTTAGTTGTAAGCTTAACACATATTCTGTAATGTTTTTGATGTTTCTAGATACATAACCATTACCATGTGTTTGGCCAGCATTTACCTACCCTTTGACCGGTTGTGAGTGTCCCTGTTAGTAGCACTGTGCTATGTTTGATATGCATCCCCTTTTGCTCAAGAGTTGATACTAAAACTTTAGTTTTAATACATTTTTTTTGTAAAACACACCCATAAAAATTTGGGGTGTTAAAATGCCAAATTTTAGGATAGATAAAACTAATACAATAATGTAGGTAATGCATTTATGTATGACTGTAGTAACAAATGTAGCACTATGGTGTATGTACCCAACTTTTAGAGGCACATCTAAGATTACCAATAATGTGTTTTAGCAACACCTTAGTAACACCTTTAAAGTGGACCACAACCCACAACATCACCTTCCTCTGGGTATGCAGAATCTGGTTGCCCCAGTGTGTGAAACCTCCCCCGGTTGCCTGAAAACTCACTTTCTTCCCTGGTCCAGCAGCACATGTGCGAGCAGTGGCCGCTCGCTTAGAAAAGCTCTAAGACAAAGGAGTGGGAGTGGGTCCGACGCGCTGATTGGAGGAGAGGCCCGCCCAGGTGGCATAGAACTGGGGAATGGAAACTCAGATCGGGTGACCTGGGGCATTTCAAACAGTGAGGCATCCTCGATTGGGGTGCCCAGGGGGAAAGGAACAAATCCAGAATAGTCAAAATCCTGGGTTTTGGTCTACTTTAATTACAGGTTGCTCTTTACAGGAATGCAACATTTTTGAGACCTATCCGGGCACAAAATGTTATTGTCTTAAAGGCAAAAACTCAGACAACTAATTAGTGTATATGTAAATAAAACATCTTGGCTTTCAAGCAGGATGCATGTGGAAGTCCACACGCACTGGCTTAAGTTTATATATGGCAACAGCCACATTGTGTATGGTTCCTTGGGCAAAAACATGACACCAATTTAAAAGGCAGCGAGGTAAGTGGTTAGTTCCCCCTCACCCGAGAGAAGCGGCATGGGAGGCCGCGTGCGCAGGTGGACTAACCTGCATGCTGTCCTCTGCCTGTGACACCCCTTGGACCATCATTGCTGCCTATTAGATTATGTATGTGCTTTTTTGTGCTGGTAGCACAATATCTTCACAGTAATAGTGTGTTTCTGTTCTATTTCTGAGTCCAGAATGAATGATTTGATACACATTTGCTTCACTATTTATTTTTTTTTTCAGGATGATTAAATATTATAGCATGATTGGATTTAGATTTGGGAGCACTATAATGAATTTTTAATACTGTCAAATAAGGAATAGTATATTTATTGGATAATTAGTTTACCCTCATATGAATTTATTCTTTGCACTTTATTCATTTTTTGAACAATCGATTATTTAATTACATGTATATATAAAAAATACAGAAAAATATATATGTATATATTTTTCAAATTTTTTGGGGGGAATTTGTGCCGGCACAAAATAAGAAAAATAAATATAAACAATAAATAATAATTCAATAATAAGATACAATAAGAACTATCTAATAAAAAATTTATTTGCAGCTTTCCCAAGCAATACATGCTTTATGATGAATGTGTAGAGTGATTTGTATCAGTCAGCAAATTTATTGGACACATGCAGTTGTTTTTACGGGCAGGCTGATTCATCACTAACGCCAGATAGCGACAGATGAGCGTCTGTAGCAGGCATTTTCAGAGCGCCCGCTAGTAGTCACTGTGCTCAGCCATGGGTCGCTACTTCATAGCGACTCAGTCGCTGTCCAGTAATGTTGAATACATTGTGAGGAGTCGCTATTTGACCAGTACAGCGCTGTATGGGAGCGCATGGTAGCGACTGCTCATATCGACCGACTCACACCATATTCAGCAAAAAAACAGCCTCACAAATCTCTGGCGCTGAAAAATGCTTGTTTAAAGTCTATTTTTCAGCATCTTTCCACTAGTAACAAAGCGAAAACATATGGAATTACATTGTAGCAACATTGTAACATGAACACTTTAATGGCAGACCTGTAATGTCCTTTCTGAAGAAATATATAAAAAATTAAAATAATGTGAAAAAACTGCTTATTCAGTGCCAGGAGAGGTCACAGAATTATTTGAGATTTAAAAAAAACAAACAAAAAAAAAAAACAAAAACACAGTTTAATGAGAAGGAAAGGTTCGTCCATTGAAATGTATGGTAGAGCGACAGGTAGCGAGAGGTCATACCTGGCGCTGTGCAAGGTTGAACGCCGGTGCTGTTCGCTGAGGCTGGGAAAATGATGAATCAGATGCTACATGGCGCTATTCCAGTCGCTAAACAGATTCTGCTTGATAAATGTGTAATTGCGTGCTGTGTCCGGCGTTCACCAGTCGCTACCTGTCGCTACTTCTCATTAATCAGCCCCTTCATGAATAAGGGCCTTTGTGTTGTATATGTTAATGTGTTGCTTTTATCATCCATTTTGATATATTTACAATAAAACAAATTTTGGATTTTTCATATTGGTTTGGTGCTCCTATTTGGATAGGGTTGTGGTGAGGGTTTTGGTTCCCTGCCCCCTTTCTGTGTTAGTATTTCTGCTATATGATACCAAATGAATACATTGCAAGGGAGGGGGTGACACAAGCAGGTGAGGAACTTTGGGACTGTTATTTGGTTTCCACACTGGAGGTTTTATTACCCCCAACCACTTTGTATTTATTACTAGGTAGGAGTGTAGTTCCTTCTCTTTTCTTGGTGTTTTTGGGATGCCCCATGTATATAATTTACAAATTACTCTTGGAATAAATCACAGTAAAAGAAAGACACAATAACGTTTAGAAGCATGAGTATAAAATATTTTTTATTAATATAGAATTCATTTTTCTTCTTTTTCTTTAGTGCCTAATGGCAAAATATTAAAATAGTTTTTTGCTAAGAAAAAAGTATACGAAAATAAAAGGCTCTAAAAATGAGGGACAAAAACTGTTTACATGGGGGTTTAAAAGAATGTGGCAGGCTCCCAGGGTCTTAAGGTGGGTCGCTCCCCATGGCTGTGGCCAGCTCCGCAATCTCTCCAACCAGTCTCCTGTAGGCACTGCTGTGCAGCTTCTATCCTGTAAATGAAAAAAAAAAAAAAACAATTAGTGCATAGCCTCTGCTTCCTGCAAACTTGTTGAAGAAGGCATAAATAGTCATTTGTCTTAGAACTTACTAGACTGGTGGGGTAGTCGGAGTTGGGGAGCCACCCTTCACACTGGGACCTGCCACATCTCTGGGTCAGAGTCTGTAAAAGAATAGAAAAATCTCTGTTAGTAAATGTGGTTGAGCTGTGAATTGGATTGTGTTGTCTGTGGCACATCACCCACCTTCCTCATTGGGATGCATGATTTCAGCACATATGTGTGAGTGTTTAGTCTGTGTCTTTTCCTGTGTGTTT
Organism: Gastrophryne carolinensis; assembly: GCA_027917425.1. NCBI lineage: Eukaryota > Metazoa > Chordata > Amphibia > Anura > Microhylidae > Gastrophryne > Gastrophryne carolinensis. Next base: position 130,411,414 of record CM051239.1, read on the forward strand.
GTGTGTGATGGTCATAGCTGAATCATCATGCTCACAATCACCTAGCTCCCTGCCCGACATCTGTGCCTCCTCCTCAGCAGGTTGGTCCAAGTGAGCTTGGGGCTCACCTGCAGAGGAGGCTGAGGCCATTGGCACCTGTGCGCCTCCCCCTACATGTCCCCCAGGTCTTGGCAGCATTGCCGGCCTTGTCGCTGCGGGGTGGGCCTCACTCTCCGTCTGAACTCATAGCATTATTTTACACACTTAATGTGATTGTAGGTGTGATTGGTTAGCATAGGAATGTCACTTACTTGGAAAGTGCAGGAAGAAAAACCTCCTCACCCGGGGCTTCTTTCTCCTTTTTAGGTCCAACCAATGCTGAATGACCTGGGAAAAAGTGTAGGTGGTGTTGTTCTCCTCCGCCAGCTTTGCAACAACAAGAGTGCCAATGTCCTCTTGGCATAGATATTGGGCAAGAAGTCATACCGATAGATCATCATCATCTAAAGTGTGGAGAAAAGGCAAAGAAATATCAAGCTAAGCAGGTTGTTAACAGCGGCAACCCCACATCACTTTAGCTCTGCATAAATGTATCTGTGCAGCCTTGTTTAGAGATATTAGTATATTATATTCAGACAGGACCATGTCGCCACAGCCCCCCTTCAAGCACACGCCAGTACACAGTCAGCCAAAGTCAGAGCAGTTCCAGCCATAGTGCTAGGGCAAGCCGAGCAGTGGCAAGCAAAGTGCTAGGGCAAGCCAGAGCAGTGGCAGGTAAAGTGCTAGGGCAAGCCAGAGTAGGGGCAGGCAAAGTGCTAGGGCAAGCCACACCAGTTCCAGCCAAAGTGCTAGGCCAAGGCAGAGCAGTGCCAGGCAAAGTGAAATGCCAAGACAGGGCAGCCCCCCAGCACCCCTTCTCCTAATGTAGCTTTCACTCCAACTTCTTCTGTCACACGCAGCAGGAGTCTAGGCCAGCAGCAGGCCAGCTCCAATCTGGATACCCCCCTCTCCCCAGTAGTCAGGATATGGTTTACCACCCATAGCACAGATGTCCCCTATTTCCCCCAGTACATAGGGAGATGATGGCCACTCCCATGTTGGCCGCCACCTGCGTCAGGGCACCCTGAGGAGAAGGTTTAATGGCACTCAACGTATGGCTTTAGTGACTGAGGTGTAGGACCATTTCGATCAGCTCCATGGGTGCAGGTCTAGAGCCACACCCAAAGTCCCACCTGCGGGACGGCATCATCAAGCAGGTTAATAGTGCCAGCCCAGAGCAAAAGGATGTGGATCAAGTGCAAAGAATTTTGCTGACATGAAATATACTGTCAGGAAAAAATCAACAAAAAAGGCAACAAGGGTAAGGGACTGTGTGCTGTTGATGATGTTGTTGATGTTGATGTGGGCCCTGATCTTTGCATCGCTACATTCTTTCTGTAGGCTTTTCATCTTGCAAACCGGAGGCGGAGTAGAACCTAATATTGAATTTATTGCAGCAGAAGAAATGGTGTATGGGCTTTTGAACCCAGCAACAATCCAGACCCAGACATGCATGCTGCTGCTGGAATAGGTAGGTTGTGGCATATTTTTGATTGTTGTGTTAATTTTGATGTCTGCCTCCTTTCAATGGCCAAGTTCATGATGCCAGCAGGGCCTAAATGTTGTGGCTAGACCATGAAGGGCCATTCTTGGAATAGTGCCGCATGCCACCTCAAAGCCAATTACTAACCTTTTAGTACATGTGTATGACCCACCAGGCGTTCCAGCCCAGTAACCATAGCAATAAGCAAATACACATTGGGTATAAATATTCAGTTTGTTTTTTTTTGGAAATCTCAGTAGCCTAAGAATATGGGCCCACATTGTTACAAATAAAGATGTATGGCGGAGTTTTGTGAGAAAATTAAACAAAACAAGCATAAATTATTTTGTAATTCATTTTAATATCATATATCATAGATCAAAAGAGTTGAAGCTTACAGAAAAAAACACTTAAACCATACCTTTAGCATGATTTAATGAAAAGTCCAAACCCTTAAAAACTATTTCCCAGCATGTAAAATTAATATATTTTAAGTTTTTAGTCACTTACTTATTATTCTTTCCCCCACTAGGTTGCAATAATGTTTAGGACATCACACATAATGAGAAGAGGAGAGTGGGAGAGCGGGAAGTGCAGAGGCAGGTTGTAGCTGTGCTTTGCACAGACAGAGTAGAGCTGGGGTCAGGAAAAGGACATTAATCCCAGAATGCAGAGCAGCACAGTCAGAAGACACTTCCTGTTTGCCTCTTGCTCCATGAGCCACCATCTTGGATGTTTAACATGCAGTAGATGCAGGTAGGATGATTTTTAATGTGGACAATCTGTATGTACAGGGTGGGGGAAACATATAAGATAGACTCTTATTCAGGGTGAAGGTCCGCTTTATAGGCCAAGCCTTACATCAAATCCAAAGTCACATATAGACATATAAATATAGAGACACCATTAAAAAAATTACACCGGGGACAACAAAAATAGACACAAATTAACTAAATTGAGACATGACAAGGTCATTCTGGACAGAATGACCAAAGGCACTCTGTGTGCCATTTTCTGGAATATCCAGAATTGCTGTAGAAGGGGAGACATCTCAATATTGGGGAACTTTCTGCAGAAGGGCAAAGTTATGTAGTACCATGCATGCCACAACTATTTTAATAAATGTATGTGGCTGGTACTGGAGGGCATCCCTTGTATGATCCAGACACCTGAACTGGCCTTTAAGTAAACCAAATGCTCACTCCACAACTGCCCTGGTTTTCGTATGTGCCTGGTTGTATGCGGCATGTGGCTGAGTGTGAGGCCGCTGAATTTGGGTCATGAGCCATGAAAGCAGGGGGTAGCCGTAATCACCTACAAAGAAAAAAAGAGAAGTATTAGCCACATACATCATACAAACATTATCACCTGAAACAGTAAATTACAATTAAACAAATAAAAAATTGAAGGGGAGAGACAGGGGATGCATTCACAAATACTCAAGTTATACACAAGAACAAAAAAACACAATAAAGGACTAGTCATGATAAGACTTACCAAGTAGCCGCCCACCAGACAACTCACCAGACTCAAAACAGCCATAGAGGCATGAATTGTGAAGGATGTAGGCGTCATGGGTGGAATTCCAGCCATCACGCTCATAAACCTTAGGTAAGGAGATGCTACATATTGGACCATGATGGAATGTCCCATCTTACAGTTCTGCACAAAAGACTCGAAGCACACCAGTCAAAAACAAAGCAATATTCAAGCACACCTACACTCACAGATCTGATGCTAAGTGGAAGGGACAACCACTGGTAAGACTGCATTCTTTGGGTGAGTAAGGAAAAGGCAGATTGTGTAAGGTGGGAGGCCATAACTTGTGTGAGGAAAATGACAGGAGTGCTCATTAACATTGCCTTACTTTAGAGTGAAGCAGCTACAGGCAACAAGGGGCTATTAGTTGAAAGGGGAGATTGAGGTCTGCTTTACATGAGCCAATACAATGCAAGGGCCAAGACACACTAAAAATGGGAAAGCTAGACTACAATTAGATGTCATAACATTGCATGGAATGAAGGATGCAAAGAGAAAACAAAGACATACCTAGAGATACTCATCTGCGTCCATCTGCATGAGCAATTGAAGACAGCCAACCAATTTGCCCACAATTGCATCCCCCTTGCTTGTGGCGGGGGCCAACCATGGCCGCAACTCACAATACAGTTTCTCGAGGGAAACGCAGTTTAGTTGGTTAAGCTCAACATCATGCATGCGATCGACATCCACACACGGCCGGTGCAATTGTCTGACAGACACATGCAGAGCAAGCCGCAATGCTGCAGGCCTTTGTACTCTGCAAGGTGTTCCTAGGGTGGCTCCATTACGCTTTCCCACATGACACGCCACTATACACCCGCCAGGAAATAGAGCCTGTATGCGGAGTGTAAAAAAAACCAAAACATTTTATTTGCCTGTCTGGAAGGGCGATTCATGCCTAATCAGGGTTGTGAATCATGTGCAAGCCCATACTAAACACGTATTATACGCTTAAACGCCAAAACAACAATAGGAGAATATGCTATAGACACGATAGCGAAAACAACACATAACGACACAAATGCTAATACATCCAAAAAACACACCAGAAGCTTGAAAATGGACCAGATAATACAAAAAGGATATGCGTAAGTGCTAAACAGTTCACAGCTTGGATAGGCTGTGAGTCGACCTTAATATTTGTTTGTAGTGTCATGTTGTATCCAATAAATGTGCAGTTGTGTAAATATAGGATTTTTTAATAGGTGCACCTGCTGGTTGAGTACCTGCAGCAAATCTGTCATTTCTCTCTGACTCTCTTGGATTGCTGCTAGTATAGCCACATGTTGGTCCTGTGCATGTGCTGCCTTCTGTTGTAGCTGCGCCCATTGTTCCTGTGCCAGTGCTGTAAGTTTTGGCAAAGGATTATTTGCACTTTGAATTTGTTAGAGTTGATGCTCAATGCCTTCGACTCTTTGGACCAGTTGCCCGGGACCTTGGTGCCCATTGTATGTATCCAGCTCATATAGTTGAACGCTACTGGGTTGTCTTTCTGCCTCAACAGATACCACAAATGGGGGCTAACAAATAAACAAGAAAGGACAGTTACAAAAATGTCTTAAAGCAACTTTCACTATATGTGAATACATCATATACACATGCATGTATTTTGGTGTGTATTTTTAGGTTTGCCCATGATGCATGTGAGGGTAACCACTATTCTATATCTGTGTCCAGGCCCATAATTTATTGATGTGTGTTAGTTATGTCCAGTGTTCATTTTTGGACTTTAAGCTCTGTTACATGAGTGGCCACAAAGTATCTTGGATTCGTTATGGGTGATAATCAAAATAATGACCAATATTAGTTATCAGGCAAAAACTCACTTACACACATGGGTGTTAAAGGAGTGTATTAAGGACATTTAACAACAACAATAGGTGTATTGCACATCTATGCTGTGTAGTAATACACACACTTCAAATTAGGACAACAATGACTTTTTTAAAGTGTTTTGTTAAATGTCGAAATTTAAAAGCAATTTTATTCAGAAATATAACACCAATATCAAAACATGGGCAGCCAGATAGAAGGTTCTGCTGTTGGTTTAGGCTGGTCCATAGTGTCCTTCACGCATCATAAATAAAAACAAAAATAACATAGTCAGCAGTCATATTAGGAGCATACATGAACAGATTGTTTTGATTAGAAAATGAAGATTAAACTTACAGACAGTCTCAGGTTGGCTGGAAGAACAGGTGGCTGTGGATGTTGCTGGTTGGACACTGTTGGCTTACAAGCATATAAAAGGAGACCAAGGGTTAACCAAATACATAGCAACAGATAATAATGTTAGCAACGTCCATAAATAGCCAAGTATTGACTACTCCAGTTACAGGCAGCCTCCAGTTTCCTTGAGTAGCAGCCTTGTTTGGATATGTGTCTTTGTTTACTAGTGCTGTCCCCCCTATTTACTTCCAGCTGTTGGCTGTGATCTGGTTGGGAATATGGCTCATCATGGCCCTCCAAATCTGTTCCTGCATCTGCATCTGTGCAAGATAACAAAAACAAAGTTTGAGCTACAACATTTAAAATGGATTTTAATTCATGTTAATTTAAACAATAAATAATTACCTTCCACCAAGGCTGTAGTGTCATCCCATACATCCACAGCCTGCAGTCAACATAAAGATATCTTGTGCTTCAACATGACCTCATATTCACGGTAGCTATTCACGGGTCCTTCTTGTTCACCACGCTCTATGAGCAGATCTGACATCTGCATAGGGTGTTGAGTGGTCCAATGATGTGCACCAGTGCTATTGAGGGTCTCAGCTATTCCAGGCCAGATTTTGAAATGCTCATTCGTGCTGGGGCTATGACTCTGTGGCCCATACCAGAGTGACCATTTTACTAGGGCAAGCTCAACCATCTTGATGTTATCAGCCAAATTGAACTTAGGCTCTCAGGGTGTTTGACAACCACACTATGTATAACAGGAGCATTTTGACACCTTGCTAGCAGCCCCTAAACTGAATAAAGCCATGTTGGGTCTGTGTCTAACCACAGCATGAGCAACAGTATGACCTAGACCACGGCCACAGCTGTGCCCCAGAGGGGAAAGTACCAGTGGATGTGTGTTACACACCATAATAGGTAGGTCCCATATTTCCCAGAAACAGAGTCTAGTAGGTCTCATAATTCCCAGAAACAGAGGCTAAAGAGAAACTAAAGCTGCTAACAGATGTCCCTGAAATGGAAGCCACAGCAGCAAGATGTCTGTGTTTGGTCTTCACATTTATGTGAATGCAGAGTGTGGCCTGAGAGCCCAAACAATGAAATGCTAGGGGGTTGTCTGCATGATGTGGATTCAGACAATGATCAATAGGTAACAGATGCATGCTTTAACATTTTTCCCCCCAAAAAATATAATTATAGCGTCTTTTTCATGATCTCCAAAGCATTAAGGCCAAAGCTGTGTGAAAACATCCAGTAGTGCAGAGATTCATGTTTTCAAAATAAAAACCACTGTGTCTCTTTGGCTGAAATCATGGAGGTGTCATATGTGTTTGTATCAGGAGACGCCCAACATCGCAAAGCTACAGGTGCAGCCCTCTTCCAACACACATGCGTAGCATTTCTCTGATTTGAGTGAGAATGGAGGATGAAGATGGTGAACATGTGGCATTCCTCTTTTACAAGCGTATTACCAGCTAAGTATAAAAAAACACTTTGGCATGGTACAAGTAGGTTATTCTGCGATTGCCTTTGCAGTGGCAGTGTGTGTATGTTTGTGGGGATTGGCTTCTACTGTAGTACCCCAGGCAGAGCCAGTCTGTGTGTGTTGCACATTGACTGTGGACAAGTTTGTGCTCTGTGACAGCAGTAGTATTTCCTTGCGCTCTTCCATCTGCTGGTGTGAGCAGATATTTGGGTCGATTCAAAGAAACATGTTACAGCTTTGATTTTGTTGCCGATCATCCTATTGTTTCCGAACGCTCGTGCACTCGTATGAACTTGCGAGTGATTCTATAAGCTAATCCGTTTCCCAGCGTAAAATGCCCGTCCGTTCGTATGTTATCTTCCGAACTTGGCTCAGTCATTTGTCTATCGTAAATTACAGGTTGATGTGACCACTTGTTGCGGCGGCAGCCTGTTTTTTCGGCCGCTTCCATCGTCCACCTCTTCCAATTACTTGCGTTTGCCTCTGGTTTTCAATGGTTTTTGGCCTCTTATATTCGTTCGTTCGTATGTATATAAGGACTTGCGCATGCGCGATCCAAGCTACACTCCCCAAACCAATGTGGGCCCTATCTGACACTACCAATCTCACCACTACTGCCTCGCGCCAGGCTACCACTTACCTTTATGAACCCTAAAACGTACCCAAACCCCTTAGCGGTTGCATTCTTCATCATTTTGACGACCCTAAAACTTACCCAAACCCCTTAGCGGTTGCATTTTTCTTCATTTCTCGGACCCTCAAACTTACCCAAACCCCTTAGCGGTTGCATTTTTCTTCATTTCTCGGACCCTCAAACTTACCCAAACCCCTTAGCGGTTGCATTTTTCTTCATTTCTCGGACCCTAAAACTTACCCAAACCCCTTAGCGGTTGCATTTTTTTTTCATTTCTCGGACCCTAAAACTTACCCAAACCCCTTAGCGGTTGCATTTTTCTTCATTTCTCGGACCCTCAAACTTACCCAAACCCCTTAGCGGTTGCATTTTTCTTCATTTCTCGGACCCTAAAACTTACCCAAACCCCTTAGCGGTTGCATTCTTCTTCATTTTGACGAGCCTAAAACTTACCCAAACCCCTTAGCGGTTGCATTTTTCTTCATTTCTCGGACCCTCAAACTTACCCAAACCCCTTAGCGGTTGCATTTTTCTTCATTTCTCGGACCCTCAAACTTACCCAAGCCCCTTAGCGGTTGCATTTTTCTTCATTTCTCGGACCCTCAAACTTACCCAAACCCCTTAGCGGTTGCATTCTTCTTCATTTTGACAAGCCTAAAACTTACCCAAACCCCTTAGCGGTTGCATTTTTCTTCATTTCTCGGACCCTCAAACTTACCCAAACCCCTTAGCGGTTGCATTTTTCTTCATTTCTCGGACCCTCAAACTTACCAAAACCCCTTAGCGGTTGCATTTTTCTTCATTTCTCGGACCCTAAAACTTACCCAAACCCCTTAGCGGTTGCATTTTTCTTCATTTCTCGGACCCTAAAACTTACCCAAACCCCTTAGCGGTTGCATTTTTCTTCATTTCTCTGACCCTAAAACTTACCCAAACCCCTTAGCGGTTGCATTTTTCTTCATTTCTCGGACCCTAAAACTTACCCAAACCCCTTAGCGGTTGCATTTTTCTTCATTTCTCGGACCCTCAAACTTACCCAAACCCCTTAGCGGTTGCATTCTTCTTCATTTTGACAAGCCTAAAACTTACCCAAACCCCTTAGCGGTTGCATTTTTCTTCATTTCTCGGACCCTAAAACTTACCCAAACCCCTTAGCGGTTGCATTTTTCTTCATTTCTCGGACCCTCAAACTTACCCAAACCCCTTAGCGGTTGCATTTTTCTTCATTTCTCGGACCCTCAAACTTACCCAAACCCCTTAGCGGTTGCATTTTTCTTCATTTCTCGGACCCTAAAACTTACCCAAACCCCTTAGCGGTTGCATTTTTCTTCATTTCTCGGACCCTCAAACTTACCCAAACCCCTTAGCGGTTGCATTCTTCTTCATTTTGACAAGCCTAAAACTTACCCAAACCCCTTAGCGGTTGCATTTTTCTTCATTTCTCGGACCCTCAAACTTACCCAAACCCCTTAGCGGTTGCATTTTTCTTCATTTCTCGGACCCTCAAACTTACCCAAACCCCTTAGCGGTTGCATTTTTCTTCATTTCTCGGACCCTCAAACTTACCCAAACCCCTTAGCGGTTGCATTTTTCTTCATTTCTCGGACCCTCAAACTTACCCAAACCCCTTAGCGGTTGCATTTTTCTTCATTTCTCGGACCCTAAAACTTACCCAAACCCCTTAGCGGTTGCATTTTTCTTCATTTCTCGGACCCTCAAACTTACCCAAGCCCCTTAGCGGTTGCATTTTTCTTCATTTCTCGGACCCTAAAACTTACCCAAACCCCTTAGCGGTTGCATTCTTCTTCATTTTGACGAGCCTAAAACTTACCCAAACCCCTTAGCGGTTGCATTTTTCTTCATTTCTCGGACCCTCAAACTTACCCAAACCCCTTAGCGGTTGCATTTTTCTTTATTTCTCGGACCCTCAAACTTACCCAAACCCCTTAGCGGTTGCATTTTTCTTCATTTTGACGACCCTAAAACTTACCCAAACCCCTTAGCGGTTGCATTCTTCTTCATTTTGACGACCCTAAAACTTACCCAAACCCCTTAGCGGTTGCATTCTTCTTCATTTTCTCGAGCATAAAACTTACCCAAACCACTTAATGTACATATGTCTATATGTTTCTAAGCATGCATTTTCGTGTTTGTGTAAATGTATTTTTTTGCGCATATTAGAAATGACACATTTCTAAAGCATTAAAATCGTATTTATTTTATAAAAATTTGTTGTTATTAATGTTTTTTTTTTTATAAAACTTTTAAAACTTTTTTGGCGTAAAATTTTTAAAACTATTTTACAAAATTAGCCAGGACCAAGGGCACTAATCCTCCTCCTCTTCTTCTTCAGTTGGCCCCAACGTCGCCTGTATGGCCAGCAGCTCGGCCACCAACTCTTGGATTCTTTTTTTTTTTCTCTGCCACTGTTCGTGGGATCATCCCTGTAACCAATAGAGAAATAAACATAAATAGTAGTACCAGACCGGTTTGTATGCTGGGAATAGATTTTTGGTTAATCAAATACATGTAAAGGCATGACATATGTCATTCTTCAAAGGAATAAAGTAAATGCATTTCCCACAGGTAAGTAGTGAAACTCCTTAAACCGGACCTTCAACATGATGTAATGAAAAGCAAAAACTCTTTACAAATGATTCGGCACCAGATAAAAGTACATTTTGGTGCATTTTTTATTACTGCGCCGCCATCTGGACTCAGAAGCATAACACTTAATGAGGAGAGGAGAGTGGGATAAAGTACAGGGGAGCAGGTTACAGTTGTGCTTTGGTAATACAGAGCATAGCTGGGTTCAGGGAAAGGTCAGCAGTCCCACAATGCATGGCAGCACATTACTTTGTTAAATCTGGATGCCATGCTGCCTGTAAATATGGCGCATTCCCTATGCCGCCATCTTGTATGTTTAAAGGCTCCTAACATGCAGTAGATGCTGCTTGTTTTTGAATGTTCGCAATCTGTATGTACAGTGTGTGGGATACTTATTAGCTAGGCTCTTAATACGAGTTATGGTCCGCTTTAAGCTAACGAAGTGCCCACATGAAAGTGTTAACTATACATTGGCTACGCCTTTAGTTATGTGTGTGTTATTAGCTAAAAACACATAATTCTGAATAATGGCATGGCTACTTACTTGGTTGGTGGCCGACAGATGGCTGGTTGGGGCCAACAGGATGCCCTTGGTCCTGGCTATGCTGTGAAGAAGTCCCTGGAGAAACATGTGAAATTTGGTTATTTGTTGGACAGAGTCACTATTCCCCAAATATCTGGCTCCCAGTCTGGCTGACATCACTCACCTTCGCCAGGATCAACTTCCAGCATCTCTGCTGCCTCCTCCTCCACTACCTCACCCGCTCCCGAAGCATCTAGAAATACAGAATAAAGGAGCACTTAGTTTTTTTACTTACATGTATATCTTTGTGCATATACATGAAGAGTGACATACCAGAGCCTTCCCCATGCCTGGCAGGGTATGACTCCGCGCCCACGCGGTTGCGCCCCTCCTCTGTAGTAAGGTCCAGGGGTTGTTCGGAAGAACCCACAGAGGAGGGGTAGGTCCGTCGGGAGATCCACCACCTTCACTCACAGATGCAGAATCATGCAGCACTGGTCGGCCTGTGCGCCTCCGGGTGCGGCGAATGCGGAAATCCATTTCAAACACTAACCAAGAAAAGTCATTATAAATAAAGGCATAACTTATAAATTGGGAACATATACCATGCAATCGCTTTGTACTTACTTGGGAAATGGATCCCGAAAAATCTCCGCACCCGGTACATGTGCAGCCGTTTCAGGTCCGACCAATGCTGCATTATCTGTGTGTGAGTGAAGGTGGTATTGGTCACACGGTGTATTTCCGCGATGATCTCCCGGGCGATGTCCCTTTTTTCACAACAATTGGGCGCGAAGTCATACCGGCGCTGAAGCATGATCTGAAAAACATAATGTACACAGAGCTTTTACTTTTACACACAGAGGCATATGTGTTGCATCAGAAGGTTCGAATTTAATGTCATTAACACACACATTTAGAGTGAAAGCCATTTTTGGGTTGTGCCTTAAAGCGGACGTTCACTCTGAATCAGAGTCTCTGTTATATGTTTCACACACCCTGTACATACAGATTGGCAACATTACAAATCATCCCCCCTGCATCTATGGCATGTTATGATGGTTTTAACATCCAAGATGGCGGCTTATGTAAGCTGCCATCTTTGCAGGCAGCCTGCAAACAGGAAGTGCATGCAAACTGGAAGTGTGTGTGCTGCTCTGCATTCTTGGACTGCTGACCTTTCCATGACCACAGCTCTGCTGTGTCTGAGCAAAGCACAGCTATAACCCACCCCCCTGTACCTTATCCCACTCACCTCTCCTCAGTAAGTGTGATGCTTCTGAGTCAAGATGGCTGCGCGCATATCCTAACTTCTTGAACAGAGTTGCATGCCAGTGGAGGCAAGAATAATACGTTAGTGGCTTAAAATGTCCAATATTTTAATTTGATATGCTGTGTCCTCGTTTTTTATGTTTTAGTGGTTTGCATTAAATCACGCTGAAGGTCCGGTTTCGGAGTTTTTGTGCACGTGTGTGGCTTGCCGTTGTGTTTTTATGTCTTAGCCAAACAGTGGTCCTCAAACATCCGCCTCAAGGGCCGAGACAGACCAGGTTTTTCAGCTCTCCACACTACTCCACAGGTTAATTAACTGGTGCTAAGCCAGAGCAATATCCCTAATTATTACATCAGCATAGAGAGCAGAAAAACGTGGGCTGTCTCGGCCCTTGAGGATGAAGTGTGAGGACCCCTGTTATAAAACATTAAGATCCTCCAAACTTGTTCCAAGTGCATCATTTACATGTAGTACATCAGTCAGTATGAGCTTAAAAGGTAGAGCAAGGCACTTACCAGCATGAGGATCTCTTCTTGTTGACGGGTGAAGATAGTGGGCGCCATCTTTATGCTTCTTCAAGGCAGCAGATAAGTGAAACCCCTGCGGTTTCCTGGTTCCGCACGAACGTACGTCCGTACGATCGCGTAGGCGTGCGCATAGGCGTCAGACGCTGGGCGCCTTATTTAAAGGTCCCTGCACCCAAAGCTCATTCTCTTTGACATTTTTGAGAAAATGGCACCCAAAAAGCCAGCAGCAAAACGCGGCAAGCAAAGCCAGACCTCTGCGGGCCCAACAACCAGGTCCCAGCAAGCTCAAAAGAAGCTACGACCAAAAAAGGCAAGTAGCAGCTAGGCCCCACCAAGGGACAGTGGACCCTCCATTTCACCCAAAAGGTCCACAAAGGCACGTGCCCCTGCGGCCAAAAAACAGGCTAAACGGGTCGGAAGCCCCACAGCAGGCACCAGCACATCTGCCCCCCCAAGAGGCCGCACAAGGGACCCCACACCACCCATGCTCTCAAGCCGGGCACTTATCCAACCCAGGCCCCGCAGCAGGGCCAGAAGCCCGTCCAGGCCCAGAAGCAGGGCACACAGCCCATACAGGCCCCGCAGCAGGGCCAGAAGCCCGTCCAGGCCCCGAAGCAGGGCACACAGCCCATACAGGCCCCGCAGCAGGGCCAGAAGCCCGTCCAGGCCCAGAAGCAGGGCACACAGCCCATACAGGCACCGCAGCAGGGCCAGAAGCCCGTCCAGGCCCAGAAGCAGGGCACACAGCCCATACAGGCCCCGCAGCAGGGCCAGAAGCCCGTCCAGGCCCCGAAGCAGGGCACACAGCCCATACAGGTCCCGAAGCAGGGCCAGAAGCCCGTCCAGGCCACAAAGCAGGGCACACAGCCCATACAGGTCCCGAAGCAGGGCCAGAAGCCCGTCCAGGCCCCGAAGCAGGGCACACAGCCCATACAGGCACCGCAGCAGGGCACCTAGGCCAAGTTCAGGCACCAGCAGGGCACCTAGGCCAAGACCAGGCACCAGCAGGGCACCTAGCCTAAGACCAGGCACCAGCAGGCCACCTAGCCCAAGACCAGCCACCAGCAGGCCACCTAGCCCCCCAAGAGGGCCAAGAAAGGACATCATCCTTCAAGATATAATTACCTCATCTACACCTGTAAGTTCTGTGGCCAGCCACGCAAGAACACCCAGTCCCTTGGCCAGTCCAGTCCAGTCATTGGGAAGCCAGCAATCCTTGCATTCCCCTACCCAGCCCCAGGCCATAATGTCACCACATGTGTCTGCACACATGGAGGAGCCACAAACCCAACCATCTGGCCGCACATTGCGGCGCGGCCATTTGTGTGGGCGATTCTCACATGAGCAAAATATGGCATTGGCTAGTGGCCTTACATTATTCTATGACGAGCTCTATGGGAGCAAATCCAAACACACCACTAAGCAGCGCAAAATGGAATTGTTTGAACAACTCAAACGACAAGTAAATGCAGCGGGGGAAGAGAGGAAAGATGTTGGACAAATCCAAAAGAAAATTGCGGATATGAAATATGCTGTACGGCAAAAAGAAATTAAAAGGCATAATTACAGGTAAATAAATGATGTCTCCAAATGTAATTATTAGGATGTACTGTATGCACCTTTTCTGTGTACCAAACTATACTTTCATTTCAGCATGAAAACTGGAGTTTACACCTGCTGAGGAGATTGTGCTGGGCCTTCTCCATCCTGTCGCGGTCAGTGGCCATGCGGGTCTAAGGGACACAGACTCACCGACCCGTACACAAGGTGAGTAATCTTAATCTGCATGTTTGCCTTGTTGCAAAGTAAATTAAAGTTCACTAGGACAAAGTTGACGCTATGCCCCTATGGTGTGGCTTGGTTGGGCTAGCACTAGTGTGCCTGTTTCTGTCCTGTTTGGGTCCATGTGAAACCCACATTTCGGACCACATACATTATTTAAATGACCAATTAACACTAATTATGTGTCAAGTAACGAAGTTTAATAAGGAAAGTGATATATTTGTACTCAATCACAAAACACACATCATTATGGATGTGTTGTCTAGTTGTTGTGTGAGTTGTGTTTGAGGTAACAATTTAAATCAAGAGGCACAAACATATATGACCTAGAGAATGGTAGTCAAACTCAAAATAGGTTCTATGCAAGTTGTATGCTGACTGGGTACACTTCCTGACTTCGAACTGAGGTCAGTTAGCAGTTTACTCGATCCATTTCACATATCTTAAAGTGAGTGGATTGGATAAATCGGCCCCGTTGATGTAGAGTTGCTTCAGATTTCAAATAGTGGCTTGTTTAATTACCTACCGAAACAATGCTTATGTGTGTGTTTACCTTGTTTCGTTTTCTCTTCTTCAGCCCAGCATGACCCCTCGGCAAGTGTAAACTCACCCCCCAGTTTGAATATGCCTTCCAGTTCCGTACAGCATAGGAGCCCAGATCCGAGTTTTCAGGTAAGTTTATTTAGTACCAAAAATGCTACCAAGTGATTAAGCATGTGTTAAACTGATGGAATCATAATTAGGAACGCAAACGTAACATTTTTTTCTCTATGTCCCTACAGACCCACACACTCATGGAAGAGATCCAGGAAATGGAGGAAGATGGATCCATGCTGGGCCCGTCCGAAGACCTCCCCCTGGGTCCCAATCTGCAACTGCTCCATAATGTTTCTGTGCCAAATCCTCAGCAGCAGAGTGAATCTGCATCCATTGTGCATGCACATGGGGAGACTGAGACAACAGTCCCCAGTGTTCACTCTGCTGCTGAGGATTTGCCAAGCATGCCTGTTGCTGTTGAGGGCCCGAGACAACGCGGCAGGGCACGCCCAAGAGCCAGGGTAATTGTGCGGCGGACTCCATTACGCCGCACAATTTCCCAGGGGAGGCAGAATGCCCTGCTTGATTTATGGAACCAGGAGAGGGACTCTTTTGAGGCACAGCAGCAAAATGAGCGGGATGAAAGGCATGCCGATATGGCGAACCTCAATTCCACCTTACAGGCCATCCTCGCTGAGTTTCGGACCCACAACAGCAACATGGCCAATGCAAGTAATGGAATCCAGTCAGCCATGGCTGAGATGACCAATATGCAGAGAAACATTATGGAGCAGTTGCAGATTAACAATGCAACCATGGCCCAGGTTAGGTCCCATCCACACGGACCTCCCCCTGGGTTTTATGGGCAGCCACCCTATTAATTACTTTTAATTATTAATTATTAATTAATTACATTATTGTGTGGGACATCTTTTCTCTTCCCCCCCCCACTGTATTTACTTGTCGTTTGAGGTTTTTCTACATCCATTTTGTGTGTGACATGCAGGTTGGGTTTTGGATTTGCTCCCATAGAGCTCCTTAGAGTAATGAGTAAGGCCACTAGCCAATGCCGGTCTATGTGGAGTGTAGGTGGCAATTAACATGGGCCACTTATGGCTTTTTACATTTATGTTTGGTTTGTGCTCCTCCTGTTTGCAGACATGTTTGTGTGACATTATGGCCATGCCCAAATATCCCTTGGCACAGGCAATATTAATGACTGGACTAGACTGGCCTTTGGACTGGGCGTCCTTGTTTGGTTGTGCCACTCACTTCCAGGTGTAGATGTGCTGTATTTCTGTTTAAGAACTTCATGCATTTTGAGCCACAGTTGTATGTGGAATGTTTTATGTTATGCACAACCATTCAAATTCCCAAAAGTAAAACATTTACACAGTTACAATACTTGTGTCGTTTTTAGTTGAAACACATTTGACATCACCTTGGGCTAAAGCAGACACATTTTGGTTTAAGAGGTGTAAAAATGTAAATATCAATCTAAGGAAACACCAGGAAACACATTAGCCAACAATTAAGGGTAAAAAAATGTATTTGAAGGTAATGCCACATTACGGCCTATTAAAAAAAAAAAAAGGCAAATACACACACAAGGGTCGATTCAAAGAAACATGTAACAGCTTGGATTTTGGTGCCGATCATCCTATTTTTCCCGTCCGCTCGTGCGTTCGTATGAACTTGCGAGTGATTCTATAAGCAAATACGTTTCTATCCTAAAATTTACGTCCGTTCGTATGGCAGTTCGGGAATCAGACCTATGTCAGTTTCCATCCTGAATTTTCCGTTTCATTTCTCAGGTTGCAACATTGGTTTTGCCCTTTTTCCTTTTTTGTCTGGACGTAAATCCTTCTGATCTTGCGGCTGCGCACTACAAACTTACCTCATTAAAGTGCATTCTAAATATTTGGTCTTATTTTTCTTTATTTCATTCATTTTGTAGTAACCAACCATTAATGAATGCATTTGCATAAGTAAATCTTACTTTGTTTAATTTTTAGTTAACTTGCATTTTTTACTTGTGGATGTAATTTTAATATTTTGGCTTCAAATGGTACAACTTTACATTTTGTGTGTGGTTACCCACACCCTCTCCATACAGATTGCTCTCAAATATAAAAAAACACCCAGCAACTTCTGCATGTTATGAGTCTAGAAACAGCCAAGATGGCGGCTCAGGTATTATCGGGCAGCCTGCAAACAGAAAGGGCCTTGTGACTGTGTTGCTCTGCATTCTTTGATTTCTGACCTTTCCGTGCCCCCAGCTCTGCTGTGTCTGTGCAAAATACAGCAGTAACCCACATCCTGCACTTTATCCCGCTCTCCTCTCCTCAGTAAGTGTGATGCATCTGACCAAAGATGTGCTTAAATAATTAAACAAAGCAAAGGTAAACAACTACACCAATAAATGCAATCTAAAAATATTATTCTAGTACATCAATTTAAAAATAAATACCAAAGGACATAAATTTCTTTAATTAACGCAAATATATTGCAAAATAAAGGTTTACATGCAAAGGACTAATTAAGGTCCACATTAAAATGCTTTTATAAGGCATACATGAATCAGGTATGCATTGCCATACAATTTATGGCCTCGGCCATGCTGATACATGCAGTTCATTGGAGCTCAAGACGCGCAGACTCCTCCACATAGCCAAAAAACCTGTTCAAGAACAGCAATACGACTGCTAAAAGGTGTCGGCAGTGGCTTTCTTTTAAAACGTATTTAGAGGTTTGAAAACTGTTCTCTGAATCACACCTAAACACATTCGATTATCCTAAGTTTTACGTTTTGATCCTAAGTTTTAGGATTTGATCCTAAGTTTTACGTTTTGATCCTAAAATTTAGGAACGAACTTGCGATGATCGTAAGAGCATATACGCATTCGTACGTAGGCTCGTGCGAGTCGGAAATGGCCAAAAAAACAGGAAAAAATGACTAACACCCACCCAAACTTACGATTCTCGATCCGAAATCAATTAACTTTTGCTCTTTGAATCGAGGGGACAGAATCGAAAACAACAACAAGGCTTTAACTAAAATGCTGCAAGATCAAATTGGATCGCACTGATTGACCCGACTCACTGGGTGGGCCAACATAATTATCACCATCATCTTCTATGGCTGTAGAGGGCAGAACATCCACATAACGGGGGACACGTTCTTTAATAGCAAAATTATGCAGAACAGCACATGCCATTATGATGTCTATAACCTTTTTTGGATCATATTGCAGGGCGCCCCCGGTATGGTCCAAACACCTAAAACGGGTCTTCAACAGTCCAAATGCCCTCTCAACAACAGCCCTGGTCTTGCGGTGCGCACGGTTGTAGGCTTCCTGAGAAGCATCCTGGGGCCGCAGCACAGGCGTCATGAGCCAGGGGAGAAGTGGGTAACCTGAGTCACCTTAACAAGACAATTAAAAGCAAAAAATTACAAAATTGCAAGGCAACAAACACAAACAATTTGACATATATCAAAATGATGTAAGCTAAAGGCCCAAAAAAAACACCAAGGCCACATTATAAAAATCACTATTGGCACAAATGTAGTACATAACGAAAAAAGCAGCTTAAATGAACAAAAGAATGATAACACATCTGCTCGGACAAGGGTATTTCCAAATATGGTTGTTTTTCTGGTTTAGGAAATGTTACAATTAGGATGGTGCTGAGGGGCCCACAACATTTCTATAAAGAATGCACTGTATGCAGTTTAAGTCCACTTTGTCATTTACAGACCAATACTACAAAAGGACCATAAACTATCAGATACTTCTGTACAATCTGCTACCCAATAGATTTTTAGACATGGAAATTACAGACATCCTAACCAAAGTTAGAAAATTATGAAGGACAAAGTGAGCCAAACGCTTGTTTGTTTTTGCCACAAAACCCCCCCAAAAAAACACTTGCAAAATGTGGGTTCATGTTTATGTAAAAAATTCAAAAGCAAAACTAGCAAAAAATAACAGATTCCTATGAAATATCTATACACAAAAAGAGGACACACTTACCAAGCAGCCATGCACCCGAAAATTCACCAGACTCAAATCGCCTAAACAAACCAGATCGTCTCAGGATATAGGAATCGTGCGACGATCCTGGGTAGCCGGCAAGAACACTCATGAAACGCATGTCCGGCCCCACCACTGCCTGGACATTAAGGGAGTGTCCCATTTTTCGATTCCTTAAGGCCAAAAAAAAAAAAGTGATAAGGGCAAAACACAATGGAAACCAAAAACATATCTGCACACAATTTAAAACAACAAGTGAAAATCCAAAATAATCCAAAATAAGGCATGTACCCAAAGTAAAAAAAAAAAATATGCTGCTGCAAAGTAAAACAGGTTACATTACACGTTGGGCCCCATAATAACCCAAAAAAAATTACGTTGGGCATGTCGGCGAGAATATAAAAACCAAGCTTAATGGCGTTTCCGGCTGCCATATCATCAGGAAAAAAAAATTATTTGGGAGTTATGGCAGCCATGCCTTCCAAAAATTTGGATAGTGCGTGGCTCAGCGTAGGCTGTGAGATCCCCACGGAGAGGGCACCCAGCCTCTGGAACGAGCCGTTCGCCAAAAATTGCAGGCAGCCAAGCATCTTGGTCATACCTGAAATTGCTTGCCCCTTCCTTGTGGTGCGGGCTAACCATGGCCACAGCTCACTATATAATTTATGGAGGGAAGCGCGATTAAGCCTGGTCAGCTCGAACAGCTCAACATCATTCATGCTATCGATGTTCATGCGACGACGCAGGGGCAATCTGCTCTCAGACATCCGGATCAAATCGATGCCAAAAAGCATAAGACCTTGATGTGCCACAAAATCGCTCCTCTCCATCCTACTCCCGACGCCAAATAGCTGCCGGCAAACATTTCGGAAAGCAGCTATTTACTGGCCTTCAAAACAATTAGCAATCAGCTTTCTGAATTGGTCGCAAGCCCATGTCAATCACGTAAAAAATAGGATCGAACGCAAAAAATACGATTTGGACGGGAAAAAGACACGAACTAACGCAAAAAATCCAATTGACGTTCGAAATGCATATGAACATATACGTCTATGCACGAACGATCGTGCGAATACGAAATGGCCCAAAAAAAAGGAAAAAATGACAAACACCCACCCAAACTTACGATTCCCGATCCGAAATCAATTAACTTTTGCATTTTGAATCGAGGGGATTGTGTAGCACCCTGCAAGACAGGATTGTCTTGGACACCTTCTGGGCATACCTACCTTAGGCTGTTGGCCTTTTCAACAAAGCTTATGATAGTGGTGAACTTAGCACTTGTGTGTGTCTGACTTAGTGAGGAAGCACCAGTGGTGACTACGTTCTGCGAGTGTTTAACACCGGATTGTCTGTGGTAGATTCGAGTGACGTGCAAATCCGCAGCCACTTGAGGCTGAATTGTGGTGCTCTTTTGGAACTTTACTTTCAAATCCGCAACAACAAACTAGAGCCCACCAGTGGGACACATGGTAAAAACGCAGCATCACTTAGCAAGAAATGCTAAACGGCAATACTGCCTTTGACTGGACATACCGTAGTAAGCATTAGGAATTAATGTCCTTTAAGCTGTAAATTTGACCCCGCATGGCTGTACTTTACTTTTTCTATCTCTTGATCATTACTAATCATCAATCCAATCATTTTCCAAATCATTTTAGCTTAACGGAGGACTGTGGGAAGCAGCAGCCGAACTCGAGGATACCAACCGAGTATATGAATTGAAATGATTACAAGGAGGGTAGGAAAAAAACACCATTCAGCCACTGCATTTCTTCCTATGATTTTGCTTATATTTGACGTGAGCTGAATTTAGTTCCTGTGTGACCTTCGCTTGTATACTCTGACACATAGCAGAGAATGTGTCATCTGGTTTGTGGAGAAAAATGTGATGAGAGAACCTTTTTTAGCAGGATACAACTTTCAGTAAAAAGATACTGCTAAATTAGTTTAGGGAATTTAGTTAACACAAAAGAATCTCCCTTTCATACTGAAGCTTCCTCTGTGGACATCTATTGAGAAAATATATGTCATCCGCACTGTCAGAGCAATCTTCCAAAACTCTGAGGATACACTGTAAAGTAGGTATGTAGAATGTATGTTGCAGACACGACTTCCATAAATCATGTAGCAGATGAACAACACCAACAAAACACTGCAGTATGCTTTCAAACATAGAATTGTTAATAGTTTGTTCTTTATAAGTTTACAAAATCTAAAGTGAAAGAACAGAAGAGTAACCTAAATCAAATCAGAATTTGGTGTGACCTTCAAAACCCCATCAGTTTCCTACAGTATGTATATGTAATGTTTGAATGAACTAAATTTGGTGGTTGTTCTAAACATTACACTAATCTCATAACCTCTGTGGGAGGGAAGTAAGCATGGCTGACCAATGTGTCTATGGTCCTCAACAGTGCATGTTCTTTTGTGCATCTTCAAAAGAGCTTGAACCCAATTCTGCTTTGAAATCATTGCATGAGAAAGATACTGCTGATGCAAGAAAAATACCATGTTGTTATGCCCAGTCTCGACATGGTATGACATGGTATATGACACAATGTCATGATATCCCAGTTGAACATGTCGCTCAAAGAATCATGTACGAGCCTGGATTGTGCCTATACACATACTGTATATATACTTTTTTCTTTGCTCTGATTTATTATAAGCTAAACTCAAAGACTAAGACTTTTTCTATGTAAGCAAATATTTGCCTTGTCTTAATCTGTGCTAATGAGCACATCTCAGTTTCCAAGATAATCCATCTTGTGGCCACCATAAAAGACCACTCTAAAATGTGCAATTTTATCACACAACATAATGCTACAGATGTTGCATTTTTTGAGGGTGTGTGCAATTAGCATACTGACTGCAGCAATGTCCACCAAATGTGCTCATTTCTCTACCATAAGTCGTCTCCATAAGCGTTTCAGAGAATATGGCAGTACATCCAACTGGATCACTGCCTTGGACCATCGCATCCATCAATTTCACCTCCAAGATTGCAACAATCAGTTTACATAACCAAAGAATTTCAGCACGAAAAAGGGAAGCTGATTGACATGCTCATTGTCCACATCTGGGTCTCCACTGGTTCTCCACCAACATTACCCAGACCACCATCAACAACCAACAACCTTTGCAACTCTATGCAATTATGCAATGAAGATGTGTTGCACTGCATGAGGCAAATAGTGGTAACACCAGATGCTAACTGGTTTTTTGACAGCACCCCCCTCCCCAAATACAGTAAAGCTGCACATGATAAAGTGGACTTTTTTTGGCGCCAGTCTAAGGCACACCTGTGCAATAATGATACTCTTTTATCAGCATCTTGATATGCCACATTTGAGGTGGATGGATTATATTGGAAAGAAGAAGCCCTTACTTACACAGATTTAGATACATTTGTGAACAATATTTGAGTCTTAGATCTCCAAGTTCAGCTCATGCCCCCATGGTGTTTTTTTTTATATTTTTTCTTATGTTAGCAAATTAGTCTTTTTAGAAAGCAGCTTTCTCTGCCTGCAATCTGTTGCTAGTGGCATTTCTCACCAAGTCTGCACACCAAGATCTATGAGAAGAGAGAAGAGAACCCTGTACACATAGAACACTGCTTTTGTGCATGCGTAGTCATTGAGCCCCCTCGCCTCAGCAGTAGGCATATCAGCAGTGTTCTGTGTGTACACTGCTCACTTCTCTCTTTGTGGTGTAAAGTCTTGGTGTACAGTTGCCAATAGCAACAGACTGTAGGTAGTGAAAGCTGCTTTATAAAACACACATTTGCTAAAGAAGAAAAAAACTAGTATCTTGAGGCCATGCTTTTGGCAAAAAAAAATATACTTTCAAACATGCTATTGAAGGTGGACAGCATTCATTTTTTTTGGGGGGGGTGGTATGACTCAGCTTGGCACATCTAAACTTGGAAATCTTTATCCACTCTTCCCTGCAAAAGTGATTACAGTGATCCCATACCCAAAAAGAAAGTTTAGGTCATTACCTTCTTTCCCCAGCCTAGTGCTCCAAAAAAGTCTTTGTTTCTTTGCCTTATCAGTTATAATAACTGCAATAAATCTGAAAGCACTACAAGCTAAACTGCCACATACCGCATGTGTGCCAGTTTAGCTTGTAACTGATGGTATAATAGCTGGAAAGGACAAAGGGGAGCTGCGGCTTGGTCACGAACCCATGGTTACCATTCGAACGTCATAGTGCTTCCATAGACTTTTTACCTCCAGCATTTTTACATAAATATATATTAGTTCATATTACAGGTTTACCTAAACTAATTTTTACTGGATTGTGGCCCCTTGACTTGTTATGGTGTCATGGTAGATCCTTGGTAGGGATGAGTGGATCCAACCCCCAAAGTTCAGAACCATGCCGAACTGTGCGGGTTCATACGCCCCTGGAGCCGAACACAGATTTCAGTGAGAAATTTGTGCGCACGTTTGACGCTTGGGATGCTCCGCAGCCAATCAGCTTTATTTCTTCCCCTCCTTCCATTGGCCTGGTGGGACACATGACCCCTCCATATGAAAGGCGGGGTCCCCATCACAGAAGATAGGGACAGATGGCTGGCTGCTGCTGAGGGGCAGATTGGCCTATTTGATTAAAAAAAAAACTGCCCTTTTCAGTGTAATATATAGTCAGGGATAGTGGCTGGAGTAAGGGCCAGAGTAAGGTTGGACTCACTACTGCTGCACGAATACTACTGTGTTGTCACTACTGTGGTCTGGGTGTCCCCTTATACCACAACTTACTGTAAAGACTGAGATGACAGTATCCCTTTATACCAGAACTAGCTGTAAAGACTGGGGTGAGAGTATCCCTTTATACCAGAACTAGCTGTAAAGACTAGGTGAGTGTGCCCCCTTATATCACAGCTATCTGCAAAGAATCGTGTTTGTGTGCCCCCTTATACCAAAACTCGCTGTAAAGACTGGGGTGAGAATGTCCCCTTATATCATAACTAGCTGTAAAGACTGAGGTGAGTTGGCCCCCTTATATCACAACTAGCTGAAAATAATGGTGTGAGTGTGCCCCCTTATACCACAACTTGCTGTAAAGACTGGGGTGAGCGTGTTCCCTTATACCACAACTTGCTCTAAGCAATGGGTTGAGTGTGCCCCCATATACCACAGCTTGCTCTAAGCACTGTAGTGAGAGTGTCCCCTTATACCACAACATGATCTAAGCACTGGGGTGAAAGTGCCCCCTTATACCACAACTAGCTGTAAAGCCTGGGTGAGAGTGTCCCCTTATGCCACAACTTCTTCTTAGCAATGGAGTGAGAGTGTCCACTGATACCACAATTTGCTCTAAGCGCTGGAGTGAAAGTGTCCCCTTTATACCTAAACCTGCTCTAAGCACTGGGGTGAGTGTGCCCCCTTATACCACAGCTTGCTCTAAGCACTAGGATGAGAATGTCCCCTATACCACAACTTGATGTAAAGACTGGGATGAGAATGTCCTCTTATTCCACAACTTGCTTTAAGGACTGGGGTGAGAGTGTCCCCTTATACCACAACTTGCTGCAAAGACTAGGGTTAGAGTACCCCCTTATACCACAACTTGCTTTAAAGATCTGGGTGATTGTGTCCCCTTATACCACAACTTGCTGTTAGAACTGGAGTGAGAGTGTCCACTGATATCACAACTTGCTCTAAGCATTGGGGTGAGAGTGTCCCCTTATACCACAACTTGCTCTAAGCACTGGGGTGAGTGTGCCCCCTTGTACCACAACTTGCTCTGAGCACTAGGGTGAGAAAGTCCCCTTATATCACAACTTGCTGTAAAGACTGGGGTAAGAGTGTCCCCTTATTCCACAACTTGCTGTAAAGACTGGAGTGAGAGTGTCCCCTTATACCATAACTTGCTGCAAAGACTAGGGTGAGATTACCCCCTTATACCACAATTTGCTCTAAGCACTGGGGAGAGTGTGTCCCCTTATACCACAACTTGTTGTTAAGACTGGGATGAGAGTGCCCCTTATACAACAATGTGCTGTACTGGGATGACTGGGGTGAGTGTACCCCCTTATATCACAACTGGCTTTAAGCACTGTGTCCCCATATACCACAACTTGTGTAAAGACTGAGGTAATTGTGTCCTCTATACCACAATTTGCTCTATGCACTGGGGTAAGAGTACTCCCACAACTTGCAGTAAGGACTGGGGTGAGAGTGTCCTCTTATACCACAATTTGCTGTAAAGACGAGAGTGAGTGTGCTTCCTTATACCACAACTTGCTGTAAAGACTGGGGGTGAGAGTGTCCCCTTATACCACAACTTGCTCTAAGCACTGGGATGAGAGTGTCCCCTTATACTACAACTTGCTTTAAGCACTGGGTGAGAGTGTCTCCTTATACCACAGCATGCTCTAAGCACTGGGATGAGCGTGTACCCTTATACCACAACTATCTGTAAAGGCTAAAGTGAGAGTGTCCCCTTAAACTACAATTTGTTCAAAGCACTGGAGTTAGAATGCTCCCTTATACCACAACTAGCTGTAAAGTCTGGGGTGAGAGTGCCCCCTTATACCACAACCTGCTGCAAGCACTGGGGTGAGAGTGTCTACTTATACCACAATTTCCCCAATGTACTGGGGTGAGAGTGCCCCACATCCTGCTCCAAGGATTGGGGTGATAGTGTCTTTTTATACCACAACTTGCTTTAAGCACTGGGGTCAGAGTGTCCCTTAATACCTTCAGTGCTCTAACTACTGGAGCGAGTTTGCCCCTTGTACCATAACTTGCTGTAAAGGCTGCTGTGAGAGTTCCCCCTTATACCACAATTTGTTGTAAAGACCAGGGTGAGTGTGCCCCCTTATACTACAACTTGCTCTAAGCACTGGGATGAGTGTGTCCTCTTATTCCACAACTTGCTCTAAGCTCTGGGGTAAGAGTGTCTCCTTACACCTCAACTTACTGTAAATACTGGGGTAAAAGTGCCCCCTTATACCACAACTTGCTCTAAGCACTGGGGTGAGAGTGCTCCCTTATACCACAACTTGTTCTAAGCACTGAGGTGAGTGTAAGCTCTAAGCACTGAGGTGTTGTGTTCTACAACTTTCTGGGTACTTTAGGTGCATTTTCCTGCAATTTCTATTGACCATTTCAGGCCTCTGTAACTGCAGGTGTCTAACAATGCAAAAAGCAGCAATTAAGGGAGTGGGACATGGCCGTGGTGCTTCTGCTGCTGGAAATGGTACTTTGTCCGGTGGCTGGTGCTGCAGGAAAAGGATGTCTTTCATCCTTTCCTGTTACACATTCCTCTGGTGCAAGCAGCCATCATGGTTTGTAGCACATTTTTGTATGCCTCAACACTGCTGGCAGAGTGGTGAGGCCAGAACATATTGAGGCAGCCATAGATTATATGGCACACTGTAATACCAGTTCCATGGGATATTCTTCCACTTACTCCACTGCAGCCAAGAGTGCAGAGTCCTCCACCTCCCTTAAAATCTGCAAGGCCGCCCCAGCCAGAGTCACTAACACTCTATGCTGACACTCCTAGCTGGGATGCCATGGGCCATCCACCTGCCTCTGCCCCAGTTACAGGCCTAGGGTTCCCAGGTGCCCAAAAACTTATGTTGGAGGATGAGGATGTGGCCAGCAGACATCATAGGACACCCTTGATGATGAAACCCTAGTTGAGAGCAGAAGGAGAAGGGCGCAAACCATCAGCAGTCAGCCCGTTGCAACTACTGGTCACCAAGCCCAGGGACTGAGCACACCAAAGATACCTCAAAGACCTGAAGTGAGGGGAAACGAATCATCTCGGCACCTCATGCATGACCAGGCATCTGCAAGCAAAACATGAGCTGCAAAGGTAGAACTACCAGAAAAACCTGCAAACAGCTGTCCTTCTGTCTCAGCCTCCGGCTCCACCTCCACAACATCAAGGCAACCTGTCTCCCCCCAAAGGGAGAATGTGGGAACCCTACCACCTCCAGCACCAGCAGCACCACCACCACCAAGCAGGTCCACATCATCCCAGGGAGGCCTTCAGCTTTCCATCCCCAAACTTTGAAGAGAAAGTGTAGGTTGGCCCACCTCACCCATGAGCCCTGGCCCTGAATCAAGAATTTCAAAGTTACTAGCTCAAGGGCATCACTGAAGCGTGGCTGGAGGGAGAGGCAGGAGGAGGAGCATGAGACACCAACTGAGGACAGCTTCTCCTTGACTCAGGGCAGCCTTGCCCACATGAGCCACTACAAGCTCCAGTGCCTGTGCAAAGGCCGCAGAGTTGCCCGCATAGTTAACAGTGCTGATTACTGGCCACTTTGCTTGATTCCTGCTATAAGGACAACATCACGTCCTTGATTTCATCACTGGAGTGGGATTGAAAAATGAGAGAGTACAAATGCACAATGGTGGATGCACTATTGCCAGAGTTACCAGCTGATTTTGAGGGCTCGGTGGTGGCACAAGGAGGGGGAGCAAGTCACCAATGCAACAGGAGCAATACCTCACAGGGAAGGGTGAGCATGTCTTATTTTATTGTCTGCCGAATCCACCATCATTAGATACTACAGCCCGTAGTACCAGGAGGAAGACTTTGACTCGTATGGTGGATGACTACCTGTCCATTTATCTCCTAGTACTGAGCAAAGGGTCCTCCGTGTTCAATTTCTGGGTCGCTAAATTGGACCCAAAGCACAGAGCTTTCCCTCTATGCTTTGGAGATGCTGGCCTGCCGGGCGGCAAGTGTCCTAACAGAACGTGTGTTCAGCACTGCAGTGGGGGTCATTAAAAAAGAATCCACCTATCCACAGCCAACATGGACATCCTTAAATTCCTTTTTTTGATGGAAACACTGGTTATATTTTGAATCATGACTTAAATTGTTTTCTCGACTCATCTTTTCAATACTTTTATGAAGCTGTTTTTCAATTATTGTTGCACATTTTATAGTTTTTTTACATTTAAATAAACATCGAAGTTTCAATGGCTCCGGTCTGTAACAATAGTGTTGACACATCAATAAAGGGTCAACACTGTCAGCCAATTGAAGGATAATATTAATGTAGTACACTTACTAGTGCATTCCAAGTTTTGATAAAGTTCTGTTAAGAGCGGAACACTTTGATTGCTGGAAGACAACCAAAAGTGAAGTAATGTGTATGTGGAGAGAATGATTCGGATGGGCAATACAAAATAAAGGGGGTCGGCGGCCGTAGTTAGTATTTACGTAGAAACGCCCTGTTGACAGAAACTGTAACCTCGGGATGGCAATATATTGGCATATTTTATTCTTGCTATACTGTATGTGGATATCCATGTTATATAAATGAAATAGGAATGCACAATATTAAAAAAGAAGAGATTATCACATTGATAATATCACCCTCTATCCCTGTGCATGGTATTTCAAGTTATGAATGTCCACAAGGAAAAGCAGATTATTCAATAAAAAAAAAAACTTCTTCTTTATCCTGTTAAAATTCCATCTCACAACAGCCCCAGTAATCACCATTTCCTTTTTAGCCCTTGGATTGACCATTGGATGTACGCATTTCTCTACTTGTGCTTGGTCATCACCCTTGCATCTATAATGGTCAACATTTCTCTTAATCTCTCTTTCTCTTAATTAATACACTTGTTCAGCTACTGACCTTCCGAGCCTCATGTGTGCTGCTCTGACAACTGGGAAAATGGGCCTTCCTCATCCTCCTCCTCCTTCTCTGCTTTGTCCTGTGCCACCATCACATCCTTCGTTATGGCCTGAAAGCAGGTGGTAGCGCTGATGATAGCGTCATTAGCACTGACCATATTGGTGGCATACTGGAGGCACAACAGCATGGCACAAATGCCCCTCATTGAGGCCCACTCACTGGTGGTGAAGTGCTGTTGGTCTGCCTGCTGCTACTCATACACCCTCTCCAGCATATGCAAAGTGGAATTTCACCTGGTCGACAAGTCACATATGAAGCGGTGGGTGGGAATTCCAAAGTTCCTCTGCAGTGCAGACAGATGAGCAGCAGCAGGGTGGTACTTCGAAAGTACGTACACATGCCACGCATTTTATGCAGCTGCTCGGGGATGTCTGGATAAAGGACCAGGGAGCTCTGCACCTCCAAGCTGAGTACATGCACCAAGAAGGGGATGTGCATCAACTCGGCTCAGCCCAAGGCTGCTACAAGGTTACTCCCATTGTCACACACCACCTTGCCAGGCTTCAGGTGCAGCAGCAGTTACCGCTCATCTGTCTGCTTCTGGATGCCGGTCCACAGCTACTGGGTGGTTTGTGGTCTTTACCCCAGACAGATGAGTTTTTGCACCGCATGCTGCAGGTGCTGCACTGACTGCTTGAGGAGGAAGCAGAGGAGGAAGCAGAGTAGGAGGATGAGACAACAGGAGGCACTGACTGATGTCCAGCAATCCTGGGTGGAGGAAGTATATGCACCAAAGAGTTTTCCGCCGCAGTCCCAGCAGCACTACATTGACACAGTGGGCAGTTAGCCATGCTTACTTGTCCATGTCAGTGGTGATGTGGACAATGGAAATGATAGCATTGTGCATTGAACATTTTATTTCTTTCACAACCTGTTGGTGCCAGGCAGAGATGGTCTGCAGAGAAAAGTAGTGGTGGCTAGGAATGGCGTATTGTGGGACAGCCACCATCAGATCTTTAAAACTGTCCATTTCCACCAGGCAGAATGGGAGCATTTCAAAGGCCAGTAATTTTGAAATGCTTGCATCCAGAGCCAGCTTGTGGTTGAGATGGGCCCAACTTCCACTTTCTGTCCATTGTTTGAGGGATAGAGACCTGAAGGCTTTCCTGGGCTTGGTGATGGTGGTACTGTTTGTGGTGGTGGTCTCACATCCTCCCTTTGGGGGGAGACAGATCGCCTTGTGGTTGGGAAGGTGGTGGTAGAGGCTAAGACAACCGAAGCAGCAGAGGGAGCCTCAGGTGTTCGCGTGTTTCTGCCACTGCAGCTCATGTTTGGATTGCAGGTGCTTGGTCATGGTCATGGCGCAAATATTATTAAGGCTCTTCCGTCGCTTCAGGGACTGGTGACACAGTTATCAAATGACCCATGGCTTGTTGTCTGTGCACTGCTTGAAAAATTGCCATGCTGGGGGACATCCTTTGTGCCAGCTTTGGCATGCTCAGTCCCTGGGCAGGGGGGGGGGGGGGCAGTAGTAGCAATGGGCTGATCGCTGAGGTTTTACACCCTTCTCCCTCTTCTACTTGCTGCCTGGGGCTGCTGACCATCACCTCTTCCTCCAAACTCTGATGGCCTTCCATCCATGTTGGGTCTAGGACCTCTCTACCATCCCTGGAATCGTCTTTCACCCCCTGCTCCACGCTGCTCTCCCTCTCAGCCTCCACATTTCAAAAAGCTGTAGCATTGGATACTAGGGTTTAATCATCATCATAGGTGTCCTGTGATGGTCTGCTGGCCACGTCCTCCTCCAACAAAAGTTGTTGGGCATCTGGAACAACTGGGCAGGTGGATGGCCCACGGTATGCCAGCTAGGAGTGTCATCATAAGGAATTAGTGACTCCATGACCTGTGGCTGTGACGGCCTTGCTGTTGGACACAGTGCATAGGCAGCCTGTCCCAGGAAAGGCAATTCAATCGGGCAGATACGTTCTTGTACCCAGTAAATGCAATGCAGTTGGACAGAGATGAGTTGTATTTAGGGATGCACAAATTTCCCAAAGTTCAGGTGCAGCAAGCTGGGCAAAACTTTGAATAAATGTTCCTATACTCGAACCTGGTCCCCATTGAAATCAATCTGTGGCCGGGCCAAGCTCCCGGATCCCATCATTGAGGACACTTCTAGTGCCAGCTGCAGTGTACTCCCTATCTGTCCTGAAAAAGACATTTGTTTTTGTCTTCTTTTAAAATGAGGCCTATCTGTCCCTCACTCAGCAGCAGAAACCTCTCCCCCTCTACTTAGCGCTAAGATGGCATCTGGAGTCTGGATGCGTTCCCCTTGCTTTTTTACAGCGATGCCCAGTATATGGTTTCTAGACCTAAAAAGCTGGTTGACTGGCCAATGAACCAGCTTTCTGGGTTTCCGGATATAACCGAACGCCGAATGTGAGCATGGACTTCTCGCTTAAAATCTCTGCTTGGGTTCGAGCACCTGAGCTCACAAAGATACGAACCTGAAAGTTGTCAGCTCGCGCTCGCTCATCACTAATCCTGACCTATTCCACACAACTAAGCATAGGCGAACCCAGGTCCCTGACTCCCATTGAAGTCTACTGGGGCCCAAACTTGGGGGCCCAAAAATGACTGTAAAATGGGGGTAACAAGGGCTAGAGGGCTGCATATAGGGTGTAACACCAAGAAGATTGCCATGCACAAAATGGTTTAGAGAAGGTTATCCAGATAATCAC
Source organism: Gastrophryne carolinensis (assembly GCA_027917425.1). Taxonomy (NCBI): domain Eukaryota; kingdom Metazoa; phylum Chordata; class Amphibia; order Anura; family Microhylidae; genus Gastrophryne; species Gastrophryne carolinensis. The sequence continues at coordinate 130,442,461 of CM051239.1, forward strand.
AGAAAACCAAAAAATAGTTTTTCCCATGTTTAATTCGTTCCCACTGCAGGTAACCACCTGCTGGTTTATTTTTTTTATAATTTTTTATTATTTTTTTTATTAACAAAATAGCCTAGCTTTTGATTTTGTAATTGCATTTTTTCAGTTTTAAGTGTTTTACTAAATGCCACTTAGAAAAAGGCATTCATTTTAACATTGAAACTGTCTGCGGGTTTATTTTTTTATATTTTTTTGGTAATTTTTGGGCATTTTTCCTTAGATACAATTTTTGGGGCATTTTTTTAAACAAAAAAAGTTTGAATTTTTTTGGGCACATTTCCTTGTTTTAATGAATGCCACTTAAACGGCATTCATTAAAGCAGGGAAAGTGACAGCAGGGTTCTTTTAATTTTTTTCTCAGCTGTTATATTTGTTTTTTACAAATAATAAAAACAGCCCCCAAAGGCCACCAAGCATAAGGGCTTGTAACCCAGGGCTCAGAGGCTGCACTATTGGTGGCCCCTGTCCCTACAAGTTACAAAGCCTTATGCCCTTTGGTATGGGCTTATGGCTTGCCAAAATGCACCCCTGGAAGAACCTTGTGCCCACACCAATGGGCACCGGGCTCTTCCGCACACCCGATGCCCCAATTGGGGTGCGTATAATGTGTCATTTCACTGGCATAGCACCTGCTGAGCCTAGCAGGTGCCATGCTAGCTTCAGACTATGTTGAACTGGTATAGGGGTCCCCAAGTATAAAAGGAATAAGACACCACACCAAAATATTTTTATTAATCTTAATTTAACTTATACTCATCCATCCCTGTCTTCCATCTTCTGTCCCACTAGGCGGAGTCTTCCTTGAGTCAAGTGGGTTTTCTTTGTTTGTGCCGTCTCCTCTTCATTCTTCAGGGCCCCCTCTAGCGTGTAGATGTGGCAGAGCAGGCTGTCTTAAAGCGGAACAACCAAGGTTAAATTCTTAAAACATTTATTCAACTCCCCTTCAAAGGAAAAATTGTGGGAAAATTAAGGGAAAATCAAATCTTCTTTTGGCTGTTTTCTTTCTTATCTTCCTAGCACTATTTTCAAAAGGTTCTAAATGCTCCCAGCATACGATTAAGAGGGGGTTTAAACAGCTAGTTTAGAACAATGGTAGCCCCATTTGGGGCTTTGGGGAAGTGGAAGAGTCTGATGCCCATTAGTGTAGATACAGGGTTCTTCCATCCCTGGAGATGCCCTGAACCTATACCAAAGGGCATAAGGGCTTGTAACTTGCAGGGACAGGGGCCGCCAATAGGGCAGCCTCTGAGCACTGGTTTAAAGGCACTTATGCTTGGTGCCTGGGCTGGTAGCCTTTGGGAGACCCTGTTTTTTTGTTTTTTTTAAAAAACAGAATAAACAGGCAAGAAAAAAACAAAAAGAACCCTGCAGTCACGTTACCTGCTTTAATGAATTAAAGTGGCATTCATTTAAACATGGAAAAGGGCCCAAAAAATAAAATTTGGACAAACATTTTTCGTATCTATTGAAAAAATACCAAAAATTAAAAAAAAAACTGTGTGCAGTTTCAACGTATCCAATGAAAATGGATCCAATTAAAAATGCCCAAAAAATTCCCAAAAAGTAGAAAAAAAAAAACACAGAAGGCAGTTTCAATGTTAAAATGAATGCCCGTTTATAAGCAGCATTGCGTAAAAAACTGTTAAAACTGGAAAACTACAATTAAAAAAATAAAAATTCAGGCTATTCTCCATTGGATAAAAAATGTACCTAATGAGAAATGCCAACAAAAATTAGCAAAAAAATGATTAAACCCGCAGGCAGTTTCAATGGTAAATGAGGTGCCTTTAAAAGCCACATTTAGTAAAACACTTAAAACTGAAAAAATACAGTACACAAAAAAAGCAGGCCATCAACCAGCTTTCACCTGTTTGGGCCAAATGCCAAACGTCGGCGCAGACATCTGGCTTAAGTTATGGTTCAGGGACCCAAGCTCAAAAAATTCGGTACGAACCCGAACTTTGCAGTTTGGGTTCCCCCAACACTACACACAACACAACATGATATGCAATTTATTGCAAAATCACTGGCAAATACTGCAATATCTGAAAGTCTGCAAATAACATATAGGAAAGCAATGTCTCTCAGGAATAAACTAACAAAAAACTAACAAAAAGTCATTACAATGAGAATGCGCAGCAGAAATGCTGAAGGACAGTGGGTACCTACAGATGTGGGAGAAGGTGGGGGGGACTTAAAAGGCAGAAAACTTTGACAACTAAAATAAATACAATGTTATGTATCTGCTGAATTTCAAGTGTGGGGTTTTCAATGTCGGTAAAATGAAACAACAACCATAGAACCCCAGTGGGCTGACATTTTGGCCTGTATGGGGATGTAAAGGTTTTGACAGGACAAGGTCTAGAATGATTACACAGAAATGAAAGAGAAAATAACACAGAGGGAAGAAACATTGTGGATTTAAAGCATACAGAATGCCAGGGATAAATGAAACATTTAGTTTCACACTATTTTTGGAATAATTTCAAAAACAGGTGAGGGCCCACAAAAACCATAGGATCAATAAGGCCAATGAGATTTTAAAAGTCATAGAATACAGGATTTAATGATGTTAATGTGACAAGCATGAAGCTGTAAATGGAAGGGACACTGCCAGTACCTTTGTAGAACTGGAACAAAAAATGTCTTCACATGCAACTGTGAATGCGGCCAGGCCCCCTCTTTAGTCTGGTAATGACTTAAATGAGGAAAAAAAATGGATGACTAAAGGGATATAGCTTTGAACACAAATATGTAGCATTATTAATGAAATATCAGTTAATAGTTAAAGTATTAAAGTAATATAAAGCAGATAGCAATTAGAAAGTTATGAAACTATGATATGATGCCACATTCCTTGTTCAGTAGAAAGGATGTTGGTTATAAAAGGGTTATAAGTTATAAGGTTTTAGAATATGCCTGATGTTTAGCTTTTTCCCTTCTTTTTCTCCATCTTGGTCTAGCTGGTTCCCTTCCTCCTTTTTTGAAGAACATATTCGGGAAAACAAAAAGGCATATTTGTTAGGATTACCTATAGTGACAGCTGTCACCTTTGCACCTGCGCTGGGAGCAGGTTCCGTTGGCCAACAAGCTGGCTCTAAAGGATGGGATAGCGCCTGCATGAGACACTATACAGACAGTGCTAGTGTGCATGTGCCAGAAGGACGCCATTGGTGTGGGGATGTGCACGTGCAATGGTAAATTAGTGGTGTATACTGCTATATCGTATGCGCCAGAGTGTACCTGCCAGTGCCAATGGAAACAGACTCCGGCACTGACAGGCAACTAATTTGCGTGCGCTCCAAGTAATAGAGCCCACACCTCTGTCCGCATTGTGGGGGTGGTTAGACGCCCCGGCCAGTGGTTGGATGCCGTATAGGACACCAGTATATGGCACCCTAATCGGATGAGAGGTTGAGATAATCTGCTTTTCCATGTGGAGATTCATAACCTGAAATACCATGCACAGGTTAGCTAGAGGGTGATGCTATCAATGTAAAAATCTGTGTAACTGAAATGATGTAACATGTATTCAAAATGGTATCAGTGTACAGTATTAGCCTAAATGTAAATGATTCTCTTTTTTTGATCTACCATTGAACGGAGTTTGTGTGGAGAATGGCAAATATGAGGTTTAAATTAGAAATGCCACTATCCATTTTTAGCGGTAGTCTAACAGTTCTTGTGAGTGCACAAGTGGGCAGTGGTGGGAAGATAAAGACCACGTGTAAAGATGTCATCTGAACTAAATTGTGAAATCCTTTTAAAATACAGAGCTGCTATACATGCTTTTTTGAATTTATGTTGTCATTGGGGTGCGTATCTTGGTTTTCGATGATTTTGGCTGACCTACAATCCAAACATTTTTGCGGTGTAAATTGACCACTTTCTTGACCATTGACTAGGTCATTGACTGGTTCTCTGGATTCAATGTTTGGTCCATGAGCTTTCCCTCAGCTATACTACTCTTCTCTGGGCATTATAACATAGGGTAGTGTCTAAATATGTCTGTGAGTAGAACATAGTCAAGAATTCCATTCTAACATTTATAAAACTTCTAGTTTTAAATGTCATCTATTGTAAAAAATGTTTTAAAAGCCTTTAAGTGCTGTGGGAGATCAGTGGGAAACCACTGCTTTAGAGGAGTGACAGCGGAATAGGTTTGGTAATTTATGTTGGAGAGGGGGCTGAAAAATATATGACCTTTAAATTTCTCTTTAGAACAAAAAAGAAGTTATAAGCATGAGAATATTCCGAAAATTATAGGCGGTTTTCGGTTAAGCACCGAAGAACAAAATAAAAAAGTTCTGTTTTTATCACCAATACCTAAACACAAAATGAATGTGGCCAATAATTGGCAATGAAATAAAAGCGATCAGCATGCTAACCTGTGCCATGGGAAAGAACATCATTTGGCTTCAGTAAAAGAATTGTATGCAGCATACAATGGTGGGAAATCACCCTGGGCTATACAAAGCTAAACCTCTGCTCACCTTGGCTTCTGTATAATGAATGTTGTTTTTGGCTGGTATTTAAAGGCGAGGAATCATAAAAAGTACCTAACAAGGAAACAATGTTCAAAAGACCGTTCTGAGTAGAGAAAAGCTGAAAAAAATTAGTAATGAGTATCTTAGATACTTAATATAAACACTGTAGTAAATAATGTAGGATAACTACGATGTGCTGTAGAAAGGTCACATTTAAAATGGGAGAAATCATATTAAGGGTGATTCACTGCCTTCCATCTTAGAATTCGCTTTACTGCGTAAGCCCATTCATTACACATAATTTTTGTTGCTTGTACGAGCATTTGCATGATTTAGAGCCTCCATCGGGGGCCATTTCACTACTTCTTCGTTGTATGCCTGCAAGAGCGTTTGGCGTATAGCTTACGCAAGGGACGACAGTTTCGTTAACATGTAGCGAACATCGCGTTCTCCGGGGTTCTTCAACTAACCTTCCTTCTAAATGTTAAACTGTTCATTCCATTTTCTGTACGCATAACCGTAATGTGTATGCATACCAATTTTTTGTGTTTTCCAGTCTTCTGCCCCTGGCATTCTAGTAATTATTTGTTGCTATACCAAGTGTCTTCTGCTCTTAAGTGCTAATGTCTACCCATCCTTCTCTCCAGCGTTGCTCCTTCTCCTTGCTTGGTGTTTGTTAGTGATGTCCCATGCAGTGTATTTTCATCTGCTAAGTGCTTATCTGTACCACGTTCTCATGTTCCATACAGTGTCTTTCTTCTCTTAGGTGCTTACCTATACCACTTTCTCATGTCCCATGCAGTGTCTTTTATTCTCCTAAGTGCTTACCTGTACCACTATCTCATGTCCCATGCAGTGTCTTTTCTTCTCCTAAGTGCTTGCCTTTACCACGTTATCATGTCCCATACAGTGTCTTTCTTCTCTTAAGTGCTTACCTGTACCTCTTTCTTATGTCCCATGCAGTGTCTTTTATTCTCCTAAGTGCTTACCTGTACCACTTTCTTATGCCCCATGCAGTGTCTTTTATTCTCCTAAGTGCTTACCTGTACCACTTTCTTATGTCCCATGCAGTGTCTTTTATTCTCCTAAGTGCTTACCTGTACCACTTTCTTATGTCCCATGCAGTGTCTTTTATTCTACTAAGTGCTTACCTGTACCACTTTCTTATGTCCCATGTAGTGTCTTTTATTCTCCTAAGTGCTTACCTGTACCACTTTCTCATGTCCCATGCAGTGTCTTTTATTCTCCTAAGTGCTTACCTGTACCACTTTCTCATGTCCCATGCAGTGTCTTTTATTCTCCTAAGTGCTTGCCTTTACCACTTTCTCATGTCCCATGCAGTGTCTTTTATTCTCCTAAGTGCTTACCTGTACCACTTTCTTATGTCCCATGCAGTGTCTTTTATTCTCCTAAGTGCTTACCTGTACCACTTTCTTATGTCCCATGCAGTGTCTTTTATTCTCCTAAGTGCTTACCTGTACCACTTTCTCATGTCCCAAGCAGTGTCTTTTATTCTCCTAAGTGCTTGCCTTTACCACTTTCTCATGTCCCATGCAGTGTCTTTTATTCTCCTAAGTGCTTGCCTTTAACACTTTCTCATGTCCCATGCAGTGTATTTTCTTCTCCTAAGTGCTTACCTGTACCACTTTGTGATGTTCCATGCAGTGTCTTTTCTTCTCCTAAGTGCTTATTGACAGTAAAAGAAATACTCCTGGGATGTTAGGTTAAGGCAGATTCTGCTTTCCCTAGCTCCACGTTTTGGAAAATTTACATGTAAGAAAGGCACACCTTGACAGGCCTTCCCAGCAAGTAGTAGAACTTACAGTCTACCTGTCAGCCCACATGCTCGATTCTACTGAGTCCTGAATGCTGTAGTAATCCTGAATTTACCACTTATATTAGGTGCTGGCAGCATGCTCCTCACCCAGCCTCACTTCTGTCAGTCACGTGGGAGGAAACCTAATGTTTGTGAGGGATCATTATGGGTCATTGCCCTGAGTTCTATTTTGCCTAGAAGTTGCCCTGGTCTGGTCCCAAACCAGAACACTTTTTAAGCTTTTATTAGAGAAGGGGTTTAGTTAGTTACCTACATTATGGAAGTAGTCCTTACTTGCTTTTTTACTGTTAGCAGTGCCTGCTGAAGAGTACTGTTCCACGAGTTGGCTGCAATTATCTCTTGCATTTAAACTCTTTATCATCACTTTATCTCACTTGGCTGGTGACCTAGGCCCTTATTTAACAAGGGATAGTGCCAGGTAGCGAATGGTGAGCGACCGGTAATGACGCTCACCGCCACGAGAACGCCGGCTCCCCTCCGCAATCACACATTTATAAAGCCGATCCTGCTTAGCGACTGACAGAGCGCCAGAAAGCGAATCATTCATCATTATTCCAGCCTCACCCCACAGCGCCAGCGAGCGACCTTGAACAGCGACAGGTATGACCTCTCGCTACCTGGCGCTCTCCAATGCATTTCAATGGAGCAATCTTTAAATATTCATAATTAATTGCTATTACTGTTTTTTTTTAAATGTCAAAAATTCTGTGACCACTTCTGCAATGTTAGATATTTTTTTTAAGGTAAAAAAAATAAAAAAAAATTGTGCAGAATTGATATTACAGGTCTGATATTAATGTATTCATATTACAAAATGTTTGTAAAAACATGTTTTTTTTTTTTTTACCAAAAATATGGTTGTTTGGGGGTTAAAAAACTACTTTTAACCCATCGCCGCCAGCGCTTTGGGGTTTAAACAAGCATTTCACAGCGCGAGAATTTTTTGAGCATGATTTGTTAATGAATATGCTGGGAGCCGTTCGCTATGGCCATTCGCTGTCATGCGCTCCCATACAGCGCGGAACCTGTCAAACAGCGACTCCTAACCCCGTATTCAACATTACCGCACACCGACTGAGTCGCTGTCAACAGCCGAACAACGGCCAAGCACAGCGAATACTAGCGTGCGCTGTAAAAATAACGCTACTGGCGCTCATCTGTCGCTACCTGGCGCTATTAATGAATCGGCCTCCCCGTGGGGTTAGTGTTTCTCCTCGCTGGTCATGTAGGTTTAAAAGTTATACAGTAACTGATTTCAAAGAAAATGATGGCCTATCAGTCTAATACTGTTCAAAAGTAGAACTTCTCTCCATACAATGGGAAAAAAGAAATCAGAAACTCAGATGTGTTTATAATTCCGACAACTATGTATGAAAGACACAAGTAATGTCATTTGGAAAGGAGATACTCTAGGCACAGAGAAAAAAAACATAATTCACACCTACCATGGTGGTCATGAGTAATGCATATACAAGTGTGATAACACAACTGTACTGAATCAGGGCCCAGACTTTGCTGGCAGTGGCATAACTAAATGTAATGGGGCCCTGATGTGAACATTAAATGGGGCCCTTTCAAGGCTCATTAAGTAAACTTCTTTCTCTCTTTTAACTCGGTTGAATGCGGCAAGACAAATTAAGACAGCAGAATAAATGCAACTTCCTTTCTTTAAATGATGCCAAGTGGGCACAAATTTGATAAATAAGTTGAGCAACAATAATGGGGCCCCTGACCTCCTGGGCCCCAGTGCTGTTGCACCCCCACCCCCCTATAGTTACACCCCGGATTGCTGCTGAGATGAATGTAACAGATATTTTCTCTCTTTATGGTCAAGGGGTTGGAAGCAGTCCAAGTCCTGAGGGCAGCAGTGTGAAATAGCAGAGACCTGGGTGGGTCCTAGTCTATTTTCATTGCATGTAAAATAAATATTTGGTCAGCTGTCCATCAGGTGAGGTGAGAGATGAGCCAATAATCCTCTCTGCAGCTCTTGATATTTCCTTCAGCCCGTTTTTGTCTTTAGCAGTTGCTTCTCTGTGGCCAAGACATTGAGATTTTCTCAATTGTCTAATGAATAGGGTACTCTGCTGGTCTTTCTTTTGCAAAAAGTTTAAGGTCCTGTATCAGGGACCATTTTTACTTCTCTGTTGATACATATAGTGGATCTGTATGAAAAAATCTGAAGTCCACTATCTGTACAGTTTTCTTGATGTACCAAGTTAGGGTTTTTCGCACCAGAGGTCTATGTTATTTTCTGCACCTAATAAGCCAACTGTAGTATTATCACTGAATCTTTAAATCTTGACAGATGGGTCAGTCGTTTCTCTAAAGAAAGTGCATAGGGGGAAGTATGTAGCCTTAAAGTTCTGCGATATTGGTTTTCCTGGCAGAGAATAGAAATGGTTCCAGATGTTGAGATTCTTTTACAAGGAAGCTCGCTATGATTTGTGATTTTAGATTTGATTCCCATTTCCAACAGAATGTTTAGGTCAACTCAGCAAACATTAATGTGACAGGCCTGTATGATCCAGTGTGTATTCACCAGATTTACAATATCCTCCATTGTTAGATCTATAGGCAAACTGAGACTGAACCCACTGAGCTGAAGGGGCTTCTCTAAGGAAGGTCATCACTAGACATTAAAGAACCTTCATGATGATTGAGGCAAGCACAAGAAGATTAAAGCCATTTGGGTTAAAAGCTGACACCGCTTTTACACTAGTGTGATGACAGACTTTTTCAAACAGTCAGGAACTACCCACTTTTTAAATGTGTTGTTGTAGATGGCCAACAGAACTTGGGGAACTGCTCCACACACACCTTGAGACAATTTGTGAAGATGTCACCAGGACTTGAATCCTGTTGAGGCAAGGAAGTTGCCTTCGGACATTTTCCTCAATGCAAAGATTGGGAGAGTATTATAATGCTTGTGTGAGACATCAGTGCTTCCAGCAAAATGTTTCCCAAATTGGCTATAGAATGTGTTTAGCTTCTTGGTGCGTTTAGGATTGAGGTGGCTAATGGAGAGGAACCTTTGAAGATGGTGACCACTTTTTTCCATTTTATGGTGATCTGCTGTCACGAAATAATAATAATAATAATAAAAATTCCCGAGTGACATAGCTGGAGTGGATGGTGACATATTTACTTATATGCTGTTCAAGAGTCTTGCACAATCTGGTGAATCTGGGCAGTTTGGATATAGCTTTAAGACATGTAAAGGGATAATTTGCATGGGCCCACCTACAGCAATGGATTCTGGGAGAAATTCAATCATCCTTGGCGTGTATGCCCCTTGCAAACACTTTCTATTTTAGGAAAGCATTCTCTGCCCTGAGCTACATAAAAAAAAAAACTCATTCATTTGGGACATCTACTTTCTAAACATTGAAAAAACTGGAGAACATATGCCCTCTGTCACCTAATACAGTACTTAAGGTATAGTTATCCAAAATACATTGAGAATCAAAGGCTTTAAAGTGGACCAAAACCCAGGATTTTGACTATCCTGGGTTTTGGTCCTTTCCCCAAGGCACCCCGATCGGGGGTGCCCCACTGTGTGAAACCCCCCCCACCAGATCGCCCAAACTCACCCACCTCTTCCCAATCCTATGGTACATACGCGGCCGCTCGTCCAATCAGTGCCGCTGACATCACGCAATCTAAGACGGCCCGCGAGGGCCATTCACAAATGGCTGGTGCGAGCGCGCACCCTGATAGAGGGATAGTGGGGATGTGGCCACAGCTTGCATATGCCTAGTTGGACCGGGAAGCAATTGGATACCATGGGGGAGGGAATCGATTGGCCCGGGAACCTTATAGATTTCCAGGCCGATCACACTGGCTTTTCATCCACTTTAAATGTGAAGCCTTTGCCATATGTCTGGGTGAATAACATGGCGCCATAATGTGTTTGTGTTCCCCCAGAATCAAGGCTGATAGCAGTCAAGCTAAAGCTCAAGGCACAAGGCCTATCCCCCTAAAATAAGGCTAAGGCAACTTTGTATCAAAAGTTAAAGTTAAATGAATCAACATGCTGACATATATGCCCATTTAAATATAATACCTTACTGAATATCCACCTGAATCCTCAGATGAAAAAAGGTGTAACAGGGAGCATTATAAAATGTTAACACTAAATCTAGCAGGCAAGGCCTTTGCTATGTCTTCTGGCACAGTTTGAATACTGTTGTTACAATGTACGTCTGTTACTGCTGTAAAAAAAAAAGTCATAGCCTGTAAGCCGATATAGCGGCTAAAACACTTTTGGATTAACATCCAAGGAGACATGAAGACAGATTTCATTTTGTTCCCATGTGCACAATCAATGCTCTTCTGTCTCACTAGATGTTGCTCTAGGGTTGTTTGGGTTCATTAACTTCTTTCCAAGTGCCGATATCCTTTGAATCTGCTACCAAAATATTCATACGACTGTTCCAAAAATAGCTGTCTGCAGGAAGCGTTTGGGAGCGAGCAGCCTGGTGAATCCAGGCCGTCTGTTGATTCAGAAGCAGCAGGCAAAAGTGGGATTACCATTCCTAAATTGTTTTCATTTTTCTCTGCATAAAATCCACAGTTAAGTTCCCACTGGGCTGAGCAAAGGTATTTTCACATATACGATGGATGACAAACCACAGTCTGATTTGCTTACTTTTCACATGAATAGTATGTGTTGCTTTGGAAAATGGTGATGTTTGAATGATTCAGTCTCTTGTCTATCTTCTCAGTAACAGTAGAGCACTACTCCAGAAGGTGCCTGTAATATTAAACAGCAGCTTGTTTTGTTTGCAATTGTGATGCCTTTGGCCCTTATTCATCAAGTGATAGCGTCAGACAGTGCCTCAATAGCGCCAGGTATCGTCAGCTATCAGCAGCTACCGACTCCAGAACGCCATGCTGTGAACACAATCAACCATTTATCACGCTAAATGAGGCTAGCGCCGGCGAAAACGTCACCTAGCGCTGGATTCATCATGTAGCTGACTTCAGCGAACAGCGCCGCTGCTAACCCCATCACAGCGCCAGGTCAGACCTTTCGCTATCTGGCGCTCTCCCATACATTTCTATGGCAGGCACTGCAATGTTTTTTTTTAGTGGGTTTTGTGGTTTTTTTTTGCCAAAAATGAAACACATGTTGTTTAGGATATGTCTGATGAATCTGTGTTGTTTTTGGTTATTTTTTGGTGAAAGATGTAATTTTTCTACTGGAATGTTGTGAGTGAAATATAAAATGCATCTCCTCCCACAAAACACATTAGCCTCAAATTAGCTTGCTTTCACAACACCCATGGCTTGGAAAGCTATTTTTTAGTCAGTCATGGTTGGTGCTCACGTTCGCTCATTGGAATTTTCAGCGCCCCTTGCTATTCTGCAGCCCTGTGCTTGTTGAATCTGTGGTGGTCAGTGTTTGTGCAGTCGCTGTTGTGATTCGCTATGTGGCGGCGCTAGCGTCGCTGTGCTGTTCATACATGTGCGTTTCTGCATTTTTTCCTGAATTCACTTGCAGCGACCCCAGTCGTTCTTAATGAATACACTGTAGTTCAGAGCGTGCATATGTCCACATTCTGCAGGATTTTTTGAGGCGTACAAGCTCATAACAACCCGTTATGCATTCTCCTGTGTCCCACATTATCATGTTGTTGTATAGTTATATTGTGTTCTTATTTTATTTAGGAATCAGATTTTAATTTGTAAGCAACCAGATCTGTTTTTGCTCTGACCTATGCATTACAGGATATTGAACACCCAGCTAAATCAAGCTAATAATTAATTGCGTCTTGGCCAATAGCTTGTTGTAATGCGTAAATCTACTAATAGCACAACTTTGCTTGCACGTAGCGGATATTAGCTTCTTCCTAGTGCGGGGAGCGTTTTTTTTTTTTGGTTAGCTTTCGTCATATCCACTTCCGGTTTCCTCCTTTGCGTTTCCACCATGATGCCCAGGCGACGTATCCAGCGCCTCCCCAGCTCCTCCTCTGACTCTGGCCCCCCCACCCCTCCCCCACCTACCTCACCTTCCCCACCTAACCCCCCTCCACCCCCCCCCCCCGGGCCGGCAAAAGAGGATGCGGGTGGATAGCCGCGTAAACGGGCAGGTAGTGAAAGTGAGTATTTTTGCCTTGGATTATATGTTTAATCTGTTCTCAGTATATATGTTTAGACCATTGTTCTGATGTCATGTATTGATAACATTTATTTATGTCATTTCTCATAGGATTTCTGCATCCAGCAGTATGACTATGCCCGTGGGGGAAAGAAGCGCATTGCCCTGGAGGTGAAGGCCACAGTGTCCCGGCGCTTCAACACCAGGCTCAGTGTCCGAGCCATCATACAGAAGTGGTCGGACTTCAAGCGCCGGGACCCTGAAGGCGTGTACCGGCTATATGATGCGTACGCTTCAGGTAAGTGGAAGTTGATGCTATGTTTATACTTTTTGGGAAATAATATTCTAAGCTGTGTCCATTTTGGGTAGTAATTGTAATTTTTTTGATTCACCCCTCAACACAGATAAGCGTCCTCCCCTGGGGAAACGTGGGAAGGGATTCCTCCCCCGCACGAGACAGGCGGACTCGGGGGAGTCATCGGGGGAGGGTCCCTCTCGGGTTTCCTATTTAGAGGACCCAGGGGAGGAAGGGGATGACGCCCCAGAGGAGTGTGCTGCTGGGGGGCTGGCAGGATCTAGCCTCAGCTCCTCACACTCTGACTCTGAGGAGTCTCACCAGCCAAGGGGCCACTCTCAAGTGGGGAGTCCAAGTGGGGTGGAAGTTGTGGACTCTCTCACACTCCCTGAAGGAGCAGGGAGTGAGAGGGAGGAGGGTGGCCCTTTGGGTGGGGGATCTTCTGATCAGAGTGTGAGGAGCCAAGGCTCCACGCCTCCTCCTCCTCAGAGACCTCCCTGGGCTTCAAGTGGCAGCTCATCCCTTGGTGAGTGCCGATTTAGTCAGTGTTAGTCTGTGACAGGTTCCATATGGCCATTTGTACTTAGCCCTTGCCATTCCTCTATAATTTGCAGCGCATCATATAGCCGGCAACTCCAGGAGCTTTGCGCAACGCCATCTCCAAGGGCATAGTCATGGTAAGTGTTTGTTGTTATCCCTCACATTCCATATGTTATGACATTCCTTAAAGTGGACCCACACCCATTGGTGATTGGCCCGGGAATTTATAAGCTTCCCTGGCCAATCACCTCCCTCACTGCGGGCCCCCCCCCCCAAAGCCCACAAACTTCTTACCTCATTGGGGGCGGCAGAAGCCACCGTTTGTGAATGGCCTGTAAGAGTGACGCGCGGGAGCCTGCGGCGGACGGGCTCTCTCTCCGATCGGGGTGCCCCGCCAAAGTGGACCAAAACCCGCCAAAGTGGACTAAATCCTGGGTGTTGGTCCACTTTAAACATACACATGTTTCCTGGTCCATAGTACAAGATGGTTTTCTAATTTACATTAACATCACAAACACCACTACAGTCCAATCCAACTGACAATCACCCCTATGTTTCAGCCCACACCATGATGGGGGCTAGCAAATGTGTTATTTTTGTAAGTTGTTCCGGATAACACATGTTGCACACTAGTAAGATTCTACACTCAACTGAAAATTAGGCCTTACCATTGCACTGTAAAGGTTATTGGCACATTATCTTGATGTGTCCATGTTGCACACATAAATAATTTACATGAACTCATGGACCAGTAAATATGCTAATATCGGACAACATGTGTGTAACCATGCAAGCATTTTTTTTGGCAGACTCCCTAAACAGATGGATGTCAAATCGTCATGTGTCATTGGCCAACTAAATTTTGGTTTCTCTTTTGCTTTCTCCTGACAGATGTTGCCACGCAGACGGAGCCGGTCACCATCCTCCCCACCCCAGCTCCCGGGACGGCCAGCAGCATGGGCCCCAGCCACAGCTGCGATGGTGAGTACATCCCACTTCATATGCCTAAAGACTTGGGACCCCTATGTCTTATTGTAAATTCTGGAGACATTTACAATGTACCTATGTATTTTCTAAGCACACATCTAGGTTACATGTGTTTGGCCAACAATCCTAAATGCATGTCTGCATGCTTGATTGTTGGCTCACATTCTTGTTTTTGCCACATAGTGTAAAATTGTGGTTTATTCCAAACCAAATTGGCCTGCTAAGGTGGTGACCTCTAATATGCTTGGCCCAAGCAGTTTAATCGTTAGGACTTAGGCCCTGATGTTTGGCTGTAACTAACCCAAGAAATGTACACAGTGGGACTTAGACCTTAATTTATTCCCAAGAGTTCCGAGTAAATGTATGTTTGGGATGTTGGAGCCACATTTAAGGCAGCCACTAGTACTCATATAATGGTAACACATAAGGGCACAGTGGCCCACAATGTGAATGTGTGGGTCAGCTAATTTGAGGCAATTACATTACATTGCTACATCTGTGTATGTTGAGATCACATTCTATGTTTTGAATATTGTTTTTTTATACTCTCTACAGCTTGTGAAAACCAACATCGCAGACTGTGGCAGTCGATCCAGCGTCTTCGCCTTATGCTGCTGGCCTTGAAGAGGCGTCGTTAGGGTGGGGGGGATGGTTTTTGCAGCTGTGCGGCGTAATGTTGGCCCTGTTGGCCGCCTTGAGGCCTAATATTTTGTATTTTTCTAATTACAGTGTGTTGTGCCTTGTCAAGCATAGTTTAAGTGTCTAGCAACCCATTAGTTTGTAAATGTTGTTGTACCTTTGTAGCCATTTAATGTGTAAACCATAGTAAGATATGGGCACCAATGTGTGTCATACATTTCTGGCTACATGTACATATCTAGATCTAGAGACCCATCCCTGACTGTGTTGTTAGCTATGTCAATGAAAAAACATGATTCGGAGGTGGGGTACTGAAATTTATTCACACAAAATTAACCAAAAAAAAAAAAATCAAAATTCTTGGCTTGGTGGCCTGGGAGGTTGGGATTCATTGCTAGGGGTGGTGTTGGGGGCCAACAGTGCAGTAAAAAAAATAGACTGCTGTTCTATCAGCTGATGGATCAACAACAAAGTTTGGTCCTGGCGCTGTACAGCTTGCTCCATGGCATGTGCCATTCTTTGTTGGACGCTGTTGTTTTGTGCTTGGAGCTGATTTTGTACGTCATGGAGCTGGCGCTGCAGGTCCTCAATTTCTTGCCGATACACCAGCACCTGATTTTCCAACGCCGCAATGCGCTCATTAGTTCCATCACGCGGCTGTTGGCGACTGTAGTCCTCCAGCATCCGGACCCCTAGCTCGTAAAATTCGCCACTGGTGGGTGCCACACCTCCTCTTCTTGTGTGTTCGGCCTAAAAAACCAAAAGAAAAGATTGTAGTGAAGCTGAAACAATGCAGGTATGCCCCTTCCAATCATTTACCCAAAGTGTAACAATCAAACTTACCCTTGATTGAGCCTCTGTAGCTTGGCCACACATCTCTGGCTTCCCACATAGCTACACATGTTAGGGCCTTGTTAGTTAGTTGCTGAGAGGGTTAAAGTGGGCGTGAAATTAGTCACCAGGACCATATTAGTACTCCTCAAAAGTGGTACAAGCTATTGTTTGAGGTGCTCCCACACCCATTTTGTACCAAAAAAACAAGCCCATAAATTAGTGATAAATACCTTCAATGGAAGACTGGGTTAGGCTTGAGGTTGGTTGAAGGGCAGGATTTGGGGTGTCCTCCTCACCCAAATCCTGGACATCACCATGTGCACCTATGCAGAAAGCAACAGACAGGAAAGGAAAACATTTATGAGGTATAATGTACTACTTCACATGTCCTACTGTTAGTTGGCCAGAAAGAGACAAAGCAAATCACATACATTAACATTACCAGTCAAATATATGCACAAAATATGTACCTTCAGTCCAACCTGTGGTGTCATCCCCAGCATCAACACCCTGCAGCCGAACGAGGGGAATTTTGCACTTCAGCATCTCCTCATATGGCCTGTAGGTACTCTTTGGACCCTGGATGGTCCCACTCTCCACCTCAAGATCATGCTTCCTCTTTTGCATAAGGGCCCTTTTCAAAGTGTAGAAGCGTTTCTTGCAGGATGGGCCACTACGTGGGTATTGAGCACTGCTAGTAAGCTCCTCCCCAATGGCATCCCACAATTTGCTCCTTTCTTGCTTGCCTATAGACTGGCTTTGGGAGCCAAATATTAGCTCCCATTTGGCCAGGGTAAGACGCACAAGAGTATTGTTATCTGCCAAATTCTGGCTCCCTCTTGGCAAATGGGCGGCTGGCCTTGGGTGCAGGCTCACCTTGGGCCTGAGCACTTTTCCTTAAGGGAAGTCTGCGCACAGCACCCAGCACACTCCTACTTGGGCCAGCTGTGGCCGGCAGATGTCCAGAATTTGGCTCCATCCTGTAGCTGCACACACACACCACTAGACAACACACAAGCACGCATACAGACTACAGAATGGCATCAACCTCTTTTGGGGGTGTGCAGGTTTTATGTGCTCTAACAACCAATCACAAACAGATCCACTTAATTGATTCACACATACTGGGCAGGTGCTTGTAGCAACAGCTCCACTGCACTGAGTGAACCATGTGTGGTAGCCAATTAACTAATTACAGAGCTCATTAACCAAACAACACACAACCAAAGACAACAATGTACTCAGGTAGATGAAACACTTGTGAAATGTGGCTCTACAAACGGCTATTTAAATTAAGAGCAGCTTACCTTTCATTGGTCCACCACAGAATGGTCAGGCATGTCCGCTAAAACACGCAAGTATCTGCGCACGTACGCTAGTAGCGCTACTAGCGTACACATGCGCAATCCGTTTCTAGCACACCTGGGTCAGCTAATTGCAGACAGGAAATAGCAGAGCAACGCAAAAGGCGGCAAAGCGGACCTGTCCTTTTCCCAAGTTAAGTATAAATGGCTGGATTTGACAACCTTCTGGTATTGTTACACTGTGGCAAAGGCTGTGGTGTGGTGGTGTGGTGGTTTGGTCCCTTTGTCCCTTAGCTCATTTTTGTGTCTTGCTGGGTTTGGTCCTCACTCTCTGTGGCTTGTTGGTTGATTTCTGACATCAGTGCTGTTTCTTTAGGAGATTGATTTTGTTGGCATATGCAAATATTGTGTAGCATACAGCAAGTGAGGCTTGATTTTGGGGCCTTTTGTGGGCTGTGCAGCAACTCCCCTCTTGGTTGTGCCTAACTTAGAAAGCAAACTTTCAGCAGTCTGGTGGTTCAGACCACTATACTTCTGGTTTTGTGGTGAGCTGCATTGTAGTGAGTGTGTGAGGAGTGTGCTTGCTTGTGTGTGTGGTGTGTTTGTGGTTTTTTTTTTGGTTTGGCTTCTTTTGCATATCTGTTCAGCGAGTGTGAGATGGATAAGAGGGTGATGTATGGGTTATGGGTGCAGGGATGTGCGAGAATGCTGGAAGAACAGGAGGCCAGGGAGGAGGGTGCTGTGAGGCTTAGGGCCCCCCGATCCTTTGGCATCCGTCTTTCAGTGTGGGATTTAAGTGAGCAGATCAGGAGCCGCTTCCGTCTGAATCGTGCAGCACTACAGTCCCTATATGATCAGATTAAGAACAAAATCGAGCCATCCACCAAACGCACCAGATCCATTCCAGGCATAGTACGCCTATGTGCCACTCTTAATATTGTGGCACGAGGGAACTTCCAGGCAACCTCTGCCCTCCTCAGCAGGATCAGCCAGGCTACAATGAGCCGCATATTTTTCCAGGTAGTACTGGCTATTTGTGACCTGATCCCTATTTACATCAAGTTTCCTGAGGATGAGGATGAGGTTGCCAAAATAAAACATGCCTTCTATCGCATGGGAGGGATTCCGAATGTGCTAGGGTGCGTGGATGGTACACATATCCCTTTCCGCCCTCCCCGTGCACAGGAGCTGCATTATAGGAACAGGAAACAGTTCCACTCCATGAATGTCATGGTGGTCTGTGACCATGACATGAAGCTGCGGGCCGTGAGATCTGGCTTCCCCGGCTCATGCCACGACTCTTACGTGCTCCAGCAGTCAGTCCTGTGCAGGAAGTTCGAGAACAACGAAATGCCAGCTGGCTGGCTACTGGGTAAATAACTAACCATGTCAACGCATTTTGCTGGAAATATGTGGCCTAGTAAGCTAAATGTAAAAAATTGCGACAAATTACATGTACTAGTACTAATTGCTGTCTCCAAGATTATCCTCGCATGCTGTGTGCTACACAATCTTTGCATATGCCACAGAATACAACCCCCTGAAGAAACAGCAGAAGTCCCCAACATGGCCGCAGAAACAAGTGAGGACACCCAGACTGGCTTTGAGCTAAGGGAAAGCATGATCACTTAGTTTTTTGCGGTAAGCTAACTACCCTTCACTCTAATCCAAGTACTGCACTACAGGGGAACTATTTGTTGGCTCCAAACATAATTTTTCCCAAACCACTATAAGGGGGGGGGGGAGTTGACCCAAACCACTATAAGGGGTGTGTAAGATGACCCAAACCACTATAAGGGGGGTGTAAGATGACCCAAACCACTATAAGGGGGGTGTAAGATGTCCCAAACCACTATAAGGGGTGTGTAAGATGACCCAAACCACTATAAGGGGTGTGTAAGATGACCCAAACTACTATAAGGGGGTGTAAGATGACCCAAACCACTATAAGGGGGGTGTAAGATGTCCCAAACCACTATAAGGGGTGTGTAAGATGACCCAAACCACTATAAGGGGGGGGGAGTTGACCCAAACCACTATAAGGGGGGTGTAAGATGACCCAAACCACTATGGGGGGGGGGGAGTTGACCCAAACCACTATAAGGGGGGTGTAAGATGTCCCAAACCACTATAAGGGGGGTGTAAGATGTCCCAAACCACTATAAGGGGTGTGTAAGATGACCCAAACCACTATAAGGGGGGTGTAAGATGTCCCAAACCACTATAAGGGGTGTGTAAGATGACCCAAACCACTATAAGGGGGGGTAAGTTGACCCAAACCACTATAAGGGGGGTGTAAGATGACCCAAACCACTATAAGGGGGGGGGGGGGAAGTTGACCCAAACCACTATAAGGGGGGTGTAAGATGTCCCAAACCACTATAAGGGGGGGTGTAAGATGTCCCAAACCACTATAAGGGGTGTGTAAGATGACCCAAACCACTATAGGGGGGTGTAAGATGTTCCAAACCACTATAAGGGGTGTGTAAGATGACCCAAACCACTATAAGGGGGGGGAGTTGACCCAAACCACTATAAGGGGGGTGTAAGATGACCCAAACCACTATAAGGGGGGGCGGAAGTTGACCCAAACCACTATAAGGGGGGGCTGAAGTTGACCCAAACCACTATAAGGGGGGTGTAAGATGTCCCAAACCACTATAAGGGGGGTGTAAGATGTCCTAAACCACTATAAGGGGTGTGTAAGATGACCCAAACCACTATAAGGGGGGTGTAAGATGTCCCAAACCACTATAAGGGGTGTGTAAGATGACCCAAACCACTATAAGGGGGGGGGAGTTGACCCAAACCACTATAAGGGGGGTGTAAGGTGACCCAAACCACTATAAGGGGGGTGTAAGATGACCCAAACCACTATAAAGGGGGGGGGGGAGTTGACCCAAACCACTATAAGGGGTGTGTAAGATGTCCCAAACCACTATAAGGGGGGTGGAAGATGACCCAAATCACTATAAGGGGTGTGTAAGATGACCCAAACCACTATAAGGGGGGGGAAGTTGACCCAAACCACTATAAGGGGGGTGTAAGATGACCCCAACCACTATAAGGGGGGGGGGGGGAGTTGACCAACATAACAATTAGGGGTGTTGTGCAAGTTGGGCAAAGCTGTCACAAACCAAAAATTAAAATTGTAAATAAATGCAAAAAAAAAAAAAAAATAGTTATAAATACTAACTACACTTTTTCTTCTTTTTTAGGCACCATGATGCACCACCTTATTTGTTTTATTTTCTTGCACCCAAAAAAAACAACAAAATAAAAAACAAATCAACAAAGAAACATGTTGCAATGTGTTTACTACTGAAGGTCCTAACATTGATTTCAATCCAACAGCAAACAAACGCGCAGGCGCGGTGTTGAATAGCGTGTGTCAAAATGACAGCGCCTACAAAGCTCATCTGAAACATCATATTCACCAATGTAGGCATTGTTCACAACAACGGCAAGTAGCGGCAAGTAGCGACTGAGGATGCCTGCTATAGCGAATCGCAGCCGACCGCGGCGTACGCTCGCGGCGCTCATAGCTCCATACTTCAGGCGCTCATCTGTCGCTACCTGGCACTATTACTGAATCGGCCTCCCCGTGAATAAATGAAAGTGTTAAGACCATTTTATTCTCTTTATTCTTTTATGTCAAATTTGCCAATTGTAATTTTGAAATATACTGGATATTGTACTTCATTCATTTGTTTTGTCCAATATCTGCATAGCTGATCCCTCTCTCTTGAGCCCAATATGGGGGGATAAGTGGCTGGGATGGAGATGCCCCCAATGGCCTTGGTGCCCAGGGCAACCGCTCTGCTCACCCTCCGCTGGAAACAGCCTTGTATATATATATATATATGTCACAGGTCTCCAAGTTCACATGGCCACCCAGGTCTACTAACAGTTCACATAAAGATTCCTTGAATGCTTCTGCTGTTGACCGTCTCACAAAGTTTGGTGACAGGCCTCTAACCAGCCACCTGCACCTTGTTAGTCCATATGGCTGTCTGAATGCAAGCTCTCCTCAGCCCTGGAGCTGTCTGCACCCCGTTAGCCCACGCAGCTCTATGGCTAGGAGCCCTTCTCAGCCCCATTAGATCAGCAGCACCCTAAGGCTCATCTGCTTCTTTATAACACTCCTGGCCTGAATCAGTACTAGACCGGGCTACTTGGTCAGCAGGACCCAACCAGCTTCCCTTACTGGCCAGACCCTAGGACCCTATGGAATTCCTTACCGACAGTCACTTAAAGGTAACACAGATAATGGCACTCTTACCTGGAGTCCGTTTGTAGCCCAAAGAAGGCATTTTTATGTCTTTTGGCAGACCACTTGCCACAATATAAACTTAAGAAATACTATATGCACTGTGTTCTGATACAAAAAAGGATAAATCATTTTGCAAAATATTCTTATTATTGATAGGGTTCTAAATTATAATATTGAACATATTAAAGAGATTGCTCAGGCATAACAGATATATACTCACCTTTTATCCCCTGCAGCGGAATGCTTCTATTCTGGCACTTGCAAACTCATCCTATCGCTCATTTCAGTCCAGTTCAATTCACAGCAATAGAGTGGGTGTGTCACGCCATGTCTAGGCACGTCCATTCCATTCCTCCACGCAGTCCTCAGTAGCAGGATTGCCTTTCTGCTATGACACAGCCTGGCTGACTAGAGTTAAGGCTTTGGCTTGTCTCTTGTTTATGATCCTATGCTGCTTGCACCAACCTACAATCTCATTTGTTCCCAGCTTTGACCTTGGTTAATCCCACAAACAAGATACCAATGTTTATTCCAGGACCTAAAGTACCGGAAGTAGTGGATTGGGTTCAGAAAACGGCCCAGGAATTTTCTGGTCAGACTGGCCCTGCTCTTCTGTGCTCGGCCCTGCATAGCAAGGTAATGTCACAGCAGCAGGGGTGTAACTTGAGGGGGTGGGACTGCACTAGGGCCCAGGAGGTCAGGGGACCCTGTGATTGTTGATTTCCCCTTTATCATATTTGTGCTCACTTGGAATCATTTACAGAAAGGAAGCACCACTCCTCACTGCTGTTTCAGTCTTTAGACGTCTAGCTGCATCTTATTGAGTTTAAAAGACAAAAAAATGTTATTGTGAACGCCTGGAGATGGACAGGGTCCATCGCGCCCTGGGCCCCCCTAGAGCAGATGGCCAGCCTAGAGATGTTATCGTCAAATTCACCTTTTATAACACCAAAGAGTTGATCGCCCAGACAGCCAGGACACGCAACGACTTGGCCTTCCAGTCCTACAAATACCAAATCTATTCTGACCTGGCCCCAGCGACCCTGCAGAAACGCCGCCTTTTGAAGCCGTATCTTCTAGTTCTTCAATCGCATCAGATAGCATACAAATGGGGCTTCCCGTTTAGACTTTCCTTTACATATATGGGTCGCACACATGCAGTCGCAACCCCAGAAGAAGCTTCTGAATTGCTGGAACGCCTGGGCCTGACTACTGTAACAGAGCCGTTACCCACATTAAAACCTCCTCAGGAGCAGCGTGCACGACCAACGCGGAGGGACCAGCGGACCAGCAGCCAGCGCCCCTATCCGGCCTCGACTTCAACACGAACGGCGGCAGCCCGCCACCCTGATAACGGTTGACTCTGGACAGAAGGTTGAGCAATCCACAAATGGTGCGACATAACCCCCAACAATTGGCAACCACGCACAATGTTTCGGGACTTTTTCCCTCACCCTTTTGCCCCGCTTCTTCCCGGAGACTTCCACTCCCCTTTTTTTCTTTGCTCCTACCTATAGGTGCCACCGAGATCCACGATGGACTGTATGGAGGTAACTGACCTGGTCACGTTGGGGGCGCCCGCCCGCCACTGGGGGGAGGATATTTTCCCTCTCCCGTGGGCCGACGGGGGCTCCCAACACAGGGAGACTTATATGCTTTACCTTCAATATCAATGCAATGTTACCTACGACCGTTATGCAATTGTTTTCTCTAAATTGTGACGTTGCTGGCCTACGCGGGCACTTGTGCCTTGATGCTGTGGTTCAGTCATGGGGTGCCGTGATGGGGCGATGGTCTCTGCTATATAGGCCCTCCTCCCCTCTGCTTTGAAAGCGGTAATACTGACAGCGGGACCCTCTTGAGGGCGACCAGCTGCGCGGATGGTGGGGGCTGGGGAGACTACTCGGCCTGGACGGCTCCCTGAGTGAACAAAATTGATATCGGGCCTGTTTTAATTGTTATACGCAATTGTTTTTTCTTTTTCTAAACTGTTACACTGTTAGCCCGCGTGGGCGTCAGATGTTTGGCGCTGTGGTTCGGTCGTGGGTCACCGTGGTGGGGCGATGGTCTCTAACTATCTAGGCCCTCGTTCTCTCCGCTTGAAGACGATGATACCAACCGTGGGACCCCCCCCGGGGGGGTGACCAGTTGCGTGGCTGATGGAAGCGGTGGAGACCATTCGACCCGGGCGGGGCCCCTGAGTGAACACTACTGTTATCAGACCGACTTTGAATGTTATATGACTCTGCGCCACATTGGGGGGTGGGCCATGTGGAGTGCGACATTCGCGGTCCGTCCTGGCTGCCTCCCAATGGGGATGCATTTGTTTTTTGTGGTTAAAAGTAACGAAGAGGTGCGCCCCTTATGGGTGACCCTAGGTTAGACGCCGGTATTGTGTTAATCTGTTTCTGGCCCCGGTACCCCTCAAGCACGGAGTAGGATGAGAGGCATGTGCACCCTAGCTTTGGTTAAAGTTGCGGTTATTGTCTTGAGCTCTGAATTGATCTACTAAATTAACACCTTCCCCCCCCCCACGTCTCATTGTATGTGACGCCGTTCCTAAGCCGCTGCAGGTAACTTTACATTTGCTAGGCGACTCCCCGCCCAGAGGCGACCCCCCCCCCTAGAAACCCAGAACACTTCCGATTGGGGGATACCCCCGGAAGGCAACCACTGACTCGATCCGAGTCGCCAACTCTTTTCCCCTATTCCCTTACCTCTGGGGCACCACTTGTAGTGTCGGCCCCCAGCACCCCTATACTACACAGGGTATACTTGGGATACTCCATAGCTTGGGCTGTGCTGCACCCACTGCTACCCACTCTACCCTAAACGCTCTTGCCGTTCCCTAACCTTTCCCCAACCCCAAACACCCTACCCCCATAGCCTTCCTCCTCCCTCTCCCTCCCCCCTCTCCCCTTTATATATTTATTCCTTGTACCTCCCCAATTTTTTTTTTTTTTTTTTTTTTTTTATTTATTTATTTATTTTTTCTCTCTTTTTGTGCCTGAGTCTGCCTGCCTTTTAGTGGAACTGCTACAATGAGCCAAGCCCAAAGTTCACCGGGTAGAGCTGACCTAAACTTTAAACTGCTTTCGCACAATGTGCAGGGTTTTAACTCCCCGCACAAGCGGACCAAAGCGTTCCACTATTACAGGCAGATGCGGGCTGATATCTTGTGCCTTCAGGAGACAAGGTTTTCAACCACCAGCTCCCCAAAGTACCTAAACCCGCAATACCCAACATTTTTCTTGGCCTGTCACAGGGAGAAAACCAGGGGGGTAGCCATTGCATTCAGACGTCACGTTCCATTCAAATGCGAAACGACAGTGGCTGACCCAACTGGCCGGTATCTGATTGTAATTGGAAGCTTAAATGACATACAGATGACCTTTGTGTCGTATTATGCGCCCAACACCCACCAGGCAAATTTTTTCTCGCACCTTTTGAGGAAGATTAAGGAACGCAGCAAAGGGTTACTAATTATGGCCGGGGACTCCAACATTGCGCTGGACCCTAAGTTGGATAGATCACTTCAGCAGGGTAGGGGCCATTCCTCGCCACCCATGCAGCAACCTCTGAATCGCATTAATGCCATGCTGAGGGACGCAACCCTGATAGATGTATGGCGCGACCTGAACCCGAAAACGCGGGATTACACCTTCTATTCGAATCCCCACAACTCGTTTTGCAGAATTGATCACATTATGGTGCCCCAGACTGTTTTGCCCATGATTGGCAAATGCCAGATTCTGGCCACACCCTGGTCTGATCACGCTCCAATACTCATGAGGTTTGAAGCTGCCCCCCCCACTGCTAGACCGTTCAAGTGGAGACTGAATGACTCCATGCTCACACGCAAGGAGACCCACGATCAGATCCTGCAGTCCCTTAAAAATTATTTTGCGATTAACACTAATTCAGCCACAGAGATAAGCGTATGGGAGGCTCACAAAGTAGTAATCAGGGGAGAACTCATCGCGCTAGCCACCTCTCTTAAGAAACATAGAGCAGAGCGGATAGCCCAACTAACAACCAGTCTGGAAAAGCTACAATCTGCTTGGAAGGCGAACCCCACGAGGGAACTCAAAAAGAAAGTAGACGAGGTCACCATGCAACTCAATGTTGCATTAGACGAGATAGCGGAGAAGAAGCTTAGGTGGGGCAGACAGAAGATGTATGCGAGGGCCAACAAACCCGATACCCTTTTGGCAAACAAGCTCCGATATTCGGGGCCAAGACAATCCCCAATTATGCTACGATCTGCAGAAGGGTCCAACACGGCTAACCCCATTAAAATTGTGGACATCTTTGGGAGGATGTTGGGCAAGCTCTACGCGGCGCCTCAGGGGTTCCCCATAGAGAAAGCCACTGAATTCTTAGACTCGATCTCGCTCCCCACGGTAGCAGAAGTTCATAGAGCTAATCTTGAAGCGGAGATCTCTGTCTCAGAGGTCTTAAAGGCAATCAAAAGCTTAAAAGCTTCCAAGGCACCGGGGCCTGATGGTTTCTCAAACCTATACTATAAAAAATATGCAGCGGAGCTGGCCCCTCATCTAGCAAAAATGTTTAATTCCCTCAAAGAAGAGGGCATCTTGAACCAAACCTCTATGGAGGCATTCATTAGCATGATCCCGAAGCCGGATAAGGACCAACTAAACCCACAGAACTACAGGCCCATATCATTGCTTAATGTAGATCTTAAAATACTGGGGAAAGTATTGGTCACCAGGATCAACGAGTTTCTGGGTACACTGATCGGGAAGGATCAAGTGGGATTTGTACCTAATAGGCAAGCCTCAGATAACATTCGCAGAATAACTCACTTAATCAAGCAAGCCCAGCAGAGGGAAATCCACAGCCTTCTCTTATCATTGGATATGCAGAAGGCATTTGATTCCCTATCATGGGACTATATGTTCCTTGCCCTTCGGAAGTGGGGATTTGGAAATAACTTCCTGACATGGATACGGTCCATGTACTCGTCTCCCTCAGCAAAGGTTCAGTATGGGGGCCATCTCTCTGAGTCATTCCCAATCAGCAGAGGCATGCGGCAAGGGTGCCCACTGTTATTCGTGTTAGCTTTGGAGCCACTAGCAATAGCAATCAGAACACACCCAGATATAACAGGATTAGAGTTAGCGGGGTACCACCACAAAGCATGCCTTTTCGCAGATGACATACTGCTAGTCCTCTCGAGACCACATATCTCGCTGCCCAATGCCCTCCACCTCCTAGCCGACTTCTCACAAATCTCAGGCCTTAAAGTCAACAAAGAGAAATCTATGGGACTAAACCTAAATATCCCTCCCCAGATGGTGAGAACGCTCCAATCCAGCTTTCCCTTCCGATGGGCCCCGGGGACACTATCATACCTAGGGGTTAAAGTCACCTCTCACTATCATACTTTATACCAGGCCAACTACCCCTCTCTCTTTCGCTCACTGAAAGCTATGCTTGACTCTTGGCAGGGTCACGGGATCTCATGGATAGGAAGAATAAATGCGGTAAAAATGACCCTATTACCCAAGATGCTTTATCATTTCCGGACGCTCCCTGTTCAAATCCCCTCGCACCAGATTAGAAGTATGCAGAACAGCATAATGAGGTTTGTCTGGGGAAATACCAGGCCGAGGGTAGCTAAAACTACTATGTTTAGACATAGGACAGAAGGAGGGCTGGGAGTTCCGTGCGTGAACAGATACTACATGGCCGCACAAATCGCGCAGCTACACAGCTTACATCTTGAGGTGGAAATTCCTCTTTGGGTCTCCTTAGAAGCCATGGCATGCGATCCCGTCCCCATAGACAGCTTGATTTGGATCCCACCACAACATAGACCCCGCTTTACATGCCCAATCTTAGGCCACTCCCTCCGTGTGTGGGATGGAGTGAAATACTCGGGGAAGCTGATTTCACCGCATCTCCCAGCAATGCGTCTATTTAAAAACCCCTGGTTCCCTCCGGGGATGGAGAGCTCTGAAGCATTCGCATGGTGGAAACGGAAAGGTATTGATAAAGTGTATCATCTACTAGATCGGGAGGAATTAATTCCTTGGCCGATATTGGTGTCGAAAGAGGGGGCGCCTGCCGCCGAGTGCTTCAGATATGTCCAGATCCGGCATTGGCTGGCTCCCCTACTGAAGAACAAAGCCCATGGGGTAGATAAAACACCCTTTGAGAGGATGTGTATTCGAGGGACACCGACACCAGGCCTTATCTCTATGATCTATGCTCATCTTACGTCCCTACCAGACAACATGAAACACGGATATATGACAAAATGGGAAACAGATTTGAATCGAGTCCTAGAAAGGAAGGAATGGATGGACATTTGGGCAGGGATAAACAAATGTTCTATAAACATCACCACATTAGAGGCGGCATATAAGATGCTTACAAGGTGGTACCTGGTACCATCCCGCGTGGCCAAAGCAGTCCCAGGGTACCCGGCCACCTGTTTCCGAGGTTGTTCTGCAGAGGGGACGGTCCTCCACATTTGGTGGGAATGCCCGAAGGTCAGGAGGTTCTGGTCTCGGGTCTTTGGCCTGCTCTACAGTCTCCTAAATGTTAACTTGCGCAGGGACCCTTGGGTAGCTTTGCTACACGTGAAGCCAGAAGGAATCACTAAGCCCCAACACACCTTGCTGACTCAGGTCATGCTGGCGGCCAAATTAGCTATTGCAAGCTCATGGAAGAAAGGGAATGTTCCATTTCAGTTGGTAAAAGAGAGGCTGAATGGTATTTTCATCAACGAGAAATTAACCAGCATCTTGAGAGATTCCCATGAGAGATTCATGAAGATTTGGGACCCGTGGGTGGAATACTCGTTCCCAGACTTGAGAGAGGCCCTGTTGCGGTGAGAAATGGCTTGCAAACCCTCCCCTTTAAACGCTTACACACACTTGCACACTTCCCCCCCCCTTCCCTTTTTTTTTTATAATTGTATTTATTTATTTATTTATTTATTTATTTTTTTCCTTTTCTTCTTTCCTTCCCTCTACTTCCCTTCATGTTTCCCGTCTGTCCCCCTCCTCCCCACTTGTCGTCTCCCGTCCCTCCCCTCCTCAGATCCCTTGTCCCCCTCACCCCCCCCCCGGACACCGGGGGGGTGGCGGGGTGGGGAGCATGTGGCAGGAGTGGAAATCCACCTGCCATCCAATTTGAGTAAGGACGGATATTAGTAAATAGGTGCTAATTTTCAATCGCTCATACCGGTACATCATTGAACTTTAAGAGCTCAAACATTCCACATGTGCCTTAGCTACTTACTGAAATTGGCATAACTGAGACACTGTATGAATAACGACAACTCATGTCCTGGAATAGTTTATTTGTAAGTGAACAAAATGTTGTACTGTTTATCTTTATACCAAAATTTCAATAAAAAAGATTGAAACAGAAAAAAATGTTATTGTGTGAGCCTCTAAAAGGCACCATTTGATGTTCACACCAGGGCCCAATCACATTTAGTTACACCACTGCACAGAAGCGCACTGCTATGCTATCTTGGGTTTTGTTCCTCCTGCCACTGTGTGTATCCCCGGGGAACACCTGTGAACTCACCCTACCTTTGTTCTCATGGTGCAACTGTTACTATGCCCCCCTGGGGTGTTTTTTTCTTTAATTCTACTAAGTAGATCTTCAGTGTATAATGATGGAATGGTAAGGTGCTGCAGGCAGCACATAGCAAGTGGTGCCAAAGGGGAAGATGAAATGGGAAGGGGGGAGGAAGGGGATATAGGAAGCACCAAGGAAGTAGGGGGGCAATGGAGGGCAGAAAGGGGGATCAGACTGGGTGCAGATGAGAGGGGGCTGAGACATCAAGGGGGACTAAAGTGAACACCAGTGCAGATGAGGAAGGGGGTACTGGAAGCTCTCGGCAAGTGGAGGTGTGGAGGGGAGGCCATTACATTACACATGCATTCTGAAAGGCACTCAAACCTGTCCCAATACAATCCAGCACATATTTGGTAGAAAAATGCATGTTGGACTGCTTTAAAGCAGAACAAAACCCTGGAATTTTACTTTCCCAGCTTTTCTTCTGTGCTACTGCTAAGTAAAACTCACCTTTCCTCCTATAACGTTGCATACGCGGGCTCTCGTCCAGTCAGAGCCCTTTGCCTTGACGTCATTCGCAAAGTGATCTCATTAAAATGAATGGGGCAGCGCACGCTGACGCATTCGCAATATCCCTGGCTTTTTGTGCGCTCCCACCCCTGCACATATGAATGGCTCGGGCGGGAGTGCACACATCGTTGAAGATTCAGGGAATGCAGCAGCGCTCACTCCCCATTGTAAACAATCTGGGCCAGAGGCAAGCAGCTCTGATTGGACAAGAGCCTGTGCATGAACTACTGGAGCAAGGAAAGGCAAGTTTTTATGGGTACCCTGGGGGGGTTTCACACAGCGGAGAATCCTTATTCGGGATCTGCTGGGGAAAAGCCAGTGGCCAGCCCCGGAATCTTTAAGACACCTGTTCTCAGGACCCCACTTTGGCTCCCCACGGACCTGTTGCACCAGGGGCAAGTGCCCCCCTGCTTCCCCCTAGCTACGTCCCTGGGTATGCACATACAGTAGAGTTGGATCACTCAGTGTCAGTCGCATCACATCAGTGTAGAAATATACAGCAGCTCTGCATTTTTCTATATTAAAAGGTTTTGATTTATATGAACATTTAAAGTGAACATAAACACTCCAAAGCAACCAGCTCCTCAAATATCTTAACCAACTTACTTCAGCTACTGTAAACCTTGAACTTAGGAGATGCTCATCTGTTCCTAATGAAACTCTGTATGACTAGCAAACAGCTGCACTCTACAGTGACATAGGCCTCCAACTGGAGGAGGTGTCGCTCCAGCTGTTTCCTGTCCCTCATTGAATTGATCTCTACTAAGAAATGGTGAGCATTTCTCTAATTTAGAGAGTGTGACGTGTGAGGGGGTAGGTTGGTTAGTTTAATGTGCCTTTTGACCAGGACCCACCCTAAGTTGCCAAGGAGGGCGTCTCACTTTAAACAAGGATGTTGATGGCATCTGAATTGAAAATTCATTAGAAAGAGCAAATATAAAATCATCGATAGAATGACTGTGGACCAAGCAGGTTAAAGTCCTAGAAATTGTACGAACTATAAACTTTTGGAACAAACCTATTAAAAGTAACTAACTTAGCTCCCTATAAATACAGCCTGGCTCTCTATTAAGCTCCTCCACAGAGGCTTATTTTCAGTTCTGAGTTAAGTAGAACTGACAACACAAGTGCCACACAGGCTGTGCAGTACCTGATCCGACTTTTAACATAGGGAGTAAGTAACTTGCTAATTGTAATTGCCACAAAGAACATTTAGAGGTTACCCTGCTGTTACCCCGTGTAAAAGCTAAGGTGACACACATGAATGGTACCGTAGCAACTGCTGATTCAGCTATTTCCCTGTACTACTCTCTGTCATTGCCTCTAATCACATTTGAATTTATAATATTGCTGAAACAAGGGACTTTTATTATTTCAAGGCCAAATGTTTTCCTTTGAAATCATAGTAATACTTTAATCCAAAAAGTAATTGAGTCTTAAAACTGAAGTTTTAGGGCTCGATTCAACAAAGGTCGAAAATTGATTTTTCGTGTGTTTTGTGCTTAAAAAGTTGCGATTTTGCTATATTTTTTTTACGAGTGATTCAGCTACCTGGAACCATTGTAAAACACGAGTCACTTGAATTAAATTCAAGTGCGATTGTAAAAGTGCGAATTAAATTAGTGGATCGAAAAATTTACTACTGCATTTTACAATTCGAAAATTTTACTACTGATTCAGGTGGACTTGATGAGCCACACACATGATATAAATTAGAATGTTTCACACTAGTTTTTTTGATGCAGCTTTCAGCAGGAGAAAACTCATTCTGCTCTTTCTCACAATGGAGCCCTTCTACTTTCTTTGCAATGGTAGTAAACTCTAATGGTAGTAAAAAATTAAATTCATAATAAAAAAAAAGCCTGAAAATTCCACTGTTTGTGAATCACTAGTTAGGAAGACAATGAAAGTCAATGGCACATTTTTACTCCTGAAAAAATACTGAACTTTTTACCCTTTTTGACTAGTAGTAAAAAGTTCCATTGTCTTTCAGTGTCTTCCTATCTGGTGATTTGGTAACAGTGAAATTCTCAGGCTTTTTTCTCATGAATTAAATTTTTTACTACCATGAGAATTTTTTTCAATGATTTGTGAATCGAGGCCATTGACTTCGAACATATTGCAGATGATGTGGCGCAGAGAAAGCGCACACTACCCATTCCCATATTTTCTGACACGTTTGGAAGTGGATCAGCTGCCATATCAAGCCCTTTTCCAGCTTACTAGGCTAAATCGTGCAGCTTTGGAATCCATATTTGGCACCATTAACTGGTAGAAGACTTCTGGTCAACCTTTGGGTTTTTACATTGCGGTGCACCAAAACCCAGTGTTAGGGCGAGCGCTGCACGCCCGTCTCACAGCAAGTCACTTACCTCCATGACTGCATGCAGCCGTCATCCATCTTGCAGCACTTCCTCATGGCTGCATTCAGCTGCCGCCCTTCCCCCCCATGCTTCCTG
The DNA here is from genome assembly GCA_027917425.1 of Gastrophryne carolinensis. Taxonomy (NCBI): domain Eukaryota; kingdom Metazoa; phylum Chordata; class Amphibia; order Anura; family Microhylidae; genus Gastrophryne; species Gastrophryne carolinensis. Next base: position 130,474,385 of record CM051239.1, read on the forward strand.
CTCACATGCTCAGGTGCACGCACGTCTCTGTCCACTAGAGGGCGAGCGCACTGGATTCCTGAGATTTAAAGAGCCTGTACAGCACTGATTGGCGCCTGCTCATCCAATCCTGCATCCACTTCCCCTATTTAAAGAGGCACTTCCTTTCCTTCAGTGCCAGATCTTGGTCTCTCCATGCTTGTTGAAAGTCAGACATTCTTGGATTGCTCACCCGTGTACCGACCTCTGCCTGTCCCCGACTCTGAACCTTTGCTGCCTGCCCCGACCTCGGCTACTCACCTTTACCGCGAACCTGTGCTGCCAGCCCCGATCTCTGCCTGTACTTACTACGCCTTTTTGCCTGCCACTTGTGTACCTCACTGAACCTCGGCTGACTGTGGGACTGGGCCGCTGTTAGGGGGCAGCGACCTGGGGGTCACTCGCCGCACAAGACCAACCTGCCTTGCGGTGGGCTCTGGTGAATACCGGTGGCCTCTTAGACTCCGCTCCCCTGACACGGTACCCGCCATCGGTTCCACAGTTAAAGCGGATCCACACCTGAGTCCGCTCCACCCGGTCCGTGACACCCAGAATAGTCAAAATCCTGGCTTTTGGTCCACGTTAAAGTGTAAGCATAAGAATGGTGCACCATGAGGTTAAAGCTAGCAAAGAGCTGCTCCCTGCTCACTTGGTGCTATGTGAGCAAGCTTTGTATAGAAAACAATGGCCACATTTCTGCATTAAAGGAAACATTTTTAATACAGGTCCCTGGCAATCCAACCAACCCCCCCCCCAAAAAAAAAACTACATACATGCCTCTTACAAATATTACTGTTTAATTAGTACTTCCACTACAGCATACCTTGCCTCTTTATTACATGTATCCACAATGTTAGCCATGTACATACAGCTACACAGGTAACTTAAAAAGTTGAAAAAAAAATTATGCATTTACATTTACCCATCAAAAAGCCTTACAATACCATGCAACAGTCAGAAAACAATACTAAACAATAGAAAAAAAATTCGATTACATTTTCCAATAATTTTCGCTTGCGACAGCCTTTTTACAAGCATATTGAAAATTTTACGAGTAATTTGAACATTTTACGATTGCATTTTCGAGTGCAAGTATTTAATTCAACCCCTTTTTTGAATCACTCGAAAAAGTTAAAACATTGTGCATGCGATCTGATTTTTCGAGTGACATGAATTTATTTCTACCTTTGTTGAATCGAGCCCTTAGTCTTTGTTTAAAAGTGGAACCTGCTTTAAACTGGACCCCCCCTTAAAATAAAATGTAGGCCCTATTTTGGATACTGATTTGGCATGCCCTGTAAAGATTTTTAGGTATCCAAAATCAGGTATTGAACTGTATGGTGGGGACAAAAAATAGCTGCACACTGGAATATAGCAAGAGAGGAGAAAGGAGTTGCCGGAGAGAGTGTAGGCCTGTTTAACTCACCTAGGCAAATGCTACACTAAGGCCTTGGTACAAAACCAAGCTCTGAAAAACCACCGGCAATCTCTGGATCACATGTGCACAAAGCTCTTTTAAACTAGCACATGCATATTAAGTTTAAATCAGCACTGTGGATAAATGCATTAATGTACATTTTCTGATGAGAAAATATGCAAAAGTAATTTCACCCGATTCAGCAGCCCTTTTTTTTTTTGCATACTTTTTCTGCATAGAACACGTGCAAATAAAATATGCAAAATGTGGAAAACTTTCTCATTAAGTAAAAGTCAGGTAGTTAAGAGGGTCTTTGTACTTTTCTTTCTTGTCTGTGAAGACTTTTTAAGTCCACTTCACAGCCTTTTACTTGAAAAAAAACGTCATGCTGGAACTTTTGGGGTTCACCCATCCCTAGTGGAGAGGCCATTAAACCTAGCAACAGCAGCAGGTAGCATGTTGATACCCCCCTTTCCCCATCTGATTTCCAGAACCTCATCCAGGGCACCAAGGGTGTGAAATAGAGATTAGCGAACTTTTGAAAAATTCGGTTCGACTGATTCGCCGAATTTTCCGACAAAAATCGTTTCGACCCGAATTTATTCGTGGCGAATCGCAATTAAAAACGGCTATTTCTGAGCCTCCTAGAGCCTCAATAGGGTTGTAAACCATTCTGCCTTGCTGTAACATGCATAGGATGCGTGCTGGGTTAGTGAAATAATACTGTAAATAATTATCACATGCAGATCAGAGGCATCGCTAATAGAATCGCAGAGCGGCACAATTGCAGAGAGTTGAAGTAGCATCACTATGAGGGGCCCCTATAGTGCCTGAGAAACACACCCTGGAGCTGGCAGCAGCAGGAGCCCAAAAATTAGCTGAATCACACCCTGGAGTTGCAAGCAGCAGCAGCAGCTGCAGGAGCCCAAACATTGCTTTAGAGAGACACTGGAGTTGGCTGCAGGAGGCCAAAAATTGGATGAATCACACCCTGGAGTTGCAATCAGCAGCAGCAGGAGCCCAAACATTGCGTGAAAGAGACATTGGAGTTGGCTGCAGGAGCCAAAAAATTGGATGAATCACACCCTGGAGATGCAAGCAGCAGCAGCAGCAGGAGCCCAAACACTGCTTGAAAGAGACACTGGAGTTGGCTGCAGAAGGCCAACAAATTGGATGAATCACACCCTGTAGTTGCAAGCAGCAGCAGGAGCCCAAACATTGCTTGAAAGAGACACTAGAGTTGGCTGCAGGAGCCCAAACATTGGATGAATCACACCCTCGAGTTGCAAGCAGCAGCATGAGCCCAAACATTGCTTTAAAGAGACACTGGAGTTGGCTGCAGGAGCCTAAAAATTGGATGAATCACACCCTGGAGTTGCAAGCAGCAGCAGGAGCACAAACATTGCTTTAAAGAGATACTGGAGTTGGCTACAGGAGGCCAAAAATTGGATGAATCACACCCTGGAGTTGCAAGCAGCAGCAGCAGCAGCAGCTGGAGCCCAAACATTGCTTTAAAGAGACACTGGAGTTGGCTGCAGGAGCCCAAAAATTGGATGAATCACACCCTGGAGTTGCAAGCAGCAGCAGCAGGAGCCCAAACATTGCATGAAAGAGACATTAGAGTTGGCTGCAGGAGCCCAAAAATTGGATGAATCACACCCTGGAGTTGCAAGCAGCAGCAGGAGCCCAAACATTACTTTAAGGAGACAGTGGAGTTGGCTGCAGGAGGCCAAAAATTGGATGAATCACACCCTGGAGTTGCAAGCAGCAGCAGCAGGAGCCCAAACATTGCATGAAAGAGACATTGGAGTTGGCTGCAGGAGCCCAACAATTGGATGAATCACACCCTGGAGTTGCAAGCAGCAGCAGTAGGAGCCCAAACATAGCTTGAAAGAGACACTGGAGTTGGCTGCAGGAGGCCAAAAATTGGATGAATCACACCCTGAAGTTGGCAGCAGCAGGAGCACAAACATTAGCTGGAAGGCACACCCTGGAGTTGGCAGCAGCAGAAGCAGGAGCCCAAACATTGCTTGAAAGACACCCTGGAGTTGGCAGCAGCAGGAGGCCAAAAATTGGCTGAAAGGCACACCCTGAAGTTGGCATCAGCAGGAGGCCAAAAATTGGCTGAAAGGCACACCCTGAAGTTGGCATCAGCAGGAGCCCAACAATTGGCCTAAAGACATAAATATGTTTTGCACCATTTGGAAAGTGTAAAACGTGGCACCATGCTGAATCTAGTCGCATGCATCAGCAATTGGTGGGTGGAAACCCAGGCTGATCCATCCCTGATTAATTTTGACAAAGGTGAGTCTCTCCACATTTTTAGTTGACAGACGAGTTCTCCTCACTGTAACTATGGCCCCCTCCGCACTAAACACCCTCTCAGATGGCACGCTACTGGCCGGGCAGGACAGCTTTTCCAGGGCAAACTCTGCTAGTTGCAGCCACAAGCCAAGTTTGGCTGCCCAGAAGTCCAGCGGATCCTCAAGGTGTGTTGGCATGGTCATGTCAAGGTATGACATGACCTGCTGGTTGAGGTCCTGCTCCAGGTCTTCCTGCTGCTCATGAGTAGCCTCACTATGCGGGTGTAGAAAGCTACTCATTAGCGGCTGAAGACTGAGGCTGCTGCTGATGGAGCTGCTGCTCCTGCCAACCCCCCCAGCAGCCATGGCAGTGGAAGATGAGCGCAGAGGTCCCCCCCGAGTCAGACCTGCGAGAGTATGGACCATGGCGCAGATAGGCATCGGTCAACTGACTACGTAGAATGTCTTTGTAGTAGTTCAGTTTGTCCTCCCTCTCGGCGGGTTTAAAAAATGCCCCCATTTTGTGCCGGAAGCGAGGGTCCAGTAAGGTGGACAGCCAGAAGTCATCCCGCTGACAAATGGAAACAATTCTGGGGTCACTACGCAAGCATGTGAGCATGCTTCCTGCCATTTGCGCAAGTGACTCGGATGGACTACCTGTCTCCATCTCCACTGCATACTGCCACGGTGTGTCCGGGTCCTCTGTCTCGCTTTCCTCACAACCCTCTAGCTCCTCTGGCTGCTCCTCCTCTCCTGTCCGCTGACTAGATAAACCAGCCATTTTGCCAAGCCTAAACTGTGCTTCACTGAGCCACTCCTCCTCCTCTTCCTCCTCCTCCTCCAGTTCAGCTCCAACGGGGTTCATGTGGCCGTAAGATGTAGACGCCATGTCTCCAGTGCCCTGACCAGCCATGGTTTCCAACATGTGCTGTAGTACATGAAGCAGTGGAATCACGTCGTTCATCCCGTAATCCTGCCGACTGACAAATAAAGTGGCTTCCTCAAAGGGCCTGAGCAAACGTCAGGTGTCACGTATGAGCTGCCACTGGTTGACATTGAAGTTACACAGGGGAGTCCCCTTATCCGCTTGGATCATCAGGAAATCCGTGATGGCTTTTCTATGTTCATATAATCGGTCCAACATGTGAAGGGTGGAATTCCAACGGGTGGAAACATCGCAAATCAGACTATGTTGGGGGCTACCATTCTGATGCTGTAGCTCAAGAAGGGTGTGTTTGGCGGCGTATGAGTGGCTGAAGTGCATGCAAAGTTTCCTTGAAGTTGTTAGGATGTCTTGCAGATCGGGGGAACACTTCAGAAACCGCTTGACAACCAGATTGAAGATGTGAGCCATGCAGGGCGCATGAGTCAGGCTTCCTTGGCGCAGCGCAGACAAAATGTTCTTCCCATTGTCGGTAACCATGATTCCCATTTTAAGTTTTCTTGGAGTAAGCCATGTTTGGATTTCGTGATGAATACATTTAAGCAATTCCTCCCCTGTGTGACTCCGTTTGCCAAGACACACCATGTGAAGCACAGCGTGATACCTCCGTGCCCTGCACACATGGTAGACTGGAGGGGCACTGAGACTTGAGTCTACAGTAGAGGGTGAGGAGATGGCGGAGGATGAGGAGGCCGAGTCGCACGGTGTCACAGGCACAACGGCCAGGGAGCGCGGAGACCGAAGCGGCGTGACCTGTCCAAGTTGCTGCTGCTGCAAAGGGACCACATTCACCCAGTGGGATGTAAACGACATGTACTGTCCCTGACCGTAGTTACAGCTCCAGACGTCGGCGCTGCCATGCACTTTGCTACACACCGACAGGCTCAAGGACTGGCCCACCTTCTGTTCAACAAAAGTGTGCAGCGCTGGTACTGCCTTCTTGGCAAAGAAATGACGGCTTGGGACTCTCCACCTCGGCTCGGCACAAGCCATCAGTTCTCTGAAAGGTGCAGAGTCCACCACCTGAAAAGGGAGCGACTGCAGCACCAGCAACTTGGACAGGAGAACATTCAGTTTCTGCGCCGTAGGATGAGTGGACGCATACTGCTGTCTCTTGGACATGGCTTCGCTGATGGATTGCTGGCGGGATGCATGACTTGGAGGAGGAGGAGCAGGAGCATCAGGAGCGACAGAGGATGGTTATGACACACAGCTGCCTTCGGCTGAGGTGCTGGAGCCTTGGCTGGCAGAAATTGGAAGCGGCGTGCCACTTGGTGAGGAAGCAGGCTGGACCACCTCTTCGGAGCCTCGGTTCTCCCACGCCCCTTTATGATGATGCATCATATGTTGACGCAGGGCTGTGGTGCCAACATTTGGGCCCTGGCCACGCTTCACCTTCTGCCTACATATCTTGCATGTGGCCATGTTACCCTGCTGTGGATGCTTGAGGAAAAACTGCCACACTGCCGAGTAGCTACTTTTCCCACCAACAGGCCGCACTGATTCACTGCTACTGTTGCCAACTCCAGGAACCCCTGCTCCACTACCTCCCAATAAGGTAGCCTGCCGTGCAGCAGGTGCTCTACCCCGGCCCACGGCCCCGTTTGGCTCCAGGCTTTACAATTGTGCCCCCATGCTGACTTCCAACCATGCTGCTAACACCTTGCTGCCTCAGCTGGTGCCTCCGGGGCAACCTGCGCCCCTCTTCTCCTGATGATGACGATGAAGCCACTTCTGCACCCGGCTCCCAAGTGCGATCGGTTTCTTCATCATCATCATCACCGAGTTGTGGCTGCACGTCACTGATGTTCTCGGTTTCCTCAACAGTGTTTGGTGCAGGAGCTGGAATGCTCGCAAAACCACGACACTCTCCACCTCCCTATTTGTCTGCCTAGCTAAAGAAGGCACCTCCATTTCTTGGCTGGACAGTAGCTGCTGACTGTCCTCTATCTGATCGTCCTCCTCACTAAAGAGTGGAGCTGAACTCAAAGCATAGGATACGTCGCTGGGGAAGGGAACGGCGAAGGACAGAGGCAATGGGAGGACAGGGACTGCTCTCGGGGCATGCCAACTCAGGGTTGTGTCAGAGGAACCTACCGACCCTAGAATGGGGGTCTCAGATGTAACTTGTGATGATGTGGATGACCGCGTTAGCCAATCTACCACGACAGATGAGTTACTGGTGGAGACACGACCTCTAGCAGATACTGGCAGATCAAGTCTCTCACCTTGACTCCTGCTGCCACTCGCCCCTAGTCTGCTGCGACCTCTGCCTGCTGAATCTTGGCCTCTGCCACTCCTCTTTGAACATCCTGGCACTTGTCTGGCTGACATTTTTATGCATTTGAAATGCGCAATAGGTACTTTAAAAAATGTGTTTACTTTAAAAAGCAGAAGCTAAATAAAGTGAGGAACTGCTTCTCTGCACCAGATACTATGAAAATTGGCAATATGGGATACCCTGCGGCCTGGTGTTTTGACAGCAGGACAAAAACCAATTCAAAATGCAATAGCTTAATAAAGCTGAGGCTGAACAAGCTTATTTAGTATAACAGATAGGGTGCAACGTGGTGGTTTGGGATACCGTGCGGCCTGGTGTTTTGACAGCAGGACAAAAACCAATTCAAAATGCAATAGTTTGATTAAGCTGAGGAGCAACAAGCATATTTTGTATAACAGATAGGCTGCTACGTGCAGGTTTGGGATACCCTGCGGCCTAGTGTTTTGGCAGCAGGACAAAAACCAATTCAAAATGCAATAGTTTGATTAAGCTGAGGAGCAACAAGCTCATTCTGAATAACAGATAGGCTGCTATGTGCAGGTTTGGGATACCCTGCGGCCTAGTGTTTTGGCAGCAGGACAAAACCCAATTCAAAATGCAATAGCTTAATAAAGCTGAGGCTGAACAAGCTTATTTAGTATAACAGATAGGGTGACATGTGCTGGTTTGGGATGCCCATGTGGGCTGGTGTATTTAAACCAGACAAAAACCAATTCAAAATGCAATAGCTGAATTAAAATGAGGCTGAACAACGCTAATTTAGTATAACAGATAGGGTGCTACGTGCAGGTTTGGGATACCCTGCGGCCTGGTGTTTTGACAGCAGGACAAAAACCAATTCAAAATGCAATAGCTTAATAAAGCTGAGGCTGAACAAGCTTATTTAGTATAACAGATTGGGTGCAATGTGCAGGTTTGGGATACCCTGCGGCCTGGTGTTTTGACAGCAGGACAAAAAACAATTCAAAATGCAATAGCTTGATTAAGCTGAGGATGAACAAGGGTATTTAGTATAACAGATAGGGTGCTACATGCAGGTTTGGGATACCCTGCGGCCTAGTGTTTTGGCAGCAGGACAAAAACCAATTCAAAATGCAATAGCTTAATTAAAATGAGGCTGAACAAAGCTTATTTAGTATAACAGATAGGGTGACATGTGCTGGTTTGGGATGCCCATGTGGGCTGGTGTATTTAAAGCAGACAAAAAACAATTCAAAATGCAATAGCTGAATTAAAATGAGGCTGAACAACGCTTATTTAGTATAACAGATAGGGTGACATGTGCTGGTTTGGGATGCCCATGTGGGCTGGTGTATTTAAGCCAGACAAAAACCAATTCAAAATGCAATAGCTGAATTAAAATGAGGCTGAACAACGCTAATTTAGTATAACAGATAGGGTGCTACGTGCAGGTTTGGGATACCCTGCAGCCTGGTGTTTTTTTGACAGCAGGACAAAAAACAATTCAAAATGCAATAGCTTGATTAAGCTGAGGATGAACAACGCTTATTTAGTATAACAGATAGGGTGCTACGTGCAGGTTTGGGATACCCTGCGGCCTAGTGTTTTGGCAGCAGGACAAAAACCAATTCAAAATGCAATAGCTTGATTAAGCTGAGGATGAACAAGGGTATTTAGTATAACAGATAGGGTGCTACATGCAGGTTTGGGATACCCTGCGGCCTAGTGTTTTGGCAGCAGGACAAAAACCAATTCAAAATGCAATAGCTTAATTAAAATGAGGCTGAACAAAGCTTATTTAGTATAACAGATAGGGTGACATGTGCTGGTTTGGGATGCCCATGTGGGCTGGTGTATTTAAAGCAGACAAAAAACAATTCAAAATGCAATAGCTGAATTAAAATGAGGCTGAACAACGCTTATTTAGTATAACAGATAGGGTGACATGTGCTGGTTTGGGATGCCCATGTGGGCTGGTGTATTTAAGCCAGACAAAAACCAATTCAAAATGCAATAGCTGAATTAAAATGAGGCTGAACAACGCTAATTTAGTATAACAGGTAGGGTGCTACGTGCAGGTTTGGGATACCCTGCAGCCTGGTGTTTTTTTGACAGCAGGACAAAAAACAATTCAAAATGCAATAGCTTGATTAAGCTGAGGATGAACAACGCTTATTTAGTATAACAGATAGGGTGCTACGTGCAGGTTTGGGATACCCTGCGGCCTAGTGTTTTGGCAGCAGACCAAAAACCAATTCAAAATGCAATAGCTTGATTAAGCTGAGGATGAACAAGGGTATTTAGTATAACAGATAGGGTGCTACGTGCAGGTTTGGGGTACCCTGCGGCCTGGTGTTTTTTTGACAGCAGGACAAAAAACAATTCAAAATGCAATAGCTTGATTAAGCTGAGGATGAACAACGCTTATTTAGTATAACAGATAGGGTGCTACGTGCAGGTTTGGGATACCCTGCGGCCTAGTGTTTTGGCAGCAGACCAAAAACCAATTCAAAATGCAATAGCTTGATTAAGCTTATTTAGTATAGCAGATAGGGTGACGTGCTGTTTGGGATGCCCATGTGGGCTGGTGTATTTAAACCAGACAAAAAACAATTCAAAATGCAATAGCTTGATTAAAATGAGGCTGAACAAGCTTATTTAGTATAACAGATAGGGTGACATGTGCTGGTTTGGGATGCCCATGTGGGCTGGTGTATTTAAACCAGACAAAAACCAATTCAAAATGCAATAGCTTATTTAGTATAACAGATAGGGTGCTGGTTTGGGATGCCCATGGGGCCTGGTGTTTTTACAGGATGCACAAAACCAATTCAAAATGCAATATATTAACCCTTTAAATGCCAGCCACGTAAAATTTACGTGGTTGCCTCTCCGCCACTTAAGTGCCAGCCACGTAAATTTTACGTGCCTGGCATTCCCCAATCCCACAAAAAAAAGTTTTAAAAAAAGTCACTTACCTGACCCCTTGTTTGGTCCGGCCTGGTCTCCTCTTCAGCCAGCGGGGCTCCGATCGCCGATCGGGGCTTCTCCGGCTGCAGGGGAGGGCCCGGAATAGGGTGCCCCCCCCTTTCAGCAGCCGCCGGGATTGCCTGTGAAAAAAAAAAAAAAAAAAAATGACAGTTACTCACCTCCGCTCCCGCCGACTCCCGCCGCCTCTCCTCTTCATGGGGGGGGCTCCGATTACCCCCCCCCGGGTCTTCTGTCTTCTGGAGGGGGGCATAACAGCCCTCCCTCCGTCGCATCTTCCGATGGCGGCCGCCATCTTGGATTTTGACGTCACCGCCGGGTGTCATCGGGGCACCCGGCAGTTCTCCTCTCAGATGCCGGTGACGGCTGAGCGGAGAAGGAGGGAGGTAGGCGATCCTCCGATCGCCTGCCTCCCCCCTTCTCTGCCCAGCTGTCACCTGCATCAGATCGCCGCGGGACACTGCATCTGAACATCGGAGGTGAGTAAAGTTAAATTTTTTTTTTATTTTTTTTTAATAAACTATTACAAAAACCTGTGTGTGTGTTTATTTTTTATACTGTTAACCCTTTGTGAACTGGTAAGGGGTCCATGTGACCCCTTATACCAGTTCACAGGGCTCAGGGGTCTGGCAAGTCACCTGCGCAAGCGGGTGGCTTGCCATTAACCCCTGGCACCCCCATTACCTGCCTCCCCAAAGGCCAGGGGGGGGCAGAAGAGCCCGGGCCCACATAAGCTATGTGGGCTCGTAGGCTGCAGGGTGGGGGGGCCACAAAAGCTGGCCCCCCCACTCTGTGCCTACAAGCCCCCATAGCTGGTCCCGGGCTGGTTACTGTGGGTAAGGGGGACCCCACGTCATTTTTTTTTTTTTATTTTTAAGGGTTTTTAACCCTTAAAAATCAAAAAAAAAATGTGGTCCCCCCCCTGGGGGGGGGGACCCTATGTTATTTTTTTTTTTTGATTAACCCTTTGTGTTCTGTCATCCAGCAGCTATAAAAGGCTTCTAGCAAGTGAGCAGAAGCCAGTGATCGCCGAGGGACAGAGTGCTCCAGGATGGATGGGAGGTGAGTACAGTGTAAAAAAAAAATAAAAATTAATAAAATATTTTTTTTCTCTGCTTGTGTCTGTGTGATTATTTACTTTTAACCCCTTGTGAACTGGTAAGGGGTCCATGACCCCTATACCAGTTCACAAGGCTGGGGGGATGGCAAGCCACCTGCGCAAGCGGGTGGCTTGCCATTAACCCCTGGCACCCCCATTACCTGCCTCCCCAAAGGCCAGGGGGGGGCAGAAGAGCCCGGGCCCACATAGGCTATGTGGGCTCGTAGGCTGCAGGGTGGGGGGGCCACAAAAGCTGGCCCCCCCACTCTGTGCCTACAAGCCCCCATAGCTGGTCCCGGGCTGGTTACTTTGGGTAAGGGGGACCCCACGTCAATTTTTTTTTTGATTTTTAAGGGTTTTTAACCCTTAAAAATCAAAAAAAAAATGGGGTCTCCCTCCCCTGGGAGGGGGGACCCTATGTCATTTTTTTTCTCGATTTAACCCTTTGTAGTGTGGATGGTATTTGTATTTTTTTTGTGAATGTTATAAAATACTTGTTTCAGTTAGAGGGGTCTCCTGGGCAGGAACAGGGGGCTACCGATAAATATGTGGTACCGTTCTAATCGGTAGAAATGGGGCTTTCACATGCAATATGATTTTCCTTAATAAAATACATTTTTTATTTAAAATAAAGGAGTCAATTTTCTAAAAAAAATTTTTATTTATTTATTTATTTTTTTTACTTAATAATATTGTAAAAAAAAAAAAATTTACAAACAAGACATTTCATGTTAAAGCCTAAACTCTGCTGCAAAAAAATATATATATAATTTTCCTGAAAGTTCCAGCAAAAATGGCGCAAAACATGACGCAAAATGGGGGAAAATGGCCTGTCAACAGAGGGTGACAAAATCTCAAGTAGGCTGGCAATTAAAAGGGTTAAAAGTAGCTATGCATGTTGGGTATTGTTCTGTTCGGGGGACCTTGCGCTTTCAGACTTAGCTTGTTTTTTCTGGTTTGCATATTTATATTTTAGGAAAAGGTGTTTTTTATTCAGCTTTTTTATAAATTTTTTAGGGAAACCCTGCGCAACCAAAGAATTCTTTGAGGTAATAATTCCAGAAAGATGAGCCCACTAGAACAAGCTGGGTACCCTTAGAAAGCTTAACATGTGTACTTTCAGGGAATATATGGTTTATGGGGGATATTCCAAATGTAAAGGGTTGTTTTGGTTGAAAAATCGCAAGGTGCGCACTTTGTCTGCAGAGCTGAAATTTTCAAGTAAAATTACCGTTACGCACATGCTTTACTTTGGGGTGTTTGGCAACTCTTCCCTTGACAGTAGCTATGCATGTTGGGTATTGTTCTGTTCGGGGGATGTTGCGTTTTCAGATTAAACTTGTTTTTTCTTGTTTACTTCTTGTTTTTTTAGGAAAATGTGGCTTTGATTCTGCTTTTTTATCCTTTTTTTAGGGAAACTCTTTGCAACCAAAGAATCCATTGAGGGATTACTTCCAGAAAACTATGGCCACATCAACAAGCCTGGTATGCCTAGAAAGCTTGAGGTGTGTACTTCCAGAGAATATATAGTTTGTGGGGGGTATTTCAAATGTAAAGGGTTGTTTTTCTGGAAAAACTGCAAGGTGCGCCTATTGCATAGCATAGTTGTATTTTTTCTGAAAATCCCCTAAAGCGCTGTTTCAGTTTGGGGGAGTCTCCTGGGCAGGAAAGGGTGTCTACCTATACATATGTGGTACCGCTGTAACCGGGAGAAATTGGGATTTCACACGCAATAAGATTTCATTGACAAACTTACATTTTTTATTACAAAAAAAACTACAATATGTAAACATTTTTTTTTTTTTTTTTTTTTGCACATATTTCACCCAAAAATATTAAGAATACACCTAACAAATGACAAACAAGACATTTCATGTTAAAGCCCAGACTCTGCTGAAAAAAACAATATATCATTTTCCTGGGAAATCCCTGGAAATCCCTTCAAAAATCACATTTGAACATGGGGAGCGCAAAATAGTGCAAAATGGTCTGGCAACAGAGTGTGACAAAAACTCCAGGTAGGCTGGCACTTAAAGGGTTAATAAAACAGAGCCTTTGGAAGCTGATTTAGTATAACAGATAGGGTCAAATGCGCTGAAATAGTATGCACATGTGGGCTGGGATTTTTACAGCAGACACAAAAAAATTTAAACTAATCGAGTTATAAGAAATGCTTGTGTGTAACAGATAGGGTTAAATATGCCACTGCCAACATGGCATGCACAGTGGCAAGGAATTTTTACAGCACAAACAAAAGCAATTTAAAACTGATCTGGCAAATGAAGTGAAATGAAAATAAAAAAAAGCTTTCCCTGTCACTTTCTCCGCTGTCCCTGCCTCGATCTTTCCCGATTTTTCCCTATCTTTCCCTATCTTTCCCTGGTTCTGTCTGGCACTCTGTGGGTCTCCCTGACTCTCTCTTAGTCTCTCCCTGTCTCTAAACAGCTCCGTTGTGGCCGCAATACAAGGCTGAAATGCGCACCAGCAAGATGGCCGCCGTTTATATAGCGCTGTGACGTTACCGGGGCTCCTGGCTGCTGATAGGCTGCATGTGACCTTCCCATGATAACTTGCCCCAGGGGATATGTCCAGACATGTCCATCCACCATTTTACAATGCCTGTAATTGAAGTAAATGGAGTTTAAAGGAAAACTTCGATCGATCGAATCGCGGGGAAATTCGGATTAGTTCAGAATCGAATATTTCCTGAAATTCGGAACGAAATTCGATCGATTCTCTCATCCCTAGTGTGGAAGAGCACCAAACCTGTGCCAAGGAGTATAAGGTCTAGTAAAAAGGCAAGGTCAAGGCCAGTCTTTTGGCATCTGTGCCATGTGTTACCAGCCCCTAAGCCTGGTGCACTGAGCTAGCTTTTCCCAAGCAAGATGGGCCACACCTTGTAACATTACACTAACACATGTCTTGTTTCATTCATAAAAAGCATACAGGCATGTGTCTGGAAAAACATGTGCTTCATACCTTTTACACCTGCTACAGGCAGGAGTACAAGGTATGATTAAAAACTAGTAAGGAAAGAAACAAAATGCAGTCACATGCACTTGATACACATACAAGTTATATTAGGCAGGATCAACACAAACAACAATGGGGATGTTAATGCTGTAATGTTTTTATTGCATCAAAGCTAATTGTGTCTTTGTTGTCAGGTAAGGCTTCTAGCGGGCTGCCTGGTGTGTGCATAGGGTTCAGTTATACGATTGTAAAAGTAATACATTGTCTTTGGTGGTTATGCAGCTTTCTAGAATATCTCTAACATGTCATGTGCTGTGCTTATATCATTTCAACTTACACATGAGGATCAGAAAATGTTATAAAATTGTATATGTTTAATCATCACCAATAGGAAAAATTGGATCCAATATATAAGGGTGGTTCAGAATGGCAGAAACCTAAAACTGCCAATCAATGTAAGATATTACTGCATATTGCTGAATGGAAATACATAGGTTTAGTATTGGCAAGCCACTTTGAGCATGCTAAAGTAGCTGGTAAAGGGCCCATATTTATGCAATAATGTTTTTCTTTTAACACGTGAATTCTATGGGGTTTGTTGTATATCAGGCTCCAGGAACATTTGGACCCATACAACCTAAGCCCCCAGTAACATATATGTCATGGCTGGGCCCCTAGTTTGAACTTGGTTTACTTAGATCTGGGCCCCATATCCTATAAAGCAATCAAGGAGCCCCTAGTTTGAGCTTCAGTTTCCTATATATTACAAACACAGATGCAAGCCTGGTTGCCTTGGGCCTAATTTAATTTAGGTGCCCAGGTCCTATAGTCACATATAGGTTATGTTTGGACCCTAGATTGTCTGGGTCCCACATAGCCTAATAATAACTGAATAATAATATAACCTAATAAAGTGATGTCTGAGCTTCTAGTTTGAACTTCAGTGATATGTATTAAGGAGTCTCGGGCCCTTATTTAAGAAGGGATAGCGTCAGGTAGTGGCTGGTAAATGAGAGGTAGCGACAGGTAGCGACTGGTGAACTCCGGACACGGCACGCAATTACACATTTATCAAGCAGAATCGACTGGGGTAGCACCATGTAGCATATGATTCATCATTTTTACAGCCTCAGCAAACAGCGCCGGCGTTCAGCCTTGCACAGCGCCAGGTATGACCTCTCGCTACCTGTCGCTCTCCCAGACATTTCAATGGGCGATCCTTTTCTTCTCTTTAAACGGGATTTTGTTTATTTTAATTTTGTTTTTAAAATCACAAATAATTCCGTGACCTCTTCTGGCATTGAAAAAGCTGTTTTTTCACAATTTTTTCATGTTTTATATATTTCTTCAGAAATGACATTACAGGTCTGCCATTAAAGTGTTCATGTTACAATGTTGCTACAATGTAGTTCCATATGTTTTTGCTTTGTTACTGGTGGATACATGCTGAAAAACAGACTTTAAACACACAGCTTCCTGCGCTCTAGGCTTCAAACAAGCATTTTTCAGTGCCAAAGATTTGTGAGGCTGTTTTTTTGCTGAATATGGTGTATGGAGTCGGTCGCTATGACCAGTCGCTAACATGCGCTCCCATACAGCGCTGTACTGATCAAATAGCGACTCCTCACAATGTATTCAACATCACTGCGCAGCGACGCTATAAACTAGAGACTCAAGGCCGAGCACAGTGACTACTAGTGGGCGCTCTGAAAATGCCTGCTACAGACACTCATCTGTTGCTAACTGGCGTTAGTGATGAATCAGCCTGCCCGAGTCAGAGCACAGCGGTGGGTGCGGCAGCACATACACACCATCATGATATTAGTCATTAACCAAAAGCAACAATTGTGTGGTATAAGTATTGAGGGCAAAGCAACTATCAGGACTGCCCAACCAGGGTCTGGGCCTCCTCCACTGCAGGGCCCCTTGGGCCCCTACTGCAGTTTTGGCCATTGTGATGGCAGTCCTATTAAATTCACATATAGTTTAAATTTAAACTTAGGAGGTAATTTAAGAAACAATTTGCTGACATCTGCCATGCATCTGCCAGGTTTACACAATTGCCAAGTGAAATTTTGCATGTTCCGCCAGCGATGTCCGTGTTTTTGGATTTAGTCCTACTTCAGTTTGGCTCGCCAAATGCTGGCGAACACTTTCGTATTTGCCACCTTTTAGCGGCGAACCCAAAGGAATCAATATTATTTATTGTCACTTTAGGTTTTTTTAGCATTAGAAAGTTACCCAGTATGTGAAAAACAACTAATAATAATGTTTTTACATGACTTGACTTTATATATATATATGCTTAATTCTTTTCAAAGAACCCAGACACTTCCAAGATACCTTACATATATATTCTGAGACACATCCAATGGTGATATATGCTATAAAAGTGTGTTTTCAGCAAGAGATCATTTTTTGCTAATTCTGCCACAGCAGAACCCCTTTTTATTGTAAATACCTGTCAATCAAAATCTGTGTTCACTGGTTAGCTGCAGTAAGTTTTACTTATTCACTGGTCTGTCACATGTGAGTTGCGTGTCCGGCGAACATACTTTTATGTCAAGTAAAGAACGGTAGCGAACATAGTAAATAACCCCCTTCATATTAAAGTAAAAATTATTATTTAAAATAATATATTTATAATATATTTATAAAAATATAATTTTTATACACAAAAAACATGTAAACAAGTTAAAATAATGTACTGAAATTAAAACTGAACTTTGGTTTGAAAAATCCTGGCAAATGTAAGATTCAGTGATGCGCTTCATGACAGCTCTACTGTGTCCTGTGCCATTAAAAAATAAAAAAAATAAAAATAGCTGGCAACTGTGTGCGTAAGGCTTAACACACACTAAATGATATGGTTTTACATCAGTGTTTGAGCAAGTCAGGGAGAAAATAGTCCATTTAGTAAATCAGTTTTGTCTTTTATGCTCACTGGCACCGCTTTTGCATACGATGCCCTAGTTGCAAAAAGGAGGGACAGCAAATGCATTGGTACTTAATTTTCCTTTTTTCCTACACCAGTAATCAGAATACTTGAATTAAAGCGGACCTTCACTCTGAATAAGAGTCTATCTTATATGTTTCCCACACCCTGTACATACAGATTGGCCACATTAAAAATCATCCTACCTGCATCTACTGCATGTTATGAGCCTTTAAACATCCAAGATGGCGGCTTATGGAAGCCGCCATCTTAACAGGCAGCCTGCAAACAGGAAGTGCCTCCTGACTGTGCTGCTCTGCATTCTGGGACTGCTGGCCTTTACCTGACCCCAGCTCTGCTCTGTCTGAGCAAAGCACAGCTATAACCCGCCCCCCTGTACCTTATCCTACTCTCCTCTCCTCAGTAAGTGTGATGCTTTAGAGTCAAGATGGCGGCACCCGTGTCCTAAATTCCTGAACAGAGTTGCAGCCCAGTGGGGGAAAGAATAATAAGTTAGTGACTAAAAACATAAAATATATTAATTTTAGATGCTGGAGAACCGTTTTTTAAGAGTTTGGGCTTTTCATGAAATCACGCTGAAGGTCCGGTTTAAGGATTTTCACAAAAATGACTGGTGGTCCAGCGCAGGGTGGGTGAGGCATACTGATTGCTGATGCCCCTTTGCACATACCACCTGCTGCTACCCTGGTCTCGGACAACATCATACTTTCCATTCTTCATTCCTTGTCAGGTTGTGGCCCCACATGACTGGTCGCCGGCGGCCAATCACTAAGGATCTGTCTGAGCTGCCAATGCAGTTGGCAACTGGATAGCCAAGAGCAGAGTTCTTGGAACCAGGAAGTGGTAAAGATGGGGCTTTTCAAGAAGCAATCTTTATGCCTTTGCCGGACCAACGTTATTTTCTAAACCCCACCCATTAACCCCCTCACATTCTCAGTAAAATCTACTGAAAATATCACAAAAAATATTTATTGCAGATCTTGAATCAAATGTCATGCAAGTAAAGTGAGTTTCTGAAATTCTTTCTAACCCCTTTAGTGACACAGTTACATTTAGCATAGCAGGGGGAGAATCTTTGTGAGAAATTACATGAACAGAGCATATGCACTGACAACAAATGCCCACTTCAGTTTTTGTGCTCAGCACTCACACACAAACAGATCAGTAAGAGGGCAGCACAGTTTCCTTTCTTACTAAACATCGTACTGAACATGCTCTGGATAATGAAAACTGTAAAAGAGTTAGGGCCTTATTTAAGAAGTGCAAACGTTAATTTTAATAGGTCTTTAGAATTTTTATTGCTAGTTCTTATATTTGGATATATTCATCATTTAAATCCACACAGGCGTTGCTGTCCAGTCACCAGCACAATCTTGCCCCCACCAGGCGCAAGGAGGGTCCAGCAGCATGGGCCGATGCTAGAGCTGTGATATGATGTGTGCCATTAACCATATGTATGTATCTATTACCAGGTACCTGTGTTACTCCCAGTTTACAGTTGCCACTCATAGCCGTAGAGGCATTCTTAGACCCACTCAATCATACTTTGGTCAGAGCACCGCATTTTCTTCCCCTGTTAATGTAACAATAGCAAGCCTACTCAATCCACAAGTTGGTTTTCTCCTTTCATTGCTGCTTGGACATTCTTGGACCATTTGTCACCCCGCATTAGCTATATGGTCCATTGTTTAGTTTATGTTACCTAAAAAAATCACTGTCTAAAAATATGTGGTTGAACCTCCCCCAGTTGGTATTGGCCACTTCAATCACTAACTTATTGATCTTGTCAAGTAGGGCTGTAGTATATTTTTGTGTGTTTGTGATCTAATACTATGGTGTTTTGGTTTCATGCATCCACAGGTAGTTGTGATTCCTAATCTCAAATTAAGAAATGGTCCCCCGTTCTGCATACCCCAACTACATTTTTAGGCCATTCTGCTAAAGATCATTGTCGAACATAAATCACTTGGATATATTTTACTTAGGTGTAGACATGTAAAACTTATATTTTGTTTGATTTTCCCACATCAAACAAAATATAAGAGAATGTCAAGAGCATCACAGGCTATGGCAGTTTGTACTCAAGGAAGATGCTTCTGGAGCTGCAGCAGAAGATGCAGGGTGGGGCCAAGAATGATGCTGCTGCTGTGCAGCATTTCTGGTTAGCCACGTTGGCCTAAATTTTTTGTGCTTCCAAAACGTATAAATATTTATTTTCTAAACATGTCTGTTACTAGTTTTTTTTCTGATAGTATTTTATGTGTACAAACATGTATCTATGTTTAACCCTTTAAGTAACAGCCTACCTGGAGATTTGTCACCTTTTTTTTCCAGACCAATTATCACTATTTTGTGCTACGCATGTTCAAATGTGATTTCCAGGGATTTCCCAGGAAAATTACATATTGTTTATTTCCAGCATAGTCTGGGCTTTAACATGAAATGTCTTGTTTGTCTATGTTTATTTTTTTCGGTGTATTTAGTGTTTTTTTGTAATAAAAAAATGTAAGTTCGTCAATAAAATCTTATTGCATGTGAAATCCCAAGTTCTCCCGGTTACAGCGGTACCACATATGTATAGGTAGACACCCTTTCCTGCCCAAACTGAAACAGCGCTTTAGGGGATTTTCAGATAAAATACAACTATGCTATGCGCTATGCGCACCTTGCAGTTTTTCAATAAAAACAACCCTTTACATTTGAAATACCCCCAACAAACGATATATTCTCTGGAAGTACACATCTCAAGCTTTCTAGGCGTACCAGGCTTGTTGATTTTGCCACAGTTTTCTGGAAGTAATCCCTCAATGTATTCTTTAGCTGCAAAGAGTTTCACAAAAAAAACGATAAAAAAGCAGAATCAAAGCCACATTTTCCTAAAAAAAACTATACACAAACAAGAAAAAACAAGTTAAATCTGAAAAAGCAACATCCCCCGAACAGAACAATACCCAACATGTATAGCTACTGTCGAGGGAAGAGTTGCCAAAGACCCCAATGTAAAGCATATGCGTAACAGTAATTTTACTTGAAAATTTCAGCTCTGCAAAGTGCGCACCTTGCGATTTTACAACCAAAACCACCCTTTACATTTGGAATACCCCCCCACAAACCATATATTCCCTGAAAGTACACACGTTAAGCTTTCCAAGCGTACCCAGCTTGTTGTAGTGGGCTCATCTTTCTGAAAGTAATCCCTCAAAGAATTCTTTGGTTGCGCAGGGTTTCCCTAAAAAATGTATATATAAGCTGAATAAAAAACACCTTTTTCTAAAATTTCAATATGGAAACAAGAAAAAACAAGCTAAAATCTGAAAGCGCAAGGTCTCCCGAACAGAACAATACCCAACATGCATATCTACTTTTAACCCTTTTAATTGCCAGCCTACTTGAGATTTTGTCACCCTCTGTTGATAGGTCATTTTTCCCCATTTTGCGCCATGTTTTGGGCCATTGGGAATTTCCAGGAAAATTATATATATTTTTTTTTTGCAGCAGAGTTTAGACTTTAACATGAAATGTCTTGTTTGTAATGTTTATTCTGTTTTTTTACAATATTATTAAGTAAAAAAAAACAAAACAAAAACAATTTTAGAAAATTCTCTCCTTTATTTTAAATAAAAAATTGATTTTATTAAAGCAAACCATATTGAATGTGAAAGCCTCATTTCTACTGATTAGAGCCCCCCGTTCCTGCCCTGGGGACCCCCCCAAACTGAAACGAGTACTTTATAACATTTACAAATAAAATACAACTACCATTGCTGTGACAACCATTAATACATGAGTATAAATATAGTTGATGTTTGTTGGGGTTGTGTCCACAAATACACGTAGTTTCTACATGCTTGGCACTCAACGGTAGGAGAAGCAACCACGTAGAAACTACGTGCTTGGCATTTAAGGGGTTAAGGCAAAAAAAGTTTGACGCTACATACATGTTAATGACATGAGACAGGTTAGTGTGCGCAAAATCAAAATTAAATTGCCTAAAATCAGGTACAAGTGCAATATATACATTAAACAAAAATTTACATTAACTCCTCTTCACCCACTCAGCCACTGAGGAGTGTGCATGGCTTGGGAATAGACATTCACATGTGAATGATTTGGTGGTGGATTTATTTCAGTCTGTTGAGTGTTGTGTTTTGCACTTTTGATGGTCCAAACAGTGTGAGAAAACACATTTTGCTGTTGCACATGGGGGTCTAGGACCTTCAGCAAGTCTATCATTGATGACTGTCTTGTAAAACCACCATAATTTGGCCATGTTGCTCCTGTGTTTCCGGACAGCCTCCTGTGCCCCAGGATAGAGGTCAATGGTGGCTGTCAAATTCAATATAGAAAACATAACTAAACAACATGCCTTGGATTTGTATTTGTGGACACAACCCCAACAAACATCAACTATATTTATACTCATGTATTAATGGTTGTCGCAGCTATGGTGTCTCAGTCATACACATGTCAGTTACTGTTTAAATATTTATCTTGTAAAAAATAACACTAGCTAGTGTTGATTTTTTGCATTGTGTCTGGACGTGGGCCTGGTGGTACTCAATGCACAACCAGCTACACATTTAGACCTCGGGATCTGTTGCTCACAATACTCAGTCCAGGAGGGCAGGTGCACACTTACCTGCCTTCAAACAGATCCTTGAGACTGCGATGGGGAGTGCAATAGCTCCATCTTCTGCTAACCTGTTTGTTGGATTCTTAGAGGAACGCTATATTTTTCCCTCACCCCTATATATAGAACATATCAGGTATTGGGGACGATACATTGATGATGTCATCACGGTATGGCATGGAGACAGAGAGTCTTTGGATATGTTCATAGAACACATAAATTCTGTTTTTCCAACGATCACTTTTAACCCTGAGATATCTGATACCCACGTGACCTTCCTTGATGTGACAATTTCTAAAGAGGATGAAGGAACAATCACCACGGGTCTCTATACGAAACCCACAGACAGGAACACGCTGCTGAGATTTGACAGCGCACACCCTAGACCCTTGGTCAATAGTTTACCAATATCACATTTTTTGAGGGTATATAGGGTGAATACCAAGCCCGACACCCGCGAGGAACAATTACAACGTATGTTTGAAAAATTTTATACACGAGGCTATCCAGAAGAATTATTGATTCAGGCCCAATGCCGTGCAGAGCAAATATGGCTAGGTGAAGAGAGACCAAGGCCTCCTAGGGAAGAGAGAGTTCCCTTTATGGTGACGTACAACCAAGCGGCTCCAACGATTGAACGAGTCATGAATAGATACAGAAGTATATTGACCTCAGACAAAACCCTGTGCCCCCTGGTGAAGAAACCACTCATGAAAGTGTACAAACGGAGTAAAAACCACAGAGACTCCCTAGTGAGGGCTGACCCAGTGGAGAAATATAGGAAACCACCTGTCAAGATATCCCCCCGTACAGGTTGCTTCAGATGCAACTCATGTAATGTGTGTAATTCACTTATCTTGGGTCCGGAATTTACTCACCCCCACACCGGGAGACGATATAAGGTCCGGGGTACCTATTCTTGTCTTACAGACTATTGTGTTTACCTTCTCAAGTGCCCCTGTGGCCTGCTTTATGTAGGAAAAACTATAGGGGTATTTAAGAAAAGATTTCAACAACATCGTAGTGATGTAAGGGTCAGCATGAAGAAACACCAGGATGGAGAGTCTTTGGACTACGATAAACCTGTAGCTATTCATTTTGTAAGACACAAACACCAGATATCAGAGCTCCGCGGTATGGTCATAGAACAGGTTGAACGACCACATCGCGGCGGAGACCGCCATCTTCGACTATTACAACGTGAGACCTATTTGATTCATGAACTGGATACGGTCCAACCAAGAGGTCTAAATACCTCTTTTGGCTTCTCTTGTTTTCTTACACAGCGTTGACTTATATGTGATATAAATTAGTATCTGTACCACTACTACTGTCTGCTCATCTTGTTTCTCTCTATTAGAGATGAGCGAACTTTTGAAAAGTTCGATTCGGCCGATTCGCCGAATTTCACAAAGAAATTCGGGTTCGGCCGAATCGAACTTTTACGAAGTTTCCCATCATAAATGCCGGCATGGTGGGAGCCGGCCGGCGGGCCGGTAAAGCCGGCCGGCCCGCTCCCACCATGCCGGCATTTAAAGAACAAAAAAAAAAAAAAGCATTTTTGCCGGCATGGTGGGAGCGGGCCGGCCCGCTCCGCTGTCAACGGAACCGGCCGGCCCGCTGCCACCATGCCGGCATTTAAAAAAAAAGCAAACACTTACCTGCAGGTCCGGAGCGTGGAGGCCGGCGCCGCTCTCAGCTGTCATCTGAGGGCGCGTCATCTGAGGGCGCGGGTGCTTTTTTTTTAAATGCCGGCATGGTGGGAGCCGGCCGGCCCGCTCCCACCATGCCGGCAAAAATGCTTTTTTTTTTTTTTTTTTTTTTTTAAATGCCGGCATGGTGGGAGCGGGCCGGCCGGCTTTACCGGCCCGCCGGCCGGCTCCGCTGTCAGCGCGGAACCGGCCGGCCCGCTCCCACCATGCCGGCATTTTTTTTTTTTATTTCTGGAAAAATTCGATCGGCACGAACCACAAAATATTCGGGTTCGTGCCGAATCGAATATTTCCTGAAATTCGGAGCGAATTCCGGTTCGTCCGAACCGGTTCGCTCATCTCTACTCTCTATCATCTTTTTTCTCTCTGTTCTCTTTTGTCTCTTCTCCTCATTTCCTCCACCTGTCTTTCCTTTTCTTTTTTCTCTCTTCCTCTTCTTTTGCTTCCTTTTTCTCTTTTTTCTCTTTTCTCTTTTCTTTTTCTTCTTTCTCCATGCTTTGTTCTTTATTTTTCTTTCTCTTTTCGTTAGCTTATCTCCTTTTCCTTGTTTTTTCCCTATTCTTGGGTTCTTCCTGCTTCTTTCTTCTTTTTCTTTCTCTTTTTTCTGTTTCTATACCTTGCCCTTTTTCTCTTTTTTTCTCTTTTTCTTTCTCTTTCTCTTTCTTTTTCTTTTTCTTTTCCTTGTACTTACCTTGCCCTCTTCCTCTCTTGCTCTTCCTTTATCCTTATCTCTTCTTTCGCTTCCCACTACCTCCCCTTATCCCATTTTTGTTAACTCTTGTTTGTTTAGTGTGTCTCTCTTTACTGTCCTTCTCTGGTCATGTTTGTCTTGTTCTTCTCCTTTTGCTCTCCTGTTCTCTATCTTGTCTCTCTTTTGGTATGTGGCTCCTTGTTTGGGTCCCCTTTATTTATTTCTAGGCTCTATTTCCCCCTCTGTTTACCCTGTTGGTCCAGGCTGTCCCTGTCTGCTGCCTTTCTTTGGCATGTTTCTCTCTTCCTCCTTAACTTCACTTCCCCTCCTGTTTACTCCAGTCTGTCCCTCTCTGCTGACTCTCTCTGGTCATGTTTCTCTCCTTTTTTTGATTATTTCTTTTGCTCTCCTACTCTTTCTTTCGTCTGTCTCTTTCTGTCATGTGGCTCTCTGTTTAGATCCCCTTAATTCATTTCTAAGCTTCATTTCCCCTTTTTCCACCACTCAGCTCATTCCCCTCTATTTCCCTCTTTCTCCCATGGTTTTGGCCATATGTTAGCGCTTTCAGGCCTTTATTATGTTTGCTTAATGTTCACCTGGCCGGGAGCTTCTTGCTCTCACCGCCGGCCAGGAGAGATGAGGCGCAGGGTCACTGGATGAGACGCCACTGACATGGTTTCCATGCCAGCGCACGCCCTGAAATGGTGATGTCTGCCCCTGCGAGCTGGAAGACTGACGGCAGGCGCGGCCTATCAGGTCGCTCCTGCCGCCCTGTCACCAGTTACTGGGCAGACTTCAGAGCCCAGCGTCATTTCTCCTTCCCTGGGCAGGCAGGGACTGTCGCCGGTCACTTAGTGTGATCGGCTTCCGGCGGTGACGGAGCTGTGCCCTCTGTGGCGCGCTCCGACGGGGCTAGGTGAGTCTTTCATGATGTTTACCAGTTTATTGTTGTGTGGCACTCTGACCCGCTGACGTCACATGACATCAGGCGGGAATTACAGGTTAACAGCCTCTGCTCTTTATAAGGCCAGCTGCTTCTTTGCAATGGTTGTTTGTCTGCCCTGAGGAAGGGGGTTTACTGCACCCCCGAAACGTTGGCTTATTGGACATCAGTTGCTATCATCAATCTGCGCTTTTGGACTTTGATGTAATGTAATGGTCTCATTGGACCTCATTATCTTGTATGCCTTTTAATACAAGCTTATTTACCTAACTTACGGTGTGCTGGCCCTTTGTCTCATTGCTCACAATACTGTGACATTAACGCTAGGGATGAGCGAATCGATCCGGACGAACCCGGATTCGTTCTGAATTTCATGAAAAATTCAATTCTGAACGAATCCGAATTTCCCCGCGATTCGATCGATCAAAGTTTTCCTTTAAACTCCATGTATTTCAATTACAGGCATTCTAAAATGGTGGAAGCACATGTCCGGACATATTCCCTGGGGCAAGGTATCATGGGAAAGTCACATGCAGCCTATCAGCAGCCAGGAAGCCCGGTGACGTCACCATGCTATATAAAGCGGCGGCCATCTTCCTTGTGCGCATTTCAGCTTTCTATTGCGGCCAGAGCACAGCTGGTTACAGACAGGGACAGAGAGTTAGAGATAGGTAGGGAGAGTCAGAGAGGCAGACAGAGAGGTAGACAGAGCCAGGGAAAGATAGTGAAAGGGAAAAACCGTAACGATCCAGGCAGGGACAGCATTGAAGTGACAGGGACATTTTAATTTTATTTTCATTAGCCAGTTCAGTTTTCAATTCAGTTTCAGTTCTTTGTGCTGTAAATCTGCCTTGCCACTGTGCATCCCATCTATGCAGTGGCTTAGTTACACACAAGCATTTCTAAACACTGGATTAGTTTTAATTTAGTTTTAATATTTTTTGGTCTGCTTTAAATACACCAGCCCACATGGGAATCCCAAACCTGCACTTAGCACCCTATCTGTTATACTAAATACATTTGTTCATCCTCAGCTTAATCAAACTTTTGCATTTTGAATTGGTTTTTGTCCTGCTTTAAATACACCATCCCACATGGGCATCCCAAACCTGCACTTAGCACCCTATCTGTTATACTAAATACGTTTGTTCATCCTCAGCTTAATCAAACTATTGCATTTTGAATTCGTTTTTGTCCTGCTGCCAAAACACTAGGTCGCAGGGTATCCCAAACCTGCACGTAGCAGCCTACCTGTTATACAAAATATGCTTGTTGCTCCTCAGCTTAATCAAACTATTGCATTTTGAATTGGTTTTTGTCCTGCTGCCAAAACAATAGGCCGCAGGGTATCCCAAACCTGCACGTAGCAGCCTACCTGTTATACAAAATACGCTTGTTGCTCCTCAGCTTAATCAAACTATTGCATTTTGCATTGGTTTTTGTCCTGCTGCCAAAACACTAGGCCGCAGGGTATCCCAAACCTGCACGTAGCAGCCTATCTGTTATACAAAATACACTTGTTGCTCCTCAGCTTAATCAAACTATTGCATTTTGAATTGGTTTTGTCCAGCTGCCAAAACACTAGGCCGCAGTGTATCCCATACCTGCACTTAGCAGCCTATCTGTTATACTAAATACGCTTGTTGATCCTCAGCTTAATAAACTATTGCATTTTGAATTGGTTTTTGTCCTGCTGCCAAAACACTAGGCCTCAGGGTATCCCAAACCTGCACTTATTAGCCTATCTGTTATACTAAATACGCTTGTTGCTTCTCAGCTTAATCAAACTATTGCATTTTGAATTGGTTTTGTCCTGCTTTAAATACACCAGCCCACATGGGCATCCCAAACCTGCACTTAGCACCCTATCTGTTATACTAAATAAGTTTGTTCATCCTCAGCTTAATCAAACTATTGCATTTTGAATAGGTTTTTGTCCTGCTGCCAAAACACTAGGCCGCAGGGTATCCCAAACCTGCATGTAGCAGCCTATCTGTTATACAAAATACGCTTGTTGCTCCTCAGCTTAATCAAGCTATTGCATTTTAAATTGTTTTTTGTCCTGCTGCCAAAACACTAGGCCGCAGGGTATCCCACACCTGCACGTAGCAGCCTATCTGTTATACAAAATACGCTTGTTGCTCCTCAGCTTAATCAAGCTATTGCATTTTGAATTGGTTTTTGTCCTGCTGCCAAAACACTAGGCCGCAGGGTATCCCAAACCTGCACTTATTAGCCTATCTGTTATACAAAATACGCTTGTTGCTCCTCAGCTTAATCAAACTATTGCATTTTGAATTGGTTTTTGTCCTGCTGCCAAAACACTAGGCCGCAGGGTATCCCAAACTTGCACTTAGCAGCCTATCTGTTATACTAAATACACTTGTTGATCCTCAGTTTAATCAAACTATTGCATTTTGATTTGGTTTTTGTCCTGCTGCCAAAACACTAGGCCGCAGGGTATCCCAAACCTGCACTTAGCAGCCTATCTGGTATACAAAATACGCTTGTTGCTCCTCAGCTTAATCAAACTATTGCATTTTGAATTGGTTTTTGTCCTGCTGCCAAAACACTAGGCTGCAGGGTATCCCAAACCTGCACGCAGCAGCCTATCTGTTATAAAAAAAAAGCTTGTTGCTCCTCAGCTTAATCAAACTATTGCATTTTGAATTGGTTTTTGTCCTGCTGCCAAAACACTAGGCCGCAGGGTATCCCAAACCTGCATTTAGCAGCCTATCTGTTATACTAAATATACTTGTTGATCCTCAGCTTAATCAAACTATTGCATTTTGAATTGGTTTTGTCCAGCTGCCAAAACACTAGGCCGCAGGGTATCCCATACCTGCACTTAGCAGCCTATCTGTTATACTAAATACGCTTGTTGATCCTCAGCTTAATCAAACTATTGTATTTTGATTTGGTTTTTGTCCTGCTGCCAAAACACTAGGCCGCAGGGTATCCCAAACCTGCACTTAGCACCCTATCTGTTATACTAAATACGCTTGTGTATCCCAGCTTAATCAAACTATTGCATTTTGAATTGGTTTTTGTCTTGCTGCCAAAACACTAGGCCGCAGGGTATCCCAAACCTGCACGTAGCAGCCTATCTGTTATACAAAATACGCTTGTTGCTCCTCAGCTTAATCAAACTATTGCATTTTGAATTGGTTTTGTCCTGCTTTAAATACACCAGCCCACATGGGCATCCCAAACCTGCACTTAGCACCCTATCTGTTATACTAAATAAGTTTGTTCATCCTCAGCTTAATCAAACTATTGCATTTTGAATTGGTTTTTGTCCTGCTGCCAAAACACTAGGCCGCAGGGTATCCCAAACCTGCACGTAGCAGCCTATCTGGTATACAAAATATGCTTGTTGCTCCTCAGCTTAATCAAACTATTGCATTTTAAATTGTTTTTTGTCCTGCTGCCAAAACACTAGGCCACAGGGTATCCCAAACCTGCACGTAGCAGCCTATCTATTATACAAAATACGCTTGTTGCTCCTCAGCTTAATCAAACTATTGCATTTTGAATTGGTTTTTGTCCTGCTGCCAAAACACTAGGCCGCAGGGTATCCCAAACCTGCACTTAGCAGCCTATCTGTTATACTAAATATGCTTGTTGCTCCTCAGCTTAATCAAACTATTGCATTTTGAATTGTTTTTTGTCCTGCTGCCAAAACAGTAGGCCGCAGGGTATCCCAAACCTGCACGTAGCACCCTATCTGTTATACAAAATTCGCTTGTTGCTCATCAGCTTAATCAAACTATTGTTTTTTTTCCTGCTGTCAACACACCAGGCCGCAGAGTATCCCAAACAAGCACGTTGCACCCTATCTGTTATACTAAATAGAGTCTTTAGCCTCATTTTAATCAAACTATTGCATTTTGAATTGTTTTTTGTCTGCTTTAAATACACCAGCCCACATGGGCATCCCAAACCAGCACATGTCACCCTATCTGTTGTACTAAATAAGCGTTGTTCAGCCTCATTTTAATCAAGCTATTGCATTTTGAATTGTTTTTTGTCTGGTTTAAATACACCAGCCCACATGGGCATCCCAAACCAGCACATGTCACCCTATCTGTTATACTAAAAAGGCGTCTACAGCCTCATTTTAATTAAGCTATTGCATTTTGATTTGGTTTTTGTCCTGCTGCCAAAACACTAGGCCGCAGGGTATCCCAAACCAGCACATGTCACCCTATCTGTTATACTAAATACGCTTGTTGATCCCAGCTTAATGAAACGATTGCATTTTGAATTGGTTTTTGTCTTGCTGCCAAAACACTAGGCCGCAGGGTATCCCATACCTGCACTTAGCAGCCTATCTGTTATACTAAATACGCTTGTTGATCCTCAGCTTAATCAAACTATTGTATTTTGATTTGGTTTTTGTCCTGCTGCCAAAACACTAGGCCGCAGGGTATCCCAAACCTGCACTTAGCACCCTATCTGTTATACTAAATACGCTTGTTGATCCCAGCTTAATCAAACGATTGCATTTTGAATTGGTTTTTGCCTTGCTGCCAAAACACTAGGCCGCAGGGTATCCCAAACCTGCACGTAGCAGCCTATCTGTTATACAAAATATGCTTGTTGCTCCTCAGCTTAATCAAACTATTGCATTTTGAATTGGTTTTTGTCCTGCTGCCAAAACACTAGGCCGCAGGGTATCCCAAACCTGCACTTAGCAGCCTATCTGTTATACAAAATACACTTGTTGCTCCTC
This sequence comes from Gastrophryne carolinensis, assembly GCA_027917425.1. Classification (NCBI taxonomy): domain Eukaryota; kingdom Metazoa; phylum Chordata; class Amphibia; order Anura; family Microhylidae; genus Gastrophryne; species Gastrophryne carolinensis. The sequence continues at coordinate 130,504,035 of CM051239.1, forward strand.
AGCTTAATCAAACTATTGCATTTTGAATTGGTTTTTGTCCTGCTGCCAAAACACTAGGCCGCAGGGTATCCCACACCTGCACGTAGCAGCCTATCTGTTATACAAAATACGCTTGTTGCTCCTCAGCTTAATCAAACTATTGCATTTTGAATTGGTTTTGTCCTGCTTTAAATACACCAGCCCACATGGGCATCCCAAACCTGCACTTAGCACCCTATCTGTTATACTAAATAAGTTTGTTCATCCTCAGCTTAATCAAACTATTGCATTTTGAATTGGTTTTTGTCCTGCTGCCAAAACACTAGGCCGCAGGGTATCCCAAACCTGCACGTAGCAGCCTATCTGGTATACAAAATATGCTTGTTGCTCCTCAGCTTAATCAAACTATTGCATTTTAAATTGTTTTTTGTCCTGCTGCCAAAACACTAGGCCACAGGGTATCCCAAACCTGCACGTAGCAGCCTATCTGTTATACAAAATACGCTTGTTGCTTCTCAGCTTAATCAAACTTTTGCATTTTGAATTGGTTTTTGTCCTGCTGCCAAAACACTAGGCCGCAGGGTATCCCAAACCTGCACTTAGCAGCCTATCTGTTATACTAAATACGCTTGTTGCTCCTCAGCTTAATCAAACTATTGCATTTTGAATTGTTTTTTGTCCTGCTGCCAAAACAGTAGGCCGCAGGGTATCCCAAACCTGCACGTAGCACCCTATCTGTTATACAAAATTCGCTTGTTGCTCATCAGCTTAATCAAACTATTGTTTTTTTTCCTGCTGTCAACACACCAGGCCGCAGAGTATCCCAAACAAGCACGTTGCACCCTATCTGTTATACTAAATAGAGTCTTTAGCCTCATTTTAATCAAACTATTGCATTTTGAATTGTTTTTTGTCTGCTTTAAATACACCAGCCCACATGGGCATCCCAAACCAGCACATGTCACCCTATCTGTTATACTAAATAAGCGTTGTTCAGCCTCATTTTAATCAAGCTATTGCATTTTGAATTGTTTTTTGTCTGGTTTAAATACACCAGCCCACATGGGCATCCCAAACCAGCACATGTCACCCTATCTGTTATACTAAAAAGGCATCTACAGCCTCATTTTAATTAAGCTATTGCATTTTGATTTGGTTTTTGTCCTGCTGCCAAAACACTAGGCCGCAGGGTATCCCAAACCAGCACATGTCACCCTATCTGTTATACTAAATAAGCGTTGTTCATCCTCAACTTAATCCAGCTATTGCATTTTGAATTGTTTTTTTTTCCTGCTGTCAACACACCAGGCCGCAGGGTATCCCAAACAAGCACTTTGCACCCTATCTGCTTCTAAATCAGTTCTACAGGCTCTTTTTTTTATTTTAATTTTTTTTTTATATAGAGCAGCAATAGATCATATAGTGAGGTAAATTTGCCATTTTGCAGCATTATATAGAGCAAGCCCTGTGTAAATCTGAGGGGCATTAGCTTATATAGTGAGGTAAATTTGCCATTTTGCAGCATAATATAGAGCAGGCCCTGTGTAATTCTGAGGGGCAACAGCTTATATAGTGAGGTAAATTTGCCATTTTGCAGCTTTATATAGAGCAGCCCCTGTGTAAATCTGAGGGGCAATAGCTTATATAGTGAGGTAAATTTGCCATTTTGCAGCATTATATAGAGCAGGCCAGTTGCCATCTAAATCAACTATGCGGGTGTAGAAAGCTACTCATTAACGACTGTAGACTGAGGCTGCTGCTGATGGAGCTGCTGCTGCTCCTTCCACCCCCCCAGCAGCCATGGCAGTGGAAGATGATCGCAGAGGTCCCCCCGAGTCAGACCTGCGGGAGTATGGACCATGGCGCAGATAGGCATTGGCAAACTGACTACGTAGAATGTCTTTGTAGTAGGTCAGTTTGTCCTCCCTCTCGGCGGGTTTAAAAAATGCCCCCATTTTGTGCCGGTTCAGTTCCGACACGGCTTGATCGACCATTTCTGTCTGCTGCCTGTACTGACCTCTGCTTTGTCTGACCACGAAGCTGCCTGCCCCTCTGGATACTCTGCGATCTCTGAGCTCCTGGCTTGACCCTTTGGCTACTCCTGACTACGCACCTGTCTCATCCCTGTACTCTGACGCACCCTCCGGATTGACTACCTGTGAAGGAGCTCGGCTTCGGGATACCCTCGTGGTTCATCGGCCTTCACCTTAAGCAGCCATACTTTTAAGACCTGGGGGCAACCGTGTACGGTGAGGCGTACCTAGCGTCCCGGCAAACAGGGGCTTGAATATAGGCAGAAGCTGGAGGAGATTGGGGGTTGCCTGCTTACAGAAGGCTGGTTTCCCACTGGGAATCACAGTATGGACCATGGCGCAGATAGACATCGGCCAACTGACTACGTAGGATGTCTCTGTAGTAGTTCAGTTTGTCCTCCACCTCAGTGGGTGTAAAAATGCCCCCATTTAGTGCCGGAAGCAAGGGTCCAATAAGGTGGAGAGCCAGAAGTCATCCTGCTGACAAATGGAGACAATTCTGCGGTCACTAAGCAAGCACGTGAGCATGCATCGTGCTATTTGTGCAAGTGACTCGGAGGGACTACCTGTCTCCATCTCCACTGTAAACTGCCATGGTGTGTCTGGGTCCTCTGTCTCGCCTTCCTCACAACCCTTAGCTCCTGTGGCTGCTGCTGCTCCTCCTCTCCTGTCAGATGACTAGATAAAATGGTCATTTTGTCAAACATAAACTGTGCTTCGCTATGCCCCACCCCCTCCTCCTTCTCCACTTCAGCCCCCACAGGCTTCATGTGGCTGTGAAATGTATGCGCCATGTCTCCAGTGCCCTGACCAGTCATGGTTTCCAACATGTGATGTAGTGCATGAAGCAGTGGAATCACATCGTTCATCTCCTAGTCCTGGCGACTGACTAATAATTGGCTTCCTCAAAGGGCCTGAGCAAACGACAGGTGTCACAAGCTGCCACTGGTTTACATTGAAGTTACACAGGGGAGTCCCCCTATCCACTTGGATCATCAAGAAATCCGTGATGGCTTGTCTCGGTTCCTATAGTCGATCCTGCATATGGAGGGTGGAATTCCAACAGTCTGGTTTGCGATGTTTCCACCTATCTTGGCGGATACCGTTCTGACGCTGAAGCTCAAGAAGGGTGTGCTTGGCGGTGTAGGAGTGCCTGAAGTGCATGCAAAGTTTCCTTCCCGTTGTTAGGATGTCTTTCAGATGGGGGGGAAGACTTCAGAAAAGCTTGACAACTAGATTAAACACGTGTGCCATGGCAGGAAGCATGGCTCAGGCTTTCTTGTCGCAGCGCAGACAAGATGTTCTTCCCAGTGCCAGTCACCATGGGTCCCATTTGTAGTTTTTGTGGAGTAAGCCAGGATTTCATGTATTGAGTTCTCATTTTTAGCAGTTCCTCCCATGTGTGACTCCAAACCAAACCATGCGAAGAACAGCGTGAAACCGCCGTGTCCTGCACACGGCTGGAATGGCACTGGGAAAAAAAAAAAAATTTTAAAAGAGAAAAAATAAATATTTAGAAAAAACAAAGTAAAAAAAAAAATTCAAAAAAAATCACAAAATATTAAAAGGCAATGGAAAAAAAATATAAAAAAATGTAAAAAAAAATATACATTTTTTTTAAAAATACAAAATATTTTAAAAAATTAAAAAATATAAAAAAAACAATACAAAATTAACCAAAAAAACAAAAAGTTTTGAGCCATTTTATATGTTACTGTTATTATGTTATATGTTATTGTTGCTATGTTATATGTTATTATAAATATGCTCAAATAAGATAAATGTTCAGCATTAATATGTAATTGACAATTAGCCACTTTTTTCTGTGACACCATTGCTAAGTGCAAGTGCACTGTCACAGGCACAAAGGCCTAGGAGCGTGGAGGCCACAGTGGACGGACCTGTCCAAGTTGCTGTTGTGGTTGTGCAGGAACCACAATCACCCAGTGGGCCTAAAAGGATATGTATTGTCCATGACCATAGTTACAGCTTTGGTACACACTGACAGGATAAAGGACTGGCCCACCTTCTGTTCAACAAAATTGTACAGGCTGGTACTGCCTTCTTCGCAAAGAAATGACAGCATGGGACTCTCCACCTCGGCTCGGCACAAGCCATCAGTTCTCTGAAAGGTCCACCAACTCAAAATGGAGGGACTGCAGCACCAGCAACTTATACAGGAGCACATTTAGCTTCTGCTACTGTTGTCTCTTGGACATGGCTTGGTCAATGGATTGTTGGCAGAATGACTGACTCGGATTAAGAGGAGGAGGAGCATCTGGAGCGACAGATGATGGGTATGACACACAGGAGGTGGTGGAGCCTTGGCTGGCTGCAACAGAGAGCGGCGTGCCACTGGGTAATGCAGCAGGCTGGACCACCACTTTGGAGCCAACTCTCCCAGGCCGCTTGATGGTGACGCTGCAAATGTTGACGTAGGGCTGTGGGTCCAACATTGGGACCCTGGCTACACTTCACCTTCTGCCTACACATCTTTCATATAGTCATGTTAACCTCCTGAGGATGCTTGATGAAAAACTGCCACATGGCCTTGTAGCTGAATTTACCTACCAACAGTCCGCAATAATTCACTGCTGCTGCCGCCGCTACCGCCGCCACCGCCACCAACTCCAGGGACCCTCTTCCACTACCTCCTGGGAAGATAGCCTGCCGCGCAAGTGATCTACCCCGAGCACATTTGCCTCCATACTTTCCCCTTCTGCCACCATGCTGGCCGCTAAATCTGTCACTCTCCATCACTCCAAGCCTTTAAAAGTGCTCTCAAAACTCAATGATGTCCTCCTCAGGTTCCTCATCAGTGTCTGCTTAAGGAGCCAAAACGCTTGCAACACCTCCTCCCACGACACTCTCCTCATCACTACTTGCCCGCCTAGTGGAAGAAGCGGCGAGTTTCTCCTCCACTTCTTGGCTGGGCAGTAGCTGCTGATTTTTCTGATTATCAGATCGTGCTCACTGAATAGTGGAGCTGAACCCAAAGCATAACATACAACAGTTGACTGGGGGTGTCAGATGTCACTTGGGATGCAGTGGATGATCGTGTTAACCAATGGATGACGGCAGATGGGTTGCTGGTCAAGACACGACCGCTAGCTGATCCCGGGAGATCAGGCCTCTCACTGAGACTCCTGCTGCCACTCACCCCTATTCTGCAGAGACCTCTGCTTGATGAAATGAGGCCTTATATGTTACTATGTTGCTAATATGTTACTATGTTACTAATATGTTACTAATCTGTCACTCTCCATGTTTTTTTTTTGAGAGACTGGCCTGCGTGGAAATAAATCGGGCATGGATCAGCCAAGATTTCCACCCACCAATGCCTGATGCATTAGAGTAGATTGATGATGGGGCCAGACCAACACTAAAAAAATATGGATCGTGCAAAACAGATTTAAGGCGCTGCTCTCCAGTTACAGACATTCCTCCGCATCAGACCACAAGTAATTATTGAGAAAATGCTTTACGTTACTCTTACTTTTTATTAATATTCTTCGGATAAGGTATATGTGCCAAAAATCTGTATATGTTCTCTTCATGCTGCTGCCAACTCCAGGGTGTGTCTTTCTGGCAATATATGGGCTCCTGCTGCTGCTGCTTGCTACTCCAGTGTGTCTTTAGGCCAATTTTTGGGCACCTGCTGCCAACTCCAGTGTTTCTTTCAAGCAATGTTTGGGCTCCTGCTCCTGCTGCTTGCAACTCCAGGGTGTCATTCAGCTAATTTTTGGGCTCCTGCTGCCAACTCCAGTGTCTCTTTCAAGCAATGTTTGTGCTCCTGCTTCTGCTGCTGCTGCTGCTTGCAACTCCAGGGTGTGATTCATCCAATTTTTGGCCTCCTGCAGCCAATTCCAGTGTCTCTTTCAAGCTGTGTTTGGGCTCCTGCTGCTGCTTGCAACTCCAGGGTGTGATTCATCCAATTCTTGGCCTCCTGCAGCCAACTCCAGTGTCTCTTTCAAGCAATGTTTGTGCTCCTGCTGCTGCTTGCAACTCCAGGGTGTGATTCATCCAATTTTTGGCCTCCTGCAGCCAACTCCAGTGTTTCTTTCAAGCTATGTTTGGGCTGCTGCTGCTGCTTGCAACTCCAGGGTGTCATTCAGCCATTTTTTTGGCCCCCTGCAGCCAACTCCAGTGTCTCTTTCAAGCTATGTTTGGGCTCCTGCTGCTTGCAACTCCAGGGTGTGATTCATCCAATTTATGGGCTCCTGCAGCCAACTCCAGTGTCTCTTTCATGCAATGTTTGGGCTCCTGCTGCTGCTGCTGCTGCTTGCAACTCCAGGGTGTGATTCATCCAATTTTTGGGCTCCTGAAGCCAACTCCAGTGTCTCTTTCAAGCAATGTTCGGGCTCCTGCTGCTGCTTGCAACTCCAGGGTGTGATTCATCCAATTTGTGGGCTCCTGCAACCAACTCCAGTGTCTCTTTCACGCAATGTTTGGGCTCCTGCAGCTGCTGCTTGCAACTCCAGGGTGTGATTCATCCAATTTTTGGGCTCCTGCAGCCAACTCCAGTGTCTCTTTCAAGCTATGTTTGGGCTCCTGCTGCTGCTGCTTGCAACTCCAGGGTGTCATTCAGCCAATTTTTGGGCTCCTGCTGCCAACTCCAGTGTCTCTTTCAAGCATTGTTTGGGCTCCTGCTGCTGCTTGCAACTCCAGGGTGTGATTCATCCAATTTTTGGGCTCCTGCAGCCGACTTCAGTGTCTCTTTCACGCAAGGTTTGGGCTCCTGCTGCTGCTGCTTGCAACTCCAGGGTGTGATTCATCCAATTTTTGGGCTCCTGCTGCCAACTCCAGTGTCTCTTTCAAGCTATGTTTGGGCTCCTGCTGCTGCTGCTTACAACTCCAGGGTGTGATTCATCCAATATTTGGGCTCCTGCAGCCAACTCCAGTGTCTCTTTCACGCAATGTTTGGGCTCCTGCTGCTGCCGCTGCTTGCAACTCCAGGGTGTGATTCATTCAATTTTTGGCCTCCTGCAGCCAACTCCAGTGTCTCTTTCAAGCTATGTTTGGGCTCCTGCTGCTGCTGCTTGCAACTCCAGGGTGTGATTCATCCAATTTTTGGGCTCCTGAAGCCAACTCCAGTGTCTCTTTAAAGCAATGTTTGGGCTCCTGCTGCTGCCGCTGTTTGCAACTCCAGGGTGTGATTCATTCAATTTTTGGCCTCCTGCAGCCAACTCCAGTGTCTCTTTCAAGCTATGTTTGGGCTCCTGCTGCTGCTGCTTGCAACTCCAGGGTGTGATTCATCCAATTTTTGGGCTCCTGAAGCCAACTCCAGTGTCTCTTTAAAGCAATGTTTGGGCTCCTGCTGCTGCTGCTTGCAACTCCAGGGTGTGATTCATCCAATTTTTGGGCTCCTGCTGCCAACTCCAGTGTCTTTTTCAAGCTATGTTTGGGCTCCTGCTGCTGCTGCTAGCAACTCCAGGGTGTGATTCATCCAATTTTTGGGCTCCTGCTGCCAACTCCAGTGTCTCTTTCACGCAATGTTTGGGCTCCTGCTGCTGCTGCTTGCAACTCCAGGGTGTGATTCATCCAATTTTTGGGCTCCTGCTGCCAACTCCAATGTCTCTTTCAAGCTATGTTTGGGCTCCTGCTGCTACTGCTTGCAACTCCAGGGTGTGATTCAGCCAATTTTTGGCCTCCTGCAGCCAACTCCAGTGTCTCTTTCAAGCTATGTTTGGGCTCCTGCTGTTGCTTGCAACTCCAGGGTGTGATTCATCCAATTGTTGGCCTCCTGCAGCCAACTCCAGTGTCTCTTTAAAAGTAATGTTTGGGCTCCTGCTGCTGCTTGCAACTCCAGGGTGTGATTCATCCAATTTTTGGACTCCTGCAACCAACTCCAGTGTCTTTTTCCCGCAATGTTTGGGCTCCTGCTGCTGCTGCTTGTAACTCCAGGGTGTGATTCATCCAATTTTTGGCCTCCTTCAGCCAACTCCAGTGTCTCTTTCAAGCTATGTTTGGGCTCCTGCTGCTGCTTGCAACTCCAGGGTGTCATTCAGCCAATTTTTGGGCTCCTGCTGCCAATTCCAGTGTCTCTTTCACGCAATGTTTGGGCTCCTGCTGCTTGCAACTCCAGGGTGTGATTCATCCAATTTTTGGGCTCCTGCTGCCAACTCCAGTGTCTCTTTCAAGCTATGTTTGGGCTCCTGCTGCTGCTGCTTGAAACTCCAGGGTGTCATTCAGCCAATTTTTGGGCTCCTGCTGCCAACTGCAGTGTCTCTTTCAAGCTATGTTTGGGCTCCTGCTGCTGCTGCTTGCAACTCCAGGGCGTGATTCATCCAATTTTTGGGCTCCTGCAGCCAACTCCAGTGTCTCTTTAAAGCAAAGTTTGTGCTCCTGCTGCTGCTTGCAACTCCAGCTTGTGATTCATCCAATTTTTGGCCTCCTGCAGCCAACTCCAGTGTCTCTTTCAACCAATGTTTGGGCTGCTGCTGCAGCTTACAACTCCAGGGTGTGATTCAGCTAATGTTTGGGCTCCTGCTGCTGCTAGCTCCAGGGTGTTTTTTTCAGGCACTATAGGGGCCCCTCATAGTGATGCCACTTCAACTCTCTGCAATTGTGCCGCTCTGCAATTCTATTAGCGATGCCTCTGATCTGCATGTGATAATTATTTACAGTATTATTTCACTAACCCAGCACGCATACTATGCGTGTTACAGCAAGGCAGAATGGTTTACAACCCTATTGAGGCTCTAGGAGGCTCAGAAATAGCCGCTTTTAATTGCGATTCATCGCAAATAAATTCGGGTCGAACCGTTTTTTGTCGGAAAATTCGGCGAATCAGTCGAATCGAATTTTTCAAAAGTTCGCTCATCTCTAATGAACGCCTACCGTTGTGTTGTTTGTTGTGTTTTTCTGTTTTGTTGTTCTGCACATGTTGAAGGAGAAGTTTGGCTGATGAAAATAGGATTGTCCAATGCAAGTACGACATGTTCCCATACCTCTGTGGCATGCTCCCCTGAATTGTGTGACATCTTGGTTAGTGGTGTATGTTGTCATTGTCAGGTAATGTTGGTAGAACCACGTATGCTGTGGGAAAAGTTTATATATAATGTTGTGGTAAGCAAATATAAATTTAAAAAAATAACATCCTAGTGTTACACACATTGATAATAATACATCACACACATTGTGAAATTCTCACAACACAACAAGACAGTGCAGCAGAATGTTTGATGACTCACACAGACTCTACTAAAAACACATTAAGGGTTCGTTTTGACATAGGTAGCACAAAAGCCGTGTGGTGGATGCTGAGGTTGCCATAATGCGGCCTATAGATAACAACAACACAAATACACTAGGCTAAGATGTTAGACATAACAAATGCTACTTTAGTGTTTACAAGACAATGCCAAACCAAGAAATGGATTAGACTTGCATTGATGCTCATTTGGGCATGAAGAAGGTTGGCTTGATGTTAAAGAGGTGGACATGTGGGCTGAAAAACACAATGTCCAAACACTATAAAGAACCATCACTATTTGTGAAAATAAACAATGTCTAGCTATTGCTAACTACAACTAGACAATGCAAGACCCAGGACATCTGGTTGGCTGCAAGAACTTGTGGATGGGGTCATGGAAAATTGTTGACTACTGGTGTTGACTACTTTTTCTAACATCACTTGTGTGTTGTCTGTTGCAAATTCAACTTCATCATCTACATGAGATTCACATGCTGCTTCTGCAGGTGGACAAATATCAACTGAGCTCAAAGAGACTATGCTGAAGGTGTGGCAACACAGAATGCTTAGTGTTTCCTGAACACCTGCGTAACGTTGCCCCTTGTGCTGCGAGCATGGAGTCTGAAGCATGGATAGGGGCATGGGCTGCGTCTGATACATTACAAGTGGATAAGCATAAATAAAGGGTTGTGTGTATCATCTTTGGATGCTGTGGCAAAGATTGTAGCATCATTCGGGTGGTGGTTATTGATTGTAGTCAGGCAGAGCCAGTCTGTGTGTGTTCACCAGTGTCTGTGGGCTTGTATGGGCTGGCTGACATCAGTGTTGTTTCTGTGAGTTCTTCCATTTTGTTGTGGATGCCCATATTTTGTTGGACACAGCTAATGTGGATTTTTTGGGAAACCATTTGTGGGCTGTGCAGCATCACCCCTCTTGGCTGGGCCAAACTTAGGATGCTTAGTACTTTCAGCAGGCTGATGGTTTATTTTGCAAGCCATCTGATTTTGTGGTGAACTGCACTGAGGTGCACTTGTGTTTGTGTGTGTTTGACATTTTGCTTGAGTGGTTGTGTGTTTGTGTAAGAGAGTGTGTGTATTTTGTTTGGATTTGTGAGTTTATTAGCTATGGAGAGGTATCAGGATGAAACTTTTGGCCTGATATTTGCTGTGTGGCTGCGGTGTGCTGCCAGCACTGAGGTTTCACAGGAGTACTTGGAAGCCAGGGTGGTGAGATTAAGGGCACAGAGGATTTTTAGTACCCGGCTGTCTGTGTGGGATTTGAGTGATGAGCAAATCCGCAGCAGGTTTTGAATGAATGGTGCTGTGTTTTCATTCTTTTATGACCAAATCTGACACAGAAATGACCCCACCACTTTCCGCAGCCAGACTATACCTGGCATAGTGCTTCTGTGTGCCTCCCTAAATATCTTGGCGCAGGGCACTTTTCAGGCCACCGCAGTTTGCGATCATGATATGAAGCTGCGTGCTGTGAGATCGAGCTTTTCGGGATCCTGCCACAATTCATATGTGTTGCAGCAGTCTGCCCTGTGCCGGAAATTTGAGAACAGCAAAATGCCGGCAGGGTGGCTACTAGGTAAGTACGTGGAAACAATGCTACTCTAAAGCTGAACTATTACACTAGGCAGGAGGAGTAGATGCAGAGACTTAGGCAGCCAGCAGGTGGGGTGTTGTTTCTTGTGTGAATCACCGTTAATCTATGTGTTTAATTTTAGTGGATAAGGGATATGGGCAGAGGACGTGGCTCATGACGCCTATGTGGAACCCCCAGACTGCATCTAAAGTGCGCTACAATGTAGCTCGCCACAAAACCAGATGTATTATAGAACGAACCATCGGCCTGCTGAAAGCATGCTTCCTATGCTTGGCCCCCCCAGGAGGGGAAATGTATAGCCCAGAAAATGTCTCCAAAATCATCTTAGCCTGATGTGTTCTACACAATAACTGCATCTGCCATAGAATGGAAGAGCCTGAAGATATAGCACTGGTGTACACAGATACAGACACGACAGAACACACACAGACTGGCTTTGCCCGGCAGACAGCAATGATCAATATATTCTTCCAGGAAAGTGATCTAAGCAGTGGTAGAAATAAAGATATGTAGCTAACTTTCAAGCAGACCTTAAGAGCTGAACAAAACCATGCCAATTCTAAAAACAAAATAAAAAATTAAGGTCACCCCAGCTCAAGTTAACTTTTTCAACAGAAAACAAATTACAAATAGTACACACAGGGAAATATGATGAAAGTTTAAAAATGTAAACATATTAACATATAACACTTTTGTCTCCCTTACAGGCACCATAAGAACATGGACAAAAATTACGGTGTGGAATGAACTTTATTACATTTTCTGAACTTTATTTTGACTTACTAATTAATAAAATTTATAATAAAAATATATAAAATGAAAAGTGATGTGTAATGAAGCCGTTTGGGTAATGTCGGTGAAAACGAACATAGCTGCAGATTGATAAGGAATAAGAACAGCATTAGTACTCTCAGACGCTGCATTGATTCAGGGAGAGCGCTTCTACAGCGCTCTCCAGACATCACATTTATCAATTCTGGACAGGATACTACACCATCACTTGTCCAGCGCCAAGGCTTAGTTATAGCACCAGACACCCGTTTGCAGCATCCTCTTGCGGAAGCTCTAGACACACAAATGGCAATATGTGGCGCTAGACTTAAACCATCCCTCCATATATCACTGCTGCAGGTAATGTATTGCCCATTCCATTAGGCATCTAGATGATGCTTAATTCACTGCAGTCCTGGTATTGGATCACTTTACATTAAAGTATTCTCTTGGGCTATCTTTATGCCACTGTCAAAAAAACCTTTATGTGCAATATGCATGAACACAAAATATTGATATAAAAAAGTATCATTTCCTCAACAGAATTGTGGCAAAATTACATAATTTGATAGACTGCAAATCTAAAGTGCTGTACTAATTTCTGCATCTATGCTATAGATTATGGTAGCAAAAATGTAGGCATGTTAGTTACCCTGCCTCTTTCAGTCTTATCCGATTTATTCTGTATATATGTTTCATATTAATATATGTTTAATGTTTAGGATCAGGCATGGCTACCTAAAACTATAATGTCTTTCTGAAAAGTGAAAAATAGATATCTATGTCTCAGGAGCAAACTGACTTTTCAAGCATTTTTTAATGAAGGTAAGAATATTATACTTTTCTCACGTCTGCTGAATATTCTAGTGTGAAATAAATATGCAAGGAAGAATTTTTCTGTAGTTTTATTGATGACTTTTTTCATACTTTAAATATATAAATTACACATGGTGAGGAGCTAGAAAATAGTATTGAAGCATTGCTCGGTGCACACATTGGAGGATAGAGTTAAGAGAAATCTGAATATCATTTAATAACTAGGTGTGCTAGATCAACCCCCCAGGCACTAAAAAAATTAACAAATGAATCAAAGAAGTTATATCTTAATTGGTGTGTGCCTGTATATACGTATGAATTACTTATTCCAGCACCACCCTGATCACCTGCTCCAACCCTGCTGCTCAGCTGTGACGGGGTGTCACTGAAGTACAGTACATAGCAGTGTAGCAGGGACACCCAGATGGGTTCAGGCAGGGCAGGCCTACTGTGGGGTTGTGAACTGGCAGCTGGTGGGGAGGCAATACAGAAGTGTGCAGAGTTCCTCTGGTATTAGGTATGATGCTAGGCGTCGAGTGGACCAGCAGTCTTTGCAGGCACGTTTTAAAGTGGACCAAGATCTGTACTTTCTGGCCCTGAAGTCCAAAAAACTCCAGGGCTGGCTCCCTATCTCTGGGGCATCCCAATGTGGGATGCACTGCCGCACTGAAGGGAATCTGAGGATGCCAGCTGCTCCCAGCTTTCTATGCCAGGCTCTGTGAACAAAAGGGGTTCTATGTCCTGCAATAATCCATACAGCATAGAGCATAGAGAACCCCCGGGTTTGCCAGAAAACGTACCTTGAACACAACCCCATGGTGTATGCTCCATGGAGATACGCGGCTGAAGTATCTCCTGCTCATGCATGCTACCACATCCAGTAGAATTGAATGTTGGAAGGTTTATTGCAAAATGCCACAGACTCCCCAACGGAACAAAAACATGGTACACCTGGCTGATCTAGCATCTGTGTTTCACTGACACACCTGATCACTGCAGTACCGCGGCACATGCACTATATCGCCAGTTCTATATTTACACTGAATAACAACTTTCCTCATATCTCCTGTTACTTCAATGCCCGACGAGTGTTGAAGTCTTATGTTTGTTATGGGTACTACAGGGTACACCAGCCTAAGTGTTTTTTACCCTAGAAACTGCCCTACGCTCTTTAGCAGGTGTTGCATCACAACCCCACAGACAGGAAGCAAGAAGACACAAGAGGCGGGACATGCGCTCCACCGATGGCCAGAAACCAAACATTCAGGCCACAGGTAGAATGCAGCATCCTGTCCATAGACACCAGATAAGGAGAGAGAGAGAGCACCGCAACAGCAGAGGAGGCACACATATAGTAGCAGCAACAGCATACCTACTAACAATAATATGTAATCCGTATAAAATATAATCTAAATAAAGAGTTCTATGCTGCTGTGCAAAAAAACATAACCTCAACAATAAAGAGGCTAAATTATTAAGAAACCTATCAAATACTTCACAAATATATAATTACATATTATATGTTATGTGAGGAATAGGTCAAATATATTGCACCTTATCGCCATTGTCGGCATCCCCCTTTAAGAAACCTCACATATCCAGGTCTGGAGATTCCCTTTATTCCACCTGTTCTAAATGTACAAGTCCTTAACTCTATTCAGCAAAAGAAATTAGCATTTACAGGTTAAGCAGCACAGACCACAGACCCCCTGTGATTCTGCTTTCCTGCCGAGGGGAGGGGGGTAGAGGGCCCTCGCAGCATAAATAGGGTGGGCTGGAGCCAGGTAGCCATCACTCATTTGGAGGGGATATGCGGTCAGCATACTGAAGGTGCCCATCATCATCATCATCATAAGCTCTTGACATACCCCTTGTGAGAGCTCCCCCATCACTACTACCACTGCATATTAAGGTAACTGCCTATTGTTTCTCTGTGTAACGCACTCCTGTAACCGTCTCAGAATAGCATATTTGTATCACCTGTATCATTTCATATTACCTCATCGTTAAATGTTTGTTATTACTGCCTAGTGTGCTTATAGCATTAAAACTTATATTTAATCTGAGCGATCTGTTTTGCCTTAAACCAAGAATCTGTGTGTCCGGAGGCTTTGGGCCTTGTATCCCTGATAGGAGGGGTCAGACAAAGAGTTTTGGGAATGCGGTCTTTGTGTCGGGAGGTCCCTGGTTTGTAGTCGGACCACATGACCGCGGTTCCCTGACATGTTATATTCAGCCACTATTATTTGAAGTTGATATCCAACCAAATATGTATATTAAAGAACTATATATTTAAACATTTAACTATACTTTAAAAATCATGGTTAATATCATCCCATAACAAGAAAATAATTTGTGCATACTGACACATCAACTTTAGAATTCATGCCCTTGGGGAGCCTGGTACCCAGTCAAAAGTTAAATTTTGTTTCTAATGTAAATAATTTTTTCTTAATATCTCCTCTGCCTAAGTACATTTTCTCGCTCTGATGAGCTGCCACACCCCCCTCTATTACAGTTGTAACAGGATAGTCCCTGGCTCCCAGAAAATGAGAGGATGCCCTGGTATACCCTGGGTGGTAGGGGTAGATTTTGGCTATAGGTTTAATGATTAGAGTAGTGTAGCTGCAGTTACATTAGAAGGCCACTAGGTGCCCCCATAGGGTAAGGAACAGAATAAGATAGTTTAAGTGAGAGGCCTCCTTGCACACAGGGGTTAACTGGAGTACAGCCCACTCCCCTGATTGGTTACTTTCAGGAAGGGATAAGAGGAACAGAGGGGGTGGGGCTAGAGGAGCTCTAGAGTGTTCTAGTCTAAGTGAGCTGAGCGGAGAGACATGAGCAGGAACCTTGATGTACTGGTGTGGGAAGTGGGCCCTGGTGATAGCAGCCTGATGTAGAGGAGCAACCAGGAGGAGCTGGGGACCCGAATAACGGTACCAGGCCGGCAAGCAGATGAAGTTTAGCCTGAGGTTGTTTGTGATGCAAGGATGAACTGTCTGCCTGTTCCTTAATTAAGGAAGCGGCATCATTCAGTTGAAACTGCACCTGGTCTATGTTTTCCAGCATTCTGGAGTCCAGCGGGACTGCCAGTGAATACTGCATGGGTGGGTACTTTGCCCTGTCCCTGGGAAACCCTTGAGCCAATTTTGGAGGACTTGATTTATGTGGGCATCCCCTAGCACATGCACCTCAACCCCACATGTTGTTCACACAGTGAATGGAGGGGGATGGTAGCTCACCGTGACTGATGGCCAGGGCCGTCCCCACTTCAAAGCGAGGCAAGTAGAGAAGCCTATCGAGAGAGAAGGGGGGGTGAGGGACCTGCATCCAGCCTTTCAGGTAAGCGCTGCTGCCCCAGACTAGGAGCGATGGTCTGCGTGGGAAAAATGGGAATATAGTTTTTTTTTATCTGCCTGAATATGTACTTTAAAGTTACCTTTTTAAAAAAAGATATTTTAAAGGTGTTAGTATTGCCTGAGTGGATAAATCTACAATGTTTTTACACTTGGGATAGATTAGGTCTATATTCCCATGTGGCTTCTCCCATATGCTCTGCTGTTCGTTTCTTCAAGGGATGGGTGCACATATTGTTGTTGGCAATGAATGCATGAGACCAAGTAAATAACATTAGTTGTCTCGCAGTTCAGAAAATCCTATATTTTGTAGGTGCAGCCAGTGCCAAATGATGTAAAGTCCTCCCCTTGTTGGACATATTTACACATACTGAAACTTGGCTTAGATGATTTAAAGCATCCTTGTGTGGGTAGCCAATGCCTTCTTCATTCTTGATGTTTAGAAGCACACTCTGCAACAAAATGCCCCCAAGGCTACATGCCTTCCTTGCTACTGTCTTTACTCCATCGTCAATAAGTGACGTAAGTTTGGAGTCACAACGTAATAAGGGAAGATTGTTTCTGATGACCTTAGTTATTGCCTCATATTCAATACTTTATGCGGTGGAAAAGACTAATACTAATTCCCTTTTGGTGTCTAGACCCCTCCTCCATAAGTTCGCCCACCAGCAGAAAGATTTTTCACCAGCTCCCAATGATTGCGTTCCAGCCGTCGCCATCTTGCTGCACCCAAGAGATGTATGTATCACACAATCCACCTAGGTGCATCCAGTCCTGGGCCTACAAGCTGAATGCTGAGGAGGTAACATCAGTCACTGGAGAAGTCCACAGCTTCTCACTGAGTATTGTAGAATGCTTGTTCTGCAAATGGCAAATGCGGAAAGGAAAGACATTAATACAGCTACAGCAATCCTTAAATTAAACCCCCACCCAAATACCTTTTTTGTCACCAGATTCACACAAGTTTCAAATCGCTGATTGGCTGATCTCAATTCTTCCAGGTGACGTGACAAGCCCACTGACCCTGGCTTCCCTCTAGTCTGAGACATGCTCCTGCCCCCAGCCCACCTGAATGGCCGGGCACTGAAGTTCACCTCAGTTAGGGGGAAGCCAGGGATGTGTCCAGCGGGCTTGTTATGTCACTAGGAGGTAGGCAAGTAACCAGCCTTTGAGTCTTTTAAAACGCCAGTGCTGGCCCAGAGCAGTACAATTGTAAAGCATATTTTTAAAAATGTAAAAGTTTTTTTTTAAGTTTTTTTTTATGATAAAAATGCACCAATTTAAATTAAATAAAAGCCCAATGGGTTATTTTAAGGAGTGGAGAAACATTTTAAAGGACAAGTCCACTTACTACCATCTACATACCACAGAGCAGGGTTGTTAGAGAGGCAAAATGCTCCCTTGCTTACCTTTACCAGGTCCTTATTTGGTGATTTCTAGACCTCAGCCCTGGTGTCTGAAAAAGTGCTGCCAGTGGGGGTCCTGATTTGTGGTACATTAGCCCCCTTCATGCTACTGACAAGTTGATGTTAGGAGATATTTACATTGTTCCTCATCAAACAAAGTTTAGAAAATAAGGAAATTATCTTTTTTATTTCAGAGCTTACCTTTTGCAGGGCAGGTAGAGGGTGGTTAGGGTGCCAATGGCCTGGACCTTTGTGCCAGGGAGGGTTTATGACAGATTGGCTGATTCCTTGGCAGCATGGTAGATAGATGAATGAAGCTGGCTACCTAGTCACATCTGAGCACTATAAAATGTATTGAGTATAAAAAAAGGCAGAACACCGAGCACTTCATTATCTGTTTCTGATAACACTTTTGTTAATGAATTCCATATTTGTGCTTAATGTGAACTGCATTATTTAGTATTCATGATAGCTCTGTTATGAATTTTTCAGTTGAGAATATTTTTAGCATGCATTATTAGGCATCACTGTAGTGCTCTGAATTCTGATGTTAATATTAATTAGCTACCTTTTGACTAAGATAAGTAAGCCAATTTTGATGTGATGGCACACCATTTCCTTGATATAAAATCATTGGTTTTGTCTTTGCTTTTTACAAGTAGCTGGATGTTTTAACAAATGCTCCAGCAATATTTAAAGTCTCATATATGCTATGCATACGGATGAGACAAAAATAGGAAGAAAAATGAGCACCTGCGAAATGGATAGAGATTTACTCTTAGCACAAAGGTTTAAAAAGATCTATAAATTACATTTTCTTCAAAGAAAATAGTTACTCATCCTGGGACAGAGGGATTTTCTAGTCCCCATGTGAAGCAGGCTGTTCAACCAGTCACCAAACTGGCAGTTACATAAAGCCTATGTAAGTGTAAACAAGTGGCCTTTATGGAAAATTAAGAATTTGTATGTCTTGCATTGTATAATCAGTTGCTTTTTCCCAGTTGTACATAGTCATACAAGTCAGGCTAATGTCCCTCACAGGCCCAGAGGCTTGTCATCCCACATTCCATTCCCCCACTCAAATAAAAACAGGTTTTCCTCAACAGAAGGTATTCCACCCAAAACCATAAACAAACAACCAGTCTATAAAGTTATATAAATTCCTACACCCAAAACCATAATTAGCAAATCCAGTTTCAGGGTCTGGGGAAAAGCCCAAGTTTCTCTGCAAAGCAGATTTCCACAAGTTTCAGGCTAGCAAAAATGGCAGGGCAAGTCTGAACATCAAAGTAATATCTGGGTATAACTAAGCGAGAGAGCCTTAGGAGGAAGCAGGCTTTAGTAGAGGGCACGAGATAGAGAGACTGAGGAAAAGGGCCCTAGGAAAAAGAAGACTGCCAGCTTGAAAGGCTGCTTGTGGATTCCCCTGTCAGGAGGGTACTTTTATCAGTTGCTGGTCAGGTAAGGCTCTAAAGTCTGCCTTAATCTCTGTATATGTGTATGACGATCATATAACTCTAAAGCGTGTTGTATCTTGTTGTTTTGTAAGAATTGATTGCATCTTGTGTTATTGTATCAACAATATATCTCTTTATTCACCATGTGTGTGTGTTCTTTGGTCTACCAGATATCTAAGATCCTACAATATTTTGCAAGTATCCATTGCATTACCATTGGCCAGTTATTAATAATATTTATATATTTGTTTGCCTATTTTAGTTGAGCTGGGCAGGATACATATATATATATATATATATATATATATATATATTTATTTAATATTTAGTTGTTAAAATGTTTACTTATATCTGGCTTAGCCAGGCGGAAGTTATTATTGTATTAATCATTAATATTTCTATTGATGTTTTTTTATAATATTAATTGTTTGCATATCTGGCAATATTGGTTCCAGGAGCTATTGGTTATGATTGTTTTAGTAGATTAAATTGTTTACATAATTTGGACAAGCTATTCCGGGGTTAAATTGTTTACATAAGGATGTGCCTGACTGTCAGCTGAGGACATTTTCCAGATTATGACCAATATTTCTGGCCTTACTAATGTGAGTGCTGCAATGATGTAGATACATTTACAACAACCCCCCCCCCCCCCCCCCCCGGACTTGATCCCTGCCCTGGGGAGCACTGGAGAGGATAGTACTCCCCAGGGAGAATATTCCTGCTGTCATCCACCTCAGATGGTATAGATATATGTCCCCAGCCTGGCTCTGGTGAACAACTGAGACACCACAGCTTCACTAACATATTAATGGAGGAGTCTCAAGGTGGACTAAACACAACTTGACGTGTGTCGCTTGTATCCCTCCACCCACTATGAAATTACTTGAAGAGGGAGAATAGACCGAGGATACCACTGTGAGTGTGCCTGTGGAGACCTGGAAAGAAGGGTAGAGAGGGAGACTAAAGCTGAGGAGGAAGGCTCAGCTAGTCAGCTATGGGGTCTCCCTACATGGTTGCCTGAAAAAGGTAATGGAGGTGGCAAGAAGACTGATTCAAAGAATACCCTAGATTTAAAAATAAGTGAGGTTTGGTTGCCTTATACAAGTTAAATTGTTCACAGTGAATTTTTTAACCCATCAACTCAAGCTTGAGGTGGAAGGAAGTTAGTGTGTGCCTAGACAGGGACTTTAATATTGACATGTGGTAAGGAAAATAACTACCCTATTGAAACACCAAAAAAGTGAGCCAGCACTAGCTCAAATAAGGTACCTTAAATGAGGCCGCACAGACCAAAATTAATATAAAAATATATATGTATTTAATTTCAAATAAGTACCATTACAATAAACACAACACTATACATACACACATAAATAGACCATTTAAAAAACATAAAAGACAACACCCTCTGGTGGTGAACCTTGTTATGACTCTAAACCAAGTATGAAGGCTGCCTGTCTGCTATAAATAGGGACAACTTCAATGTATGATATATGGCCAATTAGTAAAAAAGGACAAATATTTACACAACTCCATACAAAAACATCTTATATACATGTGAATAAACCCGGTTCAATGGTGGTCCGGTATTTGGCAAAGAAAGTGCAATGTGCTATAGTAATCTGTGCAAAACAACTGTTGATAAACAAAAAGTGCAATGTGCTATAAACTATCTATACAAAAGGCCAATATATACAAATATACCATATGTAAACAGTCCTGCTGTGTAAATAAATCCTAGTCCCATTTAAAAGTTATGCAAAAGGTGGAAAACCAGGCATAAATGTAAGTAAATATATCTCATATCACCATCATGAAGTCCCAGGTACCACCGAGGGGAAATGTAAGCATAAGGAAAATAACTATATATACAGTATTTAAATCCAGCAAAATGTCATAGATTATTTCAGCTGAAAACCTTACACATTTTAGGCCTTTTGCTCAACTGCAGCGTTCACTTAATTACTAGCTTGCAGACAAAAAAGTCAGTGAAATGCAAAGACTGTCTAATACAATAGAGCAGTGATGAAAAGTAGACACAAATGTGCAAAATTAGGCCCTGCTTCGCAACTGATTGTATAGATGTGAACGAGGATGTTACATTTGGTTTGATTAAATGAATAAATTAATCAAAACAGCTTATAGTCTGGCACAAAAAGAAAGAAACGCTGAGCCTGGCAGCTACATTGACAACAGGATGGCATCTTTATAAAAGAGCATTGCTTCTAAACATGAATGAGTAAAAACCTGTATTAAAACAGAGCTTTGGCTCTGCTTCATTTAACTCAAATGCCTATGCTTTGTGTGAATTCTTTAGGAATGATTGAAGAAAATAAGGTGGACCAAAACTGCGAAATGATCATTTGTAAAAATGATGTAAATGAACAATTGCAACAAATGGAACAGGATTATCTCCCATATGCCTGTAAAAACAGCTTCCCCTTGCTTTCACATTGCTACTGAGAGCCAAAAAGTAAAAACAGTACAGACATGTCTACCTTTTCTCAACATTAGTTGTTTTTTTTTTTTTAGCAATTTAACACAAAATAAAGATATGCTACCAAATTAATTGCCTGTTATTCACATGACCACCACTGGGTGGCTAGGTGTAAAGCAGAGCAAAAGTCAAAAAAGCAAGTTCAGTAGATTGCACCTCCAAATCCCCACTCTAGCAATAAGTGACATAAAATATTTCATGGGCTTAACTCCATGCAGATATTATGGAATAGCATGCAGATTCTATGCTGCATAACTGCATGGGAAGTGGCCATCTTGCCACATACATGAGCCCAGCTTCTGAAAAACCCTGCAGTCAAAATTACCTCACATATCAGTGCAATCCTCTATTTCTAGTAGAAAGCCATCAGCTCTGATGACTCATTGCTCTGCTGAGCTGAAAAAAATAATAACATTTTAGAAGATACATATGTTTACACTGACTGAATGGTGAGTGGTAAATCCAGATTCCACACAAAACAGTAATAAAGAAACATTGTTGCTGCTTACCTTTCACACACACAACCCCTCCATCATCTGGTTATTCAGTGTCTGTGTTACATAACATAATACACAAGCTGTCCAGTTTGGCGTGGGCTGCTGTTGGCACAGTTCTCTGCACTTAGGGAAGAAAATCAAAAGAAAAAGTGTTTAAAAAAACATGAGAAAAAAATCACGAATCAACCCTAATTTTACCACATCAATTGTTTTTCTCAGCTGTTCGGCATACAGCATGCATGTTTAAGTATAATAGTGCTGTTTCAGCACAGTGCAAAAATGAACTTCCAGGCTGTTTTTTTTTTTTTTTGCGAAAGAGTGCAATACAGGGCGGGCAGTTACATAAGCAAGATACTTACTTCGGCCGGAATCCTGCAACAATGATCAATCGATTTCAGCGTGTTCAGTGTGTTCTCCACTCTGTGTACACGTCACATTCAGCCCCCCCCCCCCCCCGGGAATTCAAAACTGTGTGTTTTCATGGCTCTCCTCTTACCTATCTGACCACACATTTAGCGTATCCCACACCAACATGGTTTCCTTTCCCCGCCCTCTGTCACTTGGTGCACCACAAGATTCCATAACTGGACCCCACCTATGGTCTTGGACAAATCATAAACGTATTTGGCTTCCGGTACCATATCTAGGCAGGTGACATGCAAATATACCAGGCCCAGATCTTTCTTCTATCCTATCTTGTGTTCCTGTCTGTCTGACAGCAATCTCTTTATTCATGTCATCTTGCTCCCTGAAACAAAACAAGTCATTTTCCCATAATTTAACTGTCTTACTGTATCCACACCAACTACTGTATATATGTCTCACAATATCTGTCCCACAAAAACTGCAACTCCCTAAGCACGATGGGCTTGATTCACTTAAGAATTTGAACCTAGCCACCACCGGTCATCTCCCATATTCAATCCTTCCTCTAACCTTATACCATGAAAATTTGAGTGCATGCTCGGATTATATCCAGTTTAGACTGCTGCAACATCCTCCTTTGTGGTCTATAGAAATTTAGATTAGCACCTCTCCAGTCTTTTCTCAGCTGCTGCACAACTCATTTTCCTCTCCTCTCATTTTTCTATTGTTGCTCCTCTCTAGCACATGTTTTGAAGAGAATTCAAATTATAATCCTAACTTTAATTTATAAAGCACTCTGCAATCCCGCCCTGCCTATATTTCTTACCTTTTCAACAAAATACCAACCCAGACGTAAGCAACTGACAGCCCAAACCACATCAGATCACCTGCCATCATACTAAGTACCTACTATTTGTGACTAGAGATGAGCAAACTATTTAAAGGTTCAAGTTGGGCAATTTGCTGAATTACCACAGGAAAATTCAGGTTCATCTGAATCGAACTTTTAACAAAATAAGCTTACCTCAGTCCCCATTCCAGTGCATTCTCATCCCCAGGTCGGTGGCAGTGTCTTCAGCCAGACAGGGGAGCCTCTCCTCTGCCCCACGGGCTATTTAAATGGGTGAATGAGCTGATGTCAGCTCACTCTGCCAGTTTAAAATAAGGAGCGATGACAGAAGCTAGAGAGATGAGCAGAAGCTGTTTGCAGGGCAGCTCTGCCCCATGCATGGCTTCCACCAATCTCTCCGGCTGTCAGAAGCAGCAGACTCCTCTTCAGGGGGTCCACTCTATCCAAGTAAAATCAGCCCAGGCACCAGATATAAGGCTGGTAAACCAGGGCACAGAGGCAGATCGGATGAGCAGTCACTGTTGGTTGTTTTTGGAGTTGTAACTAACACATGTATTAATTCTGATTAATTATTTGTGCCAGGCTGCCCAGTAATCCCATTACCTACCTAACCAAACTTAATATAGCATTAGTGCCCCTCTAGGGACCTTTACCACTGCTGTTAAACATAAAGATCAATTCTTTAGAATAAACAACCCTCTAGAAATATTGTGACTTTAAGCTTGGTATCATTCATATCGACTAAAAAAACACTTGTGTCAGTGTTATTTTTTTGGTGTCAGTAGCATCCTTCTGTAAAGAACTAGAAATAGGATATTACAACTCTCCTGGCTGGCACGAACTGAAACAAACTGACCGTATTTAAAAGCATTGCATAGCCAGTGCACCACACCTGGGGGACCTTGACTTCAAAGGCCCCTCCGCTGATAAGATTTGCACCTAAGTCAAAACGGAGACAGAAGGTCACCTCCCTGCTGTGAGCCTGCTCTGCCCAAGTAAATTCAAACAGGATAGCCAGACATGTGGGCACCTCCAGGTTATGTAGAGCTATGAAAGTCCAACCAATATTACACATATGCTGATCATATGTTTAGAATCTTGAAATCATAACACATACAAAACAATGGTGTCTGGTCTCATAGAATGTGCCACACGTGCTTGGGTCAGTTGGTATCAGAATTGTCTCTCTATGGTCTTCCACCAAAAATCTATGTCACATATTACTTTTTGGAAGTTTTAGCTGAGGTGCAAGGGAGTGGAGATTAAGATCACTCCCCGGGGGCAGTGAAGAGTGTCCCACCTATGTATGTAAAGGTCTAAAGAACCCAGGCTCTCTTGTCTTTTGGCTATGGACCCCTACAAAGAGACGCGGGACAGACCAGAGGACAGCGACAGTGTGACATTTGTTTGAAATCAATAGAGGATTTTAAAATTATTGCATACAGAGGAGTTACTGTTGGAATATTGAGCTTTGGAAGACCCTAGCTTCCTTGAGGTTGTTAAGCAATAAAATGATATGCCCAGGCAGGATATGTAATAAACACAAGGTACGCTCTACCAAATGTTCGTAACATGTTGCTTCCTTTTTATATAAATTCACAAGGAGTCAGTAAAAGGCCAAATTCCTTACTGCTTCTGTGTGCATGGAACAGGGGTAGAGAAGGCACAACCATCTCAGCTAAGGCTTTGCCACATTATATTTTAGGCCATAAGTAGGGGTAAGTGTAGTTTACTTGCACCATCCTGCCGTCTTTCACAAGGCACCCTTTAACACAAGGTCAACCCTGCATTTGGGGTAGCAAGATGGTTGATGCCATGCAGACACACGGGTAGGAAAGACAAGAAGAAAGGATATGTCTGCAGAAAATAAGTAGAGATTCTAAGGAGTTTTATAAATACTTTTATACAAACATAAGCTATACAGTATGATGCAGTGTCCACTTTAAGATACGTGCGTCAGCTCTTTAATGTATTTTTGGCTTGGGGATGATAAGGTGCTGGTTTACAGCAGTTGTTGCCTGTTCATTGGGGCTTGGCTGCGTTTGTGACATCTGTTCATAAAACAGTGGAAAGCAAAAACAACCTTGCCAAATGTATATTTTATCTTGCGCTGATTAAAAGTAACAAGTTCCTAGCAGCTGTATGCAAACCGGAAAATGACTACATATTGGGTTGTATCCACATAATAAACCAGTGGATCTGGAGACACAGATGGCCAGAGGGTCAGTGAGGAATAGTTTGCTTGTTCTTGCCTAGAAAATCTTAAATGGAGACTCGTTGCTGTTTAAATTTAAGAGAAAGTGGTAAAACGTAAAGATAGTATAGCTGAAAAAAACCTGAAATTATATTCTTAAAACTCCAACATGTAAGGGCAATAATTATAATCAATATTGGATTAAATGATACAGACACATCATCACTGTAACAACGGAATTTAGTAATGCTTATTATTACTTGCTGGTATCTTTATAGTTAGTTACAATTTGGCTAAGCTGTCATGCTGTGTTTTCAGAAAAAAATGATAGACAATTCAATGCTAAATATTTGAACAAGATGAGTGTATTTCTTGTGGCAGATGGCCAAACAACTGTTCATGCATTCTTGCCAACACTTCAGTGCTTTAGGAAAGCTAAGGCCTGATTTATCAAGCACTTCTGCCAGACAGTGCCACATCAGTGCAAATTAGAATAGTAAAATATATAATAAAATATTTTTTTGTCACACTTGCACATGTTGCTGCACTGCAAGAAACACATTTACTAAAACATTAGCATACAAAAAATGTATAAATCCTATTTTGCACTACTCTAATTTGCACTGAAATGGCATTGTCTGGTAGAAATGATTGATAAATTAGGCCTTTAGTGTTTTGTCTCCAATAAATAATGTTTTTTAATGCACATACAGCAAGTAAATAAGTATTGAACACATCACACATTTAAAGGCACCCCGTTTAAAATGGAAACTGCCTTGGGTTTTATTTTTTTTATATTTTTTGGTAATTGGCATTTTCGGTTAGATACAATGTTTATCTTATGAAAAAATATTGTTCTGATTATTTTTGTCACTTTTCCTTGTTTTATTAAATACCACTTTACCAGCATTACAAACTCAGCAAACCGAGCATAGGGGCTTGTAATTCCAGGGCCCAAGGGCTGCCCAGTTGGCCTCTGGCCCTGACCGTTTTAAGCCCTTATGCTCTATAGCACAGGTCCAGTGCCTGCACAACCATGCCCATTAGTGGTGCCGGTAATGTAGTATGAACTGGTATAGGAACCCCTTAGCAGTTCAAAGTGAAAGTGGAAAAAAGCATATCCACAAGTTTGATAAAACAATCACTTGATAAATCTTAATTAACTTAATTAGTTAATTAATTAGTTAACTAATTAATTAGTTAAATCATTTAGTTAATTAACTTATACTTACTTTCCCCCTTCAGGATCCCATGCAGGCTTCTTTAAATCTATCCCACCGAGGCATCTAAGGATGCCCTGGCGGCATTTAGCAAGGAGGGAACAAGTACCCCTCCATTCATCCCGGCACCTGGCTGAGGGAATCCATGTTGAGCCACTAAAGAGTGTTTTTTATATTAAGAGTCAAGGCCTCTCTGGAATCTCCCCGACGTTGCATATGACATGTCAAAAGGGGAAGCGCCTAGAGGGGTGGCATGGAAAAATCCCCTCTAGGCCCATCCGCTTATTTCATATCAACAATGATGTCAGGGAGATTCCATGGAAGCCACGCCTCCAAGTATGAATACTGGCTCCCCCGGCCGTCACTTCAGTCCCTCGCTGTCTAGCCAGTTCTCCCTTCATGTAAATGGCGGGGCATCTGTCAGCTTCTGACGGCCACACCACCACATCTACATGCTGGCTCGGAAGCACCCCAAAGAAGGAAGAGGAGATGGCGTGGGACAAAGAACACCTGATGGACCGGAGAAAGACAGCGCCCGGCTTGGAACAGAAGATGGAAGATTGGCATGGGTGAGTTATTTATTTTTCTTTTGGGGTATACTTGAAAGGGGTCATTGGGTTGCAGAACAGCCCGGTGTCCATTGGTGTTCTGGTGATCTGCCCAAGGCACTCCCCGGAAGAACCCTGACTCCATACCGACGGGCATAGAGGCTTGTAACAGGGAAAA
The DNA here is from genome assembly GCA_027917425.1 of Gastrophryne carolinensis. Lineage (NCBI taxonomy): Eukaryota > Metazoa > Chordata > Amphibia > Anura > Microhylidae > Gastrophryne > Gastrophryne carolinensis. Next base: position 130,531,012 of record CM051239.1, read on the forward strand.
GGGGCTGCTAAAAGCAGCATCTGAGCGCTGGGTTAGAGGCCCTTATGCTTGGTGCCAAGGCTGGTAGCCACGTTTTTATTTTAATTTAAGAAACATTAAAAAAAAAAAAAAAAAAAAAAAATATATATATATATATATATAATTTTCCACTGTCACTTTCCTGGGTATAATGAATGCGTGTCAAGTGGCATTCAATAAAACAAGGGAAAGTAACAAAAAAAAATTAAAGTATAAAGTAATAAATGCCAAATATATAAAACAATAAACACAGGTAGTTTCCATGTTAGATGTAATGCTTTAAAAAGCTACAATTAGTAAAGCAGTTATAACTTGTAAAAATACAATTAAAAGATAAAAAGTCAGACTATTATATGTATCTAACCAAAAATGCCAAAGAATTTAGCAAAAAATAGACAATAAACCCACAGGCAGTTTTAATGTTAAATGGGATGCCTTTAAAAGCCGCATTTAGTAAAACATGAAAAAATACAATTAAAAATAAAAAGTGAGGCTATTTTCCGTTGGATAAAAATTGTATCTAATGAAAAATACCAATCCCAAAAGCAGCCCATAAACCAGCTTTTCTGCGTTCGGGGCGAATGCGCAACCCTGATTCCCCCAAGACCCAAAATCGCAAAATTCGATATGAACATAACTGCATGTTGGATCCACTCATCACTAGTCACCATTATAAAGAATAATAAGGTAATATTGACATAACAATGTCACCAGATATCATTAAGAACCCATCCAATTCACACGTGCAAAGAAATTGACTAATACCTGTTGTTATGTGTAGTGAAGGCTGATTTAAGACTAGCGCCACGTATAGAAATGTATGCATTTATGTAGCTGCACTCAGAGCGTCCAAAAGTGGAAGCTGGAAACAGGGCTCTGGCACTGTGACCTGGCTTCGCTGCTGGACAAGTGGTGCTGTAATATCCTGTCCAGCATTGATAAATGTGATGTCTGGGGGGCACTGTAGAAGCGCTCTCCCTGAATCACTTCAGCGCCTGAGCGAACCAATGCTGCTATTGTTTCATGTAGCGCCCCGAGGGAAAGCCGGCCAAGGCGACGTCACATATAACAATAGGAGAACACTGCAGCAAAGATAGGTAGTGCCAGTAAAGAAGTGGGCAACGCTTGGCACTGAAGCCCATGTTTAACAACACAAAACACAACGCCAGCGTCAGTGCTCTAAAACTGGACCGCAATGGAGGAACACCGCACAGGAACTGTCTCATGATGGCTTAAATCAGTAAGCTCTCTCAAGGCCTTTACAAACTTATTGTTGCAGAACATACTAATAGCACTGGTTACTGTGGACTTTCTAAACTACTGAATGTTCCAGTGAGCACTTCTGGTTCATAATCTGGAGGTAGAAAGATAAGAAAAAACAAGCTAAATCTGAAAGCAGACACAAAGACAAGGAGAAAAAATATTTTATTTATTTTTTTAATACTTACCTCCCATCCATCCCTGGGCACTGTGTCCCACACTGATCACTCTGGTTTCTGCTCTCCTGCTGCTGGAAGCCTTTTATAGCTGCTGGGTGACAGAACATAAGCGGTTAATTTAAAAAAAAATGACATGGGTACCCCATTTTTGGGGGGAATTTTAAGGGTTAAAAACCCTCAATAATCTGAAAAAAAATGACATGAGGTTCCCCTACCCAGCATAATCAGCCCGGGACCTGCGTGAGTGCATTTCGGATAGGCTGAGCGTGGGAGCGCACCACAGACTACAGGGAGACTGGGGATGTGCCGGATGCCCCTGGGGTTGGAAGTCAGCCAGCTGGATTTTAAGGGATGTCTGGCCATAAAGGCACATATTCCTCTTTAACGTGAACCAATCACCGGTGTGGCAGGCTCTAGAGTCTAGAAGGCTTCCCAGCATCCCTGCTCATGTGTTTGCCTCTGCACCCAGCCATTCAGCTACTCCAAAAGCAGGGTGACGCGCACTCCATAGAGAAACAAAGGATGTGGGACTCTGTCGCTCAAGGGCCCACAAGACCCTCTACCTGGCCCTGAGGTGACTAATATTATTTTTTTCCAACAAGCCTTAATATGATGGCTTGTACTTGTTCTGCTCCTGGATGTTTTCTTGCCTATTAATCTAGATACCACCGCTTCCCATCAATGAAATATACCCAGTAACAGTAACACAGTCCCAGCTTTCTATAGCATCTAGCTTATACCAGGTAAGTATTCTTCTACTGATTTGACCCTGCCTCTTCATGTACCCACTAGGTGCTTTCTTACAGGCCCCCCCCCCCCAATGTCCTAACCTCCCTACCCCCTCCCATAAATGCAATACAATGAATTTAGTCAATATACCAAATGTATTTTTTGCAACCTGTCCCTTTTAGTTTGCAGTGGTCCTGAGAGAGTGCTGTGTAGAACAGATGAGGTCCCAACCCTCTCCACCTACTAAGTGATCCTGCTGGATGCCCACCACTGTCAGTAAATCAGACCCCCTAACCCATTCATAAACCAAATCAGTAATTGTAAGAAAATCAAATGTATTCATTCAAAATATTTTAAATACATACTTTTCTTAAGAGAAACCTCCCTTCCCATTAAACACATGCAAACCACACAGACAAGCAGCAATATCTCTGATAATCAATGTAGTATGGTAAGACTATCAGCTGAATTCAATATACCTGTTTGATAATACAATAGATAAAGTATACTACATGCAATAAAAACAAGTCAATAATGCCTCTACTGAAACTTAAAAGATCCGCGCAATAAATAGTCAGCAGTTTAGAAATAATGTAAAGTCTTATCATGTCATTACAGTCCTCCTGTGTGCTTGCAGCTGCTAATGCTGCTTCCATGAGCTGCCCTAACCTAGGCCCTTATTTATGAAGGAATAGCGACTGGTGAGCGGCCGGTAATGACGGGCCCCGCCACGAGAACGCCGGCTCCCCACCACAATCACACATTTATCAAGCCAATCCTGCTTAGCGACTGAGATAGTGCCATATAGCGACTCATTCATCATTATTCCAGCCTCAGCCCACAGCGCCAGTGTCCGACCTTGAACAGCGACAGGTATGACCTCTCGCTACCTGGCGCGCTCCAATGCATTTCAATGGAACAATCTTTAAATATTAATAATTAATTGTTATAAATTTTTTTTTTTTTGGAATGTGAAAAATTCTGTGACCACTTCTGCCATTTTAGATAAATTTTAGATAAATTTAATAATTTAAAAATTGTACAGAATTGATATTGCAGGTCTGATATTAATGTATTCATATTACTAAATTATTTAAAAAACTTGTTTTTTTTGGTTTCCAAAAATATGGTGGTTTGGGGGTTAAAAAACTACTTTTAACCCATCGCCTCCAGTGCTCTGGGGTTTAAACATGCATTTTACAGCGCAAGAATTTTTTGAGCGTGATTTTTTAATGAATATGGTGGGAGCCGGTCACTAGGGCCAGTCGCTATCATGCGCTTCCATACAGCGCAGAACCTGTCAAATAGCGACTCCTCACCCAATATTCAACATTACGGCAAACCGACTGAGTCACTATCAACTACCGAACAACGGCCAAGCACAGCGACTACTAGCAGGCGCTCTGAAAATGCCGCTACAGTCGCTCAACTGTCGCTACCTGCCGCTATTAATGAATCGGCCTCCTACTCTGTACTCTTCCACCCCTCTACCTCCCGCATCTGCTGGGTGCTTACTGCAGGCAATCCTACTCCATCTGTTGGGTTATCCATACCGACCCCTCAATCCCTCCCCATCAGTTCCAGCCCCCTCTCTTACTCTCCATCTGCTGGCTTCTCCCTGATTTTCCTAAAAGTGTTTTTATTTGGGATTATTCCATTACTTTATTGGGACCTATTGGCTTGATGCAGAGCCTCCCCGTTCAGCTATCCCGTGCGTTTTCCCATTGGTTTTGGCCTTTGATCGGGTCAGGAAAGGGTGCTACGTTGATTTTAGTGTGCGTTTATGCGTTCAGGTGTGCGCTCAGCCGCCTTTCCGATTGTCGGCTCGCACGAGGCTGTTTCCCGGGAAAACGGACGCCTCGTTCATTGGTCCGTTTTTTTCAGTGATGCAGAGCCTTGATTTCCGATTGAAATCACCCTAATAAAACGGGGCCGCCGAGCCTTCACTTACGGCCAGTCAGAGCAGCCGTATTTGCACTCGGGCAATAATATGCAGTCCTCTGTTGGAGCACATCATCGGCGCCAGCTCCGCGGTCTTGTCCTGCTGAGTATGGCAGAAACCAGGCTGCACCGCACGCCTTTGGACATCGATGGCATGAGTATTTGTTATATTTTAGGGTTTTTTTTTTAGAGTTCTTTTTACAGGGTCTACCTAATTTATTTTTTATTGCCTGTGTGCAGGAATTGGAAGATGGGACATTGCATAAATGTGCAGGCACTGGCTGGCCCTGATTTGGTTTTTGGGAGTCGTTTTGCTGGCTTTCCCTGCCTAGGAATTCCTGCCTACATGAGCGATTCAAATCTGGCGATCTTTTTGGTGGCTGGCTACTGGGTATGTGTATGAAACTTGTATTGGTTGCCCACCCTGTCTGACTGTGTTTTTCCCTTAACACACTATTTGGTAACTCTTTTCGTAGTATATTTTGAGCCTAATTATTGAGCTACAAATTAAATGGGTTAAGTGATTGTACCCTATTGCGTCATGTTCTTGCCCTCTTATGTAAGTAGTATTCCCCAGACTTTTTTAATGAGTGTACAGGTTGGATGTGCATGTAGTCTCATTAGAAATGTCCTTTCCTCCCACCCTACCCCGCTCACCTATTTGTCCCTCTTTTCTATTGTTGCAATGCACACCTTTTTTTTTTTTTTTGGGCAGGAGACTCTGGCTTTCCTTTGCTCCCCTGGATGATGACCCCCATCCTGCACCGATCTTCACAGGCAGAGGAGCGCTACAATACTGCCCCCCAGGAGGTTCCGTTGTCTTGATGAGACTGGGGGGGCACTACAATAGACGTCTGCAACGGTCCTAAACCTAATCATGGCTTGTGGGCTACTCCACCACCTTTAGTTTCAGACGTCCACACCCCTCCTTTTTCTTGCACCCAAAGTGGCACCGCGCAAACCATCCGTGCACAACTATTGTTTAGTGTTTTTTCAGAGACCACAATTTTTTTTTTTTTTTTTTTATTTTACAAACAAATTTTGTTGTGTCATTTGTTTTTTTGGGAACAAAAGAAAAATTACACGTGGGGTCAGAAAATGTATTCCCCACAAATTAGTTGTATGTTGTGTTGCATGCTGACGAGGAATGATGTTGTGCCTGCAAATTGGCTGCAATGTGGGCCAGGCTTTGATTAATCTCACCCATATGGCTGGTTAGGGCAGAGATATTTCTGTTTAATACCTCTAATTGGGCGTTGAGGTTTGTGAGTTGGGTGCACACAGTCTCATTGAATTGCTGTGTTGTCGCCGAAAAGGCTATATTTTCCTGCCTCCATGCTTCCTCCAAAATTTGAAGTTGCCTTCTTTGGGAAATATGGCGTCTGGACTGGGTTGGAGCAGTGGAACGGGTGGTTGGTTCTGGTTCAGAAGGTGGTTGTGGATGTGGTGGTTGTGCCGGGGTTGACTGCGTTGCTGCCACTGGTTCAGTAGTGGTTAGTGACATATGTGGGGTGTCCTCCTCCAAATCTCGTATATGGTCGATGATGGGTGGGCCTTTCTGTGGTCTGTAAAGAAATATAGCTTCCTTTTAGTTTATTTCTGTCCACGAAAGCTCTCAAATATCAATGTTAAAAGTACACACCAAGGACCATTGACTTACCTCATCGCAATCCACAATTTGGGTTCGTGGTGTAGAATCCTGGTGTGCCCTTGGTCTCGTTGCTAACGCAGGGGTTTGGGGGCCTGGTGTGTCCTGTTGACTTGGTCCTTAGAATGTAGATTTGAAGATTAGCTAAATGGCCAAGTACAGTGTGTTGTGTAGCATAACACTGCCTTATTGAACTTTTTGTAATAGGTCATGGCAAAATCAGACTCACCTTGGGACCTTACATTCCGGTCTGTGTCTTGTGCCTCTGCCAGGCCCTGGATGCTGGCCGGATGTATGTATCTATATACATGTTCCTCGGCGGGTGTAAGGATTATTTTAGTGGGTAAGCCACCCCCTGTCTGTTGGCTGGGGAAGATTAAATCACACCTAATAAGTGTTACATCCTTTTAACAATGCGACTACAAATGCATTTAATTTGCCCTTTACCTCTGCTACACCCCCTGTCTGTTGGCTGGGGAAGATTAAATCACACCTAATAAGTGTTACATCCTGTTACCAATGCGACTAAAAATGCATTTAATTTGCCCTTTACCTCTGCTGACGGCGCATGTCCATTTTTTTTTTTACTGTAGTATTTCAGGTCCCCAAATTTCCTTTTGATTTGGTTGAATATCTCGCCTGACAGATCCCACACTATTTACTTGGCGGCAAATATTCGTCCAGATCTCCAGCTTAGCCTGCTTAGTGGGGGATTTGGAGCTCCTGCCAAATAGGGCATCATAATGCTCACAAACTGCATTTGCCACAGCCATGCTTTGAGCATCGCAAAAACGTGCAGTTAGGGAGCCACGGCGTAGTTGTCGGCCACATGGGTGTGTGGTGTCCCCTGCATGTGTGGAAATTGATGGTTGGCTATCTGGTGAGTCGTGTGTGGTTCTGGGGCTTATGGGGGAGGGTGATGTTGTGTGTGTGCTGCTATGGCTTAATGTCTGGGTTCCTGTTGAGCTATCAGATGGGGAGCTGCATGTGGAATGTGAGGTACTGGAATTGGGAGAACCAGAGGGTTGAGGTGGAGGGGTGGGTGACCTTGGTGGGGTGGTGGGTTTGGCAATACGCTTTCCCTTGCTGATGTGTTTTTTTTTGTTTGTATGTTTGGTGTGTTGAGGCTGAGGATGCTGCAGGGTCTTACTCGATTTTGCACCCTTGTGTGTTCGTGCTTTTTTGGCAGGTGGTGGTGAATGGGTTAATGTCTCCTTGGTCCTGCGTTTTTTGGAATGTGCCTGTGTGTGTGGAGTATCCTGCGTTTTAGTTGGGGCATGTTCTGCCTGTGTCTGGTGCCTGCTCTTCTGTCTTTTGGAGGATGAGGCATGTGTGCGGCTGCTATGTGCCTCGGGCCTTGGTTGGCTCTTTTTGCTCCCTTTAGGTCTGCCCATAATGATATGGTATCCAACACAGAGCTGAGTGCCTTGTGCTTTAAATATGTTTCCCGTGTGGGCGTGGTCAACAGCGGGTGCGCGCCTGCGCGCACGCACGCACGTCACCGCGGGGGAACGTAAGAGCTATACCAGGAAAACCAAGAAAAGATGTCGCCCGCAATCTTTACACAGGAGCAGGACGACATCATCATGGATGTGAGTATGCGAGAGTGCGAGCGTGCGTTTATGTGCACGCACACATTCCTTATAATAAAAAAAAAACAAAGCGCAAGAATAGTTAGTTTAACACATGTACGCAGCTACAAACTAGGCTAGATGCAGATAGAAGAACTAGGGCAATGTGAGGCAGCAAGAGGTTAATAAAGTGACTTTAGTTAGGGCAGGAAACTTGTTAATGTATTTTGGGGATTAATGGTGGGTCCTTGTATCTTTTTTTAACAGATGATGCTGAGGAATCGCTACGACTTCCTGCCGTCAGATTATGAGAAGCGGACGTTGGCCCTGGCGGTGGTGGATGCGATCGCACGCCGATCACAAACCACCTATACCTTCACCCAGATCGCCCAACACTGGTCTGATTTAAAGAGAAGGCATAAGCCCCGGTGAGGCGGTACTTCGCCAAACATTTCCCATGTAAGTGTTGAAAATGTAAATGCACCTATAACCCTGGCATCGCCTGGGCGTGGTTTTATGATTGTGTTTGTATTTCAGGCCATGAATGGAATATGCGGTTCCGCCCCACCCGGACCAGGACACGCAGCCCAGTGTTGGGCGAAACAGGTGAAGGTGGTCCACCGCCAGTGTCAACGGCCACCCCCTCCTCTGCCGGTGAGTATGAGGAGCCTCTGGACCTCAGCATGCAGGGGAGGGGGGAATCTGACGGCAGGGAGTCGAGCCTAAATGAGCCTCAACCTGACTCCGGTAAGGGAAATATAGTTAGATATGTGGAAATACATGCATTAAATACAGATACTCATGTGCACTATTGTTAGTTGTAGATTCAGACGTCGCAGGGACATCCCAAGGGATGAGCGAGGAAGGGGGCGACGAGGAAAAGGTGACTGGGGAAGGTGAGTAGATTGATACCTAGAAGCCTAACTTAATATAATATTCATGATACAACAACAGTCTCTAATATCAGTGTGTTTGTCATCCAAACAGATTCACAGCAGCAACCCAGGGAGGAAGAAAGGGGACGCCCCCGACGCAATGTGCGCCCCAAACATTGTAAGTGTTTTTTTATTTGGTCAAAGTAAATGAACTAACAATTCCATTGCCAAAAACAAATAGCCCTTAAAGCGGACTTTAACTCTGAATAAGAGTCTATCTTATATGTTTCCCACACCCTGTACATACAGATTGGCCACATTAAAATTCATCCTACCTGCACCTAGTGCATGTTATGAGCCTTTAACCCTTTAAACGCCAGCCACGTAAAATTTACGTGGCTGCCTCTCCTGCAGTTAACTGCCAGCCACGTAAATTTTACGTGCCTGACTTTCCCCACTAATAGTAAAAAAAGTTTTTAAAAAAGTCACTTACCTGACCCCTCGTTTGATTCAGCCGGGTCTCCTCTTCAAAATGGTGGTCTCCAATCGTTCACCGGACCTCCTCTGGCTGCAGGGGAGGGCCCGGAATAGGGTGCCCCCCCCATTTCAGCTGCCTCCGGCTTTTCCTGTAAAATAAAAAAAAAAAAAAAAATGACATTTACTTACCTCTGTGTGCGCTGGCTCCCGCCGACCCTCCTCTTCACCTGGGGGGCCTCCGATCCCCCCCCAGGTCATTCCGATCTTCAGGAGAGAGCCTGGAAGGCTCTCTCCCCTCTCCTGTTCCGATGGCGGCCGCCATCTTGACGCTAAGCTCCGCCCCTTTTGGGGGCAGGGCTAATGACGTCAGTCCGGGCCGTCGTCCCCGCTAAGTCCCGCCCCTTTGGGGGCGGGGCTATGACGTCATTCCCAGTCCCGATCACCGGCTACAGCTCTGTTAGCTGTCAGATGCCGGTGATCGGTGCCCTGGAAGGAGGTGACAGGAGATCCTCTGATCTCCTGCCTCCTCCTTCTCTGGATGCCGATCACCGGCATCTGACAGCAGATCAGCGAGGGACACAGGAGCTGACGATCGAAGGTGAGTAAAGAGTAAATTTTTTTTTTTTTTTAATAAATAAAAATTTTGTGTCCGTGTTTTTTTTTTCTGTTAACCCTATGTGAACTGGTAAGGGGTCCATGAGACCCCTGTACCAGTTCACAAGGCTGGGGTCTGGCAAGTCACCTGCCCTAGCGGGTTACTTGCCATTAACCCCTGCACCCCCAATTACCTGCCTCCCCAAAGCCCAGGGGGGGGCAGAAGAGCCCGGGCCCACATAAGCTATGTGGGCTCGTAGGCTGCAGGGTGGGGGGGCCACAAAAGCTGGCCCCCCCACTCTGTGCCTACAAGCCCCCATAGCTGGTCCCGGGCTGGTTATGACGGGTAGGGGGGACCCTACGTCATTTTTTTTTTTAATTTTAAGGGTTAGGGTTAGGGTTAGCCTAACCCTAACCCTAACCCTAACCCTTAAAATTAAAAAAAAAAATGAGGTCCCCCACCCTGTGAGGGGGGACCCTATGTCATTTTTTTTTTAATTTTAAGGGTTAGGGTTAGGGTTAGGCTAACCCTAACCCTTAAAATTCCCAAAAAAAATGAGGGTCCCTACGTGATTTTTAAAAAAATGTTTAACGGTTAGGGTTAGCCTAACCCTTAAAATTCCCCCCAAAAATGGGGTCCCCCCCTACTTTTTTTTTTTTTTTTAAGTGGACCAACACCCAGGCTGATCGGCCCGGATCAGATCCCTCCCTGCGGGGCATCCGAAATCGGGATGCCCCACTGTGTGAAACCCCCCAGGACGCCCCAATCGCCTTACCTTATCCCTGTTCCAACGGTGCATGCGCGGGCCGCATCTCGCGCTTCTCTCTATCAGGGCGCGCACACGTTCCGGACGTTTGTGAATCGCCGACGCGGGCACGCTCCCTGTTAGAGGGAAGCGCGAGATGCGGCTGCCAGCGCGCTCAGAGCCGCTGTGGTTGTCCGTCCATTGTCCGTGCATACCACAGCGGCTCTGAGCGCTCTGATTGGACGAGCGCTCGCGCATGCGCCGTAGGAGCGGGCTGAGGTGAGTTTTTTATACCTTTCTCGGGGGTTTTACGCAGCGGGGCACCCCCGCGGAAGTGGATCAAAACCCAGGATAGTGAAAATCCTGGGTGTTGGTTCACTTTACGGGTTAGGCTAACCCTAACCCTTAGAATTCCCCCCAAAAATGGGGTCCCCCCACCCCCTGGGATTAAAAAGAAAAAATTAAAAAAAATTTAAATTTTAAAGAATTAAAATTAAAAAGAAAATGACATAGGGACCCCCTCCCAGGGGGGGCCTTCTATTTTTTTAATTTTTGGGGTTAGGCTTAGCCAAAAATTCTCAAAAAAAATTGGGCGCCCCCCCCCCCCCCCCCCGGGAGGGGGTCCCTATGTCATTTTAAATTAACCCCTTATGTTTATAGTGTGGATAGTAGTATTTTATTTGTAAATGTTATAAAATGCTCTTTTCAGTTTGGGGGGGTCTCCTGGGCAAGAATGAGGGGCTATTGATACATATGTGGTACCGTTGTAATCGGGAGAAATGGGGCTATCACATGCAATATGGTTTTTATTACTAAAAAATGTTTTATTTAAAATAAAGGAGACAATTTTTTAAAAAAATATTATTTTATTTATTTTTTTGTTTTTTTTACGCAAAAATATTTAAAAAACAGTAGAAAAATTACAAACAAGACATTTAATGTTAAAGCCTAAATTCTGCTGCAAAAAAATATATATATATTTTCCAAGAAATTCCGACAAAAATCACGGTTAAACATGCCGCAAAATGGGGAAAAATGACCAACTGAGGGCGACAAAAGTTCAAGTAGGCTGGCAATTAAAAGGTTTAAGAGTACCTATGCATGTTGGGTATTGTTCTGCTCGGGGGACCTTGCGCTTTCAGATTTAGCTTGTTTTTTCTTATTTGCATATTGATATTTTAGGAAAAGGTGTTTTTTATTCTGCTTTTTTATAATTTTTTTTGTGAAACCCTGTGCAACCTAAGAATTCTTCAAGGGATTACTTCCAGAAAGATGAGCCCACGACAACAAGCTGGGTACGCTTAGAAAGCTTAAAATGTGTACTTTCAGGGAATATATGGTTTATGGGGGATATTCTAAATGTAAAGGGTTGTTTTGGTAGAAAAAGCACAAGGTGCGCACTTTGTATGCAGAGCTGAAATTTTGAAGTAAAATTACTGTTACGCACATGCTTTACTTTGGTGTGTTTGGCAACTCTTCCCTTGACAGTAGCTATGCATGCTGGGTATTGTTCTGTTCGGGGCATGTTGCTTTTTCAGATTTTCAGTTTTTTTCTTGTTTGCATATAGGTTTTTTTAGGAAAATGTGGTTTTGATTCTGCTTTTTTATACTTTTTTAGAGAAACCCTGTGCAACCAAAGAATATATTGAGGGATTACTTCCAGAAAACTGCACCCATGTCAACAAGCCTGGTACGCCTAGAAAGCCTGAGGTGTGTACTTCCAGAGAATATATAGTTTGTTGGGGGTATTTCAAATGTAAAGGGTTGTTTTTCTTGAAAAACTGCAAGGTGCGCTTAGCACGTAGCATAGTTGTATTTTATCTGAAAATCTCCTAAAGAGTTGTTTCAGTTTGGGGGAGTCTCCTGGGCAGGAAAGGGTGTCTACCTATACATATGTGGTATCACTGTAACCGGGAGAAATTGGGGTTTCACGTGCAATAAGATTTTATTGACAAACTTACATTTTTTATTACAAAAAACACTACAAATTGTAAAAAATTGTTTTTTGGGGGTTTTTTTTGCACATATTTCATCCAAAAATATTGAGAATACATCTAAAAAATGACAAACAAGACATTTCATGTTAAAGCTTAGACTCTGCTGAAAAAAACAATATATCACTTTTCTGGGAAATCCCTGGAAATCCCTTCAAAAATCACAGTTGAACAAGGGGAGCGCAAAATAGTGCAAAATGGTCTGGCAACAAAGGGTGACAAAATCTCAAGGTAGGCTGGCGGTTAAAGGGTTAAACATCCAAGATGGCTGATTATGGAAGCCGCCATCTTATCAGGCAGCCTGTAAAAAGAAAGTGCCTTGTAACTGTGCTGCTCTGCATTCTGGGATTGCTGACCTTTTCAAGAGCACAGCTCTGCTCTGTGTGAGCAAAGCACAGCTATAACCCACCCCCTGTACCCTATCCCACTCTCCTCTCCTCAGTAAGTGTGATGCTTCTGAGTCAAGATGGCGGCGCACGTATCCTAAATTCCAGAACAGAGTTGCAGGCCAGTGGGGGAAAGAATAATAAGTTAGTGACTACAAACTTTTACAATCTTAGTTTCAAATGCTGCGGTCTCGTATTTGAAGAGTTTGGCCTTTTCATTAAATCACGCTGAAGGTCCGGTTTAAAAAGGGCCCCCAAAAAAACACGCAAAAACAAACCATAAAAACAATGCTAAACTAATGTTGTTTTTCATTCACAGATACCAGAAAATCACAGCCACAAGAACCCGAGGCCTAAAGCTTTTTAATTTGTCTTAAAATGTAAATAGTTTATTTGTTTTTAAATTTAAAAAAAAATATTAGGAAAAAAACAGAAAAAGAAAATATACATTCCAACGTTGGAATAAAAAAATATTACAAAAATTTTGAGAGTTGTCTTTCCGGCAAATGTACAATCACACAACATCATCACACATTTACATGACACAAAAGGTTTAGATATGGGACAATAAATCAAAAACTATCAGAAACAATTAAGGTATGCATTAATGGCAAGGAAGAAGGAACAAGAAAGGAGATTAAGGTATGCATTAATGGCAAGGAAGAAGGAACAAGAAAGGAGATTAAGGTATGCATTAATGGCAAGGAAGAAGGAACAAGAAAGGAAATTAAGGTATGCATTAATGGCAAGGAAGAAGGAACAAGAAAGGAGATTAAGGTATGCATTAATGGCAAGGAAGAAGGAACAACAAAGGAGATTAAGGTAGGCATTAATGGCAAGGAAGAAGGAACCACAAAAATTTTGATTATATATATATATATATATATATATATATATATATATATATATGTGCCAAATTGGCAGTTGTTGTCATATGTATATTCCAATGGAGGTTGAGGGATGTGCGCTTGCGTGTAGCCAGATTGGCAACTGAAGAGCCATGGAGATGTAAGTATACTTGAAAAAACCACCAAAATGGAAGGTCAAATACGATGGAAGGCAAGCAGGTACGTTCAAAAAGCAAGGAAAAAGCAGGGAAAAACGGGCCGCCCGTGTGAACGGGAACGGAAGCTCCGATCAAATTGAAGGCACCCGAGAGAGCAAAAAACACTTCCCAAGTGAAGTCAAATTGACGGATCAGTTAGGGAGCCATTCCGACGGAGGCTCTGCATCACATTTGAGCCACGATTCAAACGGGAGCCCCGGACAATCGGAAGGTTTTAAGGTCAGTTCAGGGGAGGCTCTGCATCAGGCCATATATGGCCATACTACACTACAGAATAGAAGAATATGGCAGCACTATAGATGTATCCATTGCTCCTGGGTAGTCATTTACTGAGGAAGAAGATCTATCTTCAAATATGTTGGCATGTAGCAGTAGTGTATTTAAAGGGTAAGTCCACTTTTGATGGAATTTTTGAAAGTGTATATTTTTTGGCTTCAAAAGGATATGCTCAATGTGTTGAGCCAATCTAGTATTTTTTTTTTATTTTTACCTATGTTAGCAAATGTGTTTAATGGAAGCAGTGTTCACTACCTACAATCGGTTGCTATTGGCAGTGTACACCAAGAAGAGACAACTGAGTCCTGTACACTGAGAACACTGCTGCTATGGCAACTGCTGAGATCACTTAACCCTATACATAGCCAGCAGCAGTGTTCTGTGCAACTATCTGCAATCTGTTGCTATTATCAACAGACACCAAATCTGCATTTGGTGTACGTTGCCAATTGCAACAGATTGCAGATAGTGAATACACTTTCAAAAATTGAAAATTAAATTCATTTAGGAGAGATGCTATCTATGCCCTCTTTATGGTCATCTCTGAACCCGCTGATCCAAAACCCACTGAACTTGTGAAATATGTTTGACCAATCCCCCTGCCGATACTCCATTCTTAGGGTGCAGAACTAAAAATGAATATTGTCGCTCTTCATATAGTCCAATTTTTTATTGCTGTCCCTCTCTGTAAGATTGGAGGGCGACCAATCATTGCATAGGTGTGACAATCACATCATCACCACACACAACACTGGCAATGAATGGAGGAGGCTGAGCTTTACAGCTAAACAGGCACCATTATCTGGGATTAGAGTGAAGCAGTAGCATTGAAAATTGGGGGCTGCTTATGGTTGGGAGCAATTCAGTGGATGCTAGTTGAAAATATGAGCTTTGGTCCGCTTTAAGCTCAACAGTACACAGCAGGGCAACCCAATTCAGGATGCCCTAGGGAAACAGAACAAAGCCCCTTACCGCTTTCATGTGTGGATCATCTTGGAAAAATTGCACAGGTAGCAAAAGAGCTTGTTCCATTGGACCAAATTGAGTACTAATGGTATAGCTCTATTTTAAAATCTGTTGATGATGCAACAGCCTAGCTTTGCTGGATTGGCTGTGGTTTACATTTATGACACTAGATGTTGCCGTTACCAAATGCTTAGATGTAGTCTCTCTATGCTTTTCATAATATGTTGCATTGAGCTGTGTTCTGCAAATTCTTGTTATACACCATGTAAGGTGGCCTTCCCTTACTGCACTCATGTTCCAGTAAGCCAGTTCCTGTTACACCACAAATGTCTATCTGGAATATAATCCGCTGCACCCAGCACTCACACTCTGCAACAACTGTGACCTCCAACCTTTTTTTAAATTGCATTGGTGGTACCTATTGTTTCAACCTCACCAATAAGAGATGATCTAAGAGCTGGTTTGAATCAAACAATATCATCCGGCAGTGGCAGCAGAGTTGCTTTGGACCGGGAAAAGACACAGACTGTACTTGGAAGGCCGTAGGAAAAGCCTACCACCAACACAAAAGATTGCAGGATGTGTAAACCGGTTTCATGATCGTGATTTGCATTTTTAATAAGTGATTTGTTCATAGAGGTCATTTTAGCCTTTTTTCCTGTCCTGCTGAGTTTGTTGTACAGAGCCTGAAACATTTCTAATGTACTTTGAGTAAAGGTTTACATAACTATTTGATGTGCGTTTTGGGATTTCCTTGGAATTACTGCTATAAGACCTTTGTTTAAAAAAGGCTAGGAGCAATTTTTTGTTTTTGGAGTATATTGCACCTAACATTATAGGGTGGAACTTAGGATATTTGGAAAATGGGAAGTGCTATTCCACGAGAAAAGGTTGGGAAACCTGATAAGATAGGGCAGCAGGGCACATATTTGGCTCTGTGCATAGCAAGAATTAAAGTTCAGGCATCTGAACTGGGTGAGCAAATCCCTGTCGCCTACAAAAATATCTCCTCATCAGTTTGTGGTCATGCTATTTAACAAGTAATGGCTTGGAGTATTTAACAGCATTCAGTAAGCATTAACAAGTTTACTCTGAGTTAGCTATTACTTGGAGAGCTTGCCCACGTTCAAAATTGAATCAAGTGCAGAAGAAAATATTTAATCCCCTTTGATATTATTGAGTATTTAAAGCAAGATAGACTCTAAAAACACCCAATAAACCCCTTTACAGCAACATAAATAATTATATATGCCAATAAGCCTGGAGTATAGCAAGTGTTCTAGTGCAAAGAATATATCTTTGCTCTTAAAAATTAGCATATTAAAGCATTTCTGATTAAAAGTTTGTAGAACTTAACTGGTGATGAAACGTGAAATGTCTGACTGGAAGCAGCATTTAGTTATTTGGTTCAAGACTAGAACTGAAACGTATTGCTGGAAATGCACTTTCCAGTAATTACAGTACTCATCATACTATATGGCTTCTCTTATGGGGTTCTTTGGACCTGGCACCTGGACAGGAAAGCACCTGGCAGCGTCACTCACAGGCAGCCAAGTTGTCTCTGTGCTAAGCCTGTTGCCAACCCTGTGGTACCTGACCGCATCCCTGTACCAAACCTGTTGCTCATCCTGCCTTGGCTTACCACATTTCTTTGCTAAGCCTTTTGTCGACCCTACTGTGCCTGACCATCTCTCTGTGCTAAGCCTAATGCCAACCCTGCCTTTCCAGACAACATCTTTGTGCCAAGCTTGTTACCCACCTTGCTTTGCCACACCTGTTGCTGACACTGCCTTGATGGTCAGCTCACTACCACCTCTGGAGCCCAGCTGTCAAGTCTTGACTTGCCCCTCACTGCACCGCAGTTCCAAGCCATATCCATGGTAAATCACTCGAGACCTGCCACCTACCACCAACCTTGGCCTTGATGGCAGTAATTACACACCACCCAGCCTTTGAAACATTCCTACCCGCTCAGTGATTCAAAAGTGACAGTCTAAGGTACATGGCTTATTAACTGAGTAGCAGTGACAGTGATTTATTACAGCTTAAAACTGCAGTATGACATATTTATATGCTCTTCATACACAAATCTCTCTGCTCCACATCTGGAAAGAAACCAAAGCAAACTAAGACCAGGAGCAGAATAGAACACTTTCTCACTTCATATAAACAGAGACTTTTACATCACAGATTCTTTGTTTTATTCTCTCTTAATCCAAATGGTCTTCTTGTATACTGTAAGCAGATGATTTGTACAAAGCATAATGTAAGGTATTTGTCAACGGGGGTCATTAAGTTACACTGGCACATCATTTCATTACAGAGTGTGCCTTTTCTATGAGTATTTCTGGTATTAATATGTTTTTATACTTTAGCACTGGTTTTCATTGGACTTACGATTTCAAGTATTTGCCAAGTTCAACACAGTTCTAAGACAAACTCATGACTGTCCAGAAGGCACTGTGTAGAGTGAAGGAAGGGTCAAGTGGAGTTTCAAACAGTCAGGAGGGGATATGTGGGCATGAAGTTACGTAGGTCATCCGGCCAGATGATTGACTAAGTTGTGAAACACAAACATAAACTTTGGTTCATTCTCTGATTCCTCATGCTGAACTCAAAATGACCCATTTCATGGTGTAAGAGGCATTGACATGAACACAGTGACTTAATGTTTCTCTGAAATCAGCTAGGTTTAAGGCATGGGTTATGCCTGCAAATAGAAGTTACACTCATTTTTATAAAATGTACTTTATTTAAATGAATTATGTACACATATTTTTGGGATAATATCAGTAAAAACTGCCATTGCCTTTGTAACACGGAACAAATTCAGGTTTAATCACTTCCATTACTTTATATCATTAGTAGCTTTATAAAACTTGTCACTTCTGGGAAATGATTCTGTTATAAACTGGCCAGAAATCACACAAATTTACTTACTTGGCTGTGCTATACAATGTCCTGCAAACTTTGCTGACTGCTTTCCCCTTAGAGATTTTCAGATTTTTTAAGATAGGTTATCCGGTAAAGTGTGATATAAAGAACATGTTTTTAGATTTTATATGGTTATAATATGGTTATTTATCAAACATTATTATATGGTTATAATGTTTGTCCAGAGCTGATGTGATAATCTTTTCCGAGGAAGCTCCATGTGAAACGCATTGGAAGGACACCACAGCAACAATACCAGCTGCAACTATTATGGACTTTGTCCAAATATGGATGCAATACTTTTAGTGTAAAATGTTGCACCTATTATGGCATTTGTAATTAAAAAGTGTAAAGAGGATATTTGGTACAAGTTTAGTCAGGTTAATGGCTGAATAAACAATGTTGGGGACTGTATTTACTTTATACCCTTAAAAAGGAGGAAGGGTCACAATATCTCATTTCCCTTTCCACCACATGCTGAACCCTGGCACCAGGGAGACAGCAAACTATTCAATTGAGGCGGTCTTGCCGACAAATTATTCTATCAGTCCGCCTGATAATAGAAACCCCTATTACTACTAACTGTCTAGACCTACCTGCAGTCCCAAACACCCGCTCACTAGCTGGGCTGTCCTCCCGGCTGTTAGGGAGAGCAGTATCCGCTAGGGCTGCCATTTCTGAGACTGACACCCTTGCATCATTACCTAACTTGGCAATTTTCCTAGGATGCACAGACACAGGCATGGCCTTCCTTTTCTGTGCTTCCTTTCTACTCCCTCTGTCTACACTTACCCAGCTACTTATCTGCTCCTCCTGACCCATTAGTCCACCCTCTGTATCTACCACATATTGCCTTCTCAGTGAGCAGAATGCCCTTTTCCATGTGGTCAATCCTCCTCGGTGTTGCATTTTGCAACATGCTCACATTTATCACAGCAGTATTCACCCTGGAATTGCTGCTCCTGAATTGTATACAAATTGTGTGGTATTCCCCCCCCATACCATACCCATATGCAGTGTAGCCTTAACCGCATCCCATATGCAGTGTGGCATCCCCCCAACCCATAGAAAGTGTGGCATACCCCCACCCATTCCATATGCAGTGTGGTATCCCCTCCATCTCATTCCCATAGGCAGTGTGGCATCCCCCATCTCATTCTTATAGGCAGTGTGGCATTCTCCCCATTCCCAGAATCAGTGTGGAATTCCCCCCATCTCATTCCCATAGGCAGTGTGGTATTCCCACATCTCAATCCCATAGGCAGTGTGGTATCCCCCCATCCTCTTCCCCATATGCAGTGTGGCATCCCCCATCCTATTCCGATTCTGCAGTGTGGCATTCTCCACATTCCATTCCTATAGGCAGTGTGGCATTCCTCCCATCTCATTCCCATAGACAGTGTGGCATACCCCCATCCTATTCTCCATATGCAGTGTGGCATTCCCCCATCCCATAAGCTTACTTCCCTTCGCAAAAAACGTAGCCCATTCCAACTCAAATTTAGCTCTAATTAATTCACATTATTCTCCTTATAAGAAGGCAAGGAAGATGTTTTTCTTTAGGTCAATTGTGAATCTATTCTGCAAATATTCTCAATTCACTTCTTTCTCCTAGAAGCAGCCTACAGCAACATGTCCCTGATAACCACTTATAGACCCCCATAATGTTACCTTGAACCTCACTGAATCAAACTTTTGTATTAAAATATTCTCAGCATCCAATTCTTAATTTATCTAAATGTGTTGGGACTGTGAGCAATTATTTATTGAAAGACAGTGATCCATCCATGATCAGACCAGAGTCTAGCCTTCTACTGGCACAAATATGATTAATTCTAAAGAAAGACTCATGCAGAGCTGAATAATAAGTAAATTCCTTAGTACCAGGATCAATCTCCCTCTGTACAACAAATGTTTGTATAGTTTCAACAAACAGGTAGACTAGGGAGTCTCCAGATCTGTACCCCTAATTCTTAGTTGATCGATCAAGTTGGGAATCAATGATAACATCGGTATCACCAAATATAAATATGGCCCCACTAGTATAATTTTTTAAAAGTAAAGCAACCTTGTTTTGTATTGGGAGAGTAGTCTTAAAAAACTGATAATTCCAAATATTGCAGTCACCGGCCTATCCTTAATTTGTCCTTTAAAAATATTCAATGACATATTTTTGCCAATATGTAAAACAGATAATGCATCATTGGAATACTTGAAAAAGCCATGCTTCTGGCACCAAGATGGTAGATTTAGTGGTAGATTTAGTAACACAAGTAAAAGAGTATATGTGCTAAGTATAGAAAAGTACATTTTATGTCAACCAAAGAGGCAAGCCAGAAAGGGAATATGAGTAATTCACTGTTTTAATGTATTCCAGTTATATTATCAGAATTAACAACTGAACCATATTTTCAAGGCAATTACCAATGTTCTGCTGACCCCACTGTCACTAAGATTATGAAGTGTTAACACAATGGAAAAAAAAGTTAGTGTTCATTTATTAAATGACACAAGTCTTTTTGGCACACAGAAGGCTATTCATTTTTGATATCTGGCTGAAATAGGTTCAAGTCTGGCAGCTCTATAATTGTTGTTGGCTTACAGTTAAAGCCTGTAATTAAAGGAAGGCCTGACAACCAAAATAATACTAGCTTAAACTGAAAACTCTACTCTCTATTTGGAAAGTACAAAACCTACAGACCAGACCCATGATAAACTAAATACCCTAGAGTATGTAGACAGAAAAAAAACTATTTGGCCCTGGCCCTCATAACTGTTTATGGAAGACTTTCATAAACAGATAAGACGACCATGCAAAAGTATTGGAACCCAAGGAGATTTGTGAGCTCAGATAACATTAATTGAGATTTAAATAATAATCTTTATCTGTATAGCCATAGTGCTTTACAATCAGAGGGTTCATGTACAACCAGTAATAAATTACATAACCAAAAGACGGGTCATGTTAGAGGGGTGGCTTGTTCACTGATGATCTTTGTTGGACAGGCTTGGTGATGCAAATGCCAACATTTTACTCTAACCTTGTCTAAAAACACAGCTGCCATGGATTCTTCTACGTAGCTGCCTAACACTCTGAAAATAACATTGGTTGCAGCCCACAGAAAGGAAGAAAGCTATAAAACATAGCAAAGTGGTTTCATGTTGCAATGTCCTCAGTTCGAAATGTAATTAAGAACACAAGAACAGTAAAGGCCAAGATTAGGTCAGAAATACCAAGAAAAAAAAATAGTTGCTTGTAGGAGTACTAGAAGGGCATATCATAACTCATGCTTGGCTGCAAAAGATCTTCAGGCAGATTTCCAGACTGAAGTCAAGGTAAATTGTTCTACTGTTCAGGGACACAATATGGTCTTCATGAAAGAGTGCATCCTTAAAGTGCACTTATACATATACAGGAAGATTATGTTCACAAATGTCATAAATATATATGAATACACAGAGCTCTTGATAGTCCACCGTGCTGTCAGGCAAATCCACACGTGTTCACACACTATATAGGCCGCCACCATACACTCAAGCCTCTTACCAGATGGCTATTGTAAATCAGCAAAAGGAAAGATCTTTCTCACATCAATCCAGGTCTTCTTTAAATTGCTCCTAATCACCAGAGAAGCCTCAATCGTTCAGATTAACCAAAGGCTTAATCTGGCAAAACCTCAACTCCCAATCCAGGGCGATAATCAGAAGAAAAGGGGAGCATGTGAATAACTCTTCTCCCAAATTAAATCGAGCAAGCATCAGGCATAAAATCAGAAAAACACAGAAAGAATAGAGGAGCTTCTTCCCAGAGGCCAGCGGAAGGTTCAACGCAGAGTCACATAGTCCAGAACACAGACATCTTGTAGCAGGCTTTTTTCTTGCTGTCCGATATATAATGGGTTGTTCTTTTATGTGATGCCTTAATGAAGGCCTTTTCCTGTGGCACTCGCTGCTTCTTCACATGAAAAGCTCAATCCACTCGCAGGCACTTTGCCGTTCGGCACAAACCAAAATTTTCAGGATATCTTTATCCTCTGCGCTTGACAGATTCTGGCGGCTGGTGGCAGCGCTCCGCTCTCTCCTCACAGCGGTTCTCTGGTGTTCTCCTCCCGGCAGCCAGAGGGCGCTGCAGCACTAGAGCCGCGCTCACACCGGCAGGCGGTGGTAAAGGGATCACGTGGTAAGGAAGAAGCGCCACACGCTCCTCGGTAGGTGTCGCTAAAGTGTCATATGAAGGCGGTGCTGTGGATATCACCTATCTGGATTTTAGCAAAGCCTTTGACACTGTACCACATAAAGAGCTCATAGATAAATTATTGAAGTTAGGACTCAATCCCTGGATAGTTCAGTGGATTTCCAGCTGGCTGAAGGATCGGTATCAGAGTGTTGCTGTTAATGGCGTGCAATCTGAGCAAGTAGTGTGCCACAAGGTGTGCCTGGGTCCCATTCTTTTTAATATGTTTGTAAGTACGTAGGAGAAGGTTTGGTAAGAAAAATTATGGTACTCTACACAGAATTGAAGAACAGGACTACCAGATATTGGAGTGGCCCAAACTTCTTGATAAGTCATAAGTAGTCTATAGTGAACTTTTAAGGGTTATGGTTGTATTTGTTACCCATCTAGAATCATGTAAGACTGTAACACCTACAAATTTGACCTCCTCCACTTAACTTATAAGACAAATATTGCTGGAAAGGTGCTTTAAGCAGCAAGCTGTAGCAGGGTTTCCTCCTTTCATGCCTGAAAGCCAACTTTCTTTTAGTAAATCTTTAAGAAGAAAAATTATCTGTTTCCCGTGGTATTGTTTCCCTAACAGCCCATGTTGTATTGATATTACATCCAAAGTTAAGTTATGTTCTGGGCTCGGGAGTGTTTTGAAACCTATTAGGCATAAATTTCAATGAAAACCGCCAGTGAATAAAAAATAGTGGTATTACGACCTAACATTCAATACTGACTTAATTAATTCAGAGGCAATGCCGATAATGACCCTAATTTTGTGTACCTTGCATGAAACATAATGGTTTGCAAATATGTTTGGAGATGTTCCAGGGCTAAATAGAGGAGAATTGTTTCACTTTTCCCTCCGAGTGCTTTTGATCAATATTCAGAGATAATGGATTCCGTCATAGACTAAGATGACAAAATCAAACTTGGGCTCGATCAATATAAACTCATTACTGGTGACCAGGGAGAAGAAGCTAGACTTTTTTTTTCTTCTTTCTATTTACTTTGAACTTTCTTTGCTGATAAACATTTTCTCTTTTTACTGAAAAGCTCAGTATGCTTTTTTTTTCACCAGCGGGATAAATGTTCTGTAAAAATGTAGCCTTTCCTGAACAGGCCATGATAATTCTGTAGATTTAAAATGTCACATAAGGTGTCCACACAATTTATGTATGGCCAGACTGTCCGGGACAGAAGGGATATTCATCTTTAATAATATAGAACACATTGTAAGGAATTGCAATTTTATAGATTTAATATGGTACCCCAGCTGACTACAAAATTCATATACTGATCTATTTCCAGTGTACAGGCTGTATATCTTCTGAGTTGTGGACAAATATTTGTATAGTATAGAACATGGTACAAACATGCTGACGGTTGCAAAATGTTACTATTATAAAAGAAACTAAAATCCAACTGAACAAAATGCTAAATTAAATAAGCAATGCTGGTATATTGGAAAATAGGGGGCTAGTTATATTCCATAATGAATATATTTTTGTTTTTTTGTGTTTAGGTTTTGTAATTGCATTTTATGTTTTAAAGAAACTGATCAGTGAATCATGAGCTTATTGAGTTTTAAGCATTTCTGACACTGTTAAATGAGTATGGTTATGGGTTGGGAATAAAAACTGCAACTCACCTTAAGTCAAAATGAATATTGTTTTTCTGCACGTTACTTTGCCTCTAGTACCGGTAATTTGTTTCAATGTTCAATATGGTCTTCAATTGATGTTCACAAAGACTTTCCTTGCCATCGTTGTGTTATCCACATGTCGCCGATAGGGGACGAGAAAGCTATAGTCACTGCACACAAACACAAATCTACACTGCAGGAAACATTTTGTCATTCATTACAAGCCCAATTTTAATCCACCAGCTTCTTAAGAAGAGGGGGTAAACTTTACTGCAGAATAATCTAGAACAGTCTCTCCTCCTTCTCACTTACATATATCTCAACATAACAGGAGCAACTTGCACAGCAGAATCAGTTATCACAAAGCCTTGTCGGCCACAGGTGAAACTTCCAATGTAAAGGGGCTTGGGCCGTGCCACTGCAATGACATCATGCAGCCGCACTTCTGGACTGGTTCGCTGGATTTGCAGGATATCGGGGTCCTCCAGCCAACAGTCCCCTCTGCTTTAGGGCCTGCGGGAGTTCCTCAGCCTGCATTCCATCCATCCCGGAACCGAAGTTCACCTCAGTATCTCAACTATTTCTCAGCACGGTCCCCTCAGGACCAGGAGACCGACCCAAGCACATGCTCTGTCCTCCGGCAGCTTGCTTCCCACCATTGGCTTTTTGGCTCTACCCTCACAACTGCGGTGGTCTTGTTCCAGAAAGTTGACTAAGTGCATGGTCAGCCAGGCCCAGCTTTTATACCTCTCACCCAGGGTGACACCTAGTGGATTTTCTGTATATTTTAATTGTCTTCCTGTATATCAGAATGGTCATTCTCTGGCACTACCAACCTCAAAATGTTACGCTAGTTAAATTGCTCACGGCTAAATATTGTTGCCTGCAACGCTGCCTGTAATATGACACTGGAGGCTCCCAACATCCAGGACTTTCCCTGACACCCAATTAATTCTTTAGAACAGGGGTCCCCCAACCTTTCCTAACTTGAGAGCCACATTCAGACAAAGAAAGGGTCATTATAAAACCCATATAACAATTCCAAATTCCGAAATCTAATGCAGTGAAATTTCTGAAAGTTTCAACCTTGACTGTTCAGTGTGCATGCAAATTACCCTGCCCCATAAATACCTATGTAGTAGGAACAAAATAAATAGAAAAAGTACACAAAGCACTCCTACACCAACCTTTCCTTCAAACAGGGTTTTTTTTGGTACAAGCGTGAGGAAAGGGTTAACGGGTCCAGGTGGGTTTCTCCCCCAGGGTCTTAGAAGGGAGAGGGGTTGAAGATGCCTGATAAGAATAAGAACAAGGATTCAGTTACTTATGGAACTGAATCTGATTCCTATCTAAGGGGCATCCCAAAAAATCTAATTGAGGTCGACTTACCAGATAGGTGCCTGTAGGGTTGTGTGTGCTCACATGGGGAAACTGTACACCCCGATAGTGGGGACTCCAGGAACCAGGATCAGCCACAGTCTTTCAGGAAGGCCCTGTGCCATCCTTGGACAACCCCGGTGGATCCATACAGGATCTCAATAGGGAGAGCCAGAAGAGTTAGTAGGAAGGATGAGACAAGAAATGTGCTTACCTTGGCTGAGGACGTACAGCCTCCATTCTAATCCTGGTGGCCCCCAACCTTTGTGGGTTGGTGGGGGTTGGTGCACTGTGCCATAGGCCTGGGTAGTGTCTGGCAGGATGCTGTGCTCCTTGCTGGGAGGGCTGGAATCCCCCCACTCGTCCCAGTTTGGGATGTTGTGCAGTTCTGGGTCTGCATTAGACTGTGTTTGCTCTTGTGGGCAGCCCCCTCCCATTTCTGCTGCTGTCCTCCATTTTGACTGGTTGGAGAGAGGGGATGGGAGGAGCTACCCTATAAAAAGGGAACAAGTGGGCGTAGTTATCTTATATTTGAAAGGTGGGTCGGATTAGTAGTTAACTAGAGAGAAGGGGTGGGGTTCCTCGTAAGAAGAGAACAGAGTGGGAGGAGTTAGACTTTAGGCTATCGGGAGATTAGCTCTCACAGTTTAAGGTGGGTGGAGTCTCCATATATACAAGAGGTATACTGGGTGAGGCCCATGGTAGGTCACTGGGTAGGTCACCCCCTTAAAAGCCCAGTTTTGCACCAGTCTAGGAGAGTGGCAGAAAAACAGAGAACACAATGCAGGAGGACATACTGCTTCGCTGCACAAGGGTTTTGGGATGCCTGAAGAGGACCTGGTTGGGAGAGCTAGATTGCCCTATAGGTGCCCCATGTACATAGTCCCACCGGGAACTGGGAGTGTGTAAGGCCCGAGAGATGTGCCTGAGCTTAGGTAAGGTGCAGCAGCCCTTGTTGGAAACCCTTAAGACCCAGGGACGTCTAGAACCCAGTTGGGAGTGTTGTCTCTGGACATTCTGCTGTCTGCAGTGAATGAATCTTGTCCTGCATGATCCCTTACCTTAAAATAGTTGATAGGGAGGGAGTGGTTCCATCTAAGTGGGGTGGTCTATGCCAATATTGCTTTGATCATTACTTTGAACTGTGAACCGTAAACTAAGATTTAAATATTTAAGTATGAAAAAGGTGGTGCACCACTATTATCAACTACTGTGCTCACTATAAAAGACCAATCAACAAAAACAGGAGTGACTGTGGACAACTAGCCACGTACACTTCCAAAAAGAGGCACCAAACAATGAGTATAGCCTAAAGCTTTATTATACAAAAATTAATACACACAGAGAACTGTGTGTGTATTAATTTTTGTATAATAAAGCTTTAGGCTTTACTCATTGTTTGGTGCTCCTTTTTGGAAGTGTGCTAGTTGTCCACAGTCACTCTTGTTTTTGTTGATAGGATTTAAATGAGCATTAACTGAGCCTGATTTGGATTAACTGGATGCTTTTGAACTGTGCTGAGATCTGCTCCTTGGATAGAAGTTACATTCTGCTTTCTGTGGATGTAATATGAGCTAATGTCTTGCTAATAAGTGAATAAAGAGGTCCTAAACTGGTTAAGGATCCGCTAAGTTGTGTGAAAGTTTATTGGCCGACAGTGAGCATACCGTGACATGCAGATAGCTGTTGAAGTGATATAATCGTGGCACAGAGCTGTTGGATTATAAGATTGAGTGTTTGCCCATGGCAATTAAAAGCTGATCTTCATTACCACTGCAGTCTTTACTACCTGGAACTGGGTGGTCCCTTGCACTTGCCCCACACTAATGGATCCCTAGCCCTAAGGAGAAAGCCAAGCCTGGTGCTGGAATCTTTAAAGACAGATAAGTTGGCATGCTTATTCTCCTGCCCAACTCTGCTTTAACCACATATATGACTCAGCTCTAGGCTCAAAGTATCACTCCAACATCAACAATGTGTTAGACCTTTGCTCTATGCAAGTGTTTTGATTCAGAAGACAGCCCGGCAAACACCACAGAATGGTCCCAGTGAGCCACAAGTGAGTTACAGGTAAGGGAGCCCTTCCTTAGAATCTGCAATTTTGGAAAGCCGGGTTTCTTCATATCCAGTGAAAAGTATATCTTACAAACTTGGCTTGTGTCCCTCCTTCTCCATATCCAGCAGGCTACTGTATGTGTTGATAAACTACTTTTTATTAACTAAAAGCTACCCCTCTCTTTTACTGGTTCCATGTGTCAGGCCATGTTGCATGGAGTATCAGTTGTTTTAATTGTACTCAATGATTGATTACAATTTTTAATAACTGTTTTAACAACTGTGTCTCTTCTGTCGAACATTGTTTACAATTCAATACAATGCAATATACAATACAATATATTTTGAAGCATTCCCACTGACCTGGCTTTTCAACCCATTCTGTGTGTCACGATTGAAGAAGTGGATTTGCTGTCCTTTGCCCAAGCTGCTGCGTTTTGGGTTGTGCAGTCAGCCAGGTCCTCTATAGTACATACCCAGTTTGTGACCACCAGGGTTTCAAGGACAGAGGTGTGCTGATTGTAAACAGCAGAAACAAGTGTATGTACTTGCCCAGCAAAGGACTTCTAAAATAAACACGCCTGGAAAGCAGAGCAGGGTCAGAGTCAAAGGGGATTGCTGATAATGAATAAAGGGCTCAACTAAAGTTTAGTGCCATCATGACCATCAGATTATTTTCTATACACCAATGAGTCAATTGATCTATCTCTATCTATATTTTCCCTTCATAATGTTTTGTTGGAGATTCTGTGCTTACAGCTTGTCTCTGTATGTGACCTGCATCTATATTGCTGGGTTAATGCGTTGTTACATATATCTATGTTTAGTCTCTGTTGTACATTCTTTGCTGCATGTTGTGTTTCCAGTACATTGAGGCGCTCTCTATGACTTGTTTTTCCTGTCTGTGTTATCCACCATGTAAGGTGACCCTGTCTTACTGCACTTATGTTTCAGTAAAGCCAGTTCCTGCTACACCACAAATGTCTATCTGGATTGGACTCCGCTGCACCCAGCACTCATACTCTGCTACAGGTTATGGGCCTAATGACCAAATTTGGCAAATGAAGCCCCAGAGACCAGATTAAGCCCAGTGACCAGACGCAGTCCAAGCAGAGCAAAGCCTTGAACAGGAGAGTGTGGCCGATGCAGAGATCAACATAAAGAAGCTTCCACAGAAGGAGACATCTCCTGTATGCAAGTAAGACTATTCTGATCTGGCTAGCAGATCAGAGCTTAGTCTGTCAGTGGACAAGCTGAACAATGAATTATTAGCTATGAAAGTTTAAAGTAGAAATTATATTATCCAAAGATGAATGGTGGGAGGATATCACTACAGAGAGGTCACAGGACAATAATCAGGACTGGTATAGGAAAAAGAGACAGACACGGGCCATTATTATAAGCTTACTAGTAGAAGACAATCAGCTTATTCACAAATGCAGTGAGAATACAGTGAAAGGCATGTGGAATGTACTGAAAATACTGCATGAAAGATGCAGCTTGAACAGCAAGTTATTTCTGCTGAGGAAACTTTACAAAATGAGGCTTCACAGAGAGCAGGACATGCAGGAGCATATAAATGCCATACTGGAAGTGACCGTACAACTCAGATTAGTTGGTGAGAATATAACAGACAGCCATGCCACAGCCACATTGTTGTACAGCTTGCCTGATAAATATACTGCACTAATCAATGGGTTGGAGACAAGGTCTGAGACAGATCTGACACTAGCATTTGTAAAGATCAGGCTCATAGATGAGTATCAAAGGGAAAGGAGCATGCACATGACTTCACAGAAACTAGAACAGCTCTTAAAACTAAAAGACAAAAGATTACACAGGAAGGAAACCGGGGTGTGCTCTAGATGACACAGAGTCACAAGAGAGACTGTACTATATGGAAAGCAGAGCAAATGAGACAATGTCCCTCTTCTACTAAACAGAAGGCCAAAGCCATACTTTCTGAAGGGAACTAGAATGCCACATTTAAAGTGACAGACAGCCATACATTTCAGGCCTAGTGCATTGATTCAGGAGCAACCAGTCCCATGACAAGCAAGTTTTTCACAGAACTTTATCTGAATAACAAAGAGACTATTTCCTTGCAGATGGAAGTAAAATACATGCAGAGGGCATGAAACCCTTGCACGCCCCAGTGATGTAAGACACAATTTAGCCATACCAGGGAAAGATGTGCTTTATGTTCCTGATCTAGAAGGGGGACTCTTTTCCGTGAAGCATCTGACAGCCAAAAGACTCACTGTAAAATTCCAAGGTGACAAGTGTTCTACCCTCAATGGCAAGCAGACCTGAACACATTGAAGGAAAAGGTCAGAATATGCACCATAAACACAATGACTGTATACACACGTGGCACAAGCATTTAGGTCACAGACACCCAGAACGCATAACTACAAAAAAGGAATCTGACAAAAGGAACTAACAGTACCTCCTTGTCCAGTTACTGTTAAGTCTGAATGCTGCATCAAATTTAAAGCTACAAGAGCAACACTTCCTAAAGTAAGTCAGAATAGAGCTTCAAGACCACTTGACCTAGTTCACAGTGTTGCATGTGGTCCCCTAAATCAACCCATTCCAGGAGTCAACAGGTACATAATGACTTTCATAGATGACTATTCAATATACTCAGTCACTTACCTAACACAACACAAGAGTGAAGTTCTTGACACATTACAGAACTATGTAGTAAAGACATAAGTTTCAAAGGAAACTTCTCATACTTCAAAGTGATAATGGAGGTGAATTCACAGAACACATGGCAGAATGGAATAGCGCATCAATGGACAGTGACATACACAGCAGAGCAAAATGGGGTAGCTGAAAGAAGGAAAAAAAATACTTTGACTGCACTGTACCCAGCACTCTGCAATATGTTTTGTGTCCAAACACAGATGTTTGAAGGAATGAGATTTGAGATCAGCCAGGTGGTGTAAAAGGTCAGCGTAAAGTTGAGGAACAGGATCCTGGGTGGGGCCTGGGGTTGTCTGTAGGCTCTAAGTTTTAGAGTTGTGTTCCCTGCATGCTCTGATGACCTATTTTCGCAACAGTTTTCAATAAATTACAATCTCAACAAGAATTTCAATAAATTACCCACAGTTCTTAGATAAATGGTATGCCAAGATCCTCAATTGGTACAAAAATATACAGTACACTCTACAATTAGTTTGTTACTGGTATTATCCCACTTGAAATCCATGGGGCTCTCAATCAACTCTGACTGCCTTACAAAAATTGTTGCATTGTATATATATCGTTATATTTGCATCTCTAAGGATATAACGTAATTGTAACATTTTAGTTTCAGAGGGGCAGTAACTAATTGAGGTTTTGCAAAATATAATTGCTCACAAACAGGACTGGTCTTATGTAAAACCTTCTGGGCAAGATTTACAAATGGTGCTCCGAAACACAAATATACAGTACATACAGGCAACGATAAATACTAATGAAGAGAATATAGGAGAAGAATTATGACTAGAAAATTGAGATGGAGAGAATGTGAAAAAGAGATGGAAATAAGGCAGGAGAGGTGAATAGTGAAAATATATGTAGAAAGAAAAACGTAAAAGAGGGCCGGGTCAAGTGAATGCATGTAAAAAGAGACAGAGGGAATGGCCATTGACTCCGCTGACGGCTAAGCTGCCTTGATGGCTAAGCAGAGCAGCGGAGCAGTGCTGAAGGGAGCTGAGTATACCACCTGATGCATCTCCCACTAACTTCCTAGCCGTGGTGTGCCCGCGGTACCCATTCAAAAAGGCCGGGCGCTGGTACGCGCATGACTAGACATGCAGAGACCCAGCAAGGGCCCCGAGTGAAAGTGAGTGAAACTGGCAATCGGGGGGGGTTCACACAGCGGGGCATCCCAATTCGGCATGCCCCAAGGAGTGGAACTCGGATGGCCCTGGAGTGTTTTAGACTCCATGGCCTCTGATGTTCCTTTTTAATGGGGAAGGGAAACACTTCTGTTTCCAAGTATACATTCCAAGATCTATACATCCCATATACAGTACATTCAGTATAAAGTCATAGTAATAGTGATACTTGCGAGTTGGAACAGTACTATAGTCTGTGTAATGAATCCACATAAAGTATAGTAGTGCAGATTCAGTCTTACTATAATGACCATATAAATGTTTACACTACTTTACATTTATCGTAGCATTGTTTACTACATATTTAAATATTGGCATCATATATCTCTTACATTGTGTTGCAATAGGTTTATTATACAATATCATATTTTATAAGCATATATTTATGTGGCAGTAGGAATACATTGAAGCCATTTTAAGTCTAATACATACATATGCCTTTTAGTTACGGTCTGTTATGTATTGTACCAAAATAAGCAGATGTGTTTTTTTGGGTAGAAAGAAAAGCAATGCCAACAGATGGCATTCAGTGGTGTAAAGACTCATTAACTCCAATTGTTTTACTTCATCCTTTCTCAGTAGGGAAACACAAAAGTGCTTTTCTTTGGGCCAGCAATTTATTTACATTTTAAGACTGCAATAAAATTAACCCCTTGCTGCTAGATAGTAAAATGTTTGCTACTACTAACAATTAAGAATATTACAAATTTAAGTTAGAATTAAATGATCAATATGCCTAAATGAGCACCTTATTTTATACCTGATACTGAAATCGCTATCCTAAGGTGCATTCTGAAATACACTGTATTGCAAAGTATATATATGGTATATGTATATATATATATATATATAAAGTATATATATGGTATATGTTGGACAATGTATAATGCATATAGTGGTTATCCAAAGAATAGAAACCAATTTGTCAGTGGTGATTATTTGGCATTTCATACACAGCAAGATAATTACATGCTTCAAGATCACAGACCTTAATTTATGTATATTAATATCCCTCTTCAACACAAAATGCTCTCTCTTAGTCTTTTTCAACAAGATCTTTCTATCTATCCTTTTAGGGATCTTTTTGTATACAACTCGTGGTCAGATTTCATAGAATATCTTCATATTGATTCAGGATGTTGGCTGGAAGCAGTGGTCCATGGGTCAGACATGGCTGAAGTTGACAACAGGATGCTGCGCAGTGCATAGTCCGATGCTTGGTACTGCAGGGGGTCAGACATGGCACTGGGTTGGCAGCAATGGATTGGACAGGCATGGTACTGGGTCAGCTGTGCCCTGGGCAAAAGCGCAGGGCAGTGTTGGAATAGCATGAATACTGACAATACGGCCAGCATGTGCTAGTTCCTAGAGGCAGCTTTTGAATGCCTTCTCCCATGAAAACCAATGGTCATATTGTCAGTTATCCTAGTTTCTGTGCATCCAATGCATGACCAGGTTGTTGGCAGATAGCTCCGAAACACTGCTTTGGAGCTATCCGCCAACAACCTGGCCGAGGACCAGTGTGGAGATAATGGCTAGAAATAAGTGCTGAGTCCGGTTACTAGTAACCCAAGGACATGCCACTTTGCATTTTGCTGTGAATCTCATGGGATACACAGAAACCAGGATAACTGACATTATGACCTAAAGTGCTAACTTACTGTACCAACTCTGGGATGACAATGCCTGGGGGTACCTTTGAAGGAAATAGCAAATGGCTTAGCAAAATCACAAAGTTTGCCTTTAAATTAAATTATAGTTAAATATATATGTATGTGCTAATCATAATCATTTCTGTTTCACAAAACTATCCTTATTTTCATGTTAGTTAAGCCTACGGATTGCATGAAGAGTCACTTTGTCATAACATTTCCATAATGTTTTTTTCTAATAATAAGCTAATCAAAATAATGAATATTTAAAAGATCGGTATGATACGGTTTTAAGCAAAATGTGCACTCCAAAATAGAATGGATGGCAATATAATGGTATAGTTTAAATGTAAATTAGACTTTTAGTAATTAATAGAAGCTTAGCAAGCCCTTTCAACATAATGGCATTATACGTCTTTAACTGTTTCAACAAACATTTTGTTTTATCCTATAATTAAAACATAACAATTCTTTTGAATGTGTTATACTGTATCTCTATGGAGTCAATGTACAAAGGCCCAAACATTATTTCTGAATGGCACGTTAATTAATATGTATAAAATATATTTGTATAAAAGAGAAATGTAATAGCCTTGGAAGTGTATCGCGAAATTGTGTATAAAATAAAAATCCATATATATACATCGACTAACTAGAGGAGGAGTCACATATACACCCAACTGAATAAAACATCCGCCAAGCTTGTAGTTTTCTACTCCTAGTAGTAATAAAATCCAGGAGTAACAGATTTAAGTGTATCAACCCTAATTTCCCTTTCCCTCTATTAAAAGAAAGAAACAAGCCTGGTAGAATATTTCTTGATGCTGTATATATAAGTGACCCTCCCTTTTGCCATCCAGCATTTATATGGATTTTTATCACTGGCCCATTTTTTTGCAATAGTTCATGGTTAAATAAGATTTGAATAGCTGTGGTAGCCTTGGATCAGGACTGAATATCACTGCTGATATCCTGCAAAACTTATAATATGGCAATATCTTTAGTCAGCAAACAAAAATGCAAAACAAAATCTGTCATGCATTTTGGAGCAAGCAGGCATGGAAAAAAACCCCAGTTAGACATACCGGGAATGTTTTTTTAAAAATCCTTCGCATGACCACACGGAGAGAGAGAAGGCTCCACCCCCTGGGAGGAGACACAGACTGAAAAGAGGTTAAAAGCCCCACCCCTTCCTCCCCACCTCAGTTTTTGTAAAGTAATCTAAGTAACCCTAGGACTATGGATGGGTAATAGGTGGTCATGCTGTAGGATTCTTAAAAAATATGTTACCGGTAAGTCTAAAGAGGGTTTTCCAAATCATCCTTCCGCATGATCAAACAGAGAAGATTAGGTGAGTAATTATAACTTAGAGGTGGGAAGCTGCAAGTAGTACCCTTCTACGGAAGGCCTGATGTTTTGCAGAAAGTAGATCAAGTCTATAATGTTTGAGGAAGGTGTGGGGTGATGACCATATTGCTGCTTTGCAGATCTCTTCCAAAGAGCCACCAGTCCTCTCTGCCCAGGATGCTGACATTGCACTCATAGAATGGCAAACACCTCTGGAGGCGAAGCTCCCCTGGATGAATATGCTTGTGCAATAGTCTGTTTTATCCATCTGGCTATAGTGGACTTCGAGGCTGCTGAGCCTTTCTCTTTTCCGCTGAAAGTTACTAAAATTTGTTCCCCTATACGCCCTTCTCTGGATCTTTCCAGATAAATGCTCAGAGCTCTTCTAACATCTAGTAGCAAGAGGTCCTCTTGCTTGCCCCTATCGGTAATGTCGAAGGGACTATTTTTGGAAGTAACTATTTTTGCAAAAACAATGTATTAGGTCTAAGTAAGACTTTGTCTGGGAGTACAATAGGGCTCCTTCATAGATAAGGCCTGCAGTTCGCTCACTAGTCTGGCAGAAGTAATAGCTAGCAGGAATCAAAATTTTAGCAACAACCATTTCTCTGGAACTTCATCTAGAGGATCAAAAGGAGGTTTCATTAATAATTTTAATGCAATAGACAAGTCCCAGGTAGGAAACCCCTTAAATGGTGCAGGTCCTTTGTGAATAACTGAATTGAAAAATCGATTGATTAATTCATTCTCTGTCAATTTTTGTTCAAGGAAAACTGATAATGCACTTACCGCTAGCCCCATCTTGAAACCTTCCTGCAGGAATTCGACGGCTGTGGCTATCTCTTTTTTCCTAAACTTGTTAACGTCACAAAAGAGAAGAAAAAACATATCCATACCTTTATGTAGATTCGCCTTCTGGTTAATTTTTGACTGGCCAGAAGAGTTTAAATCACTCTTGTTGAACAGCCCTTACTTCTTAGGATGGTCCCCTTAAGATCCATGCTGTCAGCAGAAGTTTTGACAGATTCGGATGAAGAATTACATCCTGATAAATGATATTTGGAATGTCTGGAAGTCTCCAGGGACCCTTCTTTAACATGTAGAAAAAAATGCGGAATCCCGAAATTGCTGATCCAGAGCTCTAGTGAGTCAAAAAAATCAATACTTAAAAGGCCAGCACACTCGCAACTTACTCAGTTATCTGGAATTTAAAGGGGGCATCGCACTACTTGTACTCAGGCAAACTATGTGGGAATAAGGCACAGCTGTACCAAGACCTCGTGTGAACACCACCTAGATATATGTCCAATGGTCAGTGGGCTTCTCCAGAACTCTGGAGTCTAAAAATAACAAACTAAATTAAAAAATTCTAACACACCCTAGGTCTGTCCAGTGTTTTCCTAGGAAGGAAACACAAAAAACTGAGGTGAGTAGAAAGGGGTGGGGCTTTTAACCACCCTGTTCAGTTTGTGTTTCCTCCCAGGGGGTGGAGCCTTCTCTCTCTATGTGGTCATGCTGAAGGATGATTTGGAAAAAGAAATAATATGGTTTCAGCCTCATTCTCCAACTAGACTCTCAGCTTAGATCAGTATGTATGGCCAGCGATAGATAGACAGGAGGTATTTGGTGTAGGCATACGTCATTACAGTACTTTGGCAGGGGATTAAAGTGTTCTCCAAAAGCTGTCCTTACCTCCTACCGCTAGAGGGTTGATTCAGCACAAGTTGTAAAACACCTGCCCAAAAATCTTGTTTTACATATCATGCAGAAGAAGAAGATGCAGAAGGGTGAGTACTGTGAAATTTAGTTCATTAAAATGTTTTTGTGTCCTTATTCCTTTTAACTCTTTTGAATTATTAAGGAGTCCAAAGGCATCCTATTCCTTTTAACTCTTTTGAATTGTTAAACTGGACCAACAGCCTGGCACAGTTGCGGCAATTTTGGAGCCCAGCACGGCTTCCTGTTTGCAGGTGGCCTTCAAGTCCATGAGCGGCCATCTTGTTTTTAACGTTTTCCCAGTAGGCATTAGAAAAAGGTAAATTATTTATTATGTGCAGCAATCTAAATTGCCCCAGAGAGGGATTCATATGAGCACTGTTCGTTGTTGGTTTGACTTATTTCATTTTTGACTGTTGGGTCGCTTTAAGGAGTCCAAAGGCAAACTCAAAGAGTAGGACTAGCAGTTTGAAAGGGGGCCAGCCAGTGTAAGGGGACCAAACCACACACAGGCCTACTCTCAGGGAATTCCAGGAATCAGTCCCTTTTTTTCCCATATCTGGGTGACCATCCAGTGATATATTCTCTCAGGACAGACAATCTGACTGGCTGAACCTGTCCTCAGCTGGAGTCTTCCTCTCTACCCTTCTGTCCAGGTCCCCAAAGGCCCACTGGTGTCTCCAGGCTGGGGCATAACTACAGGCGTGCATGAGGTGCGGCTGAAACAGGGTCCAGGAGGTCAGGGGGCCCCTTCATTGTTGCTCCCCCACCTTATTTATCATATTTGTGTTCACTTGGCATCATTTAGAGAAAGGAAGCACAACTCTTCTCTGCTGTGTCTTTAGATGTATAGCTGCACCCAATTAAGTTAAAAGACAGAAACTAATGTACTGTATGAGCCTTAAAATGGCCCATTTATTGTTCATACCAGAGCCCTGTCACATTTAGTTACACCACTGTCCTCAGGTCTCCATTTTTCCTTGTCAAGTCCTTGCATAGCGTGTGAGTAACAAAGGTCAGTGGGCCTTGGAATAATGCCAAATATATAAGAACATGATAGCAGCACAAAGGAAATTTGCTGGTGTAACGGCCGGAGGGTTCCTACACAGGAACTCTCCGCCGGGGGACGCAGGGGCAGAGAGTGGTCAGAGCCAACTACACAATGACACAATAATTTCAGAAAAGGGGTTTTATTAATAAAGGGAAACAGAAATCTCTTAATATCAGAATAAGCAAGGCATATGGACATAAGGTAAACTAGGATAAACTAAATAACTAAACACAGGGATTCCTCGAGGTGCAGATGCACTCACCACAGAACACATAGACAAAGATCCAGATCAAGGAGTAACCGGCAAGGACTGAGACATAGAATCAAAGATAATCCAGGCAAGGAAAACCCATAGGTCTGAGGACAGACAAAATACTGCTACCCCAGGTGGAGGGCAGGAAGCTTGATATAGCCATCCACCAGGTGCAGCCCATTATGGGGAAAGGAGTGCAACCATGGCTTGTCTGACCCCTGGTGGAGGAGACTGGAATATTCAGGGATCGTAACAGTACCCCCCTCCTTACCCTCCTCCTTAGGAATGTACTCCCAAACACTCTTCAGGGGGAAACAAAGGGCAAGAATCGGGACATTAATTCCCCCTCCAGGATCCACCGCGGAGCCAGAGTCTACTGGAGCTGGGATGGAGGTGGACCGCCAGATGCCACAGAGCGAGGGTACCAGACAGGACCCGGACACAGATTCGGGACGGGGCCCGGACACAGATTCGGGACGGGGCCCAGGTTCGGGTTCAGGGCATAGTCCAGGTTCAGGGCATAGTCCAGGTTCAGGGCATAGTCCAGGTTCAGGGCATAGTCCAGGTTCAGGTACAGAGCAAGGCCCGGGTGCAAGTCCTGGTGCAGGTACAGGGCAAGGCCCGGGTGCAAGTCCTGGTGCAGGTACAGAGCCAGGGGGCCCGGGTGCAGGTACAGAGCCAGGGGGCCCGGGTGCAGGTACAGAGCCAGGGGGCCCGGCAGAGGGCTCAACGGCTGGGGGCCCGGCAGAGGGCTCAACGGCTGGGGGCCCGGCAGAGGGCTCAACGGCTGGGGGCCCGGCAGAGGGCTCAACGGCTGGGGGCCCGGCAGAGGGCTCAAAGGCAGGGGGCCCGGCTGAAGGCACAAAGGCAGGGGGCCCGGCTGAAGGCACAAAGGCAGGGGGCCCGGCTGAAGGCACAAAGGCGTGGGGCCCAGCGGCGGCTGACTCACGGTGGGGCCCAGCGGCGGCTGACTCACGGTGGGGCCCAGCGGCGGCTGACTCACGGTGGGGCCCAGCGGCGGCTGACTCACGG
This sequence comes from Gastrophryne carolinensis, assembly GCA_027917425.1. Taxonomy (NCBI): domain Eukaryota; kingdom Metazoa; phylum Chordata; class Amphibia; order Anura; family Microhylidae; genus Gastrophryne; species Gastrophryne carolinensis. Next base: position 130,568,915 of record CM051239.1, read on the forward strand.
TGGGGCCCAGCGGCGGCTGACTCACGGTGGGGCCCAGCGGCGGCTGACTCAATCATGGGGCATTTTGGAGGCAAGCAGGCATCAACCTCATCATCAGAACAATCAGTCCAGTCTTCATCGTCTGAATCACTGGTATGTAGAGTAAAGACAGGATCATCATCGCCAACCATGCAATCTTCCTCATCAGTATCCTCATAGAACCAGAAATCGGGATCCTGGTCCCCAGCAGTAGGTGCAGGTTGGTTCCAAGGTAATATCAGACCCTGGAGTCAAGGCCCTAGGTGAGACATACAGCACCTCAGAGTGATCCCTTGACCCTACAGACCTACCTAAGGGGAGAGGAGCTGAGGGAATCTGATTGGGGACAGAGGGTTTAATGGAATAGGCCATATCTACCAGAATCTACAAGAAGGGGCTTAGCAGTAGGGAAGTCAAAATCCCCTTGATCAACCAGGGAATGAATGGTGTGCATAGTGTCTAGACACATATCCTTAGAATATCTAGCAAATACTGCATGCACAACATCAGGATGACTATCAGTCAAAATAATTAATCTTTTAATCATGTTGGGATCCATAATGGATAGCTAGGAAGGAGACACAGGAATGGCAAGAGGGACTACAAGTCCCAGCATATACAATGCTCAGAAAAGCTAGAGGGACTACAGGTCCCAGCATGTGCAAGGCTCTGACCGGATGGTATGTATGGTAGCAGTATTATGTAACGGCCGGAGGGTTCCTACACAGGAACTCTCCGCCGGGGGACGCAGGGGCAGAGAGTGGTCAGAGCCAACTACACAATGACACAATAATTTCAGAAAAGGGGTTTTATTAATAAAGGGAAACAGAAATCTCTTAATATCAGAATAAGCAAGGCATATGGACATAAGGTAAACTAGGATAAACTAAATAACTAAACACAGGGATTCCTCGAGGTGCAGATGCACTCACCACAGAACACATAGACAAAGATCCAGATCAAGGAGTAACCGGCAAGAACTGAGACATAGAATCAAAGATAATCCAGGCAAGGAAAACCCATAGGTCTGAGGACAGACAAAATACTGCTACCCCAGGTGGAGGGCAGGAAGCTTGATATAGCCATCCACCAGGTGCAGCCCATTATGGGGAAAGGAGTGCAACCATGGCTTGTCTGACCCCTGGTGGAGGAGACTGGAATATTCAGGGATCGTAACAGCTGGGACATAAGCTACGGTACATGTCAACAGAGTTACACAGTTCCTGTACAAGTCAATCTGAAAGGACAAGCTAGTTGACTGTCTAGTGAAACATCTTCAAGAAAATAGAACAGCAAGTTCAGCTGCCTTAATTTATTCCTACAGTACATACACCTAAATGATGAAACGCACATTAAACAATACATGGCAAAATATCAGAATGCTATACTGTGCACTTATGGATGGTATTATGTATATGGCACTAGAGGAACCACATGATCTAACCTACATAGTTTGGCCTAGAACCCATACCTTAGATCTAGTGTGACAAACCTGTAATCAAAATGTCAGATTCATCAACAATGTTGCAACACGTAGCATTTGTACCTTGTGCACACTAATAAGTCACAAAACAGAAATGGCTTGCCTACATATTTCTTGCCTAATCTTCACCTCCACATATACCCAACAGAATGTGAGTATACTGAAATACCACTTAATATTGGACCCCCAGATTGGTTTATCATTGGCATAGTAAAGAAAAGTTTAGATAAAGCAAATAATTGACCAACTTACCTGGGTATGATGTGCTGCCTCCATTGGGTCCTCAGGCAACTGAGTCTTGTATTTTATTATTATTGTTCTTTTGTTTCCAGGTGTACCAGTGGACCGGCATACAGCCAATATGATACCTGTATACAAAAGCGATCAGCTGGCAACAATAGAATAATACGTTTACCATCTATTGTAGGAACGTTACTTGAGGGGTTAATACAAGACCAAGTGAAAGAATTCATATTTAACATTAAAATTGTTACTTATATGCAGCATAGGTTCATAAAAATGTTATTCTGGCATAGCAGGCAAGAAATCTGCTCACTGCGCCACGTGGATGGCTAATTTAAAATTTACGATTTAATTTAAATCTGCTGAAAACTGGCTAAAAGGGTATATGCAGTACTCAACCAGTACCATTGATTGTTTAAGTGGACCAAAACCTGGGATTTGCACTATCCCAAGAAAACCTTGCTGGTGATCCAACAGCGGAGTTCTCCAATCAGCAATCTCCAGTCTCTGATCAGTGGCTCTCCTCCAATCACTTTTTTTGGCCCTGAATATAAAACAGCAGCTAAAAAAGCTGAATGGAGGCATAGCCACTTTCACGATCAATGGTGGCACCCAGTGCATCTTTATGGCTATGCTTGACCACACCAACAAATGTTTTGTGCTTGAACTTTGTCTCTCTTTGTCAGCAAATGGAGATAAGTGAACCAGCGGTGTAAGATTACATAGTTACATAGTTAATACGGTTGAAAAAAGACATATGTCCTTCAAGTTCAACCAAGGGTGTTGGGGTAGGGGAAGTTATTTTTTATTTAATTTTATAGATGGAAGTTATTTATTTTATTTTTTGTTTTTTTACTGATAACCGCTAATAGTAACTGTTAATGTTATTTTTTTCTAAATAAGCATCTAATCCTTTTTTGAAGCTGTCAGCGGTTGATGCTGTAACAAGCTTCTGTGGGAGGCTATTCCATAGATTTATGGTTCTTAGGGTAAAAAACGATTGTCGCCTCCGGAGACTACATTTCTTTTTTTCCAGTCGGAGGAAGTGCCCCCTTGTCTTTAGAGAGGATTTTACCTGAAATAGTGTTCCCCCATATTTTTTGTATGGGCCATTTATATATTTTTACAAGTTAATCATGTCCCCCCTCAGTCGTCTTCTCTCAAGTTTGGTGGCTCTCCTCTGCACCCTTTCCATAGTCAGAGCGTCCTTTCTATGAATGGGTGCCCAGAATTGGACGGCATATTCCAGGTGAGGGCGCTCCAGTGCCTTGTAAAGAGGCAAACTTACATCCCTATCCCGTGATTCCAGGCCTCTTTTAATGCATGATAATATCTTGGTGGCCTTGGAAGCAGTTGCTTGGAGGACATTACACTGTCTTTAATTTTGCACTTGTTTCTCATCCACCATCAAGTGGACTAACCTAAAAAAAGCATGCTACCAGTAAATGTGAAATGGAAGACAAGTGTTAAACATTCTGCTCTTAATGCTACAGTAGTTTCAATTATGGAGTGATAACAACTTTTGTAGACACTAGAGTAAAGTAGATATACAACCAGTATAGAGTAACATGTCAATGGAAGCCCTTATGTTTCTTCTCTGACAGATCCTGGCAGATTGCTGGAATGCTGTGCTGTTGAATATTAAGTATATTGTTGCCATCCCTATTGCTTGCCTGAAATACTGAAAGATACATTTATTAGTATGTTTCACACTTAAATGTTATGGATTTGAGGCATATTTGCTTGATTGACAAGGTGTTTTTATTTGACTAAGAAATATTTTATAGGATGGGGTATTCATTTGGAAGAGGTTTAAGGAGGTTACACTTTTGAATATTTCACTTAACCAAAAGTTTCATGTACTGATATTAGGCTCGATTCAGAGACACATTCGTCCGGACTTCCGTAGCTGTCTGTGAAAGTTTTGGTGGGTGTTTGTCATTTTTTGGCTTTTTTTCGTATATTTTCCACTCGTACGAACGTTCGAGAACATGCGTATATGCTCTTTCGATAATGGTGCCAAAATCGGAAGATTTTCGTTACTTCGGGAGCTTTTTCCCACCAAATCGGAAATGTTTCGTCCGTTCAGAATTTTTTCGTTATTGCAATGGGCTTGCGATTAATTCAGAGAGCTGATTGCCGATGGTCCCACACCTCATAAATTCGTTTCAGGGCAAAAACATTCCCGGCACCTTTTTGACTACGGGAGCGCGAGCCAGCCATGGACGAGGCTACTGCCTTTGAGGAGCATGAGGATCTGCAACTCATGGGCATTGAGATCGTCCGGAGGGCACAGACCAGATTGCACCGGCGGCGACGCATGGACATCAATAGCATGCATGACACTGAGCTGTTCGAGCTGACCAGGCTTAATCGCGCTTCCCTCCATAAATTATATAGTGAGCTGCGGCCATGGTTAGCCCGCACCACAAGGAAGGGGCAAGCAATTTCAGGTATGACCAAGATGCTTGGCTGCCTGCAATTTTTGGCGAACGGCTCGTTCCAGAGGCTGGGTGCCCTCTCCGTGGGGATTTCACAGCCTACGCTGAGCCGCGCGCTATCCCAATTTTTGGAAGGCATGGCTACCATAACTCGGAAATATATTTGTTTCCCTGAGGATATGGTAGCCAGAAACGCCATTAAGCTGGCATTTTTTAATATCGCCGACATGCCCAATGTCATGGGTGCTATTGACTGCACCCACGTTGCCCTCGTCCCTCCGTCAAGCGACGAGTATATATACAGGCAAGTTTTGGCTTCCATTGTCTCTAAATATTTGTGTGTCCCTTCTTTGCTCAATCACATTATTCGTTTGGTTCATTGCCAATAGTCCCTCCTTTCCTGCAAAGCTTCCTTGTGACTAATCTCGCCATTTGTAGTAACTTTCATTGCCAATAGTCCCTCCTTTCCTGAAAAGCTTCCTTGTGACTAATCTCGCCATTTGTAGTAACTTTCATTGCCAATAGTCCCTCCTTTCCTGAAAAGCTTCCTTGTGACTAATCTCGCCATTTGTAGTAACTTTCATTGCCAATAGTCCCTCCTTTCCTGAAAAGCTTCCTTGTGACTAATCTCGCCATTTGTAGTAACTTTCATTGCCAATAGTCCCTCCTTTCCTGCAAAGCTTCCTTGTGACTAATCTCGCCATTTGTAGTAACTTTCATTGCCAATAGTCCCTCCTTTCCTGCCAAGTTTCCTTGTGACTAATCTCGCCATTTGTAGTAACTTTCATTGCCAATAGTCCCTCCTTTCCTGCAAAGCTTCCTTGTGACTAATCTCGCCATTTGTAGTAACTTTCATTGCCAATAGTCCCTCCTTTCCTGCCAAGTTTCCTTGTGACTAATCTCGCCATTTGTAGTAACTTTCATTGCCAATAGTCCCTCCTTTCCTGCAAAGCTTCCTTGTGACTAATCTCGCCATTTGTAGTAACTTTCATTGCCAATAGTCCCTCCTTTCCTGAAAAGCTTCCTTGTGACTAATCTCGCCATTTGTAGTAACTTTCATTGCCAATAGTCCCTCCTTTTGTTTAGTCCCTCTAGGTTAATATACACTCAGATTTTACATCTTCACTCATTGCAATCACTCCCTCCTTGCTAATGCTCCCTCCTTGCCAAGAGTGTATGTGCACCAACGGCCCTTATTTATAAATTAGTCCCAAAGTTAGTTATTTCAAAGTAAAACATTTGTAAGTGTCCTTTTAATAGAACAAGTAAGACTGTCAAGGCTTAAACAGTGTTCTTCTTTTACATGTTACATTTTGACATAGGCTGTTTGAAGTGTGCGTTGGATTTGTTTACTAAACGTAATTTTTGGGTGGTTTCTGTTTCCTTTTTCACCAGAAATCGCAAAATGGGCCATTCGCTGAATGTGCAAGCGGTGGTGGCCCAGGACCTGCGCTTTCTGAGCGTCCTGGCAGGCTACCCTGGCTCAGCCCATGATGCGTATATCCTGCGCAGATCTGGATTATTCCGCCGGTTTGAGTCAGGGGAATTTGCGGGTGCATGGCTCCTTGGTAAGTTGGCTCAAATTATCGCTTTGGATTCTATATGTATGGCCAAGTTTGATGTTGGATTTACCTTTCAGAAACGCTGCCTTGCCCCTCACCTTGTGAACATGTGTAAGCACACTGGAACCATTAGCTTAGCCAAACTCCATTTGCTGCAAAATTGTTTTGCCTGCATTGTTTTAATTAATAAGTGTAATGTGAGGCCAAGTCTGAAACAGCCTTCGAAACCATTTTCTTTCTAAATCTGTAATTGACTTTACCAGAGAGTCAGCGCCATCTTTGCTTCCATGCATTTAACTTACTGAGTAGAGGTGAGCGGGATAAAGTGCAGGGGCAGGCTTACACCGGTTTGGGAGTAAGGCAAGAATTCTAAAGGGGCAGCTCAAGTTAGACCATACTACATTGTTCTGCAGCACAGGCAGGAAACAATATCTGCTAACAGTCTGCCTGAATGCCCAACATCCCCAGTATTATTTGCCTACTTTGGACCCACATCTATCACATATGTTTAATTCTTGTTTTAGCATCTGCAATCTGTATGCTCATGTTTGTGTGACAATGTCACATACCTCTTTTATTTTTATTGCAGTAGTAATGTTGCGTGGCAATGTATGATTTCCTGTTATTAATTTTTTTGGTTTTTTTTGGGTTATTTAGGAGATTTGGGCTATCCACTACTGCCGTGGCTCATGACTCCGGTCCTCCGGCCACAAACTCCAGCACAAGAGGCCTATAACCGTGCACATCGAAAGACCAGGGCAGTGGTGGAGAGGGCCTTTGGACTCCTCAAGACCCGGTTTCGGTGCTTGGACCACACTGGGGGCTCCCTGCAGTATGACCCGAAAAAGGTCATTGACATTATAATGGCATGTGCCGCGCTCCATAATTTAGCCATTATGCAAAGGGTCCCCCGATATCTGGATTGCCCACCCTCTCCACCCTCCGATGAGGCAGACGACGCCTATGTGGGCCAGCAAAGTTCGTCTGGGCAAGCCGTGCGGGCAAATTTAATAGCCACACATTTTTCCTAATTTATTTTTTTTTTTTTTTTTGGTTTTAAAAAATTTTGGCTATGTTTAATTTCATTATGAAGTAAACAATAATGAATTTGTGCAACCCAAAAAATAAAATATGTTGGAGTATTTATTTGGAGACCTTGGTTCTTGTTTGTTTTCGTCCCAACTTGAACTCATCTTTCTATATCAAAACACCACACACATGAGCTTGTTCAAAACAAAATGTTTACTACTTAGTAAAAGGTATATGTGAGCCAAACAGAATCGGAGGTGAGTGCCCCTCACATACTTTGGGACCACACCTGTACATGCAATTATGTTCAATACATTTGTACACAAAATAAATAGCACAAAATGAATCCCTCTCCTGCTTGCCCACATTTTCCACCGACACAGGTCGAAAGCAATCCTAGCTATGCCACATCTACACCTGTAAGTCAGTGGGCCACCCAAACAAGAACACCCAGTCCCAATCCAAATCCAGTACAATCACAGCCAGGGTCCAAGGTCTTTGATGTTGAGGCCAGAATGTCACCCAATCATGCCGCCAAACATGAGGAGCCACCACAAATGTTATTGTGGCCAGGGCAGGCGCGCAACACCTTAAGTGGCCGATTCACTGAGTCTGGGACTCTGGCATTGGCTACTGGGCTACCTCAGGCCTTGAATGAGCTATATGGTGGATAATCAAAAGCAACCGAGCAAGAACAGCGCAAAATGTGTGATTTTTAGCCCTCACCAGACAAGTCAATCCAGTGGGTAGGTTTTGCAAAGATATGGACCAGATTCATGCCTAACACACCTTAATATGTGTGATGCCCATAGAACCCAGGTTGTGGCCCTGTGTGGGGGGGGGCCATAACATGGGCCTGTGTGGCATTCAGAATCTGCAACTGTTCCAAAATGTGTCTTTGGTTAGTGTGCATTTCGGCCATGCCTGACCTAATTTCTGAAGTCAAGTTGGCCATGTGGCTGTTATGGGTCCTCAATTCAGTCAGCACGGCACTGAAGGTAGTATTTAGGGACTCTAATTGGCCCCTAATATGCTCCTGATTTTGTTGGTTTTGGCGCCGAAAAAGGCGCCTCTCATGGTGCCATGCTGACTCCATCATCTGCACGCCCCTCCCCTGGGAAACTGGGCGACGTTGCTGAGTACGCCGCCCAATTCCCCGGGTTGTGGGGCGTGCAGATGATGTGGCTCGAGGACCCCCAACAGCCACAGGTCTGCTCGCCAAATCCTCAGCAGCAGATCTGAAACTGGGGACTGGAGGGTCAGTCTCTGCATGCTGCCCACGATGTGCAGGCAGCATGCAGCCAGCTTCACTCTGCTGCTGTGGATTTGGCGGAGACACATTTTGGGACAGTTGCAGATTCTGTCCCAGGGGAAGATCTTCAGAATCTCCTATGAAGCTTCCATCTTCCTCCTGCTCCTGGATTTGCTCCATCAGTGTGTGGCTCTGTTGGGGACATGTAAAAAAAAACAGGTTCAGTGTGTGGAATACCTATAAAAACCACACAAGCCAAACATGGCAAGCTACATGCATACACAACACCCTCAAAATACACTTACCGTAGACATCGGATCCTGGGTCCTATGCAGCGCGGAAGAAGACGGACGCGGTAACATGGCAGAGGAGTCCCCACTAGCTGAGGGATGATGCTGGCCTGGTTTGGAAGAAAAACAGCGATTAATACACACAACTATGCATAGTTTATGATTAAGAACACATATGCTAATCCAAGAAACGTGGCAAAGCAGTAAGGGCCCCTCCCACAACGTGGCCACTTGGCATTCGCTAGGAATCCCATTACATTAGTGCATGGATTGTTAAACCAGACTAGACACATCACGTGTCTCAAACCAAACATGCAAAGAATGGCTGATGTGTGAGTTGCAACATCCCCTTAAGGGGAGGAAGTTAACACACTAAGGTGGGAAAAAGCACTTACAATATGATTCTGGTGGGGAACATTTGTATGGCATAAACCCTTCCTAGAAAACCATCTTAATCAGTTGTGCAACTAAACCAGCTCCAAACAAATTGACCAACAGGCAAAGATGTTATTGTGGCGTGTGCTTCTCAATTAATACATAGCACCCATTCCTTTTTGACACTTCTAAGTGACATATTTGTCACACATTTCATTAAACATCATGTATGTGGATGTCAATTTGCACATTACCAGGCCACACCCATGACACTCCCTAGTCAAAGTGAGCACTCCTAACAAACCCACCCCCTACAGCCATGTGCTTAGCTAGCCCTTGCTCCCACCCCCTAGAGCCATGTGCTTAGCTAGCCCTTGCTCCCACCCCCTAGAGCCATGTGCTTAGCTAGCCCTTGCTCCCACCCCCTACAGCCATGTGCTTAGCTAGCCCTTGCTCCCACCCCCTAGAGCCATGTGCTTAGCTAGCCCTTGCTCCCACCCCCTACAGCCATGTGCTTAGCTAGCCCGTGCTGCGTATGTGTATGTTTCTATACATTTGTGTGGTCATTCAGACATTACTAACCTGCAGGAATTGGTGGGTTGTCGGTGTCCTGCTGGCCTGAGTGTCCCTCTAAGGCCACGGGATGTAATAAGGACAGCACCATCTCCTCAGCCGGTGTAAAGCGCATTTTGGTTGGGAAACCTCCGCCAGTTGTTTCGCTGAAAAACATAGTAAGCATAATTAAGCGCACTGATGGACAGACAAGAATAATAAAAACCCAAACCTTAGCTATGTACCTGTGCATCCGCCGTAGATTCTCTTTCTTCCGCACTGCATATTTCAGGTCCGAAATCTTCCGTTGAATCTGGTCCATATCTTTACGTTCCTCACCCGCTGCATTGACTTGCCTGGTGAGTTGTTCAAAAATCTCGGTTTTGCGCTGTTTACTGGTGTGTTTTGATCTTCTACCATATAGCTCATCAAAATGTAAGGTGAGACCAGTAGCCAATGCCAGAGTTTGGGACTCAGCAAAACGGCCACCCAAGTGTCCTCTGCGCAAGTTGCGCCCTCTTCGGGGTGGTTGTGGCTCCTCACTGCTTGGTTGCAAATGGGGTGACATTCTGGCCTGGGGGGATGGAGGAGACCTCAAGGACTGGAGGCTGGCTGTTGATCTTACTGGACTTGGGAAGGGACTGGGTGTTCTTGGCTGGGTGGACCCTGAAGTTGCAGGTGTAGATGTGGCATAGGGTGAATGCATGCCAACCTGTGCCGGAGGATAATGTGGGCGAGCAAGAGAGGGTGTTGGCGACCTTGAGCTGCTGCTGTGGCTCTGTGGGGCCTTGGAGGTGGTTGGCTGGGTCTGTGGGCCCTTGGAGGTGGTCGGCTGGGGCTGTGGGCCCTTGGAGGTGGTCTGCTGGGTCTGTGGGGCCTTGGAGGTGGGTTGCTTGGCCTTCGTTTTTGAGCCACGTGCGGGGGGGGAGGGGGCCGTTGGCCTTTGGCGGGTTTTCGGGCTTCTGGAGCGTGTCCTGGTTTGGCCCCTGCGGCGCCTTGGGCCCCTGCTGCGGCTTCTGGACCGGGAGGTGGTTCGGCCCCTGCGGCGCCTTGGGCCCCTGCTGCGGCTTCTGGACCGGGAGGTGGTTCGGCCCCTGCTGCGCCTTGGGCCCCTGCTGCGGCTTCTGGACCGGGAGGTGGTTCGGCCCCTGCGGCGCCTTGGGCCCCTGCTGCGGCTTCTGGACCGGGAGGTGGTTCGGCCCCTGCTGCGCCTTGGGCCCCTGCTGCGGCTTCTGGACCGGGAGGTGGTTCGGCCCCTGCGGCGCCTTGGGCCCCTGCTGCGGCTTGTGGACCGGGAGGTGGTTCGGCCCCTGCTGCGGCTTCTGGCCCGGTGTTTTTGGCCTTTGCCTATGGCCTTGGTGCCACGTGGGGGGGGTGATGTGGGGCAGGGTGGGGTGGGGCTTCGTCCCCTCTTACCCATCTGTGGGCCAGGAGTTTTAGCAGCCTTGGTTACCTTGCCCCTTGGTTGTGGTGGTGCTGCAACCTCCTTTTTTGCCGCAGCCTTGGTGGTAGCCCTTAGTCGGGCTTTAGGCTCTTGCGACCGTGTTTGCGGACCCACGCCCTGCTCAGCCTGCTTGCTCTGCTTCTTAGCTGGAAGTTGTCTTTTTGGTGCCATTTTGTGTGGACTCTCAAAGAGAATGAGCTGTGTGTGCAGGGACCTTTAAATAAGGTCTCCGGCGTGTGACGCCTACGCGTTCGCTTACGCGCACGTCCGGCCGTTCGCACGGCCGTGCGAAACCCGGAAACCGCTGGGGCCGTGCTTATCTGCTGCCTAGAAGAAGAAGAAAGATGGCGCCCACTATCTTCACCCGCCAACAAGAAGAGATAATCATGCTTGTAAGTGTCTTTTAACGACTTTGCTTGGATTGTTAATTGTTGCTCTACATGTTAAGGATGCGCTAAAAGTTATATTTTTGTTAAAGCTTTGGTTGGACTACATGCACAACCAAGCGCACACCACACACGTGCCAAACGACAGTGCTGCCATATTTGAAAGTTAACTTAGGCTAAAAGTGTGTGTGTGTATGTGTTCATGTGATTGAACCAAATAATGTATTGTTGCCTCTTCTACATATGCATTTCTGAGTTCTTGCTATGTTTGTTTTTTGTTTTGCAGACCATGCTGGAGCGCAGGTACGACTACCTGCCCAACTCGTTTGCCAAACGAAACGTCGCCCTGGAGATCATCTCGGAGATACAACACCAGACCGACACCACCTTCACCCACACACAGATCATGCAGCATTGGTCGGACCTGAAGCGACTGCACATGCCCCGGGTGCGGAGGTTTTTTGCAATCCATTTCCCAAGTAAGTACATAGCGCTTGCATGCAAGATGTAACTAGGACAGATTTTAGGCCTTTTATTTAGAATGCCTTCTCTTTTGTAGTGTTGGAAATGGATTACAGAATTCGCCGCACCCGGCGGCGCCCAGGCCGACCAGTGCTGCATGATTCTGCAGCTGGGAGTGAAGGTGGTGGATCTCCAGGGCGACGGGCCGACCCCTCCTCTGTGGCCTCCTCAGACCAGCCCCTGGACCTTACCACAGAGGAGGGGCGGCACAGCGTGGGCAGGCAGTCGTACCCTGCCACGCATGCGGGATCCTCTGGTATGTCACTCTTCATGTCTACACCCAAACATCTAATTGCTAGCTCCTGATATCACCAAACTGAATCCTTTATTCTGTCTTTGTAGATGTTTCTGTTGCGGGTGAAGTAGTGGGTGAGGAGGCAGCAGATAGGAGCCCACAAGACCCTGGAGAAGGTGAGTGATGTGACCCAGACTTAGCTAAAAACATTTGAGGACTGCGGAATCAGACATCCAAACTAACCATTTGGCCCATGTTTCAACAGGCACTTCTTCACAGCAGAGCCAGGAACCAGGACCTCAGGGTGTTGTCCCCAACGAGCCATCTCTCGGCCACCAACCAAGTAAGTAGTCATGGCATTATAAAGATTTCTGTCTAAATTCCCATGAACCCCCAAACACATAATGCCCTAGTCAATGCCAATATAAGAGGGACCTGTGGCCACTGAATTAGCTTAATTAGTTGCCCAACTGTCCTGTGGCCACTGAATTAGCTTAATTAGTTGCCCAACTGTCCTGTGGCCACTGAATTAGCTTAATTAGTTGCCCAACTGTCCTGTGGCCACTGAATTAGCTTAATTAGTTTCCCAACTGTCCTGTGGCCACTGAATTAGCTTAATTAGTTGCCCAACTGTCCTGTGGCCACTGAATTAGCTTAATTAGTTGCCCAACTGTCCTGTGGCCACTGAATTAGCTTAATTAGTTGCCCAACTGTCCTGTGGCCACTGAATTAGCTTAATTAGTTTCCCAACTGTCCTGTGGCCACTGAATTAGCTTAATTAGTTGCCCAACTGTCCTGTGGCCACTGAATTAGCTTAATTAGTTTCCCAACTGTCCTGTGGCCACTGAATTAGCTTAATTAGTTGCCCAACTGTCCTGTGGCCACTGAATTAGCTTAATTAGTTGCCCAACTGTCCTGTGGCCACTGAATTAGCTTAATTAGTTGCCCAACTGTCCTGTGGCCACTGAATTAGCTTAATTAGTTTCCCAACTGTCCTGTGGCCACTGAATTAGCTTAATTAGTTGCCCAACTGTCCTGTGGCCACTGAATTAGCTTAATTAGTTGCCCAACTGTCCTGTGGCCACTGAATTAGCTTAATTAGTTGCCCAACTGTCCTGTGGCCACTGAATTAGCTTAATTAGTTGCCCAACTGTCCTGTGGCCACTGAATTAGCTTAATGACCTGTGGCCACTTCCTAACCTTAATTCCTGTCATTAATGACATCTGTGCATTATAGGTAATTTGTTTCTTAAAATACATTAAATCCACAGGTGAGAAACATGTATTGTTCTCCGAATAATTTGTTTTTCTGTTTTTTTGGCAGGGACCACAAGACAGCGACTTGCTGATATGAATCGGAGGGTCCTTGAGTTGGTGGCCGATCTGCAGGCGATGCGGGACACGTTGGGGACAACAGAAGAGGAAGACTAGTGTCCTGGTTCCTGGCCCTGTAGATTTGTAAATAGTTTTATTTGTAGATAGTTTTATTGGTTAAACACCAAAGTTTTTTGTATATAGTTTTAATTTTTTAAAAAAAGTTTTTATTGTATATAGTTTTTAAAGTTTTTTATCAAAAATTAGTGTATATATTTTTAATAACCAACAAAAAATTTGTATATAGTTTTTAATTTTTTAGGGCCAAAGTTGGGCCAAAAATTTTAACACCAAATGGCAATTGCCCAATAAATCAAAAAAAAAAAAAAAACATGTTGTCCCATTTATTTGCACACATACATTTAACAAAAACAAGGGGCCAATGACATATTTGAAAATCAAGATTGTGATGTCCGTGAAGTGATTTGGGTAAGTTTTAGGGTGTGAAAATGGAAGAAGAAACAAGGCGCTAAGTGATTTGGGTAAGTTTTAGGGACCTAAAATGGAAGAAGAAACAAAGCGCTAAGTGATTTGGGTAAGTTTTAGGGACCTAAAATGGAAGAAGAAACAAAGCGCTAAGTGATTTGGGTAACTTTTAGGGACCTAAAATGGAAGAAGAAACAAAGCGCTAAGTGATTTGGGTAAGTTTTAGGGTGTGAAAATGGAAGAAGAAACAAAGCGCTAAGTGATTTGGGTAAGTTTTAGGGTGTGAAAATGGAAGAAGAAACAAAGCGCTAAGTGATTTGGGTAAGTTTTAGGGTGTGAAAATGGAAGAAGAAACAAGGCGCTAAGTGATTTGGGTAAGTTTTAGGGACCTAAAATGGAAGAAGAAACAAGGCGCTAAGTGATTTGGGTAAGTTTTAGGGTGTGAAAATGGAAGAAGAAACAAAGCGCTAAGTGATTTGGGTAAGTTTTAGGGTGTGAAAATGGAAGAAGAAACAAGGCGCTAAGTGATTTGGGTAAGTTTTAGGGTGTGAAAATGGAAGAAGAAACAAGGCGCTAAGTGATTTGGGTAAGTTTTAGGGTGTGAAAATGGAAGAAGAAACAAGGCGCTAAGTGATTTGGGTAAGTTTTAGGGTGTGAAAATGGAAGAAGAAACAAGGCGCTAAGTGATTTGGGTAAGTTTTAGGGACCTAAAATGGAAGAAGAAACAAGGCGCTAAGTGATTTGGGTAAGTTTTAGGGTGTGAAAATGGAAGAAGAAACAAAGCGCTAAGTGATTTGGGTAAGTTTTAGGGTGTGAAAATGGAAGAAGAAACAAGGCGCTAAGTGATTTGGGTAAGTTTTAGGGTGTGAAAATGGAAGAAGAAACAAGGCGCTAAGTGATTTGGGTAAGTTTTAGGGACCTAAAATGGAAGAAGAAACAAGGCGCTAAGTGATTTGGGTAAGTTTTAGGGTGTGAAAATGGAAGAAGAAACAAAGCGCTAAGTGATTTGGGTAAGTTTTAGGGTGTGAAAATGGAAGAAGAAACAAGGCGCTAAGTGATTTGGGTAAGTTTTAGGGACCTAAAATGGAAGAAGAAACAAGGCGCTAAGTGATTTGGGTAAGTTTTAGGGTGTGAAAATGGAAGAAGAAACAAAGCGCTAAGTGATTTGGGTAAGTTTTAGGGTGTGAAAATGGAAGAAGAAACAAGGCGCTAAGTGATTTGGGTAAGTTTTAGGGACCTCAAGGGAAAAGGCAGGATAGCGCGAAGTGGTTAGGGTGAGCTTTAAGGGACCTCAAGGGAAAAGGCAGGATAGCGCGAAGTGGTTAGGGTGAGCTTTAAGGGACCTCAAGGGAAAAGGCAGGATAGCGCGAAGTGGTTAGGGTGAGCTTTAAGGGACCTCAAGGGAAAAGGCAGGATAGCGCGAAGTGGTTAGGGTGAGCTTTAAGGGACCTCAAGGGAAAAGGCAGGATAGCGCGAAGTGGTTAGGGTGAGCTTTAAGGGACCTCAAGGGAAAAGGCAGGATAGCGCGAAGTGGTTAGGGTGAGCTTTAAGGGACCTCAAGGGAAAAGGCAGGATAGCGCGAAGTGGTTAGGGTGAGTTTAGTGATGGAAGTGAAATTATGTAGGCGAGCACTTTAATGAGAGAAGTTTGTAGTGCGCAGGCGCAATATCGTAAGAATTTCGTCTGGCCAGATATTTTAGGAAAAAATGAAGCAGGATGTAGCGGGAAAATGATAGGATTCGTGTGAGGATACGATGGGAAAAGGGCAAAAACGAAAGGCTACGTTGGTAGTTGTGAAAAATGAATCTGAACATTTTCGAAGGAAAATGACAGCCTCGTCTGCGTACTCTGGCATACGAGCACACGGACGCGCTACGGAAGGTTTACGAAGCATGCATAGAATCGCTCGAACGTTCATGCGAGAGCGGGAAATTTTGAAAATCTTACGACGTCGGCACCAAAGCGAAAGTTTTTTTGTGTCTCTCTGAATCGAGCCTATTGTACTAATCTTGCTGAAGATAGTGGTTTGGCATTTGGCAACAGGCATCCCATTGATGTTAATTTGTATAACTGAGTATTTGTTTAGCTGATGGTTTAAAGCAGTGTTCCCCAACTCTCTTCTTGAGAGTGTCATGGAGATGCTTCTGCCCACACAAATTTGCATTGGTGCGTGCTCAAAAACACAGATGTGTGCACACATGTTCGCACCCACTTGGTGTTCCATTACAGTGAGTGCGTGCCTAGCTGCTTTTGTGAGTATGGAGGTGATCAGCACACCAGGCGGCACCTTCACAGTCTGGCACTAGTTGTCACACTTGTGTGCATGTCGCCATATGCGTTCTGCACATGCACAAAGGACCCTTCCTGGCACCAAAAGGCCTTTAAATGGAGGCTCAGGGCACAAGAAGGCCCTGAGGCTCAGGGCAGATCGTCCTAGAAGTGATGTCTGCCAACTGCTCCTGTATCTGCAAAAATCCGGTTTGACCTTGGCTCTGACCTTTAGCTTTGTAATACTACCCACTCTGGATCTGACACTTTGGCTTCAGGTGACACCTGTGCTCTGCTCTGACTTCTGACCCCATAGCTTTGTAATACTACCCACTCTGGCTCTGACACTTTGGCTTCGGGTGACACCTGAGCTCTGCTCTGACTTCTGACCCCATAGCTTTGTAATACTACCCACTCTGGCTCTGACACTTTGGCTTCGGGTGACACCTGTGCTCTGCGACTTCTGATTTTCTGGTTCTATTTCAGCAATATTTCATACTACCTCAATTTGACTTTCACCAACCAGCAGATTCCCCAATCTGGAACCGGTGCGTGGTGTATCACTCCATCAGTTGCTCATTACTGACTCCCCCCCAGGTACAGACTGCGTTAACCCCTTCTTGTTTTCCAGATTTTGAGTGTCCACAATAACTTTCTCACCAGATGCTCCATCGCATCTATACTCGACACTCTGACTTTCCCTTTTGTTGTGTTCATTATCTTTGAAAGCCGTAGGTGGTACTGCTGGTGGTAGTCTGTGTCTACAACCGCCAGATCTCCAACAAGGTATGTGACAGAGAGCCACCAACAGGTCATGTTATGCAGTTCTCTACAAAGACACACAGGTGAAATAATTTGTGCTCAGACAGAGCTATAGAACTGGTTATGTGCAGAGCTGGAAAACATGACATGTTTGTGGCTTTTGAGGAGAGGGTTGAGGAACACTGGTTTAAGGCATTCCAACAATTGTTTAAGTAAAAAGTGTACTGAATGCAGCATGGAGGGTGTATCCCAATGGTCAATACCTCCCGCTATACATCTCCCTGTAGGCCCTGTTTGTCTGGCTATCTCGGCAAAACCCCCCAACTGGGCATCAGTGGTTAAGTGATCCATAGTTCTATTAGCAGCCAGAAACCCAGAAGAGGACTCCAGATTATGTGACTGCCGATAACCAATCATGGTGCCCTATTTAGCTAAGAGAGTAAGGAGAAGATAAGAATACACCTATTTTTTGGGGGCTCGATTAAATGCTATTTTTACAGGAAAGTCTTATTATCTTGTAGAGTTTAAAGCTAAGGGGAAATCTGAGGTTCAGTTACAAAACTAGCAACTATTGGACCCTTTCTGTCACAGATTATTTACTGGTGACAGCAACAGTTTAACACACCTTCCAGTTTTCTATTATCTCTTCGTCACTATTTTCTGTAATCATCCAGGTTTTTTTTATAACTGTCTATATCACATATCAGAAATCAATAGGAGTGCAGGAACATCTATAGCCTTCCTCTATGTCACATCTGTGTCTCCTTCAAGTTGGTAGGGGTTTGTGAACTTTTGTAGACCCAAAGAATAAGGCGAGGACTTTCACAATCATAAAAGTCAGAGATAGCGACAACTTTCCTTTAAATCCAATGGGAAAAATATTTACTAATATACTGATTGACATATGACATTCTGTATTTCAGGTGAAAACATAATTCCCATTTTGGAAATAATTACTATCCAATCTTGAACCTTGAAATTGAAACTTGAAATCAAATATAGTCCATACAATAAAACAACATTTTTTTATCTATTGATTGCATTCTATACAACAAATAAATGAAACAATGTAAATAAAATGCATAGCTTTCAGATAAAAGGCTCACCTTGTAATAACATCATGCTTTGCCCACTTCTCATAAATAAACAGATCTCTCACTACACTGTACTTTTTCACAGAGATTAAAGGAATTACATTTTAGACTGTGATTCATCTCTAGCAACACAGCGGAAAAAAATAAAATCTATAACTAGATAGTGGAATGAACAGAGATTTCGTTCTCTAAGAGGATGCTATTATTGTTGCATATTTCTAAAATTGCAGGGGAAGAGAAGAGTGGTTATCAATACACTTATTTATACTGCATTAAAACTCAATTTTAAAGGCTGGTTTGTACTCTACTGCAAAGTAGGGGCATTTTACAGCGCAGAATAACAAACATATGGATTGATACCTTTAATCAGGGTTGGATAAAGACCCTTATGAACCATAGATCTGGTAATAATAAGAAACCCATTATAACCTCTGATTTTACATCCATCGTTGTTTCTTGTCTCACCCATTACTTCAGAAGCAGACCTTCTTTCGCAATTATTTAAGCAGCTTGTATTTCCATTAACATATCCCCAAAAATATTTTTCAATTAATGTTAAAAAGCATATTCGCAGTTTATTTTGGAAACGTATTTTCCAAAAATGTGTAGCGTTGTAGTAAAAAATTGTTATGGACCTGGGGAGTAGCTCTTTCAACCAAGCTCACAAATGTTTGCTTCTATGCTGGCTAAATGCTTGCAGGAAAGATATACTTTGGACCAGTGGTATTTCCCAGAGTTCCCGGTCTAATCTTCTTAAAGGCTTTGTATTAATTTCGGGGGCTAGGGATTTTCTCAAGATGGACTAGACCAACAGTTGGTCCAGCACCAGGGGAATCCTGATCACTGATGCCCCCCACAATCCCAGTCCCTTTAGCCCCATACTTACCAATTTCTGCTACTGGCTTTCCTGCAGCTGGGACTTCCCCCCACCGCAGCCAATTGCACTTTCCAGCCAGAAAGCCACACAATGATGTGCATGCCCTGCCAGCAAATGTGATTCACTGCTGGGGGTCACATGGGGCAAGCTTATGAAATGAAAGTGAAGGGGGGTGAGGTTGGGCTGCCAGATTTCAGGCTTTCAGGACAGTATGCATGGTGGAACATTCTGATTTTAAATGGAATGAACTGTTAAATGCTTTTAATTAATATTAAATACATTTATTTCCATTGGGGCATGTCAGTATTTGAAATGCAGGTCTGAGATATCACTAAATACATTTTTTTTGGGGGGGGGGGTTATTAAAATTCATTTCACCTAGGGGTGGTGTTGTACAATGAATTTCACTGCGTTCCTCCAAGCCACCATTATCACCTCTATGCGCCACTCCTAAATCACTCTCACTGCAATTGCCCATCTTTACTGTACCTCTATTTAAATACCTTTACATATCAGTTCTCTTTACCTCTCCAACTCTCCCCACTGCAGGTGTGGGAACCACATCAGATGGCTCCAAGGGCCATATGCGGCTCTGGGAGGAGTATTAGAACAGTAGACATCCCAAATTCAGATGCCCAGGGGGTGTGAGAGAGGCAGCACCCGAAGCCGGAGGCCTGGTTTAATGCAAAAGTTAGCTTAGAGCCTCTGCTTGTGACTAACAAATGTGTATGCAAGTACACATATTGTACTAGGAACAATAATTCTATGACAGCTGCAGCTGAAGAGTCATCAAGGAGCATTTCATCCTAGTAAACAAAAAATGAAACAAAGCAGGGGCCACTGCCACTCAACGTCATAGGTGATGGTTTATTCTGTTTGAAAAAATCCATTGTTTCAGGATCACAAGGGGACCCTTCATCAGGCTCCATGCCAGACATACAAACAGTGCTAATGCGAAGACAGAACATATGTACAAGCAACTAATCAATGGTAGGGTGCCATGTGGCACCCAGTGACATCTTCCATCAATCAGGCATTGCATAATCACAAAACAATCTGTGTGTATGGAAAGGAACTATTAAACATGGTTAGGCTGCATATATACGTAAAACATAACTGGGTGTGTGTAGCTGTCTTGATAAGGCAAACTGGGGGCCACAAGCAAACTGAGGGGCATGTCTATCAAGATGATGTAACTAAGGGAGTTATCTAAGAAGGGATAGTGCCAGGTAGTGCCTCGTAGCGGCAGGCAGCGTCTGGTGAACCGCTGTATGCAAAACCACATTTATGAAAGTGAATCTGGTGAGCAACTCTAACAGAGCCATGTAGCGTCTGATGTAATATTACAGGTGGCTCAGCATATAGCACCGCCGCTCTAGCTTCCAGAGCAACAGGTATTACCTTTTGCTGAGTGTCGCTCGCCCATACATTTCAATGGCCGTTCATTTGCTTGTGTTTAAACAGCGTTTTGATTTGGCTGCAAACAAACACTTTTAGAAACATTTTTGACTTTTTATATTTCTATACAGAATTGTCAGGTCTGGCACTAAAGTGTTAATGTCACAGTGTTAAAACAATGTCATTCCATGTGTTTTCACTTTGTTACTGGTGTATATGTGTTCAAAAACAGACTTTAATCACACATTGCTCTATGCTATAGCGACCAGATTTAGAGCACCTGTGTCCTCTTTTCATAAGTATGGTGTGGAGCACTACGAGTCGGTCGCAATGAGCTAGCGCTACCTCTTGCTCCCTGCAGCGCTGTACTGGTGTTAGAGCACCCAACATACATCACATTCATCAATGCCGACCAGGTTACTACAGCAACTGAGGTGCTCTGTTACAGCGCCCGATACCCGCTTACAGTGTCTACTAGTGGTCGCTCTAAGTGCCGCTATACAGACGCTCATCTGCCGATACCAGGCATTAGTAGTGAAGCAGCCTCCACGTAGGTTAATGACGATGGCGAGGGCGGTACTGTATTAGGCTGCCTCTTCCCTGTAGTGTACTCATTGGGTGCTCATCACCAGGGCATTCCTCTGAAAAGCAATAAAAGCCCATGTGGCCCTGTATGCTGAGAAAGTGAGCAATGGGGTCCAGACGAAAATCTGATAAAATGAGGTCTTAGCAGTACACCTGTCCACAATACCCTGTGTAAAGGAGTGAATGAATTAGTGACGATCGAAAACTAAATATTAAAAAAAGGAAAAATTCAGAAATATGGAAAATGTTGCCATTGCAAATATTAAAGATGAAATATAGGTGTGGATTCCAGAACTTACCAGTGCATCAGGATGCCACTATGGTATAGGCCGTGTCTATGCTCCTAGAACTGATAGAAAGGGGCAGAACAAGATCACCAAAATATCAAGGAAATGCACTGTAGAAGATACAATCTGCTGCTGAGGCTATATATAATATAATATATAATATAATATATAATAATATATTGGTGACCAGACAAACATTCAAGCTACGTGAAGCCTATGTGGGACATTGAATTCTCCCAAATAAAAACTTTGCTGGGGCTGCAGACCTATTCACCATAAAGGACCTGATTTATTAAGCACTTATGCCAGACAGTGTCACGTCGGTGCAAATTAGAGTAGCAAAAATGATCATTTATCATTTTTTTTCACACTTGAGCATGTTGCTGCACTGCAAGAAACACATTTACTAAAATATTAGTGGTGCAGCGACATGCTGAGAAATTTAGAAATCATATTTTGCACTGCTCTAAGTTGAACTGAGACGGCATAGTCTGGCAGAAGTGCTTGATAAATCAGGCCCATAATGTCTGGTAGATATTCACCCAACAATGCTATAGAATGGTGAAAGAAGAAACATTTTAAACAGAAATTAGGCAAACATGTAAAATAAGGTGGATGCTAGGTAGAGATGTCAACTATCATAAAAAGTTAAAAACAGTACATTAACTTTATTCATAATAAATAATATTGATTTCACTGACAATAATACAAAACATAATTCACCCTATTTATATAAAATATATAAAAAATCTTTAAGCCTAATAATTAATTTTCAAAAAGGTACTCACATCACATAATGCACACATTACAGGTTCCTATATAAATAAGAAATGTGGAACTTTCACTGCATGTTTAAAACTTTCTGTACACAGGTTTTCGCCGGTACAGTAGATTTTTTTTGTCTAGATGCTAGTACTGTTTCTACTATCTGTACACATTATTTTTTTTATATTTAGCTGGAGTTTTTTCATCTATTAGTCTTTTTGTAGGCGATAAGAACAGGAATGGCATCATTCCTTTCTTCTATTTTCTAAAATTTTGGTCTCACAAATGTTTTTAGGAGTACCTGGACTGACGCAATTTTCAGCCAACTGGGAGAGACAGTAAAAGGCTCCTGGCACTGTTTCTATTATTCCTTCTACATTTCAGGTAGTGAGAGCACCCTTTGATGATTCTTGGGCCTTGTTCTGGAGAATTGGCTTGTACTTCAGAGCCTATAATGGCAGCTGTGGGGAAACACACTGTAGATGGACAGTGAACTGCCTGTAACCCTCTTCCCTTGATAAAGAATAACAGCAAAACTTTAAAGTGACTGCCACCTATTCTTTTACCTGTCATTTGCAGAGGAAGTTAAAGGGACTGACCACCCAAAAAATAATAACAAAAGTGTACTCACCTTTTGCCCCCCATAGCTGATTACTCCAACTCCAGTGATCGTTATATCTCATCCCATGCCCGCCGTGTTGGAACTCTTGTTACCGGCAATTGGTGTTGTGTCTCTCTGCCATCAGTCACAGGGGCATGGCCACACCCTCTATATTCACTACAATGAGCGAGTTTGTCAGGTCTCTTAACACGCCCTCCATTGCAGTAAATAGAGAGTAAATGACTCTGTGATTGATGGCGGAGAGTCACAATGCCAACACAGAAGCGCCTGGGACCAGAGTTTATACCCGGTTGTTTCAGATACGATCCAGTGATCAGGTGAGTTGCTGATCGCTGGGATCAGTTGCGGGAGACTAAAGGTGAGTACCCTTTGTTTTTTTGTTTGGGTGTTCAATACCTTTAAAAGGGCTATAATGTATAAAGTTCTGCTGGAAAAGACCCCTTATCAGTTTACAATCATATAAAAAACAAAACTTAATTTAAAAAATAAAACTCACAGACTCTGCATCTTCTTCCCCCTGTCCTCCACCAGGTCGCATCCTCTCTGCAGGTCCACTGGGTTGGGAGCTCCCTCCTGGTTTGGCAGGCCTTGTTTTTAAGATGCTGTGTTCTTAAAATAATAATAATTGTTGGGCAAACCCCTATAAGTTTGTATTTGGCAAGTTTGGCCAAACTCTGAAAGAGTTCGGTTTAGGTACCTGATCTTGATTACATATGAGGGGGCAACCTTGACAGCCCCCCCCCACTCCTCACCTGTCCACCAGTCGCCCCTCATATGTTATTTTAAATAAATAATTTTCAGCGGCAGGAGGGTGGTGGCAACAAGTTAGGTGTCCCCTTTAAGCTAATGAAGAGTGTTCAGCAGCCGGATGTGGCTTTACATTTACCTGAGCTGAGGTGATCGTGTTGGAGTTCTTTCCTCTGTCAAAATGGCCATGGCTAGGCCTTGAAAAAGATGGCCACCTCCATGTGTGAAGACCCTGGCAGCTTGCACTAGATTTGCTGCTAGCTGCTGCATATGAATTCAGGTGTAGTTATACTGGGAATAAATTACATAAGGCAGTGGCAGAATGGGGCCAAAATTCAGCCCAGGACTTTACTAGCCCACATGCTGATGAGCCCCGCCTCATGGGTGCTTTCCAGTCGGTCAACAAGTGCCTTTGTCAGAAGATCATGGGTAGGATTTAAAATGGGCACTCCTATAGTTATGGTACAAAAAGGTTAGTACAGTATTTTAGGGGGAGATATTGTGGCAGAGGTAGGGATGGGGTTAATTCTGACAAAGAGTCTGGGTGAGGTGCCAGCCCATTTGGCCCCAAATCAGTGCGGCCCGCTGTGAATTCTCCCTGTGCTCCCTATGGCCAGTCTACCTGCATACCGGTGGACTAAATTTACTAATTAGGTGACTTCTGAAGGCAATTGGTTGCACTAGATGGTATTTATAGGTATCAGAAGAAGTGATGACCTGGAGCAGGGACTATCTGGTTCTTAAGCTCTCCGGCCAGATAGTCCCCGGTATCTGAATACAATGATTCTGGCTACTATTAACTTGTAACCCCTTACCAGTTCACAAACAGTTAAGAAAATACAAGCAAATGAATAATATCAATCATTCATAAAATCATGTTTATAATATAAACATTCTCTCTGCCATGGATCTGCTAATGGCCTTCCCTCTGTCTTAGCATCCTGCTAATTGTAATGGTGAGGGGACCTTTAATACCAGAGGCAGAACCTCTGTAGAATAATCCCCATGTGGCGATCTACAACACTGGAGGGGAGGGGCATGGAGCGGGTTTCCTGGGGTATCCCCCACCATGCCCCTTCCCTTCTTGCATCATGGGTGCTTTCCAGTCGGTCAACAAGTGCCTTTGTCAGAAGATCATGGGTAGGATTTAAAATGGGCACTCCTATAGTTATGGTACAAAAAGGTTAGTGCAGTATTTTAGGGGCAGATATTGTGGCAGAGGTGGGGATGGGGTTAATTCTGACAAAGAGTCTGGGTGAGGTGCCAGCCCATTTGGCCCCAAATCAGTGCGGCCCGCTGTGAATTCTCACTGTGCTCTCTATGGCCAGTCTACCTGCATACCGGCGGACTAAATTTACTAATTAGGTGACTTCTGAAGGCAATTGGTTGCACTAGATGGTATTTATAGGTATCAGAAGAAGTGATGACCTGGAGCAGGGACTATCTGGTTCTTAAGCTCTAAGATAGTCCCTGGTATCTGAATACAATGATTCTGGCTACTATTAACTTGTAACCCCTTACCAGTTCACAAACAGTTAAGAAAATACAAGCAAATGAATAATATCAATCATTCATAAAATCATGTTTATAATATAAACATTCTCTCTGCCATGGAGCTGCTAATGGTCTTAGCATCCTGCTAATTGTAATGGTGAGGGGACCTTTAATACCAGAGGCAGAACCTCTGTAGAATAATCCCCATGTGGTGATCTACGTCACTGGAGGGGAGGGGCATGGAGCGGGTTTCCTGGGGTATGCCCCACCATGCCCCTTCCCTTCTTGCATCAGTAGTATAAGTTATATTTAGTCAAATAAAACATTTTATTGTGTTGTGTTTTTTTTAACTAACGCCAAGGGACCCCTAGATCAGTTTAAAGTAGAGGGTGGTGGGTGGGGTTGTTGGGAATGGGGCCATGGGGAATAGGCAAGTCTACTTCTGGCAAGCTGGGGTAGTGGTTTGCCACCCCTGTGCCCTTTGAACTGGTAAAGTTCACAAGCAGAAAAGAAAAAAAACAGGCAATATTAACGAACTAAATGTTTACTTTACTTACAACACCCTCTCCGTATTTCTCCCGTCGTCCTGTCCGATGCCGGAGGAAGTGGTTCCTGTAGTAGCTGTCATGCCAGCATTTGATGTGGAGACAGATACAGGTTCTACCTCCCTCTACCATAATGTCCAGCCAAGCATAATGTCTGGCCGCTGGGGAGGGAACCCTTTATACAGAGGGGGAGCCCCTGTGAAATTCGCCCATTTGACTATCCACTGTACATTACTGGAAAGAAGGTGTATTGAGGAGGACCATTTCCATGCCCCTCCCCTTCAGTGACATAGATTGTCACATGGGGGATTCCACAGAGGCTCCAATGGACCCCTATAAATATGGGTTTGCATGCCATTTTTTTTTAAATTACATAAGCATGTATTATACCTGGCAGGGAAGACACCATGAACGGGAATGTGGGGGATACCTGCTGGGAGACTGACTGTGTGCTTGTGGCTATCCCCTGCTGGGTACGTTTTGTATCGAGCCAGACCTTATCTCAGGTTGGATGTTGATGTGGGGAGGCTATTCCTAGCAGTTGCGGGGGGGGGGGGGGGATGCATCTGTACAGGAAGATGTCATCCACTAAGCAAACAAATTGGTTGAGACCTGCCCTCCGCCCAGTAATGTGCTTGAGGGGGAGTGGTGACCCCTGTTGGGAGATTGCAGGTCATTCAAGTATCTGGCCACTAGCTGGGAAACATTTTAAAGCCATCTGCTGTCAGCCCCCTGGCTGAGTGGCACGCAAGGTGCCTGAAAATCATTCATTCATGGAGTGCACGAGTAAGGCGAAAGATTGTACCACGTTTTTCCAGATCACTGCCTTCTTGGTGGGGCCTTATGGCTCCACCAGAAATTTTTTTTAAAACCTTAAGGGTCCACTCAGTTTTGCACACAGCACCTTGCTTTTAAGGTATGTGGGTGGGAGAGGTTATAGGCCTTTTGGCCTCACCTCGGAAAACTTGGCCAGTGGCTCCCCCTCGAGGCCCGGGCTAGTACAAGGCAGGTCTTACAGCCAGCCAAGGAAATCCCAGAGCCAAAGCTGGCTAGTACCTGGTCGGATAACCACCAGAGAAAGCCTTACACTGAGGGAGCCAGCCAGTGTTCCACAGTTAATACTTCGGATAGTACCTGAGGACCAAGTTCTATCTTCTTCGGCAGGGATATGTATTCTTGTACTCTCTGTCAGGAGGGGGGAGAGAAGGGGAAAGAGATCTGTTCTCTTTTGAGAAGGTCCTTGATTGGGCACCCCAAAGTGTTTTTCAGTGTGTTTGCACTTTCACCTTGGGTGACACATATTTCATGGTGTGTTTTATCACACAGTCAGCCTAGATAAGTAAAAAAAATAATAAAAAAAAAGAGCAGCATGTATTAATCTTAACCAATACTTAGTCTATCATGTAAAAAATCTTGATAAAATACATTTAGGTCTGTGGCTTTAATGTTTAACCCTTCTAGTGCCAGCTACGCAAGTCTCATGTAGCTGAATTTAAGCCCCCATAGTATAAAAAGTAAAAAAGGTAAAAACTCATCTGACCCCTCAATTGATCTGGCGGGGTCTTCTCTTCACCCGTGGGTATCTAATGTTTCCCCCCAGGGCTCTTCCAGTTTCAGGGGAGGGCCCAAAAGAGTACCCCTCTTGCTTCCACCACCTCTGACATCTGACAGCCCCTGGGCTCTTCTGTCATGAGGAGAGAGCCTGAAATAGTCCCTTTCACCCACTTCCGCCATCACTAGCCCCGCCGTTTGTGCACAGGGCAGAACATCATCAGCGACATCATCCCACACCCACCAAAGATGCTTAATAGTGCCAGCCAATTGGCATGGAGAGGAGGATGCTGTGATCCCCTGGCTCTCCAGCTCCCCCTCCACCAATCACCCAGCAGCGGTCATCGGATCGTTGTGGGGCAGGATCACCATTGGACACAGGTCAGGTCAGTGTAAAAGAAAATAGTAAATGTCTGTGTTTTTTTACACTTAACCCTTTGTAAATGTATCCAGGGGGCTCTTATACCAGTTCACAGGGGGCTCTTATACCAGTTCACAAGGCTTAGGGGGCTGGCAAGTCACCTGTGTCTAGCGAGTGCCATTAACCCCCAGCCCCCCTATTACCTGCCAGCCCAGGGGGCAGAAGGATGGCTACGTGGACTTGTAGCCTGCAGGGCGGGGGCCAACAAGGCTCTTTTCAGTTTGTTGGGGCCTCCTGGGCAGGAACAGGGGGCTAGAGATGAGCGAATCGATTCGGACTAACCCGAATTCGTTCCGAATTGCAGGAAAAATTCGATTCTGAACGAATCCGAATTTCCCCGCGATTCGATCGATCGAAGTTTTCCTTTAAACTCCATTTATGGTGGATGCACATGTCTGGACATATCCCCTGGGGCAAGTTATCATGGGAAGATCACATGCAGCCTATCAGCAGCCAGGAAGCCCGGTGACGTCACAGTGCTATATAAACGGCGGCCATCTTGCTTGTGCGCATTTCAGCCTTGCATTGCAGACAGAACGGAGGTTGCTGCAGACAGGGAGAGACTTACAGACAGGCAGGGAGAGTCAGGGAGACCCACAGAGACCAATACAGTGCCAGGGAGAGCCAGGGAAAGATAGGGACAAATCGGGAACGATCCAGGCAGGGACAGCAGAGAAAATGACAGGGAAATTTTTTTTCTTTTATTTTCACTTCACTTCATTTGCCAGATCAGTTTTAAATTGCTTTTTTTTGTGCTGTAAATATTCCTGGCCACTGTGCATCCCATCTTGGCAGTGGCATATTTAACCCTATCTGTTACACACAAGCTTTTCTTATAACTCGATTAGTTTTAATTTTTTCTGTATGCTGTAAAAACCCCAGCCCACATGGGCATACTGTTTCAGCACATTTCACCCTATCTGTTATACTAAATCAGCTTCTACGGGCTCTGTTTTATTAATATATTGCATTTTGAATTGATTTTGTGGGTCCTGTAAAAACACCAGCCTACATGGGCATCCCAAACCAGCACATTTCACCCTATCTGTTATACTAAATCAGCTTCTAAAGGCTCTGTTTTATTAATATATTGCATTTTGAATTGGTTTTGTGTGTCCTGTAAAAACACCAGGCGGCAGGGTATCCCAAACCAGCATATTTCACCCTATCTGCTATACCAAATCAGCTTCTAAAGGCTCTGTTTTATTAATATATTGCATTTTGAATTGGTTTTGTGCGTCCTGTAAAAACACCAGGCCGCAGGGTATCCCAAACCAGCACATTTCACCCTATCTGTTATACTAAAGCAGCTTCTACAGGCTCTGTTTTATTAATATATTGCATTTTGAATAGGTTTTGTGCCTCCTGTAAAAACACCAGGCCGCAGGGTATCCCAAACCGGCACATTTCACCCTATCTGTTATACTAAAGCAGCTTCTACAGGCTCTGTTTTATTAGTATATTGCGTTTTGAATTGGTTTTGTGTGTCCTGTAAAAACACCAGGCCGCAGGGCATCCCAAACCTGCACATTTCACCCTATTTGTTATACTAAAGCAGCTTCTACAGGCTCTGTTTTATAAATATATTGCATTTTGAATTGGTTTTGCGTGTCCTGTAAAAACACCAGGCTGCAGGGTAACCCAAACCGACACATTTCACCCTATCTGTTATACTAAAGCAGCTTCTACAGGCTCTGTTTTATTAATATATTGCATTTGGAATTGGTTTTGTGCGTCCTACAAAAACACCAGCCTGCAGGGTATCCCATATTGCCAATTTTTCTGGTGCAGAGAAGCTGTATCTCACTTTATTTAGCTTCTGCTTTTTAAAGTAAACACATTTTTAAGTGCCTATTGCACATTTCAAATATATAAAAATGTCAGGCAGACAAGTGCCAGGATGTTCAAAGAGGAGTGGAAGAGGCCTAGATTCAGCAGGCAGAGGTCGCAGCAGACTAGGAGCGAGTGGCAGCAGGAGTCGCGGTGAGAGACCTGATCTGCCAGTATCTGCTACCGGTCGTGTCTCCACCAGTAACGCATCTGCCGTGGTAGATTGGTTAAAGCGGTCATCCACATCATCACAAGTTACATCTGACACTCCCAGTCTAGGGTCGGTAGGTTTCTCTGACACAACCCTGAGTTGGCATGCCCCGAGAGCAGTCCCTGTCCTCCCATTGCCTCTGTCCTACGCCGTTCCCTCCCCCAGTGACGTATTCTATGCTTTGGGTTCAGCTCCACACTTTAGTGAGGAGGACGATCAGATAGAGGACAGTCAGCAGCTACTGCCCAGCCAAGAAATGGAGGTGGCTTCCTTCGCTAGGCAGACAAATAGTGATGTGGAGAGTGGCGTGGGTGTTGTTGCGAGTGTTCCAGCTCCTGCGCCAGACACTGTTGAGGAAACCGAGAACATCAGTGATGTGCAGCCACAGCTCGGTGGTGATGATGATGATGATGATGATGATGAAGCCGATCGCACTTGGGAGCCAGGTGCAGAAGGGGCTTCATCCTCATCATCAGGAGAAGAGGGGCGCAGGTTGCTCCGGAGTCAGCAGCTGAGGCAGCAAGGTGTTAGCAGCATGGTTGGCAGTCAGCATGGGGGCAGAATTGTAAAGCCTGGAGCCAAACGGGGCCAGGGCCGGGGTAGAGCACCTGCTGCGCGGCAGGCTACCTTATCAGGAGGTAGTGGAGCAGGGGTTCCTGGAGTTGGCGACAGTATCAGTGAATCAGTGCGGGCTGTTGGTGGGAAAAGTAGCTACTCTGCAGTGTGGCAGTTTTTCCTCAAGCATCCGCAGGAGGGTAACATGGCCACATGCAAGATATGTAGACAGAAGGTGAAGCGTGGCCAGGGCCCAAATGTTGGCACCCCGGCCCTGCATCAACATATCATGCAGCACCATAAAGCGGCCTGGGAGAACCGAGGCTCCGAAGAGGTGGTCCAGGCTGTTTCTTCACCAAGCGGCATGCCACTCCCAATTTCTGCCAGCCAAGGCTCTAGCACCTCAGCCGAAGGCAGCTGTGCGTCATACCCATCCTCTTTCACTCCTCCTGATGCTCCTGCTCCTCCTCCTCCAAGTCATGCATCCCGCCAGCAATCCATCAGCGAAGCCATGTCCAAGAGACAGCAGTATGCGCCCACTCATCCTATGGCCCAGAAGCTGAATGTGCTCCTGTCCAAGTTGCTGGTGCTGCAGTCACTCTTTTTCCAGGTGGTGGACTCTGCACCTTTCAGAGAACTGATGGCTTGTGCCGAGCCGAGGTGGAGAGTCCCAAGCCGTCATTTCTTTGCCAAGAAGGCAGTACCAGCGCTGCACACTTTTGTTGAACAGAAGGTGGGCCAGTCCTTGAGCCTGTCGGTGTGTAGCAAAGTGCATGGCAGCACCGACGTCTGGAGCTGTAACTACGGTCAGGGACAGTACATGTCGTTTACGGCCCACTGGGTGAATGTGGTCCCTTTGCAGCAGCAGCAACTTGGACAGGTCACGCCGCTTCGGCCTCCGCGCTCCCTGGCCGTTGTGCCTGTGACACCGTGTGACTCGGCCTTCTCATCCTCCGCCATCTCCTCACCCTCCACTGTAGGCTCAAGTCTCAGTGCCCCTCCAGTCTACCATGTGTGCAGGGCACAGAGGTGTCACGCTGTGCTTCACATGGTTTGTCTTGGCGAACAGAGTCACACAGGGGAGGAACTGCTTAAATTTATTCATCACGAAATCCAAACATGGCTTACTCCAAGAAAACTTAAAATGGGAATCATGGTTACCGACAATGGGAAGAACATTTTGTCTGCGCTGCGACAAGGAAGCCTGACCCATGTGCCCTGCATTTCTCACGTCTTCAATCTGGTTGTCAAGCGGTTTCTGAAGTGTTCCCCCCATCTGCAAGACATCCTAACAACTTCAAGGAAACTTTGCATGCACTTCAGCCACTCATACATCACCAAACACACCCTTCTTGAGCTACAGCGTCAGAATGGTAGCCCCCAACATAGTCTGATTTGCGATGTTTCCACCCGTTGGAATTCCACCCTTCACATGTTGGACCGATTATATGAACAGAGAAAAGCCATCACGGATTTCCTGATGATCCAAGTGGATAGGGGGACTCCCCTGTGTAACTTCAAAGTCAACCAGTGGCAGCTCATACGTAACACCTGCCGTTTGCTAAGGCCCTTTGAGGAAGCCACTTTATTTGTCAGTTGGCAGGATTACGGGATGCATGACGTGATTCCACTGCTTCATGTACTACAGCACATGTTGGAAACCATGGCTGGTCAGGGCACTGGAGACATGGCGTCTGCATCTTACGGCCACATGAACCCCGTTGGAGCTGAACTGGAGGAGGAGGTGGAAGAGGAGGAGGAGTGGCCCAGTGAAGCACAGTTTAGGCTTGGCAAAATGGCTGGTTTATCTAGTCAGCGGACAGGAGAGGAGGAGCAGGAGCAGCCAGAGAAGCTAGAGGGTTGTGAGGAAGGCGAGACAGAGGACCCAGACACACCGTGGCAGTATGCAGTGGAGATGGAGACAGGTAGTCCCTCCGAGTCACTTGCGCAAATGGCAGGAAGCATGCTCACGTGCTTGCGTAGTGACCCCAGAATTGTTTCCATTTGTCAGCGGGATGACTTCTGGCTCTCCACCTTATTGGACCCTCGCTTCCGGCACAAAATGGGGGCATTTTTTAAACCCGCCAAGAGGGAGGACAAACTGGCCAGGATTTCCACCCACCAATGGCTGATGCATGCGACTAGATTCAGCATGGTGCCACGTTTTACACTTTCCAAATGGTGCAAAACATATTTATGTCTTTAGGACAATTTTTGGGCTCCTGCTGCCAACTTCAGTGTCTCTTTCAAGCAATGTTTGGGCTCCTGCTGCTGCTGCCAGCTCCAGGGTGTGTCTATCAGTCAATGTTTGGGCTCCTGCTTTCAACTCCAGTGTCTCTTTCAAGCTATGTTTGGGATGCTGCTGTTGCTGCCAACTCCAGTGTCTTTCAAGCTATGTTTGGGCTGCTGCTGCTGCTGCTTGCAACTCCAGGGTGTCATTCAGCCAATTTTTGGGCTCCTGCTGCCAACTCCAGTGTCTCTTTCAAGCTATGTTTGGGCTTCTGCTGCTGCTTGCGACTCCAGGGTGTCATTCAGCCAATTTTTGGGCTCCTGCTGCCAACTCCAGTGTCTCTTTCAAGCTATGCTTGGGCTGCTGCTGCTGCCAACTCCAGTGTCTTTCAAGCTATGTTTGGGCCGCTGCTGCTTGCAAATCCAGGGTGTCATTCAGCCAATTTTTGGGCTCCTGCTGCAAACTCCAGTGTCTCTTTCAAGCTATGTTTGGGCTGCTGCTGTTGCTGCTGCTGCAGCTTGCAACTCCAGGGTGTCATTCAGCCAATTTTCGGGCTCCTGCTGCCAACTCCAGTGTCTCTTTCAAGCTATGTTTGGGCTCCTGCTGCTGCTTGCAACTCCAGGGTGTCATTCAGCCAATTTTTGGGCTCCTGCTGCCAACTCCAGTGTGTCTTTCAAGCTATGTTTGGGCTGCTGCTGCTGCTGCTGCTTGCAACTCCAGGGTGTCATTCAGTCAATTTTTGGGCTCCTGCTGCCAACTCCAGTGTGTCTTTCAAGCTAGGTTTGGGCTGCTGCTGCTGCTGCTGCTGCTTGCAACTCCAGGGTGTCATTCAGCCAATTTTTGGGCTCCTGCTGCCAACTCCAGTGTGTCTTTCAAGCTATGCTTGGGCTCCTGCTGCTGCTGCTTGCAACTCCAGGGTGTCATTCAGCCAATTTTTTGGCTCCTGCTGCTCCTGCTGCCAACTCTAGGATGTCTTTCAGCCAATATTTGGGCTCCTGCTGCTGCCAGCTCCAGGGTGTGTTTTTCAGGCAATATAGGGGACTCATAGTGATGTCACCTCAACTCTCTGCAATTGTGCCGCTCTGCGATTCTATTAGCGATGCCTCTGAACTGCATGTCATGTCATGTGTTTTCCATTTTGCTTTTTTTATAATTTTAGGGAAACCCTGTGCATCCAAAGAATTCTCAGGGATTGCTTCCAGAAAGATGAACACTCTACAATAAGCTGACAGCGGAACCGGGCGGCGGGCCGGTAAAGCCGGCCGGCCCGCTCCCACCATGCCGGCATTTAAAAAACAAAACAAAAAAAAAAAAGCATTTTCGCCGGCATGGTG
Organism: Gastrophryne carolinensis; assembly: GCA_027917425.1. Lineage (NCBI taxonomy): Eukaryota > Metazoa > Chordata > Amphibia > Anura > Microhylidae > Gastrophryne > Gastrophryne carolinensis. The sequence goes on from CM051239.1 coordinate 130,602,123, forward strand.
GGAGCGGGCCGGCCGGTTCCGCGCTGACAGCGGAACCGGCCGGCCCGCTCCGCTGTCAGCGGAACCGGCCGGCCCGCTCCCACCATGCCGGCATTTTAAAAAAAAGCAAACACTTACCTGCAGGTCCGGAGCGTGGAGGCCGGCGCCGCTCTCAGCTGTCATCTGAGGGCGCGTCATCAGAGGCGCCCTCTGATGACGCGCCCTCAGATGACAGCTGAGAGCGGCGCCGGCCTCCACGCTCCGGACCTGCAGGTAAGTGTTTGCTTTTTTTAAAAATGCCGGCATGGTGGGAGCGGGCCGGCCGGTTCCGCTGTCAGCGCGGAACCGGCCGGCCCGCTCCCACCATGCCGGCGAAAATGCTTTTTTTTTTTTGTTTTGTTTTTTAAATGCCGGCATGGTGGGAGCGGGCCGGCCGGCTTTACCGGCCCGCCGCCCGGTTCCGCTGTCAGCGCGGAACCGGCCGGCCCGCTCCCACCATGCCGGCAAAAATGCTTTTTTTTTTTAAATGCCGGCATGGTGGGAGCGGGCCGGCCGGCTTTACCGGCCCGCCGGCCGGCTTTACTGGCCTGCCGGTCGGCTCCGCTGTCAGCGGGCCGGCTTAGCCGGCCCGCTGACAGCGGAACCGGCCGGCCCGCTCCCACCATTCCGGCATTTTTTTTTTTTTAATTTCAGGAAAAATTCGATCGGCACGAACCACAAAATATTCGGGTTCGGCCCGAATCGAATATTTCCTGAAATTCGGATCGAATCCGGGTTCGTCCAGATCGATTCGCTCATCCCTAATATGGAGTATTGTTCTGTTTTGGGGGACCTTGCTGTTTCAGATTTAACTTGCTTTTTCTTGTTTGCATATTGTTTTTTTTAGCAAAAAGTGACTTTGATTTTGCTTTTTTATTCTTTTTTTAGGGAAACCCTGTGTACAAAATATTTATTGAGGGGTTACATCCAGAAAACTGTGTCCACATTTCTGGTATACCTAGAAAGCTTGAGGTGTGTACTTCCAGAGAATATATAGTTTGTGGGGTGTATTTTAAATGTAAAGTGCTGTTTTTCTTGAAAAACTGCAAGATATGCATAGCAGTTGTATTTTATCTCAAAATCCCCTAAAGCGCTGTTTCAGTTTAGGGGTCTCCTGGGTTGGAAAGGGTGTCTACCAATAAACATGTGGTACTGTTTTAACCAGGAGAAATTGGGCTCTTGCACGTAATATGATTTTGTTGAAAAACATACATCTTTTACTGCAAAAAAACACTAAGAATTGGAAAAAGTTGAATTTTTTGCACATATTTTACCCACAAATATTGAGAATACCCTAAAAATTGACAAACAAGTCATTACATGTTAAAGTTCAGACAAAAAAAATATTTAATTTTCCTAGGAAATCCCTGGCAAAATCACAATCACAGTTGAATATGTGTAGCGCAAAATTGTGAAAAATGGTCTGGCAACAGAGGGTGACAAAAACTTTAGGTAGGCTGGCACCTAAAGTGTTAAGAATGTTGAAAAGTGGCATGAATTCTTTTTCAAGACAATATACAGTATATACATTTATTGAACGCTTGCCCAGAACTGTGACCCATCAATGCATTTATTGGAGAGTGGGCATTATCAGAGTTAAGGGAATTGACAGTATGAGAAAAAAGTGTGAATCTGTGTCCTCATTATCACATTAAAGACCAGTTGAAGTAGAATCATACTTTTACAAGCACTGAAATGAATTCTCATTTTGCACAAAGCATTTGTAATGTTTACCGCTATCTGGATGCTTTTAGAAAATGCAATAAGCTAGTATCGTATGCACATGCTTTTTATTGGTGTACAGATATATTGCTGCCTACGAGTAGCTAATTGAGTGTCTCATAAGGAACAAGTTTATGACAAACATTTTCAAGATAATGCATCTATGTAAAATGCCTTTGATTCCCAATGTGAAGTGCAATCTGTGTGTGCTCTGAATTCTAGCCCTGTTTGTATACCTTTTCAAGGACTGCTCTGAAAGAGACACAGTTCCATTATAGAGAAGAGTAAAAAAAATGAGCGTAATGGCTGTCTCTGCATCCTAATGACCTTATGTTGCCAATGAATCAGGAATGCTATCACGCCTCGCCTAGCACAAATCTTGACACCTCAGTCAAATACACCATCACAATCTCTGGAAGCCTGCAGGACCAAGTGATATCTTTGTGCAGTCAAACCAGGCTGTCTCACCTCAGTGATCAGGAGACTGTCTGTGACTTACATCAGCTTCATGAATTAATGGCTTGTCTTCACTCTTTTTTATCATTTTTTGCACAGTTAATGTGAATTTGTTGGGTTATTTAAACATATATACTTTTAGGCGCTGTGTTACACCACAGTCTATATTTTATGAAACAAGGTTACCCTATTTTTTTGCTTCCCTAAGGTGTGGGTATTTTACATGATTTGCAGGCTGCTGTCCTGCCTGGCACCACCAAAAAATACTTTTCTGCAAAGGGCACGAAGTGTAAGCGGTGACTGCCTGGAAGCACCTGTGCCCACATTCGATGGCATTGGCAGTGCCCACAGTTCAGCGCTTGTAGCTCTGCTTTTCCTCTCTGCCCCACACCCCCTGCTGGCCACCGTGTCAATTCAGTCATGTGCCAGGAAAGAAGAAATGAGCACGGAGCAACATGTGCTTCAATGCTACAAAGCTTCCCTTGCCGGCCACCCAGCACAGTTGATCTCTTTTTTTTAAGCAATTGGCACCACCGACAACGGCCTCCCCTGCGGACATGTATTTTTAGAGAGGGTCTAGGGCTACTTGTGCAGCCAGGGGGTGTAAAAGTCTGATTTCTGTGGGGAGGGGTGAGGGAACACCAATTGTTGGGGTTATAATGATGCTTTTACTCTGGGAATATGAGGCTGATTGCTGTGGAGGACTGTGTGGTTGCTTTTTGGGAGGAGGGTGTGTATGTCCGCTTACTGGGGGGGGCTGTGGGTGACAAACACTTGTGGCTGGTTGGAATACGGTGAGTATCTAAAAAAAGGGAAAGTTTAGATCTAGGGATGAGCGGATCCAACCCATATTTGCGCGCCCAAAGCCGTGAGCGCATTCGGTATTAGGAAGGGACCCGAAAGAAGGCTGATTGGCTGTACAGCAGTGGAGCGACACACGACCCTGCCGTATAAAAAGCATGTTCCGCGTCACAATGCACAACACCACTGTGTGCTCTGCAGTAGATAGGGACATATTGTTGTTTGCTGCTGAGGGACAAATAGGCCTATTTGCTTAAAAAAACGCCCCTTTCATGGAAATATTAATTTGGGGATAGCAACTGGAATGAGGGTTAGAGTAGGGTTGGACTCACTGCTACTGCTGCACTTATGCCACTGGCTTGTCACTGCTGGGGTCTGGGTGTTCCCACAATTAGCTCTAAGCACTGGGGTTAGTGTGCCCCCTTTACCACAACTAGCTGTAAAGACTGGGGTGAAAGCGCCCCTTTATACCACAACTAGTTGTAAAGACTGGGGTGAGTGTGCCTACCTAGACCAACTTGCTCTAAGCACTGGGGTATGCGTGCCCCTTATACCACAACTATCTGTAAAGACTGAGGTGAGAGTGTCCCCTTATAACACAACTAGCTGTAAAGATTGGGGTCAGCGTCCCCATTTATACTACAACTTGCTCTAAGCACTGGGGTATGCGTGCCCCTTATACCACAACTAGCTGTAAAGACTGAGGTGAGAGTGTCCCCTTATAACACAACTAGCTGTAAAGATTGGAGTGAGCGTCCCCATTTATACTACAACTTGCTCTAAGCACTGGGGTATGAGTGCCCCTTATACCACAACTAGCTGTAAAGACTGAGGTGAGAGTGTCCCCTTATAACACAACTAGCTGTAAAGATTGGGGTGAGTGTCCCCACTTATACTACAGCTTGCTCTAAGCACTAGGGGGAGAGTGCCACCTCATACCACAACTTTCCCTAAGCACTGGGGTGTACGTTGTTATACGACAACTTGCTCTAAGCACTGGGGTGAGTGTACACTGTTATTCCACAACTTGCTTTAAAACTGGGGTGTGTGTCATTACTCCATTTTAATACTACTTCATGAAAGCAAAACCTATTTTGTCGGGGTTTTGGTGTTCTGCCTTATTGTTTTCCTCTTCTGCAGTGTAAAATAAACATTTATGTTAGGATTGTGCCCACAAACCTGTGATATACTTATTATCATGCTGTTTCCAAGTTTCCTTTATTCCTGTGTGTCTGTGATGCTAAGATTGGAGTGTTTTTTTCTGGCCTCGAGTAAAAAGTACTGACTACATATCCCAGAATCCTTTAACTCTAACAGATGAGCTTGTTAGCAGCTTTAGCTAAGTCGAGCAGAAGTAAAGACCATTCCCAGCTGAGAAAGCTGCCAGTAACCCTAGGGCTACTAGAATGCAAGATTGTTATCCTCCCTATCCGAATAAGTTGAATTATAGCAGAATGGGTTAAACCTTGTTGTCTATGTCTTAACCAATCACAAGATTAGCAAGCTAGTGTGAGGAAGTTTCTGTATCTTTGCAGCTAATGCACCAGTTAAGGAACATTGCTAAGGTAAACACTGTGTTGCTAGGGGAAATAGTTTTCTGTTATAACATGGGTTTGCTTACAAATGAAAAAAAAAAATAACAGATAAGCTTGACACATTGGAGAAATCATTTTGACACACAATGGAAATTTTAAAGGATGCTGTAGAAAGTGGAATTACCCTTTAAAGCACAGGGGTTTAGCTCCACTTTAATACCAATTGTTCATAGCACGTGTATGTCACTGCTGCTAGCAATTGAGTGTCCACTGGTTCAGGCCACATTGGGCTCTTTTTGGTTTAATAACAAATGCTCCATTGGTTCAGCCAGCTAGCTAGGGAGAGCGGACGGGAGGAACAACTGGGGAGCAACATCTGCCTGTTTTCATTGTACCCTGAGGACAGGCAGCTGCTGGGCACATCTGGGCCTTTACATCAGCTCCTGCATCCTGCTTACAGGGGCTTAGAAAAAGCTACTCACTTGTTGGGGAGGTGGATGTGGTGGTGTAGGTGGAAGAGATGAAGGTGGTGGCACTGCCAAGTCCTGTGGGATCCACATCCGGTTCATCTTCACAAATGTAAGGATGTCCATGTTGGCTGTGAATAGGTGGATTCTATTGTGGGTGACACCTCCATGGCATACAGGGCAAGCTCTTACCGACTTGCCTGCTGAAACTCCACTTTAGCCTTCTGCTGCTGCTCACATACCCTTTCCAACATACAGTATTTAAAGCGGAATTCCACCTGGTTGGTAAAACCAACCAACCAATATGAGGCGGTAGGTGGAAAGGTCGAGTCTCCCCTGTTGTGCAGAAAGGTGAGCAGCAGCAGGGTGTGAATGCACACATGGTGCGCACTTTATGCAACAGCTCTGGCATGTCTGGATAATGGTCTGAGAAGCTTTGCACCACCAAGTTGAGCATATGCGCCAGCCAGCAGATGTGCCTCAACCCAGCTCAGCCAAGGCTGCTACTAGGTTCTGCTCATTGTCACACACCGCCTTGCCGGGCTTAAGGTGCAGCAGCAGCAACCACCCATCTGTCTGCTTCGGGGTGTCAGTCCACAGCTCCTGGGTGGTGTGTGGTCTTTCCCCCAGACAGATAATTTTCAGCAGCAGATGAGGAGTCAGGAGAATAGTAAGCAGAGTAGGAGGCAACAAGAGGCAACATGTAATGTCCGGCTGGTGGAAGTATATGTGGCAAAGTGCTCTGCCTCAAGCTGCCACTGCATTAACCCAGTGGGCATTTGAAGAGATGTAACATCCCTGTCCATGCTTAGTTGTCCGTGTGTCAGTTGTGATATGGGCCTTGCAACATATAGCATTGCGCAGTGCAGACCTCATTTTCTCCACAACATGGTGTAGGGCAGGGTTGGCCTGCCGAGAAAAGTTGTGGCCGCTGGGAATGATGTATTGTGGGGCAGTCGCAGATATAAGATTTTTATTACCTAACTGAGATAACCCCCCCCCCCCACCACCATAAGATTTTTGAAGCTCCCCAGCGCCAGCGGCCAGAATGGGAACTTTTCAAAGGCAAGCAATTTACTAATGTCCGCATTCAAGACAACACCCCGCATTCCTGGGTGACATGGAACAAACTTTCACTTTCTGTCCATTGTTTGGGGAATAGAAAGCTGAATGTTGCCCTGGGGTGGTGTGGAAAGGCTTAGTGGTGGTGGTAGTGGTCTCACATCCTCCCTTGTGGGGAGAAACAAAAAGGGGGGGGGAAAGAAAAAATGTATAATAATAAATACTAACAATAACTAATACTAATTCTATCCCTAACTAATACTATTACTAACTAGCATTGCTATTTATAACTATTAAGTAATTAATAACTAATACTAACTAGGACTAATAAAATTAATAATACTAACAATAACAATACTAACAACTAAATAATACTAGCTAATGTTTTTTTGTTTCTTTGAGGTCCTTTGTGAGGAACATTGTGCACAGATTTCCTTAGCTTCAGTGACTGGTGGCAAAGCATGCAAATGACCCACCTCCTCCTCCTCATCCTAGGCCTTGTGCTGCCACTGAGCCCTCAGATTCAGCCGGGAACTCTGCCAATAGTGCGTTCACCAGAGTGCATTTGTACTCTCGTCTTTCTATGTTGTTGTTGCTGGAATCAGGGAGGTGATGTTATCCTTATGGCAGGGATCCAGCAGGGTGGCTGTTGACTAGGTGGGTAACTTTGTGGTCAGTCCACAGGCACTGGGGCATGTAGTGGCTCATGTGAACCAGGCTGCCCTGAGTCAAAGAGAAGCTGTGGGAGGTGTCTCCTCCTCTGCATCCCCCCCAGCCATGAACCAGTGATACCCATGAGCTGCACTGGGTGCTACCCTGCTGCAAGGAAAAGTCCTCCTCCGAAGCCTCCAAAACCGTCCCTTGACGGACTGTGGTCAGTACAGCAACCCTCCCTGCGAGCCATTTGTGAAGTGGTCTGGCACCTAGAAAATTGGCCTTCCAATTTTTTTATTTTCATTTTTAAATATATATTTATATAATTTTTAATAATATCAGAGTTTTTTTGTTGGCTTTGCAGGTGCCTGGTCATAGATGTGGAGCTGAGAACACATAAACATGTTACATAGTAGCATAGTTACTAGTTGAAAAAAGACATATGTCCATCAAGTTCAACCAAGGGTGTTGGGGTAGGGGAAGTTATATTTTATTTTTTTTTTATAGGTGGAAGTTATTTATTTTATTTTGAGTTTTTTTTTACTGATAACCACCAATAGTAACTGTTAATGTTATTTTCTTGTAAATAAGCATCGAATCCGTTTTTGCAGCTGTCAGCGGTTGATGCTGTAACAAGCTTCTGTGGAAGGCTATTCCATAGATTTATAGTTCTTATGGTAAAAAATGATTGTCTCATCCGGAGACTAAATTTATTTTTTTCCAGTCGAAGGGAGTGCCCCCTGAAATAGTGTTCTCCCATATTTTTTGTATGGGTCATTTATATATTTATACAAGTTAATCATGTCCCCCCTCAGTCGTCTCCTCTCAAGACTAAACAGATTTAATTCTCGTAATCTTTCCTCATAACTAAGATCTTTCATTCCCTTTATTAGTTTGGTGGCTCTCCTCTGCACCCTTTCCATAGTCAGAGCATCCTTTCTATTAATGGGTGCCTAGAACTGGACGGCATATTCCAGGTGAGGGTGCACCAGTGCCTTGTAAAGAGGCAACATTACATCCCTATCCCATGACCCCATGCCTCTTTTAATGCATGATAATATCTTGGCAGCCTTGGAAGCAGCTGCTTGGCATTGCATGCTGTAATTTAACCTGTGATCTACCAGTACCCCCAGATCCTTCTCAACAAGTGATTCTCCCAGTTTTACTCCCCCAAGAATATATGTGACCTTCAGGTTGTTAGACCCCAAGTGCATGACATTTCTCCACATTGAACTTAATTTGCCAAGTGGATGCCCAGACACTCAAAGTGTCCAAGTCAGCTTGAAGCTAGTGAACATCTACAATAGACTGCACTGTGCTACATATCTTTGTGTCATCTGCAAAAATAGAGACAGTGCTTTAAATTCCATCTTCTATCTTGTTTATAAACAAGTTGAATAATAGTGGGCCTAGCATTGAACTCTGGGTACACCGCTTACAACTGGTAACCATTCAGAGTAGGTTTTATATAACATATGATAAAGACCTTGTTCTATACATGTATCAGCTTTTAGATGAAGGAGATCTTGGTATCATGTCTGACTTTAATAATTCTCCTCCAGCGGAAAGAGAACCAGGAGAGCTTGTGGACAGCCTAGTTGGAAAGCAAGTGGAATATGCCAAAGAAGATGGCTCAAAAAGGACTGGCATGGTAATTAATCAAGTGGAAGCCAGGCCTTCAGTGTACTTCATCAAGTCTGATAACAATTTCCATATTTATGTCTATGATTTGGTGAAGAAGACATACAAGAACATTGCTGCCTCCCTGCACCAGGGAAAAGGAAGGGGGGGAGGGATGAAATAAAGAAAATATATAATAATATTAATACTAACAATGTTTTTCTGTTTGCTTTGCAGGTGTCTGGTGATGAATGTCATTAATTTATGTTTTAGTTATGTCAGCCGCCCGTCTCCGCGCACTTCCCACGCCGCTCATTTCCCACCATGCTTGCTGCCACAAAAAATGGCACATTCTCCACCCGAGTCCTCCTCAGAAGCCTCCAAAACTCTGCCTTGGCTGGCTGTTGTCAGTCCAGCAATCCACCCTGCGTGCCACGTGTGGAGTGGCATGACACAGAGGAAAATAGACCTCCCTGTTTAATTTTAATTTTTTTAACAACTTTTCATTTTTAATAATGCTAACAATGTTTGCTTTGCAGGTCCCTGGTGATGGATGTCATGCCTGGTGGAATCGTGCCACAATGTAGAAGTTTTACAAAGGGACCCAATATCTCCCTTAAATACTGTGAAGTTATTTAAAGAACTTAACCTAAAGCCTGAACTGCTTCAATGTGTCTATGCAATGGTATGTAACAGACCCTCTAAAATACTAGAAAATCCTCCACAGTATCTAACTGCACAGAGCCAGAAAAAAGGGGGGTAGTGGGATGAAAAAGAAGAAAACAATATAATATTATTGCTAATAATGTTTTTCTGTTTACCTTGCAGGTTCTGGCCTGGGTTACAAGCCCTTATGCTTGGTGCCCAGACTGGTATTCTTTGAGGATGTAAGAAACATTTAAAAAAAATAAAATATGATTCCCCACTGTGACTTTCCTGGCTATAATTAGTGCTGGTTAAGTGACAATCAATAGGACAATGGAAAGTGACAAAAAAAATCTGAAAATGTTATTTTGGTAGGTACAAATTGTATCCAACGAAAAAATGCCAAAAAAGACCCAAGACCCAATAATACAAAACAATAAACCCATAGGCAGTTTCCATGTTAGATGGGATGCTTTAAAAAGCCACATTTAGTAAAACAATTAAAACCTGAAAAAATACAATTAAAAAATTGTTCATTAGCTAAAAATTGAATCTAACGAAAAATGCCAAAAATATATCAAAAAATAAACCTGCAGGCAGTTTCAAATGTTTAATGGGATGCATTTGAAAGCTGCATTTAGTAAAACACCTAGAGCAGAAAAATACAATTAAAAAGTAAAAAGTCTGACTGTTGTATCTAAAACAAAACAAAAATTGTATCTAACCAAAAATGCAAAAAAATTACCAAACAATATAAAAAAATAAACCTGCGGGCAGTTTCAAAAGTTTAACATGATGCATTTAAAAGACGCATTTAGTAAAATACCTAAAACGGAAAAATACAATTAAAAAGTAAAAAGGCAGGCTATTGCTTGCATTGTATCTAACCAAAAATGCCAAAGAAATTACCAAGAAATATAAAAAATTAACCTGCCAGGCAGTTTGAATGTTAAATGTGATGCCTTTAATTAAAACAGTTAAAGCCTGAAAAAATACAATTAAAAAATAAAAAGTCAGGATATTGTTCATTAGATAAAAATGTATCTAACCAAAAATCTCAAAACAAATGACCAAAAAATATAAAACAATAAACCCACAGGCAGCTTTAATGTTAAATGGGATGCCATTAAAACCTGCATTTAGTAAAACTGATAAAAACTGAAAAAATACAATTAAAAATAAAAAGTAAGGCTACTGTTTGTTAGATTGCATCAAACCAAAATGGCCCAAAAAAATTACCCCAAAATATTTTAAAAATGAAGCCAGTAGCAGTTACCTGCACTAGGAACGAATTAAACATCGAAAAACTCTTTATTTTTTATGTATGTATTTATTTAATTAATGTTCTTGCTTTCTGTGATTATTCAAAGTAATTTCACCCAGTGCTACTGTTATTAGGCCTCCAACACCTGTGTATTTTTTTGAGTCCCCATTGACTACAATAGGGTTTGGGTTCGAATTCGGGAGCCCCAGACCTGATTTTTGGTGATAAGTATGGCCGAACTCAGCGAACACGAATTTCCACCGACCTGCTTATCACTAAGTCTGGCTGCTTCTGCCCTTAGTAAAACTGTGCTGGTTGTCACTTATAATATGCATAGCTACATATTCATGTATGTAGTCCCTTAATAGCCCCTCAAAGCAATTTCCCCACAATAGATGTTAAACTTACAGCTCTGTAATTGCCCAGATAAGACCTAGAGCCCTTTTTAAAAATGGGCACCACATTTGTCTTGTACCAATCTCTTGGCAATATATCAGTTAGTAGTGAGTGTTTAAAGATCAAGAACAGGGGCGATGAGATAGCTGAGCTGAGTTCTTTAAGAACTTTTGGGTGAAGTCCATCTGGTCCTGCAGTCCTATTCACATTTAAATTACCGTATTTGCCGGCGTATAAGACGACTGGGCGTATAAGACGACCCCCCCAACATTTCCACTCAAAATATAGAGTTTGTTATATACTCGCCGTATAAGACTACTCCCTCTTTCGCACACCTTCCACACACCAGATAAAACGTGAAAGAACATCAGATTTGCTTTAGTTTACATTTTTTATGGGGCTTCTGGGAGGCGGTTTACACAGCGGGGCATCCCATTTCAGGATACCCTGCTGTGTATAACCCTCCAGAAAGTCCAGTAAACACTTACCTTACCTGGCTTCAATGGTGCATGCGCGGGCTCTGGTCCAATGAAAGCCGCTCACCGTCACTGCGTAATTCAACAGGCTGGGATCCCCATTAGTTCTAATGGGAGCCACCTGCCCAATTACACAGGGACAGTGGTCGCTCTCATTGGACCAGAGCCTGCGCATGCACCGTTGGAAGAGGTGAGTGTCTTTGGGTATTGTGGGGGCTGGCCTCTGATCTTCCCCCCCGGACATTCCAAATCGGGATGCCCCTGGGTAAGCCGGCCAGATTGACTTGTTGGTCGAGGGGCAAGTGCGCCCACACAGGCATGCGCGCGGGAGCCCCACGGCCAAACTGGACAAAAAATGTTTTCTTGGTTTCTGCAGTCATGGACGCCCGCCTCCCCAGTCTGGCCATGGGGCTCCCGCGCGCATGCCCTGCGACCAACAAGTAAATTTGGCCAGCTGGCATCCTTCCCCAGGGGCATCCTGCATGGGCGCCGATCAAACTCCTCCACCAGAAACACCACCCCTGGTTTCTGCAGTCATAAACGGTGCACGCTCAGTGCCTGCGACCAAATCACAGATGATGGGGGGGTGGCACTGAGGAGTTTGATCGGCGCCCATGCGGGATGCCCCTGGGGAAGGACGCCAGCTGGCCATGCGGGCATGCGCGCTGGAACCCCACGGCCAAACTGGAAAAAAAAATATTCAAGGTTTATGAACACACACACACTCTCATGACAAAATGATTTTTTTTTAAATATATAACAAAATATATTTATATTCCCTCCTTACCTTTTCCTCTGTGGTCCTCAGGTCTCTGCTGCAGTCACGAGTCTGAATCAGCAGGTGGGCGGAGCCTAATTGCCTCTCTCTAGTCCCGCGCTGGCATTGCTTCCTGGAGGGGGCGGGCACCGAAGCAGCTGATTGGAGGGGAGGCGGTAAGGGCGGGCGGCTTCCGAGATCAGCATGGAGACCCCAGGCACGCACGTGAGAGCCCCTTGACAGGTGATCGGGGAGGTGATGGGCGGCAGGGTGCCGATCGGCACGCCGGGGGGCACGCGCGCGTGTGCCCGTAGCTTAATCATAGATGATTGGGGGGGCGGCGAGCGAGCGGCGCTGCTGGTGGAGGAGTCCCAAATTGCGGCAAATATGGCCCTGGTCACCGGTGCACCCGGCGTATAAGATGACCCCCCCACTTGGAAGCATGTTTTTCAGGGGCAGAAAGTTGTCTTATACGCCGGCAAATACGGTATTTAGTTTTTATTGGATAATATCCATGTTTAGCTTGTTGAGTATTATACTTGAGCTATTGCTGTCAGTGACATCTCCTGTGTTGGCTCCTCGCTCCTCTCTTGTGTACACAGAGCTAAAGAATCTATTCAACAGCTCCGCCTTATCTTCATCCCCAGTGACCAATTCCACATTATCAGTAATTAGGACACCTACCTGTTCTGATTTCGTTTTCTTTGAATTTATATGTTTAAAAAATGTTTAGGGTTTGTTTTGCTTTCTTTGGACGCACCCCGTGTCCAATAAATCACCTTGTTCCTCACACCCTCTGACTTTGGCCGGGCTGAGGAGCCTAACACACTGATTCTGGGGAATTTTTAGCACACTATTTGATTCAAACATTTTTTTCTAATTTGAGAAAAAATAGGTAAATGCAGGACATAGGTCATTGTGTGTATTAATGTAATGTCATTTCTTTTGTTAAATTGGGTCCATAAGTACATGCCTGCGGTGACAAGGGGTGGACAAGTTGCTTTTATAACCTTTGAGTGTTTCTTTACTGTCACAACACATTGAATATGCCTCTGATAAAAGAAGAGGAAGAGGTCAAGGTTAGTGCCAAGCTATAGTTATAACCATAACTATTATGAGGTGATTCTCCTACAGGTACTTAATGTTTTCTCTGCTAATACTGTGAACAGAGATATACAGTCAATGCTGGCAGCTCTGTAAACAGCTGTCTTAAAGAGCCTGACCACCCAAACAAATATACAAAAGGTTACTCACCTTATGTCCCCCGCAGCTGATCGGTCCGAGTCCGGTGATCAGTAACTATCGCTGCATCTGAACCTGTGGTGCAACTGTGCATCTTGCAACGCCTGGGCCTGAACATGGGGATGAGATTGATGGTGTGTAGGGCTTGCAAACCACCATCAGTCACAGGAGTACTGCCCCACCCTCTGTGCTAAGGTCTGACACGTGTCCTGCCTGTCATGTTCCCCTCCTGTGACTGATGGCAGGTGCGCAAGCTGGATGAGGAAGCACTGTGCACTCTGCAGTAGATAAGGACATGTTGCTGGCTGCTGCTAAAGGACAGATGGGCCTGTTTGCCTAAAAAACAACTTCGCCTTTCATGGCAATATTAAGTCATAGATAGTGGCTGGAGTGAGGGCTAGATAGGTGGGGTGTCAGCACTACCGTTTAAAACCACTTAACATCTGGGGTGTGTGTACCGTGTTTTCCTACAACTTTCTCTAAGCACTGGGGTGTATCCTGTTATCCCACAACATGCTGTAAGCACTGGGGTGTAACCTGTTACCCCTCAACTTGCTCTAAGCACTGGGATGTATCCTGTTATGCCACAACTTGTTCTAATCACTGGTGGGTACTCTGTTATACTTCAACCTGTTCTAAGCACTGATGTATATCCTGTTATACTACAACCTGCTCTAAGAACCCCAGGCTTTTCCACAATACACCGTTCCCAGTTGCCACTACTTTTCTCGCCAGGCCATCCCTGCATTATACGAACAGGTTGTGAAAAAAATAAAATGTGCACTGGGTAATGCCATCAGTTCCAGTGTCCACCTCATCACGAACACATGTGGACAAGTAAGCATGGGCAGGGAAGTTACATCTCTCCGACGGCCAACTGCAACAATGTAGTGGTGGCTGGGACTGAGACTGGAAGCACTGTGGTGCAGATACTGTGCCTGATTCAGTGCCTGCACAATGACCGCAGAGTTGTCTGCATAGTCACTAGTGCCTATTACTGGGTGGCCACCCTGCCATGCTGTGGACGCACTACTGGCGGAGTTCCTAGTTGACTTTGATGGCTCAGCGGTGGCACGAGGAAGAGGAGGAGGAGCAAGTCACCAACGCAGCAAGTCGCCTGCAGTAACTCACAGGGGAGTGTGAGCATGGCCACAATATGGAACAGCTTATGCCGTTGTCCACCACATCCACCACCATGAGATACTATGGCCCATAGTACCAGAAGGCAGACTTTGACTCGCATGGTAGCTGACTACCTGTCCAAGTGTCTCCTGGTACTGAGAGATGTGTCCTCCCCATTCAGTTAATGGCTTGGTAAATTGGACAGGTGACCTGCCCTGCAGCAAGTGTCCTATCATCAACGACAGAGGGATCCGCCTATCCACAGCCAACGTGGACATGCTTCGATTCTTTAAGAATCAGGCGTGGATCCCATGGGACTCACACCTGAATGAGGGTTTAAAGTGTTTGCTATCTTCTCCTCCTCCATCTCTTATGCTTAAACTGCCAAATGCACCTCCACCCCCCGGAAAAATGTAATATTTGAATTTATTTTTGTATTTATTTATTTATTGATGAAATTATTTGATTATTTATGTATATATGTATATATTAATTGATGATTTTTTTTTCTTTGTGCATTTTCATAAATTAACACTGGGTGGTACGTATCGGTTGTCAGCACCTAAAACAGTGTTAAAAATACACAAAAACAACCATATAGATTGTATGATATTCTATATAAAAGCATAAATATATATATAGTTCTCATTATCTTTTGTAGAATATAATTAACATTTAGAGATTTAGGTCACAAGTGTAAAGACACAGAGCTTGACGAAAAGTCCTCCTTGTGAGACACAGGCCTCAGAGTAGGGACCGGGTGTTTTAGAGAAGTCTTACCTACCAAAATTAATTGGGAAGTAAAGGGCAGAAATTCTTTTGTAGGGGCTTCCTTACAAAATAAGTACTTGGCAAAAGTCTGTTGCCCCTTTGACCTATTGGCCTTAAAGTATAGGGAAAGTTCATTGGATGGTTTTTAATAACAGAAAAATGAGCTTCAGGTCATAAATCAGGTCTTGCCTTTGTAAATATATGCTCTGGCATAAAACCTGATTCTAAGGCCCTAATTTATGAAGGAATAGCTACAGGTAGCGACTGGTGAGCGACCGGTAATGACAGGCACCGCCACGAGAACGCCGGCTCCCCACCACAATCACACATTTATCAAGCCAATCCTGCTTAGCGACTGAGATAGCGCCATATAGCCACTCATTCATCATTATTCCAGCCTCAGCCCACAGCGCCAGCGTCCGACCTTGAACAGCGACAGGTATGACCTCTCGCTACCTGGCGCACTCCAATGCATTTCAATGGAACAATTTTTAAATATTCATAATTAATTGTTATTAATGTTTTTTTTGTGAAAAATTCTGTGACCACTTCTGCCATGATAGTTAATTTTTTTAAGGTAAAAAAAAAAAAATTGTGCAGAATTGATATTACAGGTCTGATATTATTGTATTCATATTACTAAATTCTTTCAAAATTCTTTTTTTTTTGGTTTCCAAAAATATGGTGGTTTGGGGGTTAAAAAACTACTTTTAACACATCGCCGCCAGCGCTCTGGGGTTTAAACATGCATTTCACAGCGCGAGAATTTTTTGAGCGTGATTTTTTGATGAATGTGGTGGGAGCCGGTCGCTCCGACAAGTCGCTATCATGCGCACCCATACATCGCGGAACCTGTCAAATAGCGACTCGTCACCCCGTATTCAACATTACTGCACACCGACTCAGTTGCTATCAACAACCGAACAATGGCCAAGCACAGCGACTACTAGCGGGCGCTGTGAAAATACTGCTACAGTCGCTCAACTGTCGCTACCTGCCGCTATTAATGAATCGGCCTCCCCGTCTTCTGTGATTGCTCATTTTTTTGCGGAAGCAAACCCGGAAACTGTGAAGTTGTGAACGATCAGTATATTCTCAGCTGCATCCTAAGATTTTCTCCGCCAGACGTATATGATCATAGGTGCTTTGCATAAGCTTTCGAATTTAGCCAAGCAATTTGGCTAAATCTGTTTGTACCTGTTTCCAAATGCATGTTGCTGCAGAGTCCTTGAATCTTGGTGCTCTGTGGCCATATTGCTGGCATGCCGGCATATGCATACAGGGTTTATTTTTCCCTCACTGCACCCCACCTTGGGGGCATCCCAGGTTTGTGTGCATCCTTACAGTGTGACTTATATTCTCCCTGCGGGTTCCTAGAGGGCCATCCCATGTTTATGTGCATTCCTGTAGTTTGACTTGCGTTCTCCCTGTCGGTTCCTTGAGGGGCATCATATGTTTGTGTGCATTCCTGTAGTGTGACCTTACCATCTCTGGGCTGGTTCCTTGAGGGGCATCCCATGTAGTGTGCATGGCCGCACCGTAACTCACCTTCCTTTTTCTATTTTTCCTGGTTCCTTGAGGTGCATCCCATGTTGCCGGCATCCCTGTAGTGTGACTTACCTTCTCCCTGCTGGTTCTATGAGGGGCATCCCATGTAGTCTGCATCCCTGCATCCACTCACCTTCTTCATTCTTGTTCATACCTGCTTCCCCCTAGTGTTTTGTTCCACCTTCCCCCACTCCAGCCTTACCTTCTCCACCCCGCCATAAGCATGATTGGATAAAAAAGCACACCACGCCGCATATTATTTTGTTTAAAATCTTTGCTTTAATTTAGCATATTTTTTGTTCCTTTCTTGTTCCATAAAATGTCAAATTAACATATTTTTAACTTTAAAAGTTTGTACAAATTGGAAAATATTAACATCTTTTAGAATTTTGGGGCACGTCTGGATGTGGTCCCCTGGCTCTGCTCCATGATCAAAGAAAAGCATGTCAACACCTGTTTCAACACATATGTGCCCGTTCTCCCTGGCCAATGCCCTCAAATGGTAAATACTTACTGCATACTTGTAGTTGGGTATTTTAAGGAGCCACCCACTGCCTCGGCGCCATGCCTTCCTCTGGGTCTTTAAGAACATATAGACAGATGTTAGAACTCTGCACATGCGTAATGGGGGTTCTGCTCCTGGAGGCATCAGCTTGTTTGTTTTTGAACCCACCTAAGCCTGGTGAGGGTCTGGCCTCGGGTGGCCCCATAGCAGCATATTTATGATGCCCACACTCACAGAAGACCCTTAGGAATTTATTTCTTGATCTAAAGTACAGGAATATGATTTTGGTGAAATCAACACAAAATTATACTGGCCAATAGCACCTTAAATTGGACCACTGCGTGAAACCCCCCAGGTTGTTCGCTATACTAACCCTCCCCTCCGGTCCAATGGGGCATGCGCTAGCCGCGCCACATCCCGCTAACCCTTTATCATGATGCGTGCCCACGCCAGGCATTTGTGAATGGACGGCGCAGGCATGCTCCCTCTTAGAGTGTAGAAGGGATGTGGTGCTGGCGTGCTTGGTGGAGCTCGGCAGAGCTCGATTAGACTCTGATCCTTAGACAATCCAAATTCTCCAGTGCAGTCGAGTGCACTGATTGGAAGGGAGGCGGCTCATGCGCCATAGGAGGTTAGATCGGGCGACCAGGGAGGTTTCACGCAGCGGGGCATCTCGAATTCCAATGGGAAGGACTAAAACCCAGGATAGTCAAAATCCTGGATTTTGGGCGCCTTTAAGTTCATCTAGTGCACACCCAAGACATCTACTAGCAAGTATCCCCTATGGGAAATATATTTGTGTCCGTCGCAATTGCTCATCAGGTGAGGTCTTTGAATTAATGGCCAAGGATATTAGAGGGAGATTTACAGCGCATGGATACCAATGAAAAATTTTAAAGAAGCTATACAAAAGAGCAAAAAAGAGTGACAGGCAGGAACTCCTATATAAACCGAAACCAAAATAAAGGCTTGGGAGTTCAGCTATAATACTTATATACATGGAACAACATGCTGCCATTACTAAGATCCTGAACAAACATTGGCACATGTTGACTAATGATTGAGACTTAAAATCTTTCTTGCCTAAAAAAAACTCAAATCACTGATAGGAGTTTGAAAAACATAAAATATAAGCTAGTGCATAGTCAATATGCTTAGCCCCTAAGACCACCTGTTGCAAAACTAAAGGTACCTACCAATGCCAGGTATGTAATATGTGCAGATTTATCAAACAAGGAAGAAATTCCACAAAAGGAACCTATCACATCCAAACACTTTATTAATTGCGACGCGTCAGATGTAATCTATGTGTAGACTTGCCCTTGTGTTTAATAAAAGCATTTATCAGCATGGATTTATCAGCTGAAAGCAGCAGTAAGACCAAGATTAAATAAAACACTCAGCTATGCCACTTTTCTTTGATAAGGCAATAGCTCCCAATTTCTGGTAATAACTAATTGGTGTTACACATAGGATATGTACTATTACCCAAATAAGTAATGTATGTAATATCAGGACAAACATGTGGGGGTTCTGAAAAAAGATTCATAATATGAACAAAACTGCTATGTTTAATATGAATGTATATATTGCAACAGTAATATGGAGCCTGTTAATTTAAATTTCAGAATTTAATTCAGAGAGTAGCCCCTACCCAGTTCTGTTGGTCCTGTTTCTGCTCAGCAGTCATGGAAAATGGTGTAAATGAATCCTCATTAGACCACTAGAAATGTATGGGCATCGTTAGAATAATGCCCCATTGGTTTAATGTACAGTAGTGATACAGAAAAGTAAAATAATTGTTCCCTGACTCATACACTATGTATTTAGTATATGGAACAGTTATTTTCTACTGGTCTTCAATATCATGTCATCCCCAGCACCGCCAAATTGTACAGTGGTGTTCCAAGACTTAGGCCCTTATTTAACAAGGGATAGCGCCAGGTAGCAAATGGTGAGCGAATGGTAATGACGCTCACCGCCACGAGAACGCCGGCTCCCCTCCGCAATCACACATTTATCAAGCCGATCCTGCTTAGCGACTGAGAGAGCGTCAGATAGCGAATCATTCATCATTATTCCACCCCACAGCGCCAGCGAGCGACCTTGAACAGCGACAGATATGACCTCTCGCTACCTGGCGTTCTCCAATGCATTTCAATGGAACAATCTTTAAATAATCATAATTAATTGCTATTAATTTTTTTTTGTTTTTTGTTTTTTTAAATGTCAAAAATTCTGTGACCACTTCTGCAATGTTAGATTTTTTTTTAAGGTAAAAAAAAAAAAAAAAAAAAATTTGTGCAGAATTGATATTACAGGTCTGATATTAATGTATTCATATTACAAAATGTTTGTAAAAACATGTTTTTTTTTTTCCCCAAAAATATGGTTGTTTGGGGGTTAAAAAACTACTTTTAACCCATCGCCGCCAGCGCTCTGGGGTTTAAACAAGCATTTCACAGCGCGAGAATTTTTTGAGCGTGATTTGTTAATGAATATGCTGGGAGCCGTTCGCTATGGCCGTTCGCTGTCATGCGCTCCCATACAGCGCGGAACCTGTCAAACAGCGACTCCTAACCCCGTATTCAACATTACCGCACACCGACTGAGTCGCTGTCAACAGCCGAACAACGGCCAAGCACAGCGAATACTAGCGGGCGCTGTGAAAATAACGCTACTGTCGCTCATCTGTCGCTACCTGGCGCTATTAATGAATCGGCCTCTTAGCTCGGGCAGCATCGAGTGGGTTGGTTATTCTGCAGCTCATCAAATTGTGCAGTGACGTTCCCCGACTTAGCTCAGGCAGCGTCATGTGGGTTGGTTATTGTGGAGCGCACCAAGGGGATGGGGGTGGCATAGGGGCCGGCCACTGCTGGGCTGATCTGACATGTGTAGCGTCCCTTACTGCTATGTCCGGTGGTGACGCAAAGGCGTTTCACAACTTGGAACGTACTACTTGCATTCTGGTGAGGTTTGTTACAAAAAATGTTGTTCTTTGAGGGGTATACCTGATTCCCAGTAATATGTGTTTCATATATTATAAATATATATATAAATGCTCAGCATTTGGTTTTCAACTTGACAAAAACTTGAAGTCATACTGGCATAACTGTCAATAGATTCTTTTTCATTATTGTTGCCAAAGTTTAGGAAGAACATGTGTGTAATTATACTTAATTAAATGTAATTTTAGTTCTAAAGAAAAATATAAAAGCACCAATTATAAATGCAATTCTTTAGATGTAGCTCATCTTATAGAATATTAGTTTGTATATTCGTTTTTTGCAACAGTGACAGTGATGCTAGAAAAGTATGTTTTACAATGAATAAAAAAATGGTGTACTGTAGATCACTGTTTCACCGCAGCTTGAAGGGGTGCGCAGAGATGTTCAGGGGTGCACCGGCATGTTGGGTCTGATGGGTTTGGTATATTATTTTAACAGTAATACATTATTCATGCTTGCTTTAAATGTGTTCCAAGGCCTGACCTAATTATTTTTTGTAACATGTATAACTTATACCCGCCTTGGGGTTGCTTGGTTTGAATTTCATGTTGATAGGGGGTACTTAGTTGGAGTTCTTGTCACTTGGTGCAAAACAGTTGAGAACCACTGCTGTTGATGAGTCATATCTAGTGTTTGGCGAACTGGTACGGGTCTTGGCTCAGCAAGTTCAGCCAAACTTTGAACAAAAGTTTGATGCAGGTACCGAACTTGACCTGAACCTGATCCCCATGGTAGGCAGGTAAGGAACCCAGGCACACAGGTGAGGAGTGGGTGGAGGGGTATCCCCCAATGCAAAGTGCAGAAGCGGGACAGCAGCGGCTGTACAACTTACCTGTGCCCTGTGATCCACCCGTCGGGTTGGCGTTCTGCTGTCAAAATGTCCACAGCTAGGGCTTCAGAAAAATGGCCCCCAAGAGTGAGGACGCTTTATATATTGTAAGTCTTTAAGGTGCCACAACACTCAACCCTGTTCACAATCAAACATATAAATCTGAGGTCTTGGTCTACACACATCTGCAGAAGTATGCTGAAGCTGCACCACCAAACGCCACGGTGCATCTGTAAGGTGCAGTCCTAACTCTAATCTATGACAGCCCCCTTTGGGACAATGTAATATATAAATTGGGAGCAGCTTACCTGAGGTTGCCCTATAACCCTGATTGCAGCACATGGCAAGGAATGGTCGAAAGCCTTGCAGTACATCTTCAGACCCCCAAAATAAGGGAGGGATGGCAGCCACTAAAACCAATTTATAACTAACCTGGGAGGTGCATGTGAGCAGGGCAATTAGGATGCACATGTCGTAACTTTACATTGTAAGCTGCTGCAAGTGTCCTCACTGATGGGGCAGCCATTTTTTGAGACCCCTGTCATGGGCATTTTAACAGCGGAATGCCGACTGACCACCGATGGGCTCAAGTAAGTTGCACATCAGTGAATAAAGGGGGGCAGGCAGCTCAACGTAACTGATGGTGGGGGTGTTGCCCAATCGGAGGGAATCAGGGAGAGATTCATAAGGTGCATGCAAGATTCAGATTGCTGCACATGTAAGTGCTGCTGTGTTTCCTGCTGCTTTACATTGTGGGACATGTTGGTTAAAGAGGATCAAAACCCACCCTGGAGTCCATAAGACTCTCTCCCCCCGATCAGGGGTGCCTCGCTGTGTGAAACCCTCCAGCTTGCATGAAAACTCACCTTTCCCAGTCCAACGGCACATGCGCATGGGTGAGCAGCAGCCGCATCCCCGCTATCCCTTTAGCAGGGCGCATGCCAGTACCTGGCATTTGTGAATGGCCAGCGCAGGCACACTCCCTGTTAGAGGGTAGCTGGGGATGTGGCCGCCAGCATGCTTGGGTCTGCTCATATATGCTCCTGGACGAAGGGGCTGAGTGGATCCGGGCGAGCTGATTAGACGAGCGGCCATGCATTCGTCATAGGACCAGGAAGAGGTGGGGGGGGGGCAAGGACCAAAACCCAAGACTTTAAGTCCAGACAGAAGGGATGCCCCATTGTGTGAAACCCTCCTGTTCACCCATAAAAAGTCACCTAGCTCCTGCTGAAACTACATCATTCAGAAGGCAGCTCTCATTGACTTGCATGGGAAGCTCCCCTCCCAGCCTATCTGAATGGCTGGGGTGGGATTGCTCGCACAATGCTGGGGATGCAGGAGAAGCGGCAGCTTGTAAACAATGCAGGCCGCTCTTGTTGGGGTGCTGTAGGTAAAGTCCCCTGGAAGTGTTGTTAACCCCAGCACTACAATTTAGTATTTTTTGTTTTTCATTAAAACATTTTCTTTTAGCAATAGACCTTCTTTAACTGTTCTAGCAGTGAGAACAAAGTTGAAATTCTGTAAGAACAAAAAATGGCATTCAGAGGGTAAAAGTATGCATTTAATATATATATATATATATATATATATATATATATATATATATATATATATTAATAATAAATGTTTGATTAAAAACTAAATTATGCAACTGGTAAATTTTAGACTACATCTTCACACAAGTACTTCTGTCCTATTTTAGATTATTTTTTAGTCACAAGTCTATATTTGTTAGTCACAAAAAGCCAAACAAGCTTCTAATTTCTCCTTTGTAAAAAGTTCTCAGACAAAGTAAATCGCATGTATAAG
Source organism: Gastrophryne carolinensis (assembly GCA_027917425.1). Classification (NCBI taxonomy): domain Eukaryota; kingdom Metazoa; phylum Chordata; class Amphibia; order Anura; family Microhylidae; genus Gastrophryne; species Gastrophryne carolinensis. The sequence continues at coordinate 130,624,830 of CM051239.1, forward strand.
TTTAGCAATTCAAGTCAGTTTCTGATAGCTTTCTATTTCACACTTTCTTGCACACAAGATATAAATGTAATCTGACAAATGTAAATGGTAAAAATAAGTAACGAGAAAGCACTATGTTTTCTAGAGCAGCACTCTGTTGTGCAGATAGTTAAATGAACCCTAATCTATTTGTACAGCACAGGAGATAAAGCAAGTATTGCCCGGTATTTCAACTGATAATCCAGCCTACAAATCAACAAGCAAACTATTTACTCTCGCAGAATGCAATATGACCCTGTAAAGAGCTTTAGTAGTAAGCTGTAAAACACTAGTGTTATATGATTGGAGTAGTATTTTCAAATGGATTTTCTATTTTTTTACTGATATATATTTTTCTCCTTAAGAACATAAGTTACATTTGCACTATTTGCGGAACAGCGTATATCGATGATCCAAAAAGTGTTGCTTATTTTGCTGACCAAGGAGTCGTTGAATCAATCTCTTTAATGTGCCTTATCATAGTTATATTTTTTTTATCCTCCTCTCCAATCATCAATTATCTTGTGTCCTACTGTGCCTTAGTAACACGCCTGGGTTTGATTATATATATATCACAGGTACATGAAAAACAAATACAGAGCTGGTTGGAATGCTCACCAACTTTTAACATAACTTGAAACAAGAATAGCCAAATAACCTATAGAAGATGAAAGATTTATATTGGCTAACCGTCCCCTCTTAAATAAATACACATCTTAGCGACCATGACCTGTGAGAATAGAAAATGTTCTCAAATAAGGAAGGATGAAGAAAAGTAGGAGACTGGGGCCCTTATTCATGAAGGGATAGCGTCAGGTAGTGCCTTGTAAATGAGAGGTAGCGACAGGTAGCATCAGGTTAACGCCGGACACAGCACAGAATTTCACATTTATCAAGCAGAATCTGTTGAGCGACTGGGATAATGCCATGTAGCGTCCGATTCATCATAATCCCAGCCTCAGAGAACAGCGCCGGCGTTGTATTAGCTCTCGCTACCTGGCGCTCTCCCATACATTTCAATTGACGTTCTTTTACTTCTCTTTAAACAGGGTTATTTTCATTTTGAATTTTTTTTTTAAATCTCAAATAATGTAGTGACCTCTTCTGGCATATAAAAAGCCATTATTGCAAATATTTTTAATGTTTTATATATTTATGCAGAATTGACATTACAGGGGTGGCATTAATGTGTTCATGTTACAATGTTATTACAATGTAATTTCATATGTTTTTGCTTTGTTACTGGTGGATACATGCTAAAAAACAGACTTTAAACACACAGCCTCCGGCGCTCTGGGCATCAGAGAAGCATTTTTGAGCGTCGGAGGTGTGTGAGGCTATTTATTTTAATGAATATGTTGTGAGTTGGTCGAACTGACCAGTCGCTAACATGCGCTCCCATACAGCGCTGTACTGGTCATATAGCGACACCTCACAATGTATTTATTAATGCTGCACAGCGACTGAGTCGCTCTGAAGTAGCGACCCACGACCGAGCACAGCGACTACTAGCGAGCGCTCTGAAATGCCTGCTACAGACGCTCATCTGTCGCTACCTGCCGTTAGTGATAAATCAGCCTGCCCGTAAACAAAGGAAGGAATGAAAAGAAAAAGACAAAGACGATGTCAAAGGAGGCAAATATGTAGGTCCCCTGGGCCCTTTACCAGTTCACCACAGTTAAAAAAAAGTTTTTAAATAAAATAGCTCACTATCACTGTATCTTCCTTCATCTCAGCCCCTGATACGGTGTCCTTTCTGCATAGAGGAGAAATCTCCATCTATGTTCCTCCTCTTCAGTAATAGCATTAGTCAGATGAGGGATTCCACAGAGGCTCCTCCCTGCCCCGGTGGGCCAGCATTAGTTTGATGGGATGCCAAAGAAGGAGGATGGGTGACCTGTTTTCCCCTTCACTACAGATGCCACAGATCACAGATTAAATAAACTCAATTGTTGTCCAGTTAACCACCCATTTGTGTATAAAAGAACACACCTGACCCCAGGACTTTGATGGCATTGCTCACAGGTGTAAAGATGCCAAAACACCACAGAACCACAGCCCCCAGAGTCTGGAAGACCGGCATGGCTGAGGGAGCCACAGCACCCGCCCAAGGCACCGCAGCCTTGCCATTCGTCCCGCAGGCACCTCCCTACTGCCAGCCACACTACCCACTCAGAGCAGTTAACCCCCAGCAGTGTGAGCTGGCAGCAACCTGATACCCACACCCAGTGCTACCTGGCACAGCCTACAATGTTTCACCAACCTGTCAGGCCACCAAAGCCCTGTGCAGACCCATTGTGGGCCCCACTGAAGAGCACACTTCAGAGCCCACAGTGGAGCCCCCTGCGGAGTGCATGGGGGAGCACAAGGCGGAGTACCGGAGCCACAGCCGTAGATGCTTGTTCCCCGGCCAATATCCAGAGAACCACCTCCTCCATGTCTGTGTCTCAGCCTCCCCCCCATGCCAGCCAGTAGACCCCAGCATCTGTCCCCTAGATTGGGTGCAAGCTCACCATGGGGAAGCTGGTTGGATGTTTTAATGATGTCCAACTGGAGAAACTGCTGGATGGCGTGTGGGACAATTATGACCAGCTGGCTGGGTCCCGCTCCACCCCCAAAGCATTGTGGGAGGACATCTGGTCCCAAATTGCCTGCAATGTGGTAGGTGCAGAGCCGGAGCCCAAGGATGGGAAACAGACAAAAAAATGTGAAGATCTGAAGAAGGTGGTCTGGTGGAAAATCATCCACAGGTGGGCTGGGGGGTAAGTGGCAATGTACAAGAGAGAAGTTTGTGCCTCACACATTGGACCATTCCCAAACTCATCCATTTTTTTTAATTTTAGGTTAGCCTGCCAAAGACCCTTCCATTCACACATGCAGAGGAGCAGGTATCGGCAACCTGACACCCCATACCGCGAGTGTCAGGGACCTATGACACTGATCAGTGATATGTTCCCACCAGTGGTAAGAGTTGCCTGCAAACTGTAGTTTAGGTCAGGGGAGAAGAGGGCATCCCCAAACAGTTGGTACAAACATGAGTGGCACCATGCAAGGCCAAGCTGCGAATGCCTGCCTGGGACACACACGTTTCTCTACATAGCACACAGATTACAACTACTGCAATGTCATCTGGCCCATTGATGTAGGCGCAAAGGTGTTGTGCCCACACGTAGCTGTGGGGTCCAGTATGTGAACCATGGTGAGGACAGTAAGGAGGCTAGCTAAGGAATGTTTTGGACTTACATTGCTTTGCCTTTCAGCCACCACACAGCCAGCAGCCCAGCCAGCGGCACCATCTGCCGTGACTTCACCGGAACCACCATTCAGACCTGGCCCATCCACCAGCTACCCACCCAGTGATGGGAGGCAGGACTCAGATAAGGTAAATGTGTGACCACAATGAACACATATCAAGGGACAGAGGAGGGTGAAGCAACTGAAAAGAAGACATTTCCCTGCTGTGTGGGACTGTTACCCAAAGCAAACACTAATGTTTTTCTTTTTCAACACAGGCCGCACCTCTACTGGATAAAATTCAGGAGCTGAAGGATCAACCCAGGCAGGAGTGTAGAGATGATGCCCAATTGTCTCCAGACGCCACCACCAACTGCCGCCTCACCTGCCACTTGGACCAATAAAACCTCACAGATCCTGGAGCATGGTTAGCAGTCAGCCAGCAGCCAACACCTCTCCAGAGCCCCCTCGAAGGCAGCCAGCCATGCCCTGCAGCCAGGTAGCATCTGTCCTTGGTACAGAGGTGCCAACTCATGGAGACAAACTGGTGGGCCAATATCACCACTTTCAATTAAATTCCACCCTCCATTTTAAAGTGGTGTGTCAGGCCGCCAGTTTAATCTGTGAGGACCTGGCTGCAGGGGTGAAGGAGCAGCAGCACCACAACACAAACTTGGAGGCACTGCCAGGCCAAATGGTGTAGACAAACCATAACGCAAACTGGAGGCATGTAACCAAGCATCCAGCGTGGACCAGGCCACCTCCCCCTAAACCAGGCCTGGGGTACTTTTGGAGGGGGGCAACATTTATTTAGGCCTAACGGGATACCTTTTCATTTTTTAACCTTTTGCCCTGTGTTTGCCTGGAGCCGCTCAAGTTGTGTGCCAGTGTATGTATGTTTTCAAAATAAGTTGCAGTAACCAGAAACTTGTTTGCGATGTTGTTTAATCACACCCAAATAATTAAAAGAGGGTACAGCAGAAATATACAGGAAAGCAAAATTACAACAAAAAATATTTGGAAAAATAGGAGTCCACCAAATGCTGGCCAATTGATTGGCCAGCTCGGATCTGTGCGCCAGAATAGAGGTGGCCGGGAACCTCAGAAGTTGCCTCCTCCACATAGGCTGCCATCCTCTCCATTAAGGCAAAGCGGAGGGCAATGCAGGGCAAGATGATTTTTACTACTTTCTCTGGCTTATACTGGATTGTTCCCCCTGTATGGTCCAGGCACCAGAATCATGATTTTATTACACCCAATAATAACAATACACATGCTCACCGACTGCACGGGGTGCGGCAGTGGGCCCGATTATATGCCTTCTGGGGCCTTAAAAAGGGCGTGAGTAGCCAGGGGAGCAGGGGATAACCCGAATCACCTAAAAGGTAAAAAGACAAATATTAACATCCAATAATTAACACCAAAACCCCAAAAATCTGAGAGCAACTAGTAACGGGAAACGCAAGTGCAAATTTACCAAAAAACACCCAAGAAAACCTGAGGAGATAGGGGCCCACAGTTGTAGGGAGGCACACATTTACAGGGGCATTAGACAGACCGTTGGCAAATAAAGCTAAAGTTAAGGTGCAATGCAAGGACAAAATTGTTGAACTAGCAACAGGGAGAATGGGGCATGAAATTAGGGACATGAGCACAGTGGTACTGTGGGAGGTCAGGGAGACAAATAGGCAACAGCAAGAAACTACCACAAAAAGGGCCCACACATTCAAACAGAATCAAACACTGCAAATGCAAGGATAACATTAAAAATGCAGAACAAATACACACACTTGGCCAGAAGCCAATCAACACTCTCAAAACAGGTTTACAAATTTGAGCTCCTCAAGATGAATGCGTTGTGGGGCGAGGCAGGGAATCTGGCCAAAACGCTTAAGAATTGCAAACCCGGTCCCATTTTGATTTAGGACCACTTTTCTGAGAAAATACGGCTATTCATTTTATTGTCTACCTTTTTATTTGGGGGGGGGGGGGGGTGGGGGGCAGCACTAGGTGTCAGTAGATTCTTTCTATTTTTTTCACCTAAATTGGTCTTTTTACAAATGCTGAATCAACCCCAACATTTACATGGAGTCATGTCACTTTACTGAACTTTGAGAATGCAATTATGATATTTATGACAACTAACCTTTAATAAATGTCCAATGAAATAACCATTGAATGCACTATTTCATGAGTTAAATACTTCAAAGCAGAAAGCTAATAAATGTCTCAGTTTTCCTAGGCCATGTACTAACACCTAAAACTTTCAGGAAGGTAATGTAATGTTTATTGCATGATAGTGATATGTGGCTGCACAGGCTTATATAAAAGTTAGCTACAGTAGCTAGCCACAAAAATTTAGGGTTAAAGACTGGTAGGTGCAACTAATCACACATATGAGGCCAACATGTAGTTACACTACCTTAACCTGGCATATTATTCTAAGCTGGAAAGCTAGACCTTTTCATAAAGTTGTCCTCTGTCACAAAGTACACTGATATCAACTACTGTAGTTGAAAGCAATGTCACTGGCACAAGATGTGGAGTTTTTATGCCGTGACACCCCTTTGTTACTGGTGACACCCTTTTCTTTTAGATTAAATAAAACGTACTTATAGTGTAACATTTGTATTGTTTCATCAAGGGTATAAATACAACTCTTGTGCTTTACACTTGTAAATCACAAATATTGAGATAAGACAGTTTTGAGATTAAGGGCATCATGCTAATTATTTGGTGAAGCCAGTGTGACTTGCAGTGTGCATTGTGGTAAGTTGAGGTACATAATTTTTCCTATGAAGTAGGATTTTTTTTAAGTTTGTAAACAACAGCCCCCTATGGGCTATGCTAAAGAATTTGCCATTTTGTTCTGCATAGCCCATAGGGTTGTCATACCTGGCCTATATAAGCTGATCCACACATGGCATCAGTGGATCAGCATTGAATCTGTCTTCTGAACCCGGATTCCAGAACTCTGAAAACTGTCTACCAGGGCCCTGCCTCTGGACTTCTGAACCTGAATCTGAACTTGAATTTGAGTCTTGTATGTATGCACTCTGACTCCACATATATATCTATGTTAAGCAGACTGTTTGATGTGTGTTTTGTTCACTGGTTGTTACCATTAAACACGGTTTGTCACATATCTGTCTCTGTCTCGCAGTCACAATTTCTGGTCATTTACTACAATTGGTATTTCTCCGTTGAGAAATCCCTGACAAGGGTGCTGTTGTTTCCAAAATAAAATAAATATCCTTACCTAATTGCAAAAATGATGTTACCTCACCAGTTAAAATGCCCACAGGTACAGGTCATTTTTGGGGAAAAAAGGTAGAAAAAACACTTTTTGCACTTTTTTGTGTCTAAACGCTAAAAAGCTCACCAAGATTCAGGTTTTAATCCACACTACACTGGCTACACCAAATAATTAGCATGACCCGACATCTAGAAAATGGAATGAGGGTTAGCCATTTGTACTGTATTTCATTGACTTAGGGATGGGTTAAAAAAATGGAATCACCAAGCTCCTCCTGATCTTGTGATACTTTCTGACAAATAGAAGGGCCTGATTGCTTAAGGTGGAGAAGTTATGAGGCTTACCTTGCTTTACACACACATGTATACATTTATATATTTGTATATTTAGATTTCAGGGGAAAGGGGAGTTGTTTTTGATGATAGCCCAGCTTTAGCATTTCGAATGAGCCATTTTGTTAGATTTTGCCTTTTGCAGATACACACAAATATTCAGCAAATTGACCAAATCCACATATAATTAGCAATTACTTCAGCATAGATAAAGTGATAATTAAAATTCGATTGGTATTTATAAATATAAAAAATAATTAAATATCTGCAATTAAAATACAGTTGTTAATTAAACCTCCAATCTAAAACCTAATCCTATAAAAATATAATTGCAAACCGTTTTATACTGCTTTAAAATATACGTTTTAAAGCTGTAAATAAATGCAGTTTAATGCAGTTTTACATTCATCAGTAGAAAGTTAAATGTTATTTTACTCTTTTACTGGTGTAAAATATGGTACGCTTACATTTTTTATACTTAAGTCTGTCAAAAAAAGAGAAGCACCCACCATTTATCCTGCAATTCAGGTGACTGAGGTCTGCTTATCGCCTGCAGTTAATCTAGACACTTTTATTCCCAATTATCTGAGCCTAACCAGCACATGTTACACATCACTATTATTACTATTATTATTATTATGTACCATTGCCCTATAATTGTACTAGTTTGTCATCTAAATGGTTATTAGGGTGTATTCAGCAACGTGCTTGTGAAAAACACTTGGCTCCAATCACATGCAGAAAATGTCCAGGTGTTGGGTGATTCTGAGAAACGCTCAACCATTTTCCAAATGTGTGAGCATGCCCGCCTCCCTGAGCCAACCAGCCTAGGCACCAGGCATAGGGGATGGTAACCCAGGGCTCAGGTGCGACCGGCCATCTCTGGTCCTGAAGTTTATCTAGACCCTATGCCCTTTGGTACAGGTCCAGTGCCTATATGGATGAGCACCAGGCTTTTCTGCACCTGGACATTGGGAGTGGCAATGAGGAGTGGGCGTAATTGAGGCCCTTTGAGGTAGTGAAAAAAATATTAAAAGACCAAACCAAAAAGTCCTTTATTAAATTAATTTTCACTATACTATCCTCATCCATGCCCCCTCTGTCTCTTACCGGGTATCTTTAACCTTTTTGTTTCCAAGCACGTAACACCTACGGGCTTGCTTGTTCAGTTGATGACAGTGGCGGTGTATATCTCAGATGCCCCACCAGCATCAGGAGTGCAGGGGACACAGGTGCATCATGTTACAACTTTCTCTGAATCTTCTGAAACCATGATGTTTTGCAGGAAAACATTTTCCGCATTTTTGCATATTTTATTCACTTGTATGTATTTAATATCAAATAAAATACACAAAAAGAAAACATCTGCTGAAAAGGGTTTGCTGCATAAGGCGAGAGTACCTTCGCTTGGTGTCGACCTTATTGTCTATTCAGTCAAAACAAACCTCAGAAAATAGCTTGATAAAAAAACCCAGAAACCACAAATGTAAACTTGCTAATGTTAAAAATATATGAATATATTATTATATTTCAAACAGACAAGTTAAAACCAATGACAAAAGATAGATTCAATTTGAAGAGGCAGCACATTGTTTATATATAAGCTAATGATGACAAGCCAATGGCCACATATGGTTAGAAACGCTCATGTAGGAAAAATGTCTATAAATGTCTGTACGTATGAAAAATGATCCTGAGCCCAGTTAACAGCATCAGTCCCTATATATCTAAAAATAAGGGCCTTATTTATGATGTGCGCCATTTAGCATAGATTTTGTGGCCATAGCACCAGCTTCGGAGTGCTTTGATTGTTATCCTGGTGCCAGTGAGTGCCACTTTGAATATTTTCCTCCTTGTAATCTTTGGCATTGTATTTTCCCGGCGCTAGTGAGTGTTTTTTATTACAGTTACATGATGCTCTGCTGGGAACAAACTTTACATTGTGTTGCTTTTTAGTTATTGGTGTCCTAATCACACATTGTTAAGTAAAAGAAGACAATACATTTTAATTCCCTGCCCCCAAAAACATTTTGGCCCGTTGGAAATCACCCACACTGGGGTGGGGAGAGGTACAGAATAGAATCTCGGACATAATGGTTAATGAAAAAATGTCAGCCATCAAGAACGACACCTATGATAAACTTTATGCTATCTGGAAACCCTGGATAGAGCACATTGACATATCTAACAAGCTTTCAGACCCTACATTTCCTGTCTGAGACCCCACTCCTGGCTCCTCGAGTACCTGCACTCGGTGCGGAACTCAGGAATCACATGGGCCAAGACCACCCCGGGCACCCCTCCCCCCCCCCCATCCCCTCCCTCTCCTTCCCTCTCCCAAAATCCTTCTGTTTCTGTCTTTAAAAATTAAGAAATGAAGTTTTTAGGTTGTAATGTTGTTAATCTGCTCTTCCAACGTGTACCTGTATTCATCCACTGTCTACTTCCCATTCTTTCAATGGCAACCTGTAGATGCTGAATACCAGTTCAGGTATCATGATACCACCAGAAAGGCCGCGATTCGTATCGTGACCTCCTTCTACCTTTTGTATCTAGAATCTGTCTATTTGAAACTGTCTTGATGGTCACCCAAACCTGTCATTAGGTACCACTATGTTCACATATTTTGTACTTAACCTGAAAAAAACTTCAATAAAATCTTGGTAAAAGAAACATTTTGGCCCATCTAGACCCTGTGTTTCAATTATTGACAAGTCCCAATGCAAGTGCTGTACAAAAAATTTGTGTAATATCAATTATAAGCACTAAACAGTTTAATCCAGTTCTGTCCATTGTGCTCTACGGGATCTTGACGTACAGCGCCAGGTGATATGTTTCATCTGGTGCTGCTTCAAACAGAACGCCCGGTGCTGCATCATTTTCCGCGCCAGTTTTAAACAAAATGCTAGCCGGCAGCCGCATCAGTGGCCATTCTTTTTTCTTTCTTAAATCTCATGCTGCGTGTGGCTGAGGCCAATAAAGTGGTGCTGTGGTGCTGATGCTTCTTAAATAAGGCTCCCTATTACAGTGCATGTCAATAATAAACAAATATCTTACCGCAAGGTAATCAGTGTACAGGCCCAGGGGCATAGCTGGGGGTGGCAGGGGGGCACATGCCCCAAGTGCAGCAGGTCAGAGGGGTGAGCACAGGTGGGGTCGCCATTTTGAATCTCTTTCCCAGGTGCCAGAATGCCTAGTTACTCCTCTGTACATGCCAATGGTGTAGGTCACACAAGAGTCAAACATGCCAGCATCCGGCATGTTTCAATGTGAAGGACCATTTTACTGAAGATCCCTTTTAGGAGATTGGTTGTATTGTATATGCCAGCTGAACCAGGCCACTTTCTGAGGCTGAACGTTGTTTTTGTATTAATGCAGTAACTTCATTTTTCCCTTTCACTTTGCTCTTGATAGTTCTGTTGACAGAACTTTTGATGCTAAAGCAAACTTTTTACCTGCTAAAGCAAAGTAATTAATCTTCCCAAAAGAACACCAAGGAGTAACTGGTCATTTGTTTCCAAATGTGTGTATTTGAGAAAACCACACTTGGGAGGCTATCTTGCAATTTTTTATTCTTAATGTATGTTTTTTGCTGTTATTCTCCAGTTCCCTGCTATCTCATGCAATACAAATGTCATCACAATCTCCATCATGACACATACGGTAGGTGGGTGAATTAGCTACTTGTCCAACTATGTAAAGATCTCAAGGACCAGCTTTAAAATATTCGGAGATTGTCCAAATGTTTTTTAGAAATTTTTGAAGAGGCTGACTTTTGAAAAACATTCTTACGCAGCATACAGTAAAGTGGGAAAAATGTTTTATTCTATAAAAGATTCCACTGCATCTGCTATGGGGAATTTTTACAGGTGGACAATGCAATAGGTTTTGCGTATACTGTTTTTGTTTTTAAAGTGTCTTTTCAAATGTCCTGATAGAAAATGATTGAGGTTCGGGAATTCTGGTGTTGGAAGTCAGTGGTTTTGTGGAGCTTTAGATATTTTAAGTAATTATCCAGACACCTACATAGACCTTATAATCACATAGCCCTAAAGAATCTAAGATTCCCTATTTCTTTACTTTTTTTTCAAGACAACCCCCTACCCCCCAAAAGCAGAGAAAACTTATGTATGAGGTTTTCATTAACTTTTGAAATTTCCAGCATGGCTGTTCTCCAGGACAACAGCAGGCAGCCTGTTTAAATCAGCATTAGAGATAAGTTAACTGATTTTTACATATCGGAATTTGCTCAAAATTTCAAGAAAGGTGTAGGCTTATTCATTACTAACGCCAGGTATTGTCAGATGAGCATCTGTATAGTGGCGCTTAGAACGACCGCTATTAGATGCTCATGTGCAGGTATTGGGCACTGTAACAGAGCGTCTCGGTTGCTCTAGTAAGCTGGCCCGCATTGATGAATGTGATGTATGCTGGGTGCTGTAACACCAGTATAGCGCTGCAGGGAGCGAGAGGTAGCGCCAGCTCAGTGCGACGAACCCTCAGCAACTCACACCATACTTTTCAAAAAAAACTACTCACACACAGTGTCGGCGCTATAAATCTGGTCGCCATAGCACAGAACGCAAAACGCAGTTTGATTAAAGTCTGTTTTTGAACACATATACACCAGTAACGAAGCAAAAACACATGGAACAACACTGTTGTAACATTGTGACATTAACATTTTAATGCCAGACCTGTAATGACAATTCTGCATAAAAAAACAAAAAAATCAAAAAAGTTTTCAAAAATGATTTTTACTAGGCCAGGAGAGAAAAAAAAGAATAAAAAAAAAACCCTCTTTAAACAGAAGAAAAGAAACGTCCATTGAAATGTATGGGAGAGTGATGCATAGCAAAAGGTAATACCTGGCGCTCTGGAAGCGCTATACGCTGAGCCACCTGTAATGATGAATCGGACCCTACATGGCGCCGTTAGAGTCACGCACCAGAATCGCTTTCATAAATGTGGTTTTGCGTACAGCGCCCGACATACACCAGATGCTGCCTCCCGCTACGAGGCACTACCTGCTGCTATCCCTTGAAGGATAACCCCCTTTGTTTCAGCATGAACCTGAAGTTCTTGGGATTTATGCCAATAACATTTTGCCTAACATTCGGCTCCCCCGTCACTCTAGTCTGGCGCCTCTACACAGCTTGTCCATCACTTTGTCAGCAGGAAACCTACAGCTTCCGGCGCTGCTGGGACAGCACCCACTGCCAGCTGCCGGACCAAAGCGATCTGCCGTGCAGATACGGGACCGACTCACCTCCTCACTCGCAATCCTCAATGCAGCTAGATGGAGGACACAGAACCTCCATCTGGCACTGGATTCCCACCACCTTGCTTTCCGCCGCAGTGAGAGGCTACAAAGCTGCAGAGTGGGGAACGGCCACGGGGAAGCAGGGGGAGTGCCAAAAAGCAGTGCCAAGTTCCAGCTTCTAGATGGGCAAAAAGGGAGGGGACAGAAATGATGAAGTAAGCTTCTAAATCATGATTTTTACATTTTGCCTGGACAGTCCTTTGGGATTGACCAGTCAAACTTTCAAATAATTTGTCAGCTTACAGGAGGCATTGTCAGTCCAATGTTTTCTCTGGCCACAGAAAGGAAGAATAATTTCTTCTTGCTCTGCCTCCAGCACCTCCCTCCTATCCTGACTCCTAACTCAAATAGAATCCTGATACTAGTGTTTAAGTGAACCCCCCTCTGTCAGTGATAGGCTAAATGCAGCTCTTCACAGAGGAGAGTTGCAATCCATCATCACAGCTCAACTCAGTTTAATACAGTGAACAAAGTGTGACTCAGCCCTACCACTCCCATCACATGACATGAATAACATCGGGTAACAATGTAATGGCAAACTACTCTGACAGTTTAGCTTTAATTTTAAAAAGAAAAATAATGAGAACCAATGGTCACCCAACCATATTAGCCTAGGGCAGTCCCAGCAGAGTTTGCTTTTTCCTACAGTATTTATGGCACCAACACAAGAATAGAGAAATCTTATTATTATTTTCAATCCTCTGTTAACTTAAAATGGCTTATCTTAGGTAGGGAGGTGCTCTTTACCTGAAAGCTGTATTACCAAACAGCTATATTTGGTAAAATTGCAAAGTGTGAAGATTTGTTATATAACAGCCACTCGCACACAGAGCTGATCCTGTGCGTGTAAGTTTATGTTTGAAAGGCCAGAGTGGATGTATCCAAATGTATAAATATGAGGGACTGGATTATTGCAGACTGAGAAACCAGAGCACACAAAAAATATTTTTATTATTTCTTTAAGTAATAATAACAATATATCTTGTAATTGACATAAAAGTTAAATTACACTTTGCAATGTATGGAGGGAGGGGCATATTGTGAAGATTATCTTGAATAGGCCACCTGCACACAACAATATAATGTGAAGATATTGTTGAGATTAGCATGCAAATCTTTGACTGGTAGGATCATGGTAGCAGTGAGATTAATAAACATTAATATCATTTGAAGCAGAATAAAAAAAGCATAAAATGCTAACAAAACCGTTTGCAATTTGTGCATGTGTATGTACGGAAGAATATTGGATTTAGAAGGAATGGCTGTTTCCATGGGGATGCCGCCAGCTCAAGAAGGGCTTGCAGTGACTTTTCCTGGATGTATCTCATTAAACTGAAGCCTGAGATTGTCATGTGCTCTGCATTTCAGGGCTACTATTTACCTTACTAAAAATGTCCTCAACACTTCTCTCCATATGAAAGACTAATTGACTTGAAACCTGTAAAACTGTTTGTCCTAGAGTGAAGCACACGCAGTGGAATCATAGCAGTTGTGGAATTATTTCAGATGCCTTTCAGGATATATTTCTGACTTATATGCTAAAACACTCAGATGGTGTACTACCCACTCTCAGAATGGTCTAAATCTTTATAAAAAGTAAAATGCTGCACCACAAGTGATTTTTTATATCAGATATACAAATTTTATTCAAGAAGTCAGAGAAATACACAGACACTAAAAACAATTTAAAATACAATCAAAGGACAGAGCCCTATCAGGGAGGCAGATGGCATAATTCAAACAATATATTGTGTAATACCTATCTAGAGACTGCTCACAAAAGATCAATTAACACAATACTAACACTAGGTCAAGTAAATAAACTCCTAATGACACACAATGAATACTGCAAGAGAGACTGTGATAGTGATGAATCAAACAAATAAACACAAAAATGAGAACAAGTAAAAATAAAGTGCCAAAATTGAAACAATGAAAAACAGATCAAACCATCATCTCTGGATCAACAGGACTCGCCATCCAGCACCCCAATAATGGCTCCAGACACCACGTGTTCCGCATTCCTACTTCCTCAGGGGGCTGGGTGGTAGGAATACAGAACGAGTGGCGTTTGGAGCCGTTATCAGGGTGCTGGATATCATATCCTGTTGACTGGGAGATTGACCTGGCAGCATCCAGCATGTTTTTTTTAGTAATCAAGCAGCGGACATCTTGGTGGGTGGAGGTCATTTCATCGGCAGTGGCGAACATCTCGGCGATAGAAGTGCGGAGATCTCGGTGGCTGGACAGGATCAGTGAGAGCCTGAACGGCGGCTGCCATCTTGGTGGGGCAGGGCAGGCAGTGACCGGCATCTTGGCGGGGTGGGGTGGAGCACTGCATCATGGGCTGGAAGAACGGTCCTGAAGAAGATGGAGCAGGCTGGAGAGTGGGCAGGTTTCCTTCCTCGCTGCCCTGATCCATGCTCTGCTGTCAACTCAGCTCCAGTCGCCACTCCCTGGCTCTGGCCTCTTCCTCAGCGCTAACTGGCCAGGGAGCGGCAACTGGAGCTGTGGCAGTGGCCAATGCACTGGATCTGGGTGGGGGGGAATAGGAAATTTGATGCAGCGCAGGAGTGATGGGACTGGGTAAGTAAAAAAGCATGCTTTGCATGCCCAACACTCCCCCCCCAGCCCCCCGCACACTCCCCTGATGCACTAGTCCCTCCGGGGACTCTGGAAATCCCTCATGATTAACGCACTGTTTCTACCAATGTGCTGGATATGGGATTGCCACTCAGAGGGTTAAGAAACAAAACAAAGAAAAGGAATAATAAAGGAATAATACTGTTAAAATAATATACCAGACCTTTTGGACCTCCCCCTTTTTGTGTGCCCCTAAACATTGCTGTGTACCCTTTCAACCTGCCATGCATACCACCTGGAATACATGTTTCACAAACAGAGAAACAGTTAAAGACTGGGATAAAGACATCTGAACGAGGGTTGGTGACTGAACAGGATGTTATATTATCACAGGTTAGACAAAATAAATATGGAGCCAGTTCATGTAATCTGTGTTGCAGTGGAACAATACATTTAAGGGGTTGCCGGTTAGGGAATCAATCCAGGGATTTAGCTCTCCAGGCATGAGCAGTTGCAAGTTCCACAGAGACACAGAAGTTTTCTGGAGCACACAGGAAATGTTCTAATTATTACTTTTTGTATTATCAGCTGTAGCTTACTCCCATAGGAATCCCTTTTCTGCTCCATGAGCCTTCAATGTTGGCATTTGAAATTTTTCCTCAAGGCTTAGGCTTCAGTCAGTAAAAAGAAAAACCTTTGCCAATCGCTTTGAACACGCCCTTAAATTACTATAGGTAGCGTTTCACAGGCGATTGCAGGGTGTTCACAAACGCCTCTGCAATTATTGTTATTATTGTTTATTCATATAGCACCATCATCTTCCATAGTGCTTTACAACCCTGGTGGGAAAGAAGCCTAATTGGACGTTGGCCACAGCCTCCCATTTTGCTGCTAGGGTGTGCTGTTGCTTACCATATTCAATTTGACCTTTTCTTTGCTCATTGCCTGGAGTGACTTTTTGTCAGAACCTGATTACCCATCTGGTTTATCCTTTTGCTGCATGACTTTTGTGGAGGACTGACTTCCTGTTTATGTCTTCTGCTAGCCTACTGACCTGTAACAGCACTCATAAGTATGTCGAAACATCACTTACCTGGTTCCATGTGGGAGATGTCTTCCTTTTGTGTGTGTGACAGCACAGCGTAGAAGTTGGTTAATCAAGCCAAAGGTTTTTGGTAGAGCAGCAAACCGAGTGTCAAAGACCAAGAGTCCAGAGCAATAGACAGCAGGCCAGGTCGTATACAGAAGAGCAGAATCAGCATGACACCCACTATGGCAAATATCAAAGACCATCCAACTAGCAAACTCTCAAATGTGCTCACGTTTTGAGTGTCACTTGGTAGGCAATGCATTGGTGCTTGTGGAATTACACAAGTGTACATTTGTTTGCAAGTGCATAGAAAGTCATGTGTGTCCCAGGACCAGCACACTACCAAGTATTGCGGAGAATTAAACACTACTTCATGATAATTGTTCTGATTATTTTTTGTCATACAGTATATAAGAAATATAATCTAGAAGTACGTGTTTGTTTGTTTCAGGCTTCGCTGATGTTTTTTGTACAGCATAGCAGGTAGTATTATACACTTTGGCAGTTATTTGTGGTTTTAGCAAAGAAGATGTCATAGCAAATCTTGAAATCTAAAAAAATCAACCTTGATATTGGCATTATTAGAACCTTGGAACTTGCTGCATCAATCCTTCTCTCAGAATCACAGAGGCTTGAACTTTGTGATTTCCTTGTTGTGGCTATTTTGCTGAAATATATGTTCCATTAGTTTTCTGATGTAATTTGAACCTGAACACGGGCAGGAGCCCTCTGGTTTCCGAAGAGGGTCTATTTCGATATGTTGAATTATATAGTAATAGGTACTGACGGATCCGGGCAAACTGTTTGATGTCTCTTGTCTTGCAGTAAGCTAAATCGCTGCTTCCTCTAGATAATTGTATTTACAAATTATGGCTGTGCATTAAGTGCCCGGCTCTCAGTAGCCCAGTCCTCTGATATTAAGTGCAGCATGTTATCATTTATTTATTTTAGAATGTACATAATGTCAGGTGCTCTGACTGTAATGTACCTAGTATATAACAATCACTTTTATGAATTCATCTAAACACTACACAGGTTAAAATACATTAAAAACTGATTATATGAACATTCCACTAAAGGGCGTTGGGACTGACCAAGGAACCCCGCTCACATAAGAGAAATAACATGTTAGATAAAACAAACACTATAAATGCTTTTTGGACAGATAATAGGACAATATAAACACCCAGATACAGTTGTACCTACTGGGGATATCTAAATTGAAATTTTAAAGAGGGACTACCCCACCTAGGGCATGTAGCACTTTTTGTTTGAAACACTAGGATTTAGTCGGTTTTCATAGGGACATATGCTTGATATCTGACTTAGTAATTGTGCATTACCACCAGCGCCCTATAGTGGAATGTTCATATAATCAGTTTTTAATGTATTTTAACCTGTGTAGTGTTTAGATGAATTAATAAAAGTGATTGTTATCATTTAAACGGAGTAGTGCAGATTGTGTCTTGGGGTTGGGGGCTGTGTGGGAGCCTCCTTGTTGTATATATGTTGGATTCAGGTAACCAAGCCTGCACACTTCTTTGATTAATTGTTGTTGGTGCGGCCCTTTGCTCTGTATTCTACCTAGTATATAATCATGCAAAATAAATGCTGAAGTATGTATGGCTATATTGTTATTTATACTATGTGATATATATATATATACATCCGTATACCAAAATCCGATATCAAATTGACACAACAAGAAAATTTGTTGTGTCAATATTCATATTCATGTTATAACTATTAATAGTTCACTATGTGTAAAATATATTTTTTATTTTTTATGTATATGAAAGCTGGGGGTTGATAACATGAGGAATATGTTTCTGGGAAACAGGAAATGCGACCTACGTGAATGAGGGCTACTACTGCCTATATTGGGCCAATCATCAGGATTTTCACTATTCTGGTGGTTGGTCCTGTTAGCTAGGGTGTCCTGATTTGGGATGCCTCATTGTTGGATACCTCCCTCATTAGCCCTCAAAACTCATTTTCCACCAATCCCATGGCACATGCATGGACGCTCATCTAATCTGCGCTGTATGTCTTGCATATTAATGCATGGCATACAGCTTACTTTATTATGGCTTAGTTAAGTTTGAAAGCAGTTCAAATAAACTTATCAAAATATTTCGGATTGTAAGGGTCTGAAGCATTGCACTGGTTTTACTTCCATTTGAGCCGCATGGTAAGCCGATTTTGGGTGCAAACTGCATTTATCAAAGTTTTGCACATCAGCACAAGGTAAAACTGGAATTTACTAATAATTCAGCACTCAGAAACCCAGCCCTTTCAGTAAGCCTGGTTTTTCTGGTGCACAGCTTCACCTTCATGTGGGATACCGCTTTGGGTTTCCTCTTCCCCCTGGGGGGACTCCAATCCCACCCCCTCGGGGTCTTCAGTGGGCAAATGAATGCACCTTACCACCCAGCTCCTTCTAACAGCTCAGCTGGCCGCAGCAGTCCTGCCTTTTATAGGAGATGGATTACATCATCCCTGTCCTCCGATGTAAAAGGCAACTTCCGACACCAACAGGACTGTCAGATGTGGGTAGTGGCCGGTGGGAGGAGCACACACTATGAGGGGACCGCCAGCTCCCAGTCACTGGTCAGAACTTCAAGAACTTGGTGGCGGTCAATGGGTGTGGCATCTGTGACACTACTGACTTTGCTGACTGGATTGTGAAGGTGAGTGTCCCTTTTTTATTACATGTGTGGTATCGCTAATAGGAGGAGGTAGGGCGGGGTATGTTATTTTTTTACAGGGGAGCTGGAGTGGCCATTTAAAAGGGTTAAAAGTACCTATGCATGTAGGGTATTGTTCTGTTCAGGGGACCTTGCACTTTCAGATTTAGCTTGCATATTCTTGTTTGCATATTGATATTTTAGGAAAATTTGGTATTTATTTAGCTTTTATACTTTTTTTTGAGAAATGCTGTGCCATCAGTGAATTTCTTGAGGGTTTGCGGCCAGAAAACTGTCCCCATGGCAACAAGCTTGCTACACCTAGAAAGATTGAGGTGTGTACTTTGAGAGAATATATAGTTTTGGGGGGGGGGAGGGATTTCCAATGTAAAGGGAAAAAACTCCAAGGTGTGCATAGCAGTTGTATTTTATTTGAAAATCTCCTAAAACAGTTTTAGTTTGGGGTGTCACCTGGGCAGGAAAGGGTGTCTACCGATACATATTTGATATCGTTGTAACCAGGAGGAATGGCGCTTTTACACACTATATGATTTTCTTGAAAAACTTTACTTTAAAAAAAAGTTACAAAATGTAAAAAATAGCATTTTTTATTTTTTCCCACATATTTCACTTGAAAATATTGATAAGGCTCTAAAAAGGTACAAATACGTTTCCTGGAAATTCATTGAAATTCCTGCAAAAATTACATGTATGGCGCAAAATAGTGAAAAAAAAGGAGGGTGACATCTCTAGGTAGGCTGGCACTGAAAGGGTCAAACCTTTTATGTCTGTCACATTTGTAGCATTCACAACATTATTGTTTTTCTGCTTGATTTTTTTTTTAACTAATAAACAACCTTTTTCAGCTGTGGTGTTATATGTGAGCCAGACTGAGCCACCCTTTGGCAGTTCAAAAACATCTAATAAATAGGGATGGGCTATATTGGAGTGCACGGGCTAACATTGGGGAATTCTATGTAGTCTCATTGCTAAAAGTTAGGCTCGCTATTCCACTCTATTTCACAAGCCACTTTATGCTCCCCCTCCCATGCACCAAAAGTAAGCACGCAGTATTTGCTATGGCGCAAGTAGTGGCGTTAAAAAGGGCACAAAGTTGGATTATTAATAAATAAATCCCCAAGTTCCATTAACCCTTTAAGTGCCAGCCACGTAAAATTTGCAGGGCTGCATCGCCAACCGTTAAGTGCCAATCCCGTAAACTTTACTTGGCTGGCATTTTCCACAGTTTAGAGCAAAAAAAAGCTCACCACCATCCAGATTCCAGCACCAGGGGTCTCTTCATTCCCCAGCAGACCACCGATCACCACTGATGTCAGCTCACACCACTGATATAAAAAGCCCCTCCCGTTTGAAGACAGCAGTGATCAGACGATGTGGGACAGCATCCAAGGTAAGTAAAAAGTTTTTTTGTTTTTAAGTGTGTGTCTTTTTACATTTAAACCCTTGTAAACTGGTAACAGGTCCTTGAGACCCCTATACCAGTCTAAATGGCAGAAGGGGCTGGCAGGTCATCTCCCAGAAAGCGGGTAACTTGGCAAAACACCCCACCCAATTATTTGCATCCCCAAAGGCCAGGGGGTGCTGAAGAGCCTGTTGCCCATGTGGGCTATGTGGGCTGGTAGCCTTTAGGGCCGGGGCCGGCGACTCGGCCTTCGCCCCCTGGTCTACCAGCCCACATAGCTGGTTTCTGGCTGGTTTTGATGGAGAGGGGGGCCCCAGACCATTTTTTGTTCTCTTAATTTTCAGCCCTTGACAGTTGTTGCAAGTTAACTGCAAGGTGCAGTTAGTTGTATTTTATTTGAAAATCTCATAAAGTGCTCTTTTCATTTTGGTTGACCCAAAAATATTGAGAATGCACCAAAAAACTTACGTACAAAACAATTTCATGTTAAAGTCCAAATTCCTGCTAAAATCAGAATGAAACATATATTGTGCAAAATGCTTAAAAATTGCTTGTCAACAAGAGGTGATGGGGGAGCTCAATTTATCAAGCATCAGCATTAGTTAATGCCACTCAGCGCCAATATTTTAGCCTTAGCAGCACCCAGCACCCAATTTCACAAACGAAAAACAATCAGCACTGATGCATCTGGTAGCACCAGTTTATAGTGGCACTGTAGGTTAAGATCCCATAGATCAGAATGGGCAGAACTGTATTGAAGTTTTAGCCAATATTTTAGCCTCAGCGGTACTCATCGTGCCTCGGGGCATTCTCCAAACTTTCCACACAAAATTGGAAGCATCTAATTGTCTTAGAATACTAAACCATCAATATTGGTTTAGTAAGGACCCCACTGTAGGCTAAATCTCCAAAAACATCCATCCTCCACCACCTTTAGAGTTTGCAATATCCAGTCACTATTGGTATTCACTAAACCCAGACTCTTGTAACAGACTTAACCATGAATAGTTAACCATAAATTGTCATGTTACAGAAAATGTTCTCAATAAATCCTGTGACAGCATTATTTATACCACCTCATTCGAAGCTTGGCATTGGGTTTAATGATGTAATGCTTGCATTCAGCTGCTTGGCAATGGAAACCCATGCTTTGGTTTTCTGCTGATATTAATGCCAGAGAAGGTTATTAAGTAAGCAGAGCATTGATAACTTGACAATGCACAATGTTCCACAACACCCCTCTCTGTAGCTTTTTGTGGTTTATGTTGCTTTGGCTTCAAAACATTTCCACTTTTATTAATACAACTAACAGTTGACCGTGGAATATTGACAAGGGAAGACATTTCACAAACTGACTCGCTGCAAGGGTGCCATCTTATTAAAGGACTGTGCTTGATTTTAGTGAGGGTATTAGAATGACCCATTCATTTACAGGTATTTGTATAGGCAGATTGTATGGCTAGGTTATTCATGCTATACACCTGTGGCAATGGTAAGAAATACCTGAATGCTATCATTAAGAGGGGTGCCCCAATACTTTTGTCCATATGCATGAATGTGCATACACGAAAGGTTGGTGAGTGGAAAAAACACATGACTATCGCTTCATAAAGCACCCTTCCTTTACCTAGCAGGCACATGTTAGTTGTCAGCTTCCATAAGTAAACTAATTAGCTCTTTTCATTTTGCTTTTCTCACTTCTGCTCTGAAGCACTCCTTCTTTCTCTTTCTCTGTCGATCTCCTCCCACTGTAGTCAACTGTAAAAGGTTTAGACTGCTTGTATCATCTGTCCCATGACGTGCTTTCTGATTAAGGAACAGGGTTGGAGGCAGGGGACTTGAAGAGAAGAAAACTTACAGCTCAGCCAGAAACAGTCCCAAAGTGCAGGCTCGGGTGCCTGCATGCTTCCAGACTCTCTTCAACCCAATAAGGTGCCAGCACTTATAACAGTACATTCAGGGGAAAGAATATTGAGTGGGCACTACTCCAATAAAGGGTAAGTAATGGAAAGTGCAAAACCACTTTTGCAAACACTATATGCACTGAATTAAAAAGCCAGATGATTACAACTGTTAATGTACTAAGGCAAATAGTAGCATTAAGACACACAGTTAATGACAACACATGGTAAAAAACAAACAGAGCAGGGGGCTCACACACTGCTAAGTGCAAAAAGATTGGGTACTTAGTAATAAGTAGATGTGTCAGTCTAGCAGGGGTTCCCCAGCATAAAAGCCCACATGTTCCATTGCAACCGCCACTGCCTCAGGGAACAGAGGTTGGAAAGGGAAATTGTTTGTATATATATATATATATATATATATATATATATATATATATATACAAACAAACAGAAAGGGCCGCACTAAACTATCTGCCCAAAAGTAACCAAATCAAAAATAAGAGTAAATTGTGGTGTGCACACTAGTCTATATATATATTACAAACGTAAAATGAAATAAAGTATCAACTAAAAAATAGTGGTGTTTTAACAAATGCATAGCTACTTGTAAAATGTACTCATTGTAATTATCTATATATTAATAGTACTTAATAAGGTGGAAATGAAGGGTATGGCTTGATTGTGTGGGGTGGTGAACTAGAAGGAAGCCACATAGCAGGTGCGTCACCTTCTACCATCCAGCTAGGACCCAGACCGTAGCTGAGGGATAACATGCTTGGTGTCCCTGATTTATCTTGGGAGACTCTGGACCAGCAGCTAGAGCTTTAGATCCAGCCACTGACCCAGAAACAATGTAGACTCTGTGTGTTTGTGTGTTGAGAGGGCACTAAGTTTTATATGCAGAATATGTGTAGGGGGGCACACAAAGTTAAAGCTGGCAGTGTGGGTGTAAATGGGGAGACGGTAGCTAGTGATCATATACTTCTCACCAGCTTCTGCTCCAGACACGCAAGAGTCTCATGACCACAGCAGTGGAGGCAGGCAAATCAGTCCTGTTGACAGCTAGGAGTTGCTACAGATGACCCCCCCACACACACACACAAAGTGTCTTTCTGAGGCTGGGGTATAGTGTGCACCAATCCCCCAGCCACCTTACATATTATGCAAAGTGCTCTTGGATCTCCCTCCACTATGCAAAATACATTTTTATTATATAACCACCTAAGTAATATTGGAAAAAATACACAGCAGGTTAAATGCAAGTCTAATGGGCAGCAAACACCTTATCCAGATTACTTCAGTCTCTGAGAATAATATAAATAATTTATTATAATTTACTCTGCCACATTGGAAGAGATTATGGCCTGATATTTATATAAGCCTCATAAACTAGACCCTTTAAATCTATGTATTCACATTTTTCGGCAAGTTATACAGCTCCCAGATGTATCCTTCGGAGACATTTTTAGGTCTGTGTGTGTTTTGTTATTAATGGCTACAATATTATTAAATTACAAAGTTGTAACCCATTTAAAGCCTAACAAATCCTAACAACCTGGAAATAACTTTCCAGAAGTATCATATTATCCAGAATGTCACTCTCTATGAGCATCAATAACAGCTTTCCAGCTTTTGTGAAAGACTCAATAAAACTTTTTATTTATTCTCCCCTTTGAATAGTCTGGGACCCAGTATGCGACTTAATACTCGAAATGTCAGACTTGATCATACAAGTTCTAAAGAGTCAAAATTCTTCTGTCAGCTGCAAATAAAACTCTATTGGATTTTGCTATTGCGTCCCACTAATCCATCTGACGAAATGACGGAATTTAAGGTTAGTAAATATTGCTAGTCACGCGTGCATGTATAATCATATTAATGTGTTAGTCTTTTTCCTGCTATAACTGGATAAGATAACGTGAAATAAATAAATAAAATGTGGTTTACATTACACCCATTTTTGGATTAAAAAGGGCTTGTGTGGCTGAGAAGATCCTATGAAAAGATGAGCAAATTTCATAAAAGATCAATTTGGGTAATTTGACGAATTTTCCATAGAATTCCGGACTCATTGGAATCAAAGGTTTACAAAGCGCCCAAAAGTTGCTCACTTACCTGTCCTTGCTCCTTCAATGACTTTGGATGTTTTTCCCTGAAATTCCGAGTGAATTCTAATTTGGACGAATGCATTCGCTCATCTCTAATCACTTGTATAAACCAGTACAAAGCAATCCTGTACTACCTCTATTGGTCAGTAGGAGTAATGTGGCTCTTTTAAGTGTACCAACACCCAGGATTTTGACTCTCCTCGGTTTTGGTCAGGGTGCCCCGCTATGTGAAACCCCCTCACCCCACTCTTACGGCGCATGCGGGGCCGCTTGTCCAATCATCGCGCTCGGAGCCGCTGAGCTATGCGCGTCAAAGCAGCATCAAAGCTCAGCAGCTCCGAGCACACTGGCGGCCGCATCTTGCGCTTCCCTGTAACAGTGAGCACGCTAGAGAGAAGCGTGAGATGCGGCCACGGCCCGCGCATGCTCCGTTGGACCGGGAATCAGGTAAGGTTTGCGGGCATCCTGGGGGGTTTCACACATCATTTTGGATGCCCCACGGGAAGGGATTGGATCGGCCCGGAAATCTTATAGATTACAGGGCCGATCAGGTTGGGTGTTGGTCTACTTTAAAAAATAGCATTGTGACAGGGACGTTAAGCTTTGTCTGGAGCAGCAATTTTTCTCACTGTATATAACAGCATTTTTACTCCCAAATGGTAGCTGCAGTTATACAGATATACCTTAAATACATTTGATAATCGAATCTCTTTCCCTTTTTCTTTCTTAAAAAAAATGTTTAAAAAATAAGCCATGTGTTACACACAATGGTTCAGTCTTGTAATGCATATGTACACTCTCAATTTTGTACCATTTCAATACCCTGTCTGTAAACTGTCACTGCTGTCATCCATTACTAAGACAAGTTATTGATATAGCCCTGAGTATAGGGCATTCCTTTACACTTTAATATGTGCTGTAATAAAATGTCTGAAACTATAAAAAGCAGCATGGGATCTACCCTCTCAGTGCTAGAAGTCCACCACACCAAGCATATAGGCTGGTATCCCATTGGCTCGAGCCATGCTGATATCAGCCAATATGACCTTAAAAGGACAGTCTTTAAAATGAGTCAGTGGAAGTTCTTAGGATTGAGCCAGGGGGTAGGTGACCTTTTTTTGCCTGGACTGTTGCCCTCAGTTCCTGAATGGAAGTCATGCGAAGGAGATTATGCTTGACTGTTAGTTAAAGGGTAAATCCACTTTCAATGGCATTTTTAAAAGTTTCCATTATTTTGTGCCAAAATTATGTAATCAATGTGCTAATCTTATCTGTTTCATTTTTTTGCAACTTTGTGTTAAAAAAGAAAAGAGTTTTCCCTAGCAACAATGTGTTTACCATAGCAATGTACATCATAGTGCTGTATTAAAAGTACATATCAGAACAGGAAAACAATAAGGCAGAACACCAAAAACCTAACAAAAAGGGATATTTCCTTTAACCCTTAGTTTCTACGTACTCGTTTCTACTTCGTTTAAGTGCCAAGCACGTAGAATCTACATGCCTCCTGTTTACCCGGGTGGCCTCCGATCCCCCCCCCCCCCGGGCTTCTCTGGCTGCAGGAGAGTGCTTGGAATAGGGTGCCCCCCTGCTTCAGCCGCCACCGGCAATTCCTGTAAAAAATTACATTTACTCACCTTCGTGCGCAATCACTCCTGCCAGGTATCCTCTTTTCTGGGAGGCCTCTGATCCCCCGCCTCTTCAGGAGGGCGCTCAACATGCCCCTTTGTGGCAGGGGGCCATGCGTCCTGTTGTACAAGCCCCCATAGTTGGTCCCTGGCCTGGCAATGCTGGGTAGGGGCAACCTCACGCCATTTTGGGGGGGATCAGGAGAAAAAGGGCTATCACATGCAATCATTTTTTTTTTTAAATAAAACAAATGTTCATTTTAAAGACATTTTATTTTAAAGCCTAAACTCTGCCACTATATATATATATATATATATATATATATATATATATATACTTTTCCTGGAAATTCCTGTAAACATCACAGTTAAACATAGTGCAAAATGCTGAAAATTGACCTGTCAACGGAAGGTGACAACATTTCAACTAAGCTGGCAATTAAAAGGGTTAAAAGTAGCTATACATGTTGGGTATTGTTCTACTCGGGGGACCTTTCGCTATCAGATTTAGCTTGTTTTTCCTTGTTTGCATATTGATATTTTAGGAAAATTTGCTTTTCATTCTGCTTTTTTATTCTTTTTTAGGTAAACCCTGTGCAACCAAAGAATTCTCCGATCACTTCCAGAAAGATGAAGCCACAACAATAAGCTGGGTACGCCTAGAAAGCTTAACATATGTACTTTCAGGGAATATATGGTTTGTGGGGGGTATTCCAAATGTAAAGGGTTGTTTTGATTGAAAATGTTGCAAGGTGCGCACTTTGACTGCAGAGCTGAAATTTTCAAGTAAAATTACAGTTACGTGCATGCTTTACTTTGTGGTGTTTGGCAACTCTTCCCTTGACAGTTCCTATGCATGTTGGGTATTGTTCTGTTCAGGGGACCTTGCTTCTTCAGATTTAACTTGTATTTTCTTGTTTGCATATTGTTTTTTAAGGAAAATGTGGCTTTGATTCTGCTTGAATTCTTTTTAGGGAAACCCTGTGCAACCAAAGAATAAAAAACTGTGGCCACATCAATAAGCCTGGTACACATAGAAAGCTTGAGGTGTGCACTTCCAGAGAATATATAGTTTGTGGGGGTATTTCAAATGCAAAGGGTTGTTTTTATTGAAAAACTGCAAGGTGCGCACAGCATAGTTGTGTTTTATTTAAGAGCTGTTTCAGTTTGGGGGAGTCTCCTAGGCAGGAAAGGGTGTCTACCAATACATATGTGGTACCGCTGTAACCGGGAGAAATGGAGCTTACATTTGTTATTACAAAAATTGTACAAATTGTAAAAAACAGACATTTTTTTTTTGCACATATTTCACCCAAAAATATTGAGAATTCACTTAACAAATGACAAACAAGACATTTCGCCCAGACTCTGATGAACATGTGTAGTACAAAATAGTGAAAATGGTCTGGCAAAAGAGGGTGACCAAAACACTAGGTAGGCTGGCAGTTAAAGGGTTAAACAATGGAGGAGGCCCCATTTGGGGCAAGTCAGAAGACACCAGTGAGATCTGGGATCAAGCTAGAAGACCCTTTAGTCAAGCAAGCAATAAGGAGACAAGGAGCTACTAATGTACCCTGCTGATAACTAACAACAATAGCTCTAACAACCCCTCCAAGGCATCAAGGGTTTGGATGAGCCAGTTACAGAAGCAGCCATTTTTTGCCATAGCATGATAGGACCGATGCCAAAGTAAATATGAGCTTGCATCAGTGTCTCAGGAGCCACTGCCATGGCTTTGGATCCATAGGGATTTCAAACTCATACATCAAATTCTGCCCCGTCACAAGTAAATAGGGTTTTTCTTAAAAACGACTGTATTGAAAGCTGACCTGGAAATCTTCTCCTAAAATTGCAAAGGCTCATATGGATAACCCTCATGTACAGGTATAAAGGTTTGAGGGGGGTCTTAAAATCTGATTGGACAATCCCTTGACACCCCAGCCTCTCCCAGTGGCCTAAAACAGAATGCTGACACACTGTAGATGCTGTAGCAGGGCTCTAGTACATTTTCCAGTTTTCCACAACCACACATCAAATGTGGTTGCACAGGCTCCCCTGTCCCCCCAGCACTCTGAGCAGAAGTGAGCTAGGCAAATGTCACCCCTGGGGTTTTTTGGGCTTATTCATGCTGAGAGCGCAGAGGTAAAGGGGGTGTCCACACAACCATTGTGGCAAATCACAGTGCTCAGTAAGAAATACTCAGCTTTCAGGTAGAAAATACTCAGTTTTCAGAGGGTTAATGGGCGGGGGAGCGATTGAATTTGAACCAGACCCTACTTGGCCTTAAGCTGCATTTATGGTTCCAAAAGTCAGCCTTAAGCTTGTAATACCCACTAACGTGTTTGTGGACATTTCTTGTTCTAGTCAATATTTAGTAAATGTTTAGGCTTTAAAATAATAGTACTGACATATATATATATATATATATATATATATATATATATATGTGCCCCACTTCCTGTCTGCAGTACATAACTGGATGTTCATCAATGAAGCACCTTCTCCAGCTGCTATAGTTTCATATCGATGAAAAAAAAAGCAAGTTTATCAGTTGATTTGTAGATAGTTTGGGGGGAACATAATAGAACTACCCTGTAACATGTCTAACTGATAGAAAAACAGAGGTTTAGTTGCTTTATCTGCAGATAAATGGGGAAGGTGCTCTGTGTTAGTGTGGTCCCTACTTTAATGTGTATAACTTCTATAGTTGGGAAATCCACTGCAGCTAGAAAATTAAGAGCTTCCCATTCAGTAGACTACACAGGGGAATGGTCCAGACAGGTGTCAGCTAAACCCCATCCCCCGTGCATGCACCTGGCTAATACAAATGAATAAAAGTGGCAAGTTTCTCTGGGAGATGTGTAACTGAAGTGGGAAAACCCTCGGGGAGGTTAAAAGAGCTGTATTGAGAGATTGCTCCATGATAATAATTAATATACATCTTCAGCTGAAGAAATTTCCACATCCAGCCATTCAGATAGGCTGAGAATAGGAGTGAATGCAGCCATAGGGACGCCGGGAATGCCACAGCCGGTGATCACAGCGTTGCGGAAACCACCGGTAAAGCTGAGTTTACTTGCAACCCCAGGGGATTTACACAGCGGGGCATCCCGCTATAGGATGCCCCAGCGGCAGGCTAGCTCCCAGCCCTGGAGTCTGTTAGATTCCAGGGCCAGCTGCAAAGGATTATGATCAGCTTTAGGCACTCTGCCCAAAATATTGCCAATTGGTAAAATAATCTACCCACATCACAAGTATTGCAATAACAATAAGCTGTAATTGCAGGCTAGGGACAGGCCAATAGAATTGAATAGATCCCCCCTGTAAAAGCAGAATCTGGTCACCCTATATTTTTCTTCTTTCCAAGAAAGAAACAGGCTTGTGTTACATTGTTTGGATGCAGGATCATCATCTTGCCATATAACATATTTATTTTTATTACTGGACCATTTTCTCACAATAGTGCTCCCTTAAAGTGGACCAATCCCCAGGTTACTTTCCTGGTGATTGGTTCTTGCACTAGGTGGATACCAAATTGGGATGAAACCCCCCAGATCACCCACTTTACTCATGGTGCATGCACGAGTGCTCATCCAATTCCCACTTTATTCTGTGCATAATAAAGCATGGCAATGAGCTGTTGAATGATGCGTTGAGATAGGGAGCAGCGGTGCGTGCATCCCCAGCTCCCCTGTGAAGTGCGCATGCACAGCTGCAGCAATGCAGGCATACAGCAGCAGCTGGCAATTGTGGTGAGGGCCCAGGGAAAGATAAGGCTCTTGCGGGCAATCTGGCTCACAAAGTGGGGAATCGGCATGGCCCAAGAGACTCCAGGACTAGCATCTGGTGTGATTGGCCACTTTAAGTATTAAAGACTGATCGGGGGATTTTACTATGTTCCTCCCAAACTGGCCACTTTATTTCAGTAGTTTAAAGCTGCCCTAGTGGCACGCTGTTGTAGATTTACACTTAGAAATGATTCAGCAACCATTGATATGTGAAGAGCTGCATCTCACAAGCAGTTTCACAGGAGATGCTGGTATGCAGGAAGCCTGCATCAATATACTAATTTACTCATGGAATCCGGGCCTGCTGGACCCATATAATCTCTGGGATGTACCCTTTATACTTGGGAGTGGGGTTGCCCCCTTGTGCAGTAGATCAGGTCACACACCCCAAAGGCTGGCCATAGTGAAAATCATGACCTGAACTTCAGCCATTGTCAGTGTGAATTGAACTGGAGTGAGCTGACCTTGATTCAAGCCTATCACTAAGAGAGGGGGTGTCAACTTGACACAAATCTCAGAATTGAATAAATGATCCAGATCATGAGGGAGGCCCTGGAGGCGGAGAAAGAAGAAATTCCCCTCCCGACAGTATGGGATGGACACTGCAACAGGTAAGCTGACAGTTGGTTTTAAAGTTTTACTGGGCAATCTCTTCAAATCGTGTTTTTTTGTATTTTGTGGATTTTGTGACTGCTGTTATTTTCAATGAGTCAAAAACCTGCTCTCCTCAGGATTTTTCAAACTGTCATTATGCAGCTTTGAAAGACATAGGTCACCCCAGAACACAGCAAGGAGGTTCCGAGCTACAATGCACATAGCAAATGACTTGACAACTAATAGAATTAGACACATTCTTAGTGATGAGCACATCATGTCCAAAATGGGGCCAAAAAGGCAACATTTAAAGTAATGTTATGTTCTTTTTATTCAGCTGATAAAACATTTGCAGTTGCTGAGCCCTGACCTTTATAAAAAATATGGTATGCATTTAGATGGTATATTGTTATATACAGAATGTATATTTTAGTGCCTATAACAGCTGTGGTAGATTTTTACAGATTTTCAAAATAAAATACACAATGAGATGAACCCTGGCTGAGCAAAACCAGAAGAGGAAGAGCAGTGTCTATAATATATATCAGAAAAATGGTGCAAGGTCTGAAGAATAAAGCATATCAGGAAAAAAACTAGAGATGCTGAATATGCAAAATATGTATATGTGTATGCGTTGAAGAAAGAAAGGAAGGAGATGATTGTGTGAATAATATGGAAGCATAACTGGAAGATTAAGCATATCAATTTAGATAAAGTATTGGCAGGGGTGGACTGGGATTTTCCTGGCTCTTGGCTGAGCTATGCACCCAACCCTAGCCTGCCAATGAGTCAGGTGACGCAATAGCATTACAGGGGCAGGTCATGGGCAAGGGTAAATATGATCATGACAAAGCTTTAGTGTTGTAGGGGCAGATAATGCACACCATTATCTGCCAACAATTACAAAATAGATGTTTGCTAATATATTTTATACAACATGTCTACCATTCTATGACACATTTTATTATATTATATGGTAAGCTACAAATAAAGGATTAGAATTACAGCAGTTATACAAAGAAAGAGATATTGGTCTGACTACCATGTGTGTAGCCAGGATTACAGTGCGGGGGAGCAAAATAGTATCCAGTGGCGTAACTAAATGTGAAGGGGCTCTGGTGCGAACATTAAATGGGGCCCTTTTAGGGCTCATACAGCAACATTTTACTGTCCAGCTTTGAACTAATTTGGATGCAATCCTACTTTGGAACCACTATATGAGTTCCTGATTAGCGACCTCAAAATTACCCCTGTTGTGATTTTTTAGTTGATACACAGCCTGGCCCTTATTCAAAGGCACAACTTGGTCCAGGGCTAGGTAAACCTGGAAATTTTTTTTCGGGGCTCAGAACTGTAACCACACCTGAGAATTGTTGTAAATTCTATTTCAATTTATTGAATACATTTAAAAACCAGTTGCCTACAATAGTGGCCTTATTTACAGTCATTAGCTTAATTGTCTCACAATACATATTACATATATAACCTGTCTTTCCTTGTTACAAAAAAACTCTCATGAGTCAATAATACAATATTTCATCAACTTTTCAGAGGGGCAGACATGTATCATGTTTCGCCTTTCACGGCTTCCTCAATGCCCTATTTATATAACAAGCAGACAGACATTTCATACTGTTAGTAAGTTGGTTAGTACATTAATGTATATTCATGCATTCTTACTATATTCAATTAGGAATTAAATGGGAGCCATAACGATACCTGATTCTGATGATTTCACATATAGGAGCAATGACTTATATACAAATTAAGTATTCCACAAGGCGAACTGGTGGTGTGCACTTTCCTGTTTATTAAATCTCATGCCAATCAGTATTGGAAAACACATTTTGTTCTATATTGTTATTGTTAAAAGACATAAATATATAAGTATAAACTACTTTATTCACAAGTACCTGATTTAATTGTGGTGCTCTTTAAAAAGGGTTAGCCTGTCGGGCCTCTGAGGGCAATTCCTGTTCTTTAATTCAGAGGGTGCCCCTTGCCCCCGTAATGGTCACTATGTGAAAGGAGAACAAAAATAGGGACTTTGTCTATGTACCTTCACAATGGTTAAAGCTCTGTATGATATAATGGGTTAAGTAGAATAAAACTTGCCTATACGTTGATATCTGTCCCTGTGCAGGGCAGTCCCGGTGGCGGGCAAGTCCAAGCAGCCGTGATAGATATGTATGTGTTCTCTTATCTTATAATCGCGTTACTTCCGCGCGGCTTCCCTGCGCCTCAAACGTCCCTGCTATGCTCGATATCCACACGGATTACTTACCCGCCACCGAGCCAGCGGCGCTCATTTATGCGCCTCAGCCATGTGAAGCGCATCTACCTCAACGACCGGCTTCCGCCGGAAGTGACGAAATGCACAACCATGTGAAGCGCATCTACCTCAATGACCGGCTTCCGCCGGAAGTGACGAAACGCACCGCTGGTCCGGCTCCATGTCTCAGGGTGCGGCGCCATTTTCTTGGAGAAACGCCATCTTGCTGGGGATTTAACTCCCAGCAAGAACGGGACTCCCACACTTCGCAATCCGCCCTTTATTTATAAATCCATAAATAGTATATACATCGTAATTCTGGGGGAAGGCAAATAGCAACTATTTGCATACCTACCCCATTCGCAAAAGTCCAAACCTGGTTTATGACATTATATTAAAGCCAGTGATATATAGAGCCAGAATTGCCCTGCACGGGATAAAAAGGATATTTTAATAATAATTTGTCAGGCATTTTGAGCATTGCGTTGATATGCCCTATACTGATATCTGTAACCTGATATTTATCTATGCAGTTTATCTATAGACAATAAACAATAACCTATTCCAGCTCAACTTCTTACACTTAAGGCGGCACTCCACCGATTCCCCTTGAGTTTACATGTTATCACATATACAAAGCAGTTACCGATTGTGCATTCTCATTAAGTATAAAGTCTCCTCAAATGTGATGTCATACTAAGATGTCCTCACTCCACATACATTTAGAGAATTTTGAGAATTTTTTGTGATCTATTGACATATTCAGTCACACCATAGCCCATGTGTTATAGCACCACCATTGTACCTGCCATATGGGCATGATACATCGTATAATTGCTCATCTTTCTAAGTGGCATCCCTAAGAGTAGAGAGCAGAAAATTGTTACTGGTTTTTACTAGATGCCATTCAATAAAGCCATGTATCAGTGCTTATCTTACTATTACTATTACTAGTCTTATTATTACTAGAGATAAGAGGCGAAGCTCAGGGTTTCATTAAGGCCAAGATATCGGAATGCTCCCAACCTATAAATTCATCTTGTTTCAAGTTGGAGGGTTAGTTTCTCGATATCCCCACCATAATTTGGATGCAGCCAGACAAGTAATGACTAAAATAGAAGAGACGAATGCTGCTTCCCTTCTCTAAATGATGCCAAGTGAGCACAAATTTGATAAATAAGTTGGAGGAGAAACAATGAGGGCCTGCCTGGCCTTCTGGTCCCTGGTGTTGTCACCCTGCACCCCCTCAAGTTACGCCCCTGAGTATCTTTAGATAATATTATTACAATTGATTTCAGAGAAATGTGTTGAATTTATCATCAAATATGAAAGCCTAATTATAATTTCTCCACTGCAGCCAGTGTTTGTAGATCTTTAGTAAATCTTCTTAGTACTAATCTGCAGGAGTTCCAGATGATCATCACCAGTGAAATAAGAAAACATAGCCAGGTCTGACGCTAGTTGGTTCTCTGGAAATAAGATTACAAGTTTATATCACATGTATTACAGAACAGATATAAGGCATATTAATCACCAGTCAATTATAACTATTCATTTTGTGTAAATACAAAGGTCTCTGAATTGCATTTTTCAAGTTTCAACCTCCAACCATCAACTGTTTTGTTTCCAAAAGCAGTAAAATACAGCTATGGCTGCTCACATCATTCCTCTGGTCTCCACACCCCCACCTCTTTGTCCATAGAGTTTCTGCTACTCTGCTAACCCTTGGCCAGAGATGGAATTGAGGATTCTCCCATACATTCTCAGGAGACTTTGGTTTTTTTAATGCTACCCTACATCATGCCACCCCTAAATGTCCATACAGAAATGGATCCATGGCACCTTAAAAGCCTCTACAAGAAAATCTACTGATCAATGGCTGTATCACTTACTCTAGAGAGAAAAAAAACATTTCACAGCTGCTTTTTTTGCATACATGTTTTGTTCAGAGGACCTTTGTTCACCTCTATCGGCACCCTTTGCTATGGTATCTCCTTTGAGTGACCAGCAAGTGCAGAAGATTGTGCTAGGGATGTGAAAAGAAGCCTGTCATGTACATTACGTACTACAAAAAGACTGTCTGCAGAATGATTGGTGATAGACTTCATAAACAATTTATGTTATTGTTATGAAAATCACTGGACTCCTCATGCTCTTCCCACACCACTCATTTCCCGGCATGCTGTCAAGAAAATGGTGTGTTCTACATTCTGCTGTGAGGAAAAGTCCTACTCCGAAGCCTCCAAGACCGTCCTTTGGCTGGTTGCTGCTGGCCCAACAGACACCTGCAAAAATGGTCCTTCCTGCTCTTATAATTTTAATTTTTTATAAATTTTTACTTTTTATTAATACTAATAATACATTTATTTTTGTTTGCATTGCAGGTGCCTGACCATGGACGTGGAGCACATGAAGACATGGTTTTATATGTAACATATGAAAAAGCCCCTGTTCTATACATATATCAACTTTTAGATGACTATAAAGAAGATTTTCATATCATGTCTGACTCTAATGATTCTCCTCCAGTGAATATACCAAGGAATATGGCTCAAAAAGGACCAGCATGGTACTTCAGCAAGTGGAAGCCAAACCTTCAGTGTACTTCATCAAGTGTGACAACGATTTCCATATCCATATCTATGATTTGGTGAAGGCCTACAAGAACTCTGGTGCATGTTTGCACCAGAGAAAAAAAAATAAACTCAGGGAATCAGAACTTAAACAGATCCACTCATCACTAAATAATACTAACCCTCCTGGTCTTCCTCAGAAGCCTCCAAAACTCTTCCTAGGTGTAGTGGTCATACACCTGGGAAAAAGGTATTAATGTTTTTAAGTTAATGTTAATTATTTAATGTTTTTTAATTCTTATTAATACTAACAATTTTTTTTTTTTTGCTTTGCAGATGCCTCGCTATGGACATGAGATTCCCTCACTTCAGGAACTGGTGACACAGTATGCAAATGATCTGTGTCTTCTCAGTGTACTGCTTGAAAAAATGGCATGCTGGGGAGATCCTTTGAGACAATTTGTAAGTACTGAGGACCTGGGCTTGGTGGGCAATAGTACCAATAGGCTGACAGATAGATGGTTGGCACACTTCCCCCTCTTGTGCAGCCTGGGGCTGTGTGGCCACCACCTCGTCTGCCAAAATCTGATTGCCTTTAGTCCACGTTGGTTCTAGGTCTTAGTCATCACCCTTCAATTATCTTCCATCCTCCCCTCCCCGCTACCCTCTATCTCAGCCCCCACAGTACTGAAAGCTGCAGCAGTCAGCACTTTGGGTTTCATCCTCATCGTAGATATCCTGCCACGTCCTCATTCTCCAACACAATTTGTTGTGCATCTGGGAATCCCTGTGTCTGCAACTGGGGCAGGGGCAGATGGATGGCCAACAGTATCCCAGCCAGGGTTTTCATAATAGTGAATTAGTGACTCCATGACGTATTGCTAGGACTACCTTGCTGATTTTAAGGGGAGTGAGGTGGAGGACTTGCATACATGTTTTGTTCAGAGGACCTTTGTTCACCTCTATCGGCACTCTTTGCTATGGTATCTCCTTTGAGTGACCAGCAAGTGCAGAAGATTGTGCTAGGGATGTGAAAAGAAGCCTGTCATGTACATTACGTACTACAAAAAGACTGTCTGCAGAATGATTGGTGATAGACTTCATAAACAATTTATGTTATTGTTATGAAAATCACTGGACTCCTCATGCTCTTCCCACACCACTCATTTCCCGGCATGCTGTCAAGAAAATGGTGTGTTCTACATTCTGCTGTGAGGAAAAGTCCTACTCCGAAGCCTCCAAGACCGTCCTTTGGCTGGTTGCTGCTGGCCCAACAGACACCTGCAAAAATGGTCCTTCCTGCTCTTATAATTTTAATTTTTTATAAATTTTTACTTTTTATTAATACTAATAATACATTTATCTTTGTTTGCATTGCAGGTGCCTGACCATGGACGTGGAGCACATGAAGACATGGTTTTATATGTAACATATGAAAAAGCCCCTGTTCTATACATATATCAACTTTTAGATGACTATAAAGAAGATTTTCATATCATGTCTGACTCTAATGATTTTCCTCCAGTGAATATACCAAGGAATATGGCTCAAAAAGGACCAGCATGGTACTTCAGCAAGTGGAAGCCAAACCTTCAGTGTACTTCATCAAGTGTGACAACGATTTCCATATCCATATCTATGATTTGGTGAAGGCCTACAAGAACTCTGGTGCATGTTTGCACCAGAGAAAAAAAAATAAACTCAGGGAATCAGAACTTAAACAGATCCACTCATCACTAAATAATACTAACCCTCCTGGTCTTCCTCAGAAGCCTCCAAAACTCTTCCTAGGTGTAGTGGTCATACACCTGGGAAAAAGGTATTAATGTTTTTAAGTTAATGTTAATTATTTAATGTTTTTTAATTCTTATTAATACTAACAATTTTTTTTTTTTTGCTTTGCAGATGCCTCGCTATGGACATGAGATTCCCTCACTTCAGGAACTGGTGACACAGTATGCAAATGATCTGTGTCTTCTCAGTGTACTGCTTGAAAAAATGGCATGCTGGGGAGATCCTTTGAGACAATTTGTAAGTACTGAGGATCTGGGCTTGGTGGGCAATAGTACCAATAGGCTGACAGATAGATGGTTGGCACACTTCCCCCTCTTGTGCAGCCTGGGGCTGTGTGGCCACCACCTCGTCTGCCAAAATCTGATTGCCTTTAGTCCACGTTGGTTCTAGGTCTTAGTCATCACCCTTCAATTATCTTCCATCCTCCCCTCCCCGCTACCCTTTATCTCAGCCCCCACAGTACTGAAAGCTGCAGCAGTCAGCACTTTGGGTTTCATCCTCATCGTAGATATCCTGCCACGTCCTCATTCTCCAACACAATTTGTTGTGCATCTGGGAATCCCTGTGTCTGCAACTGGGGCAGGGGCAGATGGATGGCCAACAGTATCCCAGCCAGGGTTGTCATAATAGTGAATTAGTGACTCCATGACGTATTGCTAGGACTACCTTGCTGATTTTAAGGGGAGTGAGGTGGAGGACTAATATAAGATGCGACTGCTTCAACTTGTTCACCATTCTGACAGCAGTGTTGGGGCCCACGAGAACCCTGGTGCGTGCTTGCACCAGAGAAAAAAAGGGGAGGAGGATGGAAAAAAGAAAACAATATGCAGGTTCTTGGGCATGAACGAGGGGAAGTATTCAGTGTCCCATCCTCCTGTAAATTTTAATTTTTATTTTTACTGCACCACCGAATACAATAAAATACTAGTATATTTTGTTTGATTACAGGTCCCTGGTGAACTAGAACTTGAAGCACTGTGCACCATCTAATCTTTCACTGCCTCAGCTTGCCTCGCCATTCTGGCAGTGGTATTGGGATCTACAAGAATACTCCGCAAACCTTGGTGCCTGCTTGCACCAGATATTTATTTATTTATTTATGTAAATATTTATTGAGATATGTATATATTGCAGTGCCCCGCTCAATCTGTCACTCTCCTTCGCTACCAAATCTTAAAAAGTGCCCTCAAAACTCACCTAGGCAGACAAGCATATAACCTGGCTTAAGCAATTTCTACATTAACCGGGCACATGCCGCCAAACTGAAGCTCTACCACTTGTGATCCCTCCCCTTTTTTCTCCACTCCACCCCTATCCTTTAGACTGTAAGTTCACAAGAGCAGGGCTCGCTTTCCTATTGTCTCCTGTGCCCACATTTGGTTTTAACCTTGTAGCATCTAGTTTGCATTGGTCCCTGTAGTTTATGTTTTTAACTGGTCTGTAGTTAGTTATACCTTGTGAAGTGCTACAGAAGATGAAGTCGCTATATAAATAAATAAGATTAATAATGTATTTATTTATTGGTGTATTTCTTTATTTTTCTGTTTTCTGTGATTATTTTGAATATATTCCCCTGCCAATTTTGTGCAGGGCAATCGCCCAGGTGTTTCCCCCTCCCCAAATTAGGCCTCTGACACCCGTAAAAAAATAAATTATATATTTTTTTCTTTTTTGGTGTATGCCTTAATTTTTTTAGTGTTCACTGATGATTGGGGTACTTTCCCTAGCCATTTTATTCAGGGCAATCGCCCTGGTGTCCCCCTCGATTTTCAACCCTTGCTGCCACCATTTTACAGCTATTTTTGGGCCCCAAAATTCGAGTTCCCATTGACTTCAGTGGGGTTTGGGTTTCGATTAGGGGTTCCAGTTTGGTGCAAAAATTTGTTGAGCCCGAATTTCAACCAACCTGCTCATCACTACCTATGAAGCTGCATATTTGGCTCGTCTCTGCTCGACATATAGCCTATGCCTTTATTCAGAGCCAGACCCGAAGCCAGCAGCCCGCCCCCCACTCCCCTGCTGTCATCTTGTGCACACTCTCACAAGGTTTCATTCACCACTCGTAGCTCATACAGGAGAAGGAGCGGGATCACTGCTGGGGGGGGCATGATGTGGAGAAGAAAATTGTTTCTGCACCTGAGCAAGTTTTGATTGTGGTGCAGGGGCAGATTGGAGAAAAAGTAGTACTAAAAAGTGTAGTACTTGCACCGGCCTCCAGCCTCCTGACACCCCTTTAGGGTGCCCAGCTTTTCCTGGCTGCCGAATACATACATACTACTTCACGCACACCATGACCCATTTTCCATGCCTGAAAACAAGCTCCTACGACCACCCCTCTGGACTTCTCTGGACAGCAAACAACCTCTATTCCACCCCCTGGGCCTTTTCATCCCATCTGTGACCAATCAAGGGAAGAGGTGGGCCACACTCAGTTTAACCCCTGTGTGGCAGGGAGGCTCTTATCCTTAATATCTTATCCTACATCCTATCCTTTGGTGTCGCCCTAGTGACAAAAAGTGTTTGTGCAGTCTTACCGTATACCCAGCTGAATGCAGTGCTTACTTTGCCCTTTAACACAGCCCTGGTCTTCATCTTGTAAATGTCGCAGTAGACTGGATATTCGCATCTAATTCCTGGGCAAACGGCACCTTCCCACTTATTCCATCCCTTGATCAGCTCAGCACAGTGGGCCAAAATTGCATATTCATTATGGCCCTCCTCCCCTCCGCCCCTTCCCCTGTGTAGTCTGCTCCTCTCCCTTCCTGGCTTTATTCATTCACACATTATTCCCACCCCCTTCCCATGTGAAGCCACCTCCTACCCCAACGGCCACTAATTTACATTAGTTGGCTAAAATTGTATTACTTGTTCATGAAAGGGAGCTTCATTTTACAAACTCTAATCAATACATTGAGGATAGCTAATTTGCAGATGTTTTTCTATAGTTAAAAAGAACTCTCCAAGCAAGAAAAAAGCACTCAAGAATAGCAGTGCTAATAAGGAATATAAATTTGTGATGGTGTTTAATACAGTTTGAATAAATGAAACCTAGTAAAACCAAGTATAAAAAAAGGAATAAGCTCAGAATGTGTCATTAGTCCTTCTAAATAGAAAATTCTAAATATATTTACCATGACTGTGGAGTAATAGCTATTTTGGATGGCTTGTATTTCCTATTGTTTGGTGAAAGGGAAGACGTTATCATAGATATACAAGGTGATATGATATAATGGCTGCAGCCTTCATATTTTCAAGCTCCTGGCTGGTGTGAAATCACATTTCATAGCATGTTGACATTTGCTCTAGAGATTAGTAAATTAGCTCGATAGATTACCAAGATGGAGAAGGGAGAGCCGCTGCTGACTGAGCAGGCAGTCAATAAACAAAACTGAAGCCTCCGCTTATGACTGAGCCCTTCTTTCTTTCACACATAGGTTATCGGTTGTGTGGAGAGAAAATCAATGAGACGATGCTTGCAGAGCTATGAAATCTGCAACTCGTCCAAAAATAATCCACTCAATTGCCAGTGAATTTGGCAGACAAGAGTCCAGGACAATAAAGCTGTATCTAAATGTTATATCTAAAAATATACTGTGGTAAATTTTCTAAGGTAAGGAGCAACTATTTTAAACAGAAAGAATTTACATGGCATACAAATAAGGAATAACTGGACTTACCCATGATTCTTAGAAACAGGTGGAGCCATGCAAGTAATTTCTTTACATCTTTGTGATAACTCAACTGGGCCATGTAAAGCAACTTATTCTCACTGATAAAATGCAAAGGTTTTTCATAATAGGGTTGATTCAGAGAGACTTTATAAAGCATTCGTTTTCGTGCCGCACTTGGTATTATTTTCGAACGTTCCCGCTCTCGTATGAATGTGCGAGCGATTCTATGCATTCATTCGTTTCCTTCTGTAAAGTTCGAGTTCGAGTATGTCATTTCCCCACGTGACTTTTCTGATTCCTTTTCTCTCGTTGCAACGGCAGCATTCGTTTTTAACCATTTCCCATCGTCTACCTCAACGAATCCATTACGTTTCCCGATCAATTCTAATTGGATCTTACCTAAAATAATCGTCCCAACGAAAGTCTTTACGATCCTGAGCCTGCGCACTACAAACTTAACTCATTAAACTGTTCGCCCACAAATGTGTCCCCATATATTACACTAACAAGCTCCCCCCAACCACTTCACGCTACTCTAACATTTACATTTCAGCACCCTAAAGCTTACCCCAACCACTTCACGCTACTATTACACTTACATTTCAGCACCCTAAAGCTCACCCCAACCACTTCACGCTACTCTAACACTTACATTTCAGCACCCTAAAACTTACCCAGACCACTTCACGCTACTCTAACACTTACATTTCAGCACCCTAAAGCTCCCCCCAACCACTTCACGCTACTCTTACACTTACATTTCCGCACCCTAAACCCCACCCAAACCACTTCCCGGTGAGTTTCTTCTTCATTTTCACCACCCTAAAACTTACCCAAACCACTTCCCGGTTAGTTTCTTCTTCATTTTCACCACCCTAAAACTTACCCAAACCACTTCCCGGTTAGTTTCTTCTTTATTTTCACCACCCTAAAACTTACCCAAACCACTTCCCGGTTAGTTTCTTCTTCATTTTCACCACCCTAAAACTTACCCAAACCACTTCCCGGTTAGTTTCTTCTTCATTTTCACCACCCTAAAACTTAACCAACCACTTCCCGGTTAGTTAGTTCTTTATTTTCAGCACCCTAAAACTTACCCAAACCACTTCCCGGTTAGTTTCTTCTTCATTTTCAGCACCCTAAGACTTACCCAAACCACTTCCCGGTTAGTTTCTTCTTTATTTTCACCACCCTAAAACTTACCCAAACCACTTCACGGACATCTGAATCTTGATTTCTAAATATGTCATTGCCCCTTTGTTTTGTGTAAATGTATTTGTGCAAATAAATGTCACACCATTTATTTTTTAGTTTAAATGTGTTTAATATTGAACTATCATGTTTGTGTGGCATTTTTATTTTTAGTATTTAGTAAATACTTACAAATTTTTATCAAGTTTGGTTTTCAGTGTTAAAAACTATATACAAATTCAAAATTTAAAAAACTATTTACAAATTTAAAATTTTAAAAACTATTTACAAATTTAAAATTGTAAAAACTATATACAAATAAAATGTTTGGAAACTATATACAAAGAAACAGGGCCAGGAACCAGGACACTACTCTTCCTCTTCTGTTGTCCCCAACGTGTCACGCATCACCTGCAGATCGGCCACCAACTCAAGGACCCTTCGATTAATGTCAGCCAGTCTTTGTTGTGTGGTCCCTGGAACAAATTTCGACCAAAAGATTATTTGGAGACCAATACATGTTTTTCACCTGTGGATTTAATGTATTTTAGTTAACAAATTAACTAAAAGCCACATATGTCATCCTTGCAAGTCATTAAGCTAAGAAAGTGGCCACAGGTCAGTCAGGCAAGTCATTAAGCTAAGGAAGTGGCCACAGGTCAGTCTGGCAAGTCATTAAGCTAAGGAAGTGGCCACAGGTCAGTCTGGCAAGTCATTACGCTAAGGAAGTGGCCACAGGTCAGTCTGGTAAGTCATTAAGCTAAGGAAGTGGCCACAGGTCAGTCTGGCAAGTCATTAAGCTAAGGAAGTGGCCACAGGTCAGTCTTATATTGCCAGTGACTAGGGCATGATGTATTTGTGTGTTCATGTGAAGTAACACATAAATGGCAATAATGGCATGACTACTTACTTGGTTGGTGGCTGAGAGATGGCTCGTTGGGGACAACACGATGTCCTGGTTCCTGGCTCTGCTGTGAAGAAGTGCCTGTAGAAATATGGGCAATATGGTTATTTTTATTGTCTGATTCAGCAGTCCTCAAATGTTTTTAGCTAAGTCTGGGTCACATCACTCACCTTCTCCAGGTTGTTGTTGGCCCATATCTGCTGCCTCCTCAACCACTACCTCACCCGCACCCGAAGCATCTAAAAAGACAGATTCAAGGAATCAGTTTTGTGATATCAGGAGCTAGCATGTATATGTCTGTGCGTATACATGAAGAGTGACATACCAGAGGCTCCCGCATGCGTGGCAGGGTACGTCTGCCCACGCCGTGCCGCCCCTCCTCTGTGGAAAGGTCCAGGGGCTGTTCTGAGGACACCACAGAGGAGGGGTAGGAACGTCGCCCTGGAGATCCACCACCTTCACTTCCAGCTGCAGAATCATGCAGCACTGGTCGGCCTGTGCGCCTCCGGGTGCGGCGAATGCGGTAATCCATTTCCAACACTACCAAAGAAAAGGCATTATAACTAAAGGCCTACCTTCTGTCTTAGTTAGATCTAGCATGCAATCGCTATGTACTTACTTGGGAAATGAATTCCAAAAAACCTCCGCACCCGGGGCACATGAAGTCGTTTCAGGTCCGACTAATGCTGCATGATCTGCGTGTGGGTGAAGGTGGTGTTGGTCTGATGTTGTATTTCGGAGATGATCTCCAGGGCGACGTTGCGCTTTTCAAATGAGTTGGGTAGGTAGTCGTACCTGCGCTCCAGCATGGTCTACAAAACAGAAAGCAAACATAGCATTTACTTCTAAATACATATCAATATGTGGCAACAATACATTATTTTCGGAAACGCCATTAACACACACACATTTCTAGGCTAAGGCAAGTTGACAATCTGGGCAAAAGGTTGTTTGGCACGTGTGTGCCGTGCCTTTGGTTGTGCATGTATTTTCACACATGTTGAACTTAAGCCATTTCTTCCTGCGCTTCTTTAACATGTAGAGCAGCATTTACTAGTCCAAATAAAACCATTAAAATACACTTACGAGCATGACGATCTCTTCTTGTTGGCGGGTGAAGATAGTGGGCGCCATCTTTCTTCTTCTTCTCGGCAGCAGATAAGTAATGCCCCAGCGGTTTCCGGGTTCCGCACGGCCGTGCGAACGTGCGTATGCGTCACACGCCGGCTAGCTTATTTAAAGGTCCCTGGACACACAGCTCATTCTCTTTGAGAGTCCCAGGAAAATGGCCCCAAAAAAAGCAGCCACAAAAACTGCAAAGGACACAACGGCCAAGAAGCAAGACAAGCAGCAGGAGCATGCAGGAGGGCCCCAAACCAGGTCGCAGCAGCCAAAATCTCGGTTACGGGCTACTACAAAGGCACCGAACAAGGCTACGACCAGCTATGGGCCAAAAAAGGAGGCGTCAGCAGCAAAAGCAAAGACCCAGGCCCCCAAGCCTACTACCTCTGCTGCTAAAAAAAGGGGTAAGAGGCTATGAAGCCCCACACCACCCTGCCCCACATCCCCCCCCAAGAGGCCGCAGTAGGGACCGCAGCCCCCCCAAAATGTGAAGCAGGGCACGCAGCCCCCCAAGAGGCCGAACCATGTCACGCAGCCCCCCAAGAGGCCGCAGTAGGGACCGCAGCCCCCCAAGAGGCCGCAGTAGGGACCGCAGCCCCCCCAAAAGGCGAAGCAGGGCTCGCAGCCCCCCAAGAGGCCGAACCAGGTCACGCAGACCCCCAAGAGGCTGAACCAGGTCCCGCAGCCCCCCAAGATACCGCAGCAGGGCACGCAGCCAACAAAGAGGTCGCACCAGGGACCGCAGCCCCCCAAAATGGCGAAGCAGGTCTGGCAGCCCCCACAAACGGCGAAGCAGGTCCCGCAGCCCCCACAAACGGCGAAGCAGGTCCCGCAGCCCCCCAAGAGACCGCAGCAGGGACCGCAGCCAACAAAGAGGCCGCACCAGGGACCGCAGCCCCCCAAAATGGCGAAGCAGGGAATGCAGCCCACAAAGAGCCCGCAGCAGGTCCCGCAGCCCACAAAGAGGCCGAAGCAAGGGTCGCAGCCCCTCAAGAGGCAAATTTGGGCCATCAACATCCCCACCCACAGGGGGCAAAAAACACCAGCAGAAGAGGGCCGGGCCGGCAAGATCTCCCTCACCCTTGGTCCGCCCTACTACCTCCAAAGGCAGCACAAGTTCATCCTCTGAAAGACCCTCTCCTGCACGTCCACATTCGCCACCGGCACAGGTGGG
This sequence comes from Gastrophryne carolinensis, assembly GCA_027917425.1. Classification (NCBI taxonomy): domain Eukaryota; kingdom Metazoa; phylum Chordata; class Amphibia; order Anura; family Microhylidae; genus Gastrophryne; species Gastrophryne carolinensis. The sequence continues at coordinate 130,669,499 of CM051239.1, forward strand.
AAGGAAAGGTACCTATGCCACATCCACACCTGGAACTTCTGTGGGCAGCCAGGCCAGAACACCCAGTCCCTTGCCAAGTCCAGTCCAATCACCATGTAGCCACCAGTCCCTGCATTCTCCCACACAGACCCAGGCCAGAATGTCACCACATTTGTCAAGAACCACGGAGGAGCCACAACCCCAAACAAGAGGGCGCACATTACGCAGAGGGCAGTTGAGTGGCCGTTTTGGTGACGCACAAATTATGGCCTTGGCTAGTGGCCTTACCTTAGTTTATGATGAGCTATATGGGCGCAAATCGAAAAACACCACCAAGCAGCGCAGAGCAAACATCTTGGCCGACCTAACCAGACAAGTCAATGCAGCGGGGGAAGAGTTAAAAGATGTTGAACAGATTCAGCGGAAGATATCGGACCTCAAATATGCTGCACGGAAGAAAGAAAATAAAAGGCGGAATTACAGGTAAATATGTTTGATTTATGATTGTACTTAGTCTGGTATTGCCCACATTGGTCTTAATTAGCCTAACTATTGGGTTGATTCAAAGAAACATGTAACAGCTTGGATTTGGCTCACGATCATCCTATTTTTCACGTCCGCTCGTGCGTTCGTATGAACTTGCGAGTGATTCAATAAGCAAATACGTTTCTATCCTAAAAGATACGTTCGTTCGTATGATATCTCCCGAACTTGCCTCAGTCAGTTGCCAATCGTAAAAATCACGTTCATGTGCTCACCTGTTGCGGCGGCAGCCTGTTTTGTCGGCGGCTTCCATCGTCCAGCTCTTCCAATTACTTGCGTTTGCCTCTGGTTTTCATTGGTTTTTGGCCTCTTAGATTCGTGCGTTCTTATGTATATAAGATCTTGCGCATGCGCACCCTCAACCAGAAACTTACCTAAACCCCTTAGCGGCTGCATCCAACTTCATTTCTCGCTCCCTCAAACTTACCTAAACCCTTTAGCGCTTGCATCCAACTTCATTTCTCGCTCCCTCAAACTTACCTAAACCCCTTAGCGGCTGCATCCAACTTCATTTCTCGGTCCCTCAAACTTACCTAAACCCCTTAGCGGCTGCATCCAACTTCATTTCTCGGTCCCTCAAACTTACCTAAACCCCTTAGCGGCTGCATCCAACTTCATTTCTCGCTCCCTCAAACTTACCTAAACCCCTTAGCGGCTGCATCCAACTTCATTTCTCGCTCCCTCAAACTTACCTAAACCCCTTAGCGGCTGCATCCAACTTCATTTCTCGCTCCCTCAAACTTACCTAAACCCCTTAGCGGCTGCATCCAACTTCATTTCTCGCTCCCTCAAACTTACCTAAACCCCTTAGCGGCTGCATCCAACTTCATTTCTCGCTCCCTCAAACTTACCTAAACCCTTTAGCGCTTGCATCCAACTTCATTTCTCGGTCCCTCAAACTTACCTAAACCCCTTAGCGCTTGCATCCAACTTCATTTCTCGCTCCCTCAAACTTACCTAAACCCCTTAGCGGCTGCATCCAACTTCATTTCTCGGTCCCTCAAACTTACCTAAACCCCTTAGCGCTTGCATCCAACTTCATTTCTCGCTCCCTCAAACTTACCTAAACCCCTTAGCGGCTGCATCCAACTTCATTTCTCGCTCCCTCAAACTTACCTAAACCCCTTAGCGGCTGCATCCAACTTCATTTCTCGCTCCCTCAAACTTACCTAAACCCCTTAGCGGCTGCATCCAACTTCATTTCTCGCTCCCTCAAACTTACCTAAACCCCTTAGCGGCTGCATCCAACTTCATTTCTCGCTCCCTCAAACTTACCTAAACCCCTTAGCGGCTGCATCCAACTTCATTTCTCGCTCCCTCAAACTTACCTAAACCCCTTAGCGGCTGCATCCAACTTCATTTCTCGCTCCCTCAAACTTACCTAAACCCTTTAGCGCTTGCATCCAACTTCATTTCTCGCTCCCTCAAACTTACCTAAACCCTTTAGCGCTTGCATCCAACTTCATTTCTCGCTCCCTCAAACTTACCTAAACCCCGTAGCGGCTGCATCCAACTTCATTTCTCGCTCCCTCAAACTTACCTAAACCCCTTAGCGGCTGCATCCAACTTCATTTCTCGCTCCCTCAAACTTACCTAAACCCTTTAGCGCTTGCATCCAACTTCATTTCTCGCTCCCTCAAACTTACCTAAACCCCGTAGCGGCTGCATCCCACTTCATTTCTCGGTCCATAAAACGTAAGAAAATCACATAATTTACATATGTCTATATGTTTCTAAGTGTGTTGTTTCTGGTTTGTGTAATTTTTTGGGTGTGTGCATATTAGAAAAGACACATTTAGGAAGGCTTCAAATATAATTTATTTAAAATTTTGTCTTTGTTTGTTTTGGAATAAAATTCCAAATTTTTTTTTATAGTTTTGGTTTTTTTTTTTAAACCTTTTTTTTTTTTTGGCCTCGGTAAAACATATATAATTTTTTTATTTGTTTTTAACAGTAAAACACTTTTTGTTTATTTTGTGGGTTTTTTTGTTAAAAAAATATATATATTTTTTTTTTAAAACAATAAAAAACTTTCTAAAATTTTAACAACTTTAAAAACAAGTTAAACAAAGGAGCCAGGACCAAGGGCACTATTCATCATCCTCTTCTTCATCTGTTGGCCCCAACGTCGCCTGTATGGCCAGCAGCTCGGCCACCAACTCCTTCATTCGTTTTTTTTTTCCCGCCAAGGTTTTGGGGATCATCCCTGTAACCAATAGAGAAAGAAACATAAATAGGAGTCCCAGACCGGTTTGTATGCTGGAAATAGATTTAGGGTTAATCAAATACATGTAAATGCATGACATATGTCCTTCTTCAAAGGGATACAGTTAATGCATTTCCCACAGGTAAGTGTTTAAACTCCTTAAACCGGACCTTCAACATTATTTAATGAAAAACAAAAACTATTCACAAATGATTCTGCCCCACCTCAAAGTTAGTTAGGCTTTTTTGGGGATTACAGCGCCGCCATCTGGACTCTGAAGCATAACACTTAATGAGGAGTGGAGAGTTGGATAAAGTACAGGGGAGTAGGTTACAGTGGTGCGTTGGGAATCCAGAGCATAGCTGGGTTGAGGGAAAGGTCATCACTCACACAATGCATGGCAGCACCTTCCTTTTTTCAATCTGGATCCCATGCTGCCTGTAAATATTGTGCATTCCATATTCCCCAATATTGGTTTTGTTCTGTCTAATAACATGCATTAGATGGGTGAAGGGTGTTTTTCCATGTTTCTAATCTGTAGGTACAGTGTGATGGCTAAGTCTTTGGTTCTTAATACTAGTTTGGGTCCTCTTTAAGCTAACGAAGTGCCCACATGAAAGTGTGAACTACACTTTGGCTACGCCTTTAGTTATGTGTGTGTTATTAGCTAAGCAAACATTAATATGAATAATGGCATGGGGACTTACGGAGTTGGTGGCCGACAGATGGCTGGTTGGGGCCAACAGGCTGCCCTTGGTCCTGGCTCGGCTGTGAAGAAGTCCCTGGAGAAACATGTGACATTTGGTTAGTATTTGTAGATAGTCACTATCCCCAACATATCTGGCTCCCAGTCTGGCTGACATCACTCACCTTCGCCAGGATCGACTTCAAGCATCTCTGCTGCCTCCTCCTCCACTATCTCACCCGCTCCTGAAGCTTCTACAAATACATAATAAAGGATAACTTAGTTTTTGGCCTGCCATGTATATCTTTGTGCCTATACATGAAGAGTGACATACCAGAGCCTTCCCCATGCGTGGCCAGGTATGACTCCACGCCCACGCGCCTTGGCCCCTCCTCTGTGGTAAGGTCCAGGGGCTGGTCTGAGGAGGCCACAGAGGAGGGGTAGGTCCGTCGCCCGGGAGATCCACCACCTTCACTCACAGATGCAGAGTCATGCAGCACTGGTCGGCCTGTACGTCTCCGGGTGCGGCGAATTCTGAAATCCATTTCCAACACTACCAAAGAAAAGTCATTATAAATAAAGGCATAACTTAGACATTTGGAACATATACCATGCAATTGCTTAGTACTTACTTGGGAAATGGATCCCAAAAAACCTCCGCACCCGGGGCATGTGCAGACGCTTCAGGTCCGACCAATGCTGCATTATCTGGGTGTGAGTGAAGGTGGTGCTGGTCACACGGTGTATCTCCGCGATGATCTCCCGGGCGATGTCCCTTTTCTCGCACACATTGGGCGCGAAGTCATACCGGCGCTGAAGCATGATCTGAAAAACATAATGGACACAGAGCTTGTACTTTTACACACAGACCCATATGTGTTGCATCACAAGTTGAGTATTTAATGTCATTAACACACACATTTCGAATGGCCGCCATTTTTGGGGAGTGGCTTAAAGAGGACGTTGACTGTGATTGACAGTCTGGTCTTATGTTATATGTATCACACACCATGTACATACAGATAATAGCCAACATCAACAATCAGGCCACCTGCATCTATGGCATTTTAGGATGTTTTAAAGATCCAAGATGTAGCCTAATGCTTAGGCTTTTGGCCCACGTGTGTGGCTTCCCGTTGTGTTTTTATGGCTTAGGAAAACAGTGTTCCGCAAACATCCGCATCAAGGTCCGAGACAGGCCAGGTTTGACAGCTCGCCCCGCTACTCCACAGGTTAATTAACTGTTGCTAAGCCGGAGCAATTGGCCGAATTAGGACATCAGCATAGACAGGTGAAAACGTGGCCAGGCTCGGCCCTTGAGGATGAAGTGTGAGGAGCCAGTGATTAAACATTAAGAGACCCCAAACTAGTTCCCAACGCATCATTTACATTTAGGCCATCATTGACTATTCTATTAAAATGCACAGGCAGCCACTTACCAGCATGAGGATCTCTTCCTGTTGACGGGTGAAGATAGTGGGCGCCATCTTTAGTCTTCTTCCAGGCAGCAGATAAGTGAAACCCCAGCGGTTTCCTGGTTCCGCACGAACGTACGTCCGTACGAGCGCGTAGTCGTGCGCATAGGCGTCAGACGCTGGGCGCATGATTTAAAGGTCCCTGCACCCAAAGCTCATTCTCTTTGAGCTTTTGGACAAAATGGCACCAAAAAAGGCAGCAGCTAAACGCGGCCAGCAAAGCCAGACCTCTGAGGGCCCAACAACCAGGTCCCAGCAACGACCGAAGAAGCTAAGGTCCCAGAAGGCCCAGAAGGCAAGTACCACCTCGGCCCCACCAAGGGACACTGGACCCTCCCTTTCCCAAAAAAGGGCCCCAAAGGCACGTGCCCCTGCGGCCAAAAAACAGGCCACAGCAGCCACCACCACCTCTGCCCCCAGAAGAGGCCGCCCAAGGGAGCCCACACCACCCATGCTTTCAAGCCGGGCACTTAGCCAACCCAGGCCCCACAGCAGTGCCCGAAGCACATCCAGCCCACACAGAAGGGCCCGAAGCCCCTCCAGCCCGCACAGAAGGGCCCGAAGCCCCTCCAGCCCGCACAGAAGGGCCCGAAGCCCCTCCAGGCCGCGCAGAAGGGCCCGAAGCCCATCCAGGGCCAGAAGCCCCTACAGGGCCCGAACCCCATCCAGGGCCAGAAGAACCCCATCCAGGGCCAGAAGCCCAGCCAGGGCCAGAAGCCCCTACAGGGCCCGAACCCGATCCAGGGCCAGAAGAACCCCATCCAGGGCCAGAAGCCCAGCCAGGGCCAGAAGCCCCTACAGGGCCCGAACCCCATCCAGGGCCAGAAGAACCCCATCCAGGGCCAGAAGCCCAGCCAGGGCCAGAAGCCCCTACAGGGCCCGAACCCCATCCAGGGCCAGAAGAACCCCATCCAGGGCCAGAAGCCCAGCCAGGGCCAGAAGCCCCTACAGGGCCCGAACCCCATCCAGGGCCAGAAGAACCCCATCCAGGGCCAGAAGCCCAGCCAGGGCCAGAAGCCCCTACAGGGCCCGAACCCCATCCAGGGCCAGAAGAACCCCATCCAGGGCCAGAAGCCCAGCCAGGGCCAGAAGCCCCTACAGGGCCCGAACCCCATCCAGGGCCAGAAGAACCCCATCCAGGGCCAGAAGCCCCTACAGGGCCCGAACCCCATCCAGGGCCAGAAGCCCCCGACCTGGCACCAGCCGGGAACAGAGCCCCCGACCTGGCACCAGCCGGGAACCTAGCCCCCCAAGAGGGCCCCGAATTGCAACCATGACCACATCTACACCTGGAAGTTCGGTGGCCAGCCACGCCAGAACACCCAGTCCCTTGGCCAGTCCAGTCCAGTCATTGGGAAGCCACCAATCCGGCCATTCCCCTACCCAGCCCCAGGCCATAATGTCACCACATGTGTCTGCACACATGGAGGAGCAGCCAAGCCAACCATCTGGCCGCACATTGCGCCGCGGCCAGTTGAGTGGGAGATTCTCCCATGACCAAAATATGGCATTGGCTAGTGGCCTTACATTATACTATGACGAGCTATATGGGAGCAAATCCAAACACACCACCAAGCAGCGCAAGATGGCATTGTTTGAAACCATCCTCCGACAAGTAAATGCAGCGGGGGAAGAGAGGAAAGATGTGTCCCAAATTCAGAAGAAAATCTCTGATCTGAAGTATGCTGTACGGCAAAAAGAAATTAAAAGGCATAATTACAGGTAAATAAATGTTTTCGCTAAATATAATGTTTGGGATGTGCTGTATGCCCCTTTTCTGAATACCAAACGATTTTCTCTTTTCAGCATGAAAACTGGAGGTGGCTTTCCATCTAAATTGGAGTTTACCCCTGCTGAGGAGATTGTGCTTGGACTTCTCCATCCGGTCGCGGTCGGTGGACATGCTGGTCTAAGGGACACAGACTCCCCGACCCGTACCCACGGTGAGTACTATTAAATCTGCATGTTTGCCTGTTTGCTAAATAATCTACAGTTCACTAGTAACAAGATAACGGGATGCCCCTATGGTTTGCCTTGCTTGGCCTCGCACTACTGTGGCTGTTTGTGTCCTCTTTTGGTCCCTGTGAATCACACATTTAGGCCCACAGCCATTATGGCAAAGATCAAATGTCCAATTGTATTGTTAAAGTCATGAAGTTTCGCAAGATAAGTGAGATATTTAGAATCAATCACAAAACACACATCATTATGTATGGGTTGCCTTTTGGTTGTGTGAGTTGTGTTTGAGTTAACTATTTAATTAGCCACCCACAAACATATGTGACCAAGAGCAGCGAGACTCAACTGGCGGCCCGGGGTCCCAATGCGGACCTTGGCACCACATTCAAGGACCCCTGCCCAGACAGCCCTGCACTCAGTTACTTCTGTGTTGACGTGCTCAGAGCTGCCCCCTTGATCGGCCATGTAGTGGTTGGTCTCCTGCCCAATGTCATGGCTCCGTGAAACATAGCATTGCAATATGAAGTACTGCCCAGGAAGTGGCATTGCAAGGTACACAGTAACTTATTTAAATTTTCACTGGCCACAATCGTGTCCCGCTGCCCCTGCTCTGGCCCATGTGCCACAGTCCCCCCATGCCCCCCCCCCCCACATAAGCCCCATACATTTGTAACAGATTGGCTCCATCCATCACATCACCATCAATACGTTAACTCCCCCCTTTAGACATCCAATCCCTGTCCCCTCAGCTCTGGCCCATCCAGCCCAGCAAGGGCAAGCAGCCTTTATTAGTTGGCACTTTGAAAGCTCCAGCCCCTCCACCAGTGTCTTTATTTTTAACTAGACACCCCCTGCGTCAGCACCATGGCCAGACATTCACCTCTCACCACATACCTTTAAATGGGCGTTTCAAACAATTGTTTGAGTACCCCGGACCTAGCGAATGGTAGGCTAAATCCAAAAATGTGCCCTGAAAGTTGGATGCTGAATGGGTACACTTCATGACTTAGAACTGAGGTCACTTAGCAGTTTGTCCGAGCCATTGCACCTCTGTAAACTTGCGTGGGTTTGAACAAAGGTCACCATTGCTCTAGAGTTGAATAATATTACAAATAGAGCAATATTTGATTACCTATCCAAAAAAAGGTTATGTGTGTGTGTTTACGTGGTATTTTTTTCTCTTCTTCAGCCCAGCATGATCCCTCAGCAAGGGTAAACTCACCCCCCAGTTTGGTTATGCCTACCAGGTCCGTACAGCATCGGAGCCCAGATCAGAGATTTTCGGTAAGTTTATTTAGTAGCATAAATAATAACAAGTGCTTAAGAATGTGTTAAACTGTTGAAATCCTACATTGGGACGCAAACTTAGCCTTTTTTTTTTTGATATGTCCCTACAGACCCGCACACTCATGGAAGAGATCCAGGACATGGAGGAAGATGATGATGTCTCCGTACAGGGCACGTCGGATGAACTCCCCCTGGGTCCCAATTTGGAACTGCTCGATAATGTTTCTCTGGCCAATCCTCAGCAGCAGAGTGAATCTCCATCCATTGTGCTTGCACATGGGGAGACTGACACTACAGTCCCCAGTGTTCACTCTGCTGCTGAGGATTTGCAAAGCAGGCCGGTTGCTGTTGAGGGTACGACACCACGCGGCAGGGCACGCCCAAGAGCCAGGGTAATTGTGCGGCGGACGCCATTACGCCGCCCCACAATTTCCCAGGGGAGGCAGAGTGCCCTGCTTCAATTATGGACCCAACAAAGGGACTCTTATGACGCCCAGCTCGTTACAGAGCGTGAGCAAAGGCATGCAGACATGGTGAACATCCATACCAGTCTACAGGGCATCCTCGCGGAGTTGCGTACCCTCAACAGCAACGTGGCCAATTCAAGTAATGGCATCCAGTCAGCCATGGCTGAGATGACCAATATGCAGAGAAACATTGTGGAGCAGTTTCAAATTCACAATGCTGCCATGGCCCAGGCTAGGTCCCATTCCCATGGACCTCCACCTGGACCTCCACCTGGGTATTATGGGCAGCCACCCTATTAAGCCATGGGTGTGTGGGACATCTTTTCTCTTAACCCCCACTGTATTTACTTGTCCTTTGAGGTTTCAAACAATCCATTTTGTGTTGCTCTGGCAGGTTGTGTTTTGTATTTGCTCCCATATAGCTCCTTAGAGTAATGCTTAAGGCCACTAGCCAATGCCATAGGTCTATGTGGAGTTTATCTGGCCACTTATGGCTTTACCTATGTATTTGGTTGGTGCTCCTCCTGTTTGCAGACATGTTTGTGTGACATTATGGCCATGCCCAAATATCCCTGGGCACAGGCAATATTAATGACTGGACTAGGCTGGCCTTTGGACTGGGTGTCCTTGTTTGGTTGTGCCACTCACTTCCAGGTGTAGATGTGCTCGATGTTTTTTTTAATGTTATCCATTTGTTACCACAGATGTATGTGGACTGATTTCTGTTAACCACTATAATTTTTCATTTGCTAAGTAAAACACAAATTTAACTTCCAATACTTGTGGCGTTTTTAGTGGGAAGACTTTTGTAACAGCTTGGCCTAAACCAGATAATTTTGGTTGGAAGAGGTGTAACAATGCACAGCGAAAGCTAAGGAAACTACATGAAATACATTAGGCAACAATTAAGGTCGAAATGTTTTACTTAGAGGTAATGCCACATTAGGGCAAAACAACATATGTTTCCAAAAGGATAACACAGACATACAGAATGGTGAGACAGGGAAAAAACTTAACTAAAATGCTGGCTGATCAGGTTGGCTCTAACAGATTGGCCAGACTCACTGGGGGGCCCCTCAAAATTCTCGGCTTCATCCTCGACGGCTGAAGAGGGCAGGCTGTCCACATAACGTGGGACACGTTCCAGGATGGCAAAATTGTGCAAAACAGCACATGCCATTATAATGTCGATCACTTTCTTGGGATCATATTGCAGGGCCCCCCCAGTATGGTCAAGGCAACGAAAACGTGTCTTCAGCAGACCAAAGGCCCTCTCCACAACAGCCCGGGTCTTGCGATGCGCACGGTTATACGCTTCCTGAGAGGCATCCTGGGGCCGCAGCACAGGCGTCATGAGCCAGGGTAGAAGTGGGTACCCGGAATCACCTTAAACAGAGAATTAAATGTAATCAAAAATAAAAAGGCAACACAACCAACACCAAAAAATTCACAGATATCATAATGATGTAAGGTAAAGTGTTCCCAAAAAAAAACAGGGCACATTAGGGCCCCCAAATATTGCACTAAGGTATAACCTAAATAAAAATGGCACTTCTATATACCAATTAATTAACAAACATCTGCACGGCCAAGGGTATTTGTATTTTACATATATTTGTAGTTTTCAGACATGTTACAATTAGGATGCTGCTGAGGGCCTATCCACATTTCACTGGAAACTACAATGTATGCAGTTTAAGTCCACTTTGACATTTAACGACCAATAGTACAAAAGGAGCCAAATGTCAAAGATCCCTAGCCACATTTCACTGGAAACTACAATGTATGCAGTTTAAGTCCACTTTGACATTTAACGACCAATAGTACAAAAGGAGCCAAATGTCAAAGATCCCTAGCCACATTTCACTGGAAACTACAATGTATGCAGTTTAAGTCCACTTTGACATTTAACGACCAATAGTACAAAAGGAGCCAAATGTCAAAGATCCCTAGCCACATTTCACTGGAAACTACAATGTATGCAGTTTAAGTCCACTTTGACATTTAACGACCAATAGTACAAAAGGAGCCAAATGTCAAAGATCCCTAGCCACATTTCACTGGAAACTACAATGTATGCAGTTTAAGTCCACTTTGACATTTAACGACCAATAGTACAAAAGGAGCCAAATGTCAAAGATCCTTGGGTATAAACTCCAAACCAATATATTTAGGCACAAGGAACTTACAGACATCCTAACTAAAGGGAAAACATTCTGAAGGCCAAAGCGAGACAAGGATTTTTTGGGTAAGTTCCTAATATATGAGCCAAGAAAAAGGCAGTTGGACGCTTCTGTCAAGTTTTCCAAAACAAACATATCAACAAATACAAGATTAATGCCACATTTAATAACACACAAATAGGACACACTTACCAAGCAGCCATGCCCCCGAAAATTCACCTGCCTCAAATCTCCGAAACAACCCAGATCGCCGGAGGATATAGGAGTCGTGGGACGATCCGGGGTAGCCGGCAAGGACACTCATAAACCGCATATCCGGACCAACCACGGCCTGGACATTAAGTGAGTGTCCCATTTTACGATTCCTTAAGGCAAAAACATACAAAAAGGGTAATTGATATTTGACCCAAAATAATAAATTAAACACAAAACATGTCTGCACTCTATAGGGAAATACTAATGAAAAGCCGAGATAAAGCAGCTACACAAATGAGGGATAAACAAATATGCTGCCGCAAAGGAAAACAGGTGACATGACATGTTGGGCAACATAATAACCAATCTCAATACCTATATATATACTCGTCGGCTGCCCTAGGTACGAGTGCCACATGTGTGCAGTCAATTGCACCAATAACGTTGGGCATGTCGGCCACATTATAAAACCCAAGCTTAATGGCGTTTCTGGCTGCCATATCATCAGGAAAATAAATATATTTTTGAGTTATGGCAGCCATGCCTTCCAAAAATTTAGATAGTGCGCGGCTCAGCGTAGGCTGTGACATCCCCACGGAGAGGGCACCCAGCCTCTGGAACGAGCCGTTCGCCAAAAATTGCAGGCAGCCAAGCATCTTGGTCATACCTGAAATTGCATGCCCCTTCCTTGTGGTGCGGGCTAACCATGGCCGCAGCTCACTATATAATTTATGGAGGGAAGCGCGATTAAGCCTGGTCAGCTCGAACAGCTCAACATCATTCATGCTATCGATGTTCATGCGACGACGCAGGGGCAATCTGCTCTCAGACATCTCGATCAACTCAATGCCAAAAAGCATAAGCCCTTGATGTGCCACAAACTCGCTCCGCTCCATCCTACTCCCGAGGCCAAATAGCTGCCGGCAAACATTTCGTAAAGCAGCTCTTTAATGGGCTTCAAAACAATTAGCAATCACCTCTCTGAATTGGGCGCAAGCCCATGTGAAGGACGTAAAAAATAGGATCGGACGCAAATAATACGATTTGGACGGGAAAAACACACGAACTAACGCAAATAATACGATTTGGACGGGAAAAACACACGAACTAACGCAAATTATACGATTCTCGTACGAAATGCGTATGTTCATATACGTCTATGCGCGAACGATCGTACGAATACGAAATGGCCAAAAAAACCAGAAAAAATGACAAACACCCACCCAAACTTACGATTCTCGATACGAAATCACTTAACTTTTGCTCTTTGAATCGAGGGGTATGTGTTTTAGCTTGTAAACTGGAGGAGGATATCCGTCCAAATTGAATTTTACACCGGCTGAGGAGATGGTTTTGGAGGGACACGCGGCCCTAAGGGGCACAGACTCCCCGAACCGTCCTGCAGGTGACCAAGCTTTATGTGAAATTCGACATTTGTGACCATGCACAATTAGCCAGTAACACATATGTTAAGCCATGCCCCTAGGGTGTGCCTTGTAGTGGATTTCAGTCTTGGACCAGGGTGTGGCATGTGTGTGGCCAGTTAGATTCATATTTGGTGGGCCCATACATGACGTTAATGAGCAGTTAAGCCTAGTAACCAAGATTTCAGATTTGCCACAACTGCCAGTTGTGTCTTTACACTCCATCACAGCCCACACTTCAATCTTGATCTGTTGTCTACTTGTGTGTGAGCTGTGGTTGGGTCCAAAGCTCCAAACATGCTTCTTAAACAATTGCACTAGATACAATGCTAGTCAGCCTCAAATGCTGGTAACTGCTAGTTGCGCGCTGAGTGTGTACACTTAATGGCCTATAAGGGATGTAGGCAGCCACAGAACAAGCAGAACTTGAATGATTGCAATAGTTCAGGGGACCAATGTGGAAGTAGTTAGGAAGTAGTTGGGAAATTATCCATTTAACAGATAATGGAATGGGAAGTGAAGGTCAAGTGTCACCCTTGGTGTAGTGCCCATTACAGCTTGGCCCCGTGAAAGAAATAAACAAATGTATTTTTAACCAGCAACAATGCATAGTTGTGTGTTTAGCTAGTTTTTTTGCTTCTCATGCAGCCCAGCCTCATCCCTCAGCTACTGGGGAATCCTCTGCCAGTTTTGACATGCCTTCAACTTCCGTGCAGCCTAGGAGGCAGGATCCGATATTTCCGGTAAGTTGTTTCCCAAAATGTAGGTTATCCATGTGACTTTGCATGTTACTACTAACATATTGACATATGTAGTGCAAAAGCTAAACAAAAATGTTTACATGTCCCTACAGACCCACACACTCATGGAGGAAATCCAAGAGCTGGAGCAGGATGGATCCTTGATGGGCCCTTCTGAAGATCTCCCCCTGGGACCGAATCTGCAACTGTCCGAAAATGTTTCTCCCCAAACTCCGCAGCAGCAGAGTGAAGCTGGCTGCATGCTGCCTGCACATCGTGGGCAGCATGCAGAGACTGAGCCTCAAATCCACAGTGTTCTCTCTGCTGCTGAGGATTTGGGAAGCATGCCTGTGGCTGTTGAGGGCACATCTAACATCATCGGCACGCACAAGAACCCGGGGAATTGGGAGGCGTACTCTGCGACGTCGCCCCTTTTCCCAGGGGAGGGCCATGCCGCTTTTGGATGCATGGCACCACGAGAGGGTTACGTTTCAACAACACAATCAAAGGAACAGAGAGGAACTGCATGGCCGGATTGACAACCTCAATAGTACCTTACAGGCCGTGCTGACAGAATTTAGGACCCTCAACAGCCACCTGGAGAATGCAAACAATGATAACCGCGCCTACAGGTCTGAAATGATAACTATCCAGAGAAACATTTTGGCACAGCTGCAGATTCAGAATGCCACACAGGCCCAGGTTAGGTCCAACCAGCCAGGGCCACAACCTGGGTTCTATGGGCATCCCCCATATTAAGGTCGAAACTCCCTGAATCTGTTCTACATCTTTGCTCAAAATCCACACTGTATTGACTTGTCTGGTGAGGCTAACTAAGATACCCTTTGTGTCTGCCTTTGGTTGTCTGGTTTGGATTTGCGCACATATAGCTCATTAGAGTGCTGAGGTAGCCCACTAGCCAATGCCATAGCTCAATGCTCAATGAACGTGCCACTCAAGCTGTTGCCCTTACGCCTTGTGCGTCCTTAGATTGGTTGTGGCTCCTCCTGTTTCGAGACATGATTGTGTGACATTCTGGCCTGCAAACCTAATCCATTTACTCCTGGCTAAGATTTCACTGGACTGGGCTTGGGACTGGGTGTTCTGGTTTTGCTGTGCCCTGAGTTCCAGATGTGGCTTAGGTATGTCTGCTTTACACCTGTGCCTGTGACAAATGTGGCAAAGCAGGAGAGGGTGTGTTGGGATGTTTTACCTTGTAAATAGTTTTTTGAGAGCATTATTTTAATTTTTTGTGTATGATCTCTTTCTAAGTGTAATTGACATTAATGTCGGCCAGGAGGAAGTTCCTTCGAAACTCATGCCTGTGTGCAATAGGAATGTGGCATGGTTGATCTATACATTTTTTGTTTGTATGTACATATGTTTGATCCAACAAATAGAGTGAGCAGCAACTCAAAGTTTGTGATGTTACTGCTGGGAATTAAAAAGTTAAACACACCTGTGGCTCAGTAATTTAGTATCTTCCTTTTTTGGTGTCCCAAAGAATAATTAACTTGTACATTCACACAGTTCACACATACTAAAAATAGAGGCGTAAAGCATTCTGGCTGTGGTGAGTAATTACTTCATTAATTAAGTTAAAAATATGAACAATAATAAACATACACAAAGGTTCGAAAAACACAAACAACAACACCATTTTAACCAAAGGAAAAACAAGGGAAAATTATGAAAAATGTGTGTAAATCAAATTAGAACGAACAGTTTGTCCGGACACACTGTGTGTGCCCACAAATGCTTCATCCTGGTCTTCGCTGGGTGGAGAGGGAGCCAAATCGTTCTGAAATGGCAAAATTGTGCAGAGCCGCACAGACCATTATAATGTCTATGACCTTTTTAGGGCCATATTGCAAGGCGCCCCCGGTATGATCCAAACACCGAAACCTTGTCTTCAAAAGACCAAAGGCCCTCTCCACCACAGCCCTGGTCTTGCGGTGCGCACGGTTGTACGCATCCTGGGGCCGGAGTACAGGCGTCAAGAGCCACGGCAGCAGCGGGTATCCGGAATCACCTTCACCAAACCCCAAAAAATTAAAAAAAAAACATCAGTTTAAGGCAATAAACGCACCAGCAACATCAATATAAGCCTATTGGTAAATTGAGCAGACATTTGCCACTGTCCCCGTCGAGAAAGAAACATATGCCATAGATGTTGGAAATAGTTCCCCAAACAAATATTGAGAATGATGGCCAATCAGACATAAGGATCCCAGGTCTTGGTTTACAAGTGTGCTGGGCAAGATGCTTTTAGGATTGAGGCTGAGCTGACCCCTTATATGCTTTGTCTGAGCCGAAAACAGCAGAAACCCGCCACATGCACTTTATCCCGCTCTCCTCTCCTCTGGAAGTGAAATCCATCTAAGCAAAGATGGGGCACACACTATGATAAAGTTAAGTGCACTATTCCAGACGAGGGTGGGGGAAGAGAGATTCATAAAGAGTACAAACTGACAAGTTTCAAGTTTGCAAATGCAGGACAAACTTGGGCCAACGCTTGTTTGTTTAATCACTTAAATTCAAGTGTGTTTTCACATGGCAATAAGATTGTGGAAGTTATATTTTGTACAGACATAACATCAAAATGCAAATTCCACACAAACATCCCAAAAAAAAAAACAATGTGGTTTCAGTTAACTTACCAAGGAGCCATGCCCCGGAAAATTCCCCAGACTCAAACCGACGGTACAATCCAGATCGTCTAAGGATGTACGCATCATGGGATGAGCCTGGGTAGCCGGCGAGGACGCTAAGGAACCGCATGTCCGGGGCCACCACTGCCTGAACATTCATTGAGTGGCCCATTTTGCGGTTCCTGTAGAAAAAAACAATAAAAATGAAATTAAGGCTTTGTTTAAAATGCAAACACACATTTCTAACACGAGGGATCAATTAACCTTATGTTAACAATACAATGAGTGAAAATTGTGTATGAGGGAGCATTCCAAGGATGGATGTTTACAATGAGGGAACTAAGCAAGGAGGGATCAGTAGAAGGAGGGATGTCTAAATGGAGGGCTCAATGCAAGGAGGGATCATTACAAGGAGGGATGTCAAAATGGAGGGATCAATGCAAGGAGGGATGTCTAAATGGAGAGATCAATGCAAGGTGGGATCATTAAAAGGAGGGATCATTAAAAAGAGGGATCATTACAAGGAGGGATCATTACAAGGAGTGATCTCTAAATGGAGGGATCATTACAAGGAGGGATCAATACAAGGAGGGATCCTTACAAGGAGTGATCTCTAAATGGAGGGATCATTACAAGGAGGGATCAATACAAGGAGGGATCATTACAAGGAGTGATCTCTAAATGGAGGGATCATTACAAGGAGGGATCAATACAAGGAGGGATCCTTACAAGGAGTGATCTCTAACTGGAGGGATCATTACAAGGAGTGATCTCTAAATGGAGGGATCATTAAAAGGAGGGTTCATTACAAGGAGGGATCTCTAAATGGAGGGATCATTACAAGGATGGATCAATACAAGGAGTGATCTCTAAATGGAGGGATACTTACCAGGAGGGATCTCTAAATGGAGGGATCAATGCAAGGAGGGATCATTAAAAGGAGAGAACTCTAAATGGAGGGATCAATGCAAGGAGGGATCATTAAAAGGAGGGATCTTTACAAGGACTTAATCTGAAGACATAAAAAATAACTGTAGATGTACTCGTCGGCAGACTGAGGCACAAGGGTGACGTGGGTACAGTCAATGGCACCCATGACGTTGGGCATGTCGGCGATATTATAAAATCCAAGCTTAATGGCGTTTCTGGCTACCATATCATCGGGAAAAAATATATATTTGTTGGTTAGGGTAGCCATGCCTTCCAAAAACTGGGATAGCGCGCGGCTCAGCGTAGGCTGTGAAATCCCCACGGAGAGGGCACCCAGCCTCTGGAACGAGCCGTTCGCCAAAAATTGCAGGCAGCCAAGCATCTTGGTCATACCTGAAATAGCTTGCCCCTTCCTTGTGGTGCGGGCTAACCATGGCCGCAGCTCACTATACAATTTATGGAGGGAAGCGCGATTAAGCCTGGTCAGCTCGAACAACTCAACATCATGCATGCCATTGATGTTCATGCGTCGCCGCCAGTGCAATCTGGACTCTGACCTCAGGATCACATCAATGCCAAACAGAAGAAGAGCTTGATGCTCTTCAAAGTCACTCTCCATCACGCTTGGCGGCCTAGTCCCTAGATAAAAAAGGTGCCGTAAGGCAATCGAAAAGGAAACGATTATATGTGCTTCGGAACACTTGCCAATCAGCTCTCTGAATTAATCGCAAGCCCATTGCAATCGCGTAAATGTTTGGAATGATCGAAACGTTTTCGATTTCGAATGAAAATGGGCCCGAACTAGCGTAAAACCAAAGATTTCCTTTCGAAAAACGAAAGAACATATACGTCTATGTTCGAACGTTCGTGCGAGTCGAAAATGCCCAAAAAAAAAAGGAAAAAATGACAAACACCCAACAAAACCTTTGTTTTCAAATATGAAAATAATGACATTTGGGATTTTGAATCGACCCTAATGTTCCAATTCTTGCCCAATAAACTGCTTGTGGTGTTGAAATGTTTATTTAACCCTTTAATTTCCAAGTACATGAAATTCACGTAGGTGCCTCCCCTGACCGTTAAGTGCCAGCTACGTGAACTTCCTCTGCCTGGCAATTTCCCCGGGTGACAACATCTCTAGGTGGCCTGCCATCTACAGCTAAAAATTACTATTGGTCTGTTTTACCCCTCAACCTCCAGGAATACTAATTTTAAATGCCTGTTCACATAGGAAGTCATAAAAAAGGCAGAATACTCCCCAGTCCATGTTGCTGACACTGCAACTCTGCATTTGCCAATCCACCAATGTTCAATAGGGTTTGCCACAATTGGCATTCAGGCACCATTCGTGGAGCCACGCATGACCACCCAGCAAATGCCCCCCTGGCTACCGGCTGTCATGACAGGCCTGGCAAGTATATTTGTCCAATTTACAGGCATCCTAAGGGGCAGCAAGCAGACAGGCAGCAGGAATAGGCACACCTTGGAGGTGGGGCATGAGCTTCCCCATTTTATCACACAATCCTTTGTACTAAACATGGTTTTGGTTGGTATCAAAGTTATAAAACATGATACAGAACATAAATGAGTAAATAACTCCTAAGATGAGTGTCAGGAAACCGGGGCGTCACGTGGTCCCACTACTAACCAGAGACCGCCACACACGCCCACCGGGTTCCCCAAAACCTTGTCCGACCCTGTTATTATTAGGGTAGCCAGGCAAACTGCCTTTGGACACACAAATTCCGGGTTTAAGGCAAGAAGACAGCTCAATTAAATATACGTTTTAATGGCTATAAGCACGCTAGGCAGAGTTTACAAGCATTTAACTATAAAGAAGTATGGAATATTACAGATTAAATAACTATGCGATTCTGAGATGGGTTACAACAGCTATGTAATACACAGAGACAATAACAAGCAAAGTTTACCTCAAGCATGCAGCGTGGTGTGGAGCTCTTACAAGGGGGTGTGTCAAGAGCTTCTGGTTATGGTGATGGTGATGGACACCCCTGGATATGCCAGCCGCATAACCCCCTTCCGATGAGTGACGCCAGCCTGGTTTTTGACCATCCTATTTATGCTGCCAGGCTCTCCATCTCCCCTCCCCATTGTGGGAGGGGATGTTACCTCCCATTTTTTAGAGTGGGATTTTGCCCTGAAACCCTTTTAGGAGCTATAACTTGGAGCAGGGGGGTCACACTGCCTTGTGAGCGGTACCAACCTATCGGGCCAGGCGCACCGAACGCGTTAAACCAAGGAACCGGGTCTTGATTCGGTCCAGAACCTTAGTTCCCCATTTACCAGTCTCTGTCTGGTTTCCAGACCTGTTTTATACTATGCTCCGGTCCGGCTTTGGGAGCTGGTTCTGGTTCTGTGACCGGTTTGGCCGTAGGACGCATGGCGTCCGCGTTACGGCCCATAGACTATCGGTGCCGTGCGTCTGCCCTGTTACATGTAGTTCTGACACAATCCCAGCAGGGGATTCCCTGAACCACAGCCACAATGGCAGCGTCACAGTGGGTGGCCTGTGATCTTTGCTTGTCACAGCTGTATCCTAATTACCCCTTCCTGCATCTCGTTAAAATACCTGGGCCATTTGTAATCAGGGGGCTGGAAGGGGGGATTCTAGACTTGACATAAAAACATAAATAATAAAGAAGATATGTGGAGTTTCCTAATCATTCCTTCACATTTGCGATATAATATTTGGCCAATTCTCCACACCTCCCCCTTCAAAAGGGCGCTAAGGGGCAGCGCATCCTGATGCTGGCCCGTGCGCCCATGCGTCCGCTATTCCTGTCTGGCAGCACCACGGCGGTAGTGCTGTTTTGGGTTGAGGGTTCTGGGCCAGGTCCACTCCCGGAAGGGGTGTAAGGTGGCCCATAGCTGGGACCGTGGGTCCAGTTGCCGATGGCAACTCATCCCTTTCTGCTTTACCCGAGCCAGGGGCCTCGGTGCATGTTGCCCACACTGGCCAAGGAGGCAGCCCCGAGTGGGTGCCTCCCTGGCCTCCAGCACCATGAACCGGGTCCCCTGGATGGAGTGTCTGCCCTGGGGGGGACCTTCCGTGGGAAGGATCTCCCACCGGGCAGTACCCACCCCGTCAAGCCAGGTGGGTGACAAGGCCATTAAACTTGGAACCGGCGTGGCATAGACCACTGCCATTGGTACAGACCTCTTTCCTTGCGGCCGAGTTATCGGTGGGATGCTGGGACTTGACCCTGCCACCCCCACCCTCTGGCCGGTATAGTACAAATGGCAGCGGACAGCCAGGCCCGGTTCCACTGGCTTGTTGGTGATCCCTATGTGCCCAATCATCCGTCTCTCTAAGGCATAGCACTCCTTAGCCCTGGGCAGATAGGGGACCACCAACTGCTGGTCCTCAGGCCACCCCCCTGGTGACCCTGACCTGACCATCATTGGGTACAGCCGCACTGGTCCCCCGACCACCCATCTGGGGTCTGGGCCCAAGTGAGGCTGCATGTCTTGCTTGGGGAGAACTCTCTGGGGGTCATTAGTGCCTGATGCTACCCCACATCTCTGCCTGGACATAGTCGGGACCACCATGTCCTCAGTCAGTTTCACGGGACCCACCTCTGGGTTTCCGCCTGCCTCAGCAGCCTCCTGGGAGGAAGGGAAGGATCGGTCGGTCCCCTGAGGGGACTCTGGGACCTGCTCCTCCACCACTTCCACCCGAGCTGCCGGTTCAGTCAGAACACCCGAGTCCCTTAACACCCCGGGCGTGCTGAAACCCTGCAGTGGGGACTTACCTAGGGGTCCCACCTCTCCATGGGCACCCCTCATCCCACCTGCAGGTTCCACCACCCCTGTTTCTGGGCATGGACTGGTCCTCTCGGGTCGAGGTGCCGGGAACCCTGGACAGGGGGTGGTTGGAATAGACGAGACCATCCCATCCCCCGTCCGTCTCCCGGGGCCTCCCTTCGGACTTCTGTCGGCCCTGGCAGCCACTTGGTTTGGGGGAAGGGGCAATTAGACCCCCGAGGGGCCCCTGAGCCACCAGCGCTCCCACTATTCTTGATAGTGGCCAGAGCCGCTGCGTCCTCAGGTAATGCCTGCCCCCCTTCCATTCCCCTCCAAGCCTCCAGGCCAGACAGACCAGCCGGGCCCTCTGATACCCCAGTGGCAGAGAAACCCTGCGATGTGGACTTACCTGGGGGTCCCACGTCTTCTGGAACAGCCCTCACCTCAGTCGCAGTTTCCTCCCCAGCTGCTGGGTAACCCTCCTTCCTCTGGGAGGAAGAAGCACACCTTACACCCCCTACCCCCACATTCCCTGTAGCAGGTAGGTTACTCACATTCTTTGCACATCTTGAAATATACATGCTATTACATTCTGGGGGACCGGACCTCGGGGGTTCAGTGGCCACATACTGAGACACTAGCCGCCCCAAGTCTGTCCCTAGCAAAACACCGGCAGGGATATTCGGCGATACCCCCACCTCCCGAACACCCCGCCCAGCACCCCAGTCCAAATAAACTTTTGCCATGGGGAGTGCCGATGCACCTCCCTCAATTCCAGAGACTGAGACAGTCTTTCCAGGGATGAAGTCCGGTGGGGAAACCATCTCAGGGCGCACAAGAGTTGTCTCTGCGCTGGTGTCCCTAAGCCCCACGGCCACAGCTTGGCCCACAGTGACGAATTGCAAATTGTCCCGGGACCTCCCAGCACCCCTACCCACATACAGCATCGTGGAGGAGTTCTGGGACGGACCCTGCTGGCGCTGGGGACATGCGGCCTTGAAGTGTCCTGGTTGGTTGCAGTGGTGACAGAGTTGGGGCCCCCCTTGTCTGGAGAAGGGGGTAGGGGCAGGGGTCTTGGGCTGAGGGGCATGTACAACAGACGCCAGCGGCGGCTTACCCACTTTCCAGCTGGCAGGTTTCCGGGGCTCCTGGGCTCTGTTGTGACTGTACTCATCTGCAAGGGCGGCCGTTGCTGAGGCCCCCTCTGGCTTCCGGTCACGCAGAAACTGCTGCAGCTCGTCAGAGCAATTCCAGAGGAACTGCTCTATGGCAATCAGCTCCTTCAGATGCTGGATGGAGGTGACTCCTAAGCCGGTGGTCCACTGCTCAATTGCTCTCTGTAGCGCCCGCATGTGATCAGCCCAGCTATCGCTGGGGCCCCGTCGCAAACCCCGCAGCTTCTTGCGATAAAATTCCGGGGTAAGGTTATATTGTCGGATCAGGGCTTGCTTAACCCCCTCGTAGCTCAGGGTGGTTTCGCTGGGCAGGTACCCAAAGATTTCCAGGGCTTTACCCCTAAGGCGGGGGGTTAGGTACCTGACCCACTGATCCTCCGGCACATGGTATTGATGACAAACGGTTTCAAATGCCAGCAGAAATGTGTCCAGATCTGTGCCTTTGTCCAGGATGGGGAAATCCTCTGCACGCAACTTTGGGGCCTGGTTCTCGGGGGGCCCGCTGGTAGAGGTGCTGGGTTGAGGGTGTTGAAGCTGTAGCCGCAAAACTTGGAGCTGGTGGTCGCGTTCAGCTTGCGCCCGGCGTTCCTCCCATTCAGCCTGCATCTGCTCCCGTTCACGGCGTTCCTCGATCTCGGCCTGCACCTGGCGTTCCTCCATGAGGAGCTGATAGGAGCCGCGGTCTCCCGCCCGGAGACTTGCCAAAGCAGCGTGCAGGAGAGCAGCTGAGCTTGCTTGGCTGGGGGGGCCGACAGGCAGGGCTCGGTCCTCTGGGCTGCTGAGGGCTGGTGACTGGCTTCTGGGAGAGCCCTGGCTGGGCCCCTCTGCACCCAGTATATCATCGGCAGCCACATCCCTGCTTCTGGCCCTGGTGCCACTTGCCATGCCTGCAACTGCTCTATTGCACACTGTAATCACACAACTACTGTAACCACTCTCAGAATACTCCTAGCGTTGAGCTGATCTTAAGATCCCAGCAACAGAAAAGCCGCTGCTAGTAATCTTTATTGTATGAGAGTATGGGGCCCACACTCACTTACACTATTTGCCTTATCCCAAACCGCTGCCACCAAATTGTCAGGAAACTGGGGCGTCACGTGGTTCCACTACTAACCAGAGACCGCCGCACACGCCCACCGGGTTCCCCAAAACCTTGTCCGACCCTGTGGCTATAAGCACGCTAGGCATTTAACAAGCATTTAACTATAAAGAAGTATGGAATATTACAGATTAAATAACTATGCGATTCTGAGATGGGTTACAACAGCTATGCAATACACAGAGACAATAACAAGCAAAGTTTACCTCAAGCATGCAGCGTGGTGTGGAGCTCTTACAAGGGGGTGTGTCAAGAGCTTCTGGTTATGGTGATGGTGATGGACACCCCTGGATATGCCGGCCGCATAACCCCCTTCCGATGAGTGATGCCAGCCTGGTTTTTGACCATCCTATTTATGCTGCCAGGCTCTCCATCTCCCCTCCCCATTGTGGGAGGGGATGTTACCTCCCATTTTTTAGAGTGGGATTTTGCCCTGAAACCCTTTTAGGAGCTATAACTTGGAGCAGGGGGGTCACACTGCCTTGTGAGCGGTACCAACCTATCGGGTCAGGCGCACCAAACGCGTTAAGTCCAGGAACCGGGTCTTTATTCGGTCCAGAACCTTAGTTCCCCGTTTACCAGTCTCTGTCTGGTTTCCAGACCTGTTTTATACTATGCTCCGGTCCGGCTTTGGGAGCTGGTTCTGGTTCTGTGACCGGTTTGGCCGTAGGACGCATGGCGTCCGCGTTACGGCCCATAGACTATCGGTGCCATGCGTCTGCCCTGTTACATGTAGTTCTGACACAATCCCAGCAGGGGATTCCCTGAACCACAGCCACAATGGCAGCGTCACAGTGGGTGGCCTGTGATCTTTGCTTGTCACAGCTGTATCCTAATTACCCCTTCCTGCATCTCGTTAAAATACCTGGGCCATTTGTAATCAGGGGGCTGGAAGGGGGGATTCTAGACTTGACATAAAAACATAAATAATAAAGAAGATATGTGGAGTTTCCTAATCATTCCTTCACATTTGCGATATAATATTTGGCCTATTCTCCACAATGAGAAACAAAGGTATTAGTATGAGAAACAGAAGCTCTCTAATGAGGTAGAGCAGTTTCTATCCAACCATAGGGCATACGTCTAGAACATGTGGGCCCCCTTCTTCGTAGAATATACATTCTTTATATTCTTTTTTTTTTGTTTAATACTAGAGGGGTAAATCTTGACAAATTATATTAGAACATCTGACTGCTGATGAGTAGTGATGAGTAGATCCAACCTGCAAAGTTCGGATCCGTACCAAACTTTGCAGGTTCGAGCCCTCAGAGCTGAACACAGATTTCAGATTCCATTGGCCAGGCGGGACATGGGATGCCACCAAATAAAAGGCAGGGTCCGCGTCTCTCGTCTCTTGCCACTACATGCTCCAGTGCCAGTGCCACAATGACCACAGAGTTGCCCGCATAGTCAGCAGTGCTGATTACTGGGTGGCCACCCTGCTTGATCCCAACTATCAGAATATAACCTCCTTGATTCCAACACTGGAGCAGGATCGAAAAAAATGAGTATAAGCGCACACTGGTTGACGCACTACTGGCAGAGCTTCCAGCTGACTTTGAGGGCTCAGTGGTGGCACGAAGAGGAAGAGGAGCAAGTCACCAACACAGCAGGTGCACCGGCAGCACTTTACAGGGGAGGGTGGGCATGACCACAATGTGGAACAACTTATTGCATCATCCGCCACCTCCACCACCATCAGATACAGCCGGAAGCACCAGGAGGCAGACTTTGACTCACTTGGTGGATGACTACCTGTTCATGAGTCTCCTGGTACTGAGCAATGGGTCCTCCGCATTCAGTTTTTGGGTCAATAAATTGGACATGTGGCCAGAGCTTGCCCTCTATGCCTTGGAGGTGCTGGTGTGCCCTGTGGCACCACAGGGGGTGTCATCACCAACAGGAGGATCTGCCTATCCACAGCCAATGTGGACATCCTTATACTCCTTAAGATGAACCAGGTGTGGATCCCACGAAACTTGGCTGTGCCAGCGCCTGAGTGACTGGTTAAAGTGTTTGCTACCTTCTCCTCCTCCGCCTCTTACACTTAAACCACCACATCCACACCCCCCTCGCCCAGGACCCCTGGCATCTGTAAAAAGAAGAAATATTTTATTCTGTTTCTATAGATTGATGTATATATTTATTTGTTTATATGTATAGATTGATTTATATATTCATTTATTGAGATATATATATATATAGATTGATGTATAGTTTTATTTATTGATGTATATATGTATAGATTGATGTATAGATTTATTTATTGATGGATATATGTATAGATTTTTGTATATATGTATGTTGATATTTGTGTATTTTTTTTTTTTAGTTATTTGTTTCCTTAGTCCATTTTCTGCAGGGCAATCACCCAAATTTGGCCTCCAGCCCCCATTAAAAAAAAACAAATGTTTGGGGTTTTTTTCATTCATGTATGTATTTCTTTAATATTTTAGTTTTCTGTTATTGTTTTGAGTGCTTTGCCTAGCCCATTTTGTGCAGAGCATTCGTCCATGGGTTACCTCCCAACTTAGGTCACTGAAAACATGTTTTTCTTTCTTGGTGCATTTCTTTATTTTTTATGTTTTCTGTGATTATTTTGAGTATATTCCCTAGCCCATTTTGTGCAGGGCAAACTCCCCAATTTTACCTCTGGCACATATAAAAAATCATGTTTTAATTTTTTTATTTTTGTATGTATTAATTTTATGTTTTTTTATTTTAGGGATCGGAACTGTCCCATCCACTTACTGGGCAGAGGATAAGAATTAGGGGGTGTGTACAGCTGTCTGCGGACTATTGCGTATATTTGCTTAGGTGTTCGTGTTCTCTGGTATATGTGGGATAAACCATCGGACGGTACCACATATTTATCGATAGCCCTCCGTTCCTGCCCAGGAGACCCCCCAAACTGAAACAAGTACTTTATAACATTTACAAATAAAAGACAACTACCATCCACACTACAAAGGGTTAAATCGAGAAAAAAAAAGACATAGAGTCCCCCCTCCCAGGAGGGGGGGCATTTTTTTGGGGGGATTTTTAATGGTTAAAACCCCTTAAAAATCCCCCCAAAATGACATGGGTAACCAGCCTGGGACCAGCTATGCAGGGCTTGTAGGAACAGGGCGCAGGGGCCAGCTTTTGTGGCCCCTGGACTTGCAGGCTACAAGCCCGCATAGCCCATGGCCAGGGGCCCTTCTGTCCCCCCCCCCCAGGGCTTTGGGGAGGCAGGTAATGGGGGTGCCGGGGGTTAATGGCAAGTCACCCACTAGCTGCAGGTGACTTGCCAGCCCCCAGCTTTGTGAACTGGTATAGGGATCTCATGGACCCCTTACCAGTTTGCAAGGGGTTAAGTGGAAAAAAAACACACCACACACACACAGAGAAAAAAAAAAAATATATATATATATATATATATATATTTTTTTTTTTTAATACTTACCTCCCATCCATCTTGCACTGTGTCCCTTCCCAATCACTGGCTTCTGCTCACCTGCTGGAAGCCTTTTAAAGCTGCAGGGTGACAAAACATAAGGGGTTAATTAAAAAAATGACATAGGGTCCCCCCTCCCCATTTTTTGGGGATTTTTAAGGGTTAAAAACCCTTAAAAATCCCCAAGAAAAATGACATGGAGTCCCCCTTACCCAAAGTAACCAGCCCGGGACCAGCTATGCAGGGCTTGTAGAAACAGGGCGCAGGGCCTGCTAGCCGCAGGTGACTTGCCATCCCCCAGCCTTGTGAGCAAGGGGTTAAAAAAAAAAAAGAGAAAAAAATTATCTTCAGTTTTTTTTACTTTACTCACCTCTGAACCTCTGTCCCCCTGCGATCTGCAATGACAGCTGTCAGTCTGCTTGGGTGTTTGGAGGAGAGAGCCTGGGGAGGGGGGGGAGATCACAGCCCTCTCCCACTCCCCACCTCTCTCCTCCAAGCACCTGAGCAGACTGATTCTTAGTCTCGGGTGCTGGTCTTAAGAAGCCAGCTGCTGGTGACATCACAATGATGTCACCCGCCCCGCCCCCAGGGTGTGGGGCTAGCAGTCGTGATCCAGGAAGTGGGGGGGAGGGCAATTTCTGCCCTCTCCTCGCCACAGAAGAGGCTGGGGGGCGATCGGAGGACCCCCAGTGAAGAGGAGACCCGTCGGGGGCAGCGCGGGCACGGGTAAGTAAATTTTTTTACAGTTAGCATCTGCTGCTGCCGAAGCAGGGTGGCGCTATTCCAGGGGCTCTCCTGGAGCCATCCGAGCCCCCACGGGGGAACGGATGGCACCAAATTAAAGAGGAAACCCCGCCAGATCCAACAAGGGGTCAGGTGAGTATTTTTTATTTTTTTAACTAGCAGGGGGAAAGTCAGGCATGTAGATTCTTTTTCCTTGGCACTTAAGTGGAGTAGAAGCGAGCACGTAGAATCTACGTGCTTGGCACTGAAAGGGTTAATGTTAAAGCCTAAACTCTGCTGTGAAAAAAAAATGTAATTTTCCTGGAAATTCCTGCAAGAACTTACAGTGAAAAATTTCCTGTCAACAGAGGGTGACAAAATTTCAAGTAGGCTGGCAGCTAAAAGTGTTAAAAGTAGCTATGCATGTTGGATATTGATCTGCTTCTTTTTTCTTGTTTGCATATTGATATTTTAGGAAAATGTGTTTTTTATTCTGCTTTTTTATTCATTTTTTAGCTGAACCCTGTGCAAACAAATGGAATATATGGTTTGTAGGGGATATTCCAATGTTGTTTTGGTTGAAAAAGCGCAAGGTGCGCATTTTGTCTGCAGAGCTTCCACTGAAATTTAAAGTAAGATTACCTTTACGCACATGCATTACTTTGGGGGTGTTTGCCAACTCTTCCCTTTACAGTACCTATGCATGTTGGGTACCATTCTGTTCGGGGGACCTTACTTTTTCAGATTTAACTTGAAAGGAAAATGTGGCTTTGATTCTGCTTTTTTATTCTTTTTTTAGGGAAAACTTTTTTTTAGGGAAACCTTGTGCAACCAAAGAATGAATTGAGGGGTTACTGTGCCCACATCAACAAGACTGGTACGCCTAGAAAGGTTAAGGTGTGTACTTTCAGAGAATATATAGTTGGTTGGGGGTATTTCAAATGTAAAGGGTTGTTTTTTAAAAAACTGCAAGGTGCTCATAGCAGTTGTATTTTATCTCAAAATCTCCTAAAGCTCTGTTTCAGTTTAGGGGAGTCTCCTGGGCATGAAAGAGTGTCTACAAATACATATGTGGTACCTTTGTTACCAGGAGAAATGGGGCTTTAACATGCAATAAGATTTCATTGAAAAACTTTTTTATTACAGAAAAGCACTACAAAAAACACATATTTCACCCCAAAATATTGAGAATACACTTAACAAATGACATACAAGACATGTTCATGTTAAAGACCAGAGACTGCTGAAAAAAAACAATATATGTCCTTAGAAATCCCTGGAAATCTCTTCAAAAATCACAGTTGAACATGTGTAGTGCAAAAACTGTCTTATTTTTTTAGTTTTTTTACTCAAAAATATTTTTAAAAACTGTAGAAAAATTACAAACTAGACATTTAATGTTAAAGCCTATACTCTGTTGCAAAACAATATGTAATTTTCCTGGAAATTCCTGCAAAAAATCACAGTTAAACATAGTGCAAAATGGTGAAAAATTACCTGTCAACAGAGGGTGACAAAAACTCTAGGTAGGCTGGCAGTTAGGGTAAAATTCCACTAGCACAGAAAGTGGTTGTCACACATGGTCAGTAGCATGAGAATATGCAGGATCCAGGGAACCAGCAGGTGCTTGCGTGATACAGCGTATGAGTCCTGTTCAAGACTGCACACACCCTCAACCTCACAAAAAAAAGATTATGGGTGCCTGGGGTGCCTTGCAAATCATGTCAGGTCTACTTCACTTACTCTTCACAATAATAAAAAATGGCCCTGAGATGACTTGTAAGAGCACTTCCAAAAAATATTTTTTTTCTTTTGTTTTAGTACTTCTATTAGCCAACAAATCAGATCTCTTTTTCTCTTCTGAGAAGATAACTCTTCCCCCTCTTCCATGTCAGAACTTGCTTAGCTCCTCTGAAAGGGAATTGCCACTGCTGCAGAGCCTGATTCCAGTTCTGGGGTTTAGAAAATATTTATCATCAGCTGATCCGCGGCTGATGATACAAAATGTTGTCTCTTTTTAGATGGCTGATTTCCCTTTCCTTACATCCTCATTAACGTGGCAGTGCAGAAATTACAATTGCGATACAGAAATGATAAAAATAGGAAAGAAGCGCCTCATTTATGCCAATGAAGGAAAAACCTGTTGTAGATGTTTCTCCTGCTGTACAGACAATAAATACCCAAGATGGCACCATGCCATCTATCAGTTTAGTACATAACTGCTTCTCAGCTAAATAGTCAGTAATGCAAAACCTGTTTTAGATGTTTCTCCAGCTGCGCAGACAATATATACCCAAGATAACCTCATGCCATCAAATTGGTTTAGTACATAATGCTTAGCTGAATAGTCAGTAATGAAAACACAATATGTGCCCAAAAGCATAGAGCTAAGTGATGTTACCTGGCTCTGGCTGTACTGTATTGTTTCTATGGCGGATGGTTACTAGTGTTAGAAGATCACAATAAACTGGACATTATAACTTTATTGGGCAAGTGCTTCATATAATTCACATAGCATGGTTCATTGAATGAACAACATTCCTGTGCCTGTGAGCTATTGGCACTTGGTCAAGGATTCTGTGGTGCTGTTTGCAAGGCTGCACATCTGGGAATGCTGTTAGGAGCAAAAACGGAGCAGAATTAAATACCCAATTTATCTTTGAGTTAGAAGAAAGATGGCAGTTGTCTACAAATATGAGTGATTACTGTAAGAGGGTGGTGGATTAGCCATTACCCTTGTTTTTAATGTTAGGTTGATTAGAGTAGGTATAGTTAGGCTTCAGGACAGGGAAACCAGCAAAGGACCTTTAGGGCAGTAGATCACCCTGTAAGGGGGGTAAGTCAAGGTGCAGAATAGGGAGGCACCTGCTGCTGTTGATTTATTCCTGAGTCTATAATGGCAACTTGTAGGAGAATTCACAGCATACATAGAAAGGAAGCTGAAGGCCAGTGCACCCTAGACTGCTCACCTGGAGACCTTAATAGGCAGAAAGGTACTCTCTGCAGTCCTGGAGTGAAAACCTTGCAGACTCCTGGAGGGTGGACCAGGTGAGGGCCAAGTACAGCGCAATGTGGCAGCATGGACCCCATGTGCCAAGGGCCCTCAAGTGCAAATATTAAATAGGGCCCTTTCACGGCTCACTTTTTTCTGACTTTTAACTCAGTTGGATACAGCTCGTCAACTAAAGACAGACACAGCAAAGACAAATGGTGGTTCCTTTCTGTAAATAATGCCAAGTGAGCTCAAATATGATAAATAAGGTGGAGGGGCAACAATGATGTGGCCCCCCATTACCTTCTGAACCCCAGTGCAGTCACACCCCCTGCACCCCCTCAAGTTACCCCCAGATCTTGGATAAGGACCATGGCTTCCATCAGGAACATTGTGGGGGATAGCAGAGGTTTGGTGTACCAACACGCTGTTGGACATTTGCTGAATGCTACAAGTACCCTGGTGATGTTTGTTGCCCATAACAGCTGGGTTAGTTTTGTTATTTGTTCATCATTTGGATTTATTCGATTATCAGTGTGCAAAATGATCAACATTTGTGTGCTGTTTAATGAAAACTATATATTTTTTATGCTGTAAATATCTCAGTTCTTCTGCCATTGGTATTTGCAATTGGAATTTTTTTCAGCTGAACTTTACTATTCTAGAACGGTGAAAATACAATCTTAATGTCTTATAGTCTAATTTAATCCGCTGCAAAAAAGGGCAATAGGTTTATCCCAATGCTGGATATGATAAGATATGGATTATATTTAAGAGGAATAAAATGTTACGGATTATCTTGTTTAGCTATAGTAGTTTAAACATTTTTTCTAACTACATTATGTAGCGTGAGCCATTTCTTTGAGCCATATTTTTTTTAGTTGCTCTAAGCAAAATCATCAGTGATTAAATCTTCATATTTTCCCTGGCAGCCTTGCTTGTGCTTGCTTATAGGGCCCAGCAAATTAAGAAGATCAGTTTTCTATATTTCCTTACCCTAATAGCTTAAGCGGTACAGAGACTTGAAAGTTCCAAATGGTATAGCATTTTTAGTTCTCTACACTCTATGCAGGTTAAGGGGGTTATTTAAAAAGCGCTAATGCCACGTAGTACCACATAGCATCATGTGAACGCCGGGCACATCACATGTATCACTAGTGGTCACTCAGTGGAAAGCGCCACGTAGCACCTGTCACTCAGTTGTGTTCTCCCAAACAATTCAATGGTCTTTCATTTGTTAGTGAGTTTGGATTCACTTTTTCCCACTATTTTATCATATAATGATTGTATTTTCACTCCTGGCCAGCAACAAAAGACTTATGAGATTGATAGTACGATCAAACAATGAAGATCATGCACAATCGCGCTAAAAGATTATAACACTAATAACCTGATAATCAATGTAAAATGCGCCCAAGCTACGTCATTAGCCGGAAGGTTGTCGTGGACACTGTGGAAAGCTACAGTCATACGGTGTCACCTGCCAGAAGGTGTCCATTACATGTAACCTCATTGATATTAGCAATCATTGATCCATAGGAGGAGCATTAAGAGTAAAGGGAGTTTTTGCTTCAAGCGGACCTACAAGCGAATGCCAATATAAGGAAAGCACACAATTATTTTGGTCTGGTATGTGCGGATTGGTGGTGGGCCCTGGTGAACGAATTGAAGTGTGCTGCATGACACATCGGGGTGACTCAGCCGAGAAGCTGGATTTTTTGGACTATTTTATAAACTTTTAAGGTTTAAATTGGTTATTAATTTGTCTGCGCTGAGCTCAGGCATAGAATATTCTATGGCTCATTTTCAATTTATACTCTCATATATTTTTTATTTTTTTTATTTTTAATTTTTTTTATTTTTGACAGCAGTTGTATGTGTTGGTCTACCATTGCAGTGTCAGCGTCACAGTGTTGAAACAATGTCATTCCATGTGTTCTCGCTCTGGTGCGTATGTGTTCAGAAAGCGTTTTTTATATTGCGTCTGGCGCCCAGTTTTATTGCGCCGACGGTGGCTTTGTGACGCTTTTTCTTAAATATGGGTTTCAGTGCCAAGCGTTGGACCCACTTAACTGCCGCTACAGATTGTTCGCTGCAGCGTTGTCTTGTTGTTATATGTAGCGTCGCCTTGGGTGGCTTTAAGGGAGAAAGCTTTTACAGCGCCCTCCAGACATCACATTTATCAATGGTTGACAGGATATTACAGCGTCATTTGCCCAGCGCCAAAGCTACATTATAGGGCCAGACACTCGTTTGCAGCGCACTTTTGCGGACGCTCTAAGTGCCGCTACATAGAAGCACAAATGGCAATACAAGGCACTAGTCCTAAATCAGCCTCCACATTACTATTTCAAATGTATTACAAGATCTTAGCTCACCTTCAGACTATAATAAAAGGATGAAACCAACCACGTGCTGGTTGTGTTCTCTGGTCGGAAAGCCATAAGATAAAGACATTTCTGCAAGATGTTTTAACTACGAATTAGAAGGAATGTCCAGGTAAAGTGTAAAATTAAGACAAGCTTTTTTTACTTGCCATGCAGCCGATCCATCTTCTTCTGTAGCTCAGACTTCACCACCTTTTTTAGCATGAAGAGGTAGACCTATCTCAGCTCCTCTTGCATAAATCTGTGTGGGACACACCACTGCTTGAGTCTATAGGGGAAGTTCTGCAATCTGTTTCTTTTAGTTCATTGTGAAGTAAACTGTCAGTCAAATGATAAACCCTGCTTCATACATGCTATATTTGATGCAATGTAATGTAAAAACTGAAATAAAGGCAAACAGAAAAAGAGACAGGACTATCTTGTTTTAGAGTCTAAAATGTAATATTCTGCCTGTGCGCAAACATGTTGAGAAGCTTACATAGAGTCTCCTAACAGGGGCGTAGCTAAAGTCTTGTGGGCCCCGATGCGAGGAGTCAAACTGGCCCCCCCCCCGTCACACACACAGACAGGGGACTAGGTAGCAGAGCTGACACTCTATACAGCACAGGGATCACACACACAGACAGGGGACTAGGCAGCAGAGCTGACACTCTATACAGCACAGGGATCACACACACACACAGGGGACTAGGCAGCTGAGCTGACACTCTATACAGCACAGGGATCACACACACACAGGGGACTAGGTAGCAGAGCTGACACTCTATACAGCACAGGAATCACACACACATATTGGAGACAGGGGACTAGGCAGCAGAGCTGACACTCTGTACAGCACAGGGATCACACACACAGGAGACAGGGGACTAGGCAGCAGAGCTGACACTCTATACAGCACAGGGATCACACACACAGGGGACTAGGTAGCAGAGCTCACACTCTATACAGCACAGGGATCACATACACACACAGGGGACTAGGTAGCAGAGCTGACACTCTATACAGCACAGGGATCACACACACACAGACAGGGGCCTAGGCAGCAGAGCTGACACTCTATGCAGCACAGGGATCACACACATAGGGGACTAGGCAGCAGAGCTGATACTCTATACAGCACAGGGATCACACACACACACAGGGGACTAGGCAGCAGAGCTGACACTCTATACAGCACAGGGATAACACACACAGGAGACAGGGGGCTAGGTAGCAGAGCTGACACTCTATACAGCACAGGGATCACACACACAGACAGGGGACTAGGTAGCAGAGCTGACACTCTATACAGCACAGGGATAACACACACAGACAAGGGACTAGGCAGCAGAGCTGACACTCTATACAGCACAGGGATAACACACACAGAAAGGGGACTAGGTAGCAGAGCTGACACTCTATACAGCACAGGGATCACACACAGGAGACAGGGGACTATGCAGCAGAGCTGACACTCTATACAGCACAGGGATAACACACACAGAAAGGGGACTAGGTAGCAGAGCTGACACTCTATACAGCACAGGGATCACACACAGGAGACAGGGGACTAGGCAGCAGAGCTGACACTCTATACAGCACAGGGATCACATACACACACAGGGGACTAGGCAGCAGAGCTGACACTCTATACAGCACAGGGATAACTCAGTCACACGCGCACAGACATACACACTAACCTGTGTGACGATGTCCCTCCTCTGCGATCTCCAGCGAGGCTCTGTAGCCCCGCCCACCCTTAACTTAGCAACAATCTCCTACCTTGAGTCTCGCTCCCACCCACTGAACCACCAATGAAATTAAATTATTGCCTACTAGACTCCCGGCCTCTCGGGCGCCCGCTGCCGCCGGCCCAGACAGTTCATCTGAGCGCTTACACATGGGGGCGGAGGCAGCGGGCGCCTGAGAGGCCGTGACAAACCTCCGAGAGACGGCGCGGGACAAAATGGCGACGGCGCGGGACCAACTGGTAGAAATTGGGCTACGCAGTCACTGCGGACCTGTGATTAGAAAGCAAACCCATTTCCCGCCAGTTCTCGGCTGTGATGTCACCCCAGAGTGTACTACACGGGCAGGGGCATAGCTAAAGTCTTGTGGGCCCCGATGCGGGCCCCCCCTGGCTTAGGGGCCCAGTCGCAATGGCGACCCTTGCGACCCCTATAGCTACGCCCCTGTCTCCTAACACACCAGACTAGCAAAAATGATCATCTGACTTGGTGGTAGAATATGGTTAAACCTAATGTGGACATTTTATTCAAGGAGTCTTTAAATATTGAAACTGATGGGCCACCTGCATGCTTGCTCTAGACCTGCACCCTTGTATTTTGGTCAGCTGACACAAGCCACCAACAGGAAATCCCATTTAAGTGCAGAAGCCCGACCCCAGCAACTGTACATTGTTGAATCGCCCAATTTCGCAATATCTTAGGTCTTTTACTGATAATTCTACAGAAAGACAGGCGCTATAGTTGAAGCCCATTATGTATTGATAATTTGGAGAAAATGCTAAGGAGAGTGGTAGAGGTTGACAGGGAGATATGGAAAGTTAGGAGGAGTGTGTGCCATGCAGCGCCAGATCAACATCAGGTGATTGGCAGGTCCCAGTGCAAAAGGTGTATTTATCAACTGAAAAAGCCAGAGCGCCTGTGATAGTGCCAGGTACTGTCCCATCTAACATCAGCACCGGCAGTGCAATGAGTGCCGGCGTTGAGTTCCCTACAGTGCCAGATCGAACTAGGCGCTCACCTTGCACTGTTCAGCCTTATCCCATAAATGTCAATGGGCTGTGTCTATTATCATTTTTTGGGCTACTTAAAAAATGTTTACGTTTTTTAATGTGGGCCATGCAAATCCTGTTTTATGTCTTTCATGTGTCCCCAATGCAATTCCAAGTTTTTTTTAATTTTTATTGTGCTGCCATCACTTTCCCCTGTTTCTAACCTCCAGGTATTCTAAATAAGTAGGAATGTTTTGAACTGCATAAAAGGTGGTCTGAGATATTCTTGTCAGAACGAGGGAACAAAAAGTTTAATATGCAGATCTGCACCAATAAATGATTTATTTGCCTATTCAAAGTGTTTCTATTGTTGTCACTGTTACTCCTATCTATCCTTCAATGAGGGGGTGTGGCCTAATTTAACAATTGTTCCTCTTTCACACCGTGAAAAGTTGGAAGGTATGGTCTTATTAAGCCCCACTGATACAACCAGTGTAGCTGGGTACGTGTTCTTTTAGTGTGAATAATACTCCCAGTGTAATACAGTCAGGTCTTTGACACAAATTTCCAGAGAACACGCTGTGTACCCCCAGTTTCCTAAAAGGTATGACAAACTGTAAGGTGTCTGGCCAGGGCCATAACTATAGGGTGCATGGGGTACAACCACACTGGGACCCAGAAGGCCAGGGGGCCCATCATTGTTGCTTCTCCACATTATTTATCTTATAATTTGGCATAATTTAGAGAAAGGAAGCACCATTTGTCTCTGCTTCGAAAGACAGGCTTGAAAGAACCCTATTTAATATTGGCACTAGGGTGCCATCACAATTAGTTATGCCACTGGGTATGGTATATGCCTAGTGGCAGAGGTATTGGCTACCAGCACAAGGGGGAGAAGCAGCGGCAGAAGGGACTGGTGATGTCAGCAGCAGTCATGGCAACAGAGCAGAGCTCAATTTAACATCTAGTGGTCATGTGTTGATAAACCAGCCAGCAGTTTTGGACTGGTTGACATAGACCTCAGTCTCCACAGTAGACAGAAGCCAATCATGCAGCCAGGAATCAGGTTGTTCCTCAGACACCCTTATTCCATGGCAAGGGCAGCCATATTCCTCCGGGTCCTCTCCTGTCCTGAATTTGCCTCTCTCCTTTGTTGTACCAGCTGCCCGGAAGATATTGGCAAGCCTCTCCTTTTACTCTCAACCGATGTTCAAAAACGAAGACGGTTGAAAGGATAGTCAGTGGTTGCAGGCCAGCGGGGATCATGAGGGGACCACTAAACCTCAAAGAACTTAAAGCACTCTTCACAAAAGACTGGGATGGGCACAGATGGAGCCTACAATCACATGATCAATTCCTTACTACTAGGCCACTTTCTATTAATTTTGTGGCCAGAGCACAATCATGTTCTAGCTTCATACTAACAGGGAACAGCCCATTCAGGTGAGGTCAAGGGAACACTGTGCCATGCAGTTGATAAAGAGAGCTGTGGTAGTGAAACCTGCATAGATAATGATGCCACTGACCTGACGCAGCAGCCGGCTCATGACGCAGCACCATCATCATCAGGGGACAAGGGTGACAGTGGGGACCCAGCATGGTGGCAGTGCGCCACCCACCTAGCATATTGGCAATCGTCTGAGATGTCAAGGTAACGTGGGCAGAGTGCACCGTCTGCTACACAGCAGACTAGCATACAGGAGTGCACTGGCAGGGATTGTGCACCCTGGGCCAACAGCCAGTACAATGTGCTTGTGGGAAACATTGTTACTCCCAAGTGTGCCAGTTGTCCAAAGAGCCATTTGTCAGGTAGTGCTCGGAGTGGCCCACAGGCCTAACAGGGAATCCCAATGGTGGGCCCCAGGAGTCAGGGCCAATTGAGAGCCTGCACCACCAAATTTTAAATATTTTTTTATTAGAGTTTTTATATTATTTTCTTTTTGGCCAGAGCAAAAGCAAGAATATGATCTACGCTGAGGAGTACCAACGTATGCTCATCCTTCTCCATTGCATGGAAAAGCCAATCAGCAGTTCTTGGAAGCTGACTGAAAATAATTGCTTGAGCAATAGAAATGGAGAAGGAGGAGCTCTCCATCCAGGCCCTGTTCACAGCACCAGGAACTGGAGGACCAGGAGGTGGATGAGGATGAGGAGGACCCCAGCACCTCCTGGAAGTATTCAGAGGAGCCGGAAGGACATGTGGATCTAAAATTAATTTTTTTTTGTATTTAAGACAACTCTGCCGCTCTAGAGACTGTGAGAGGTACTGTAGTTAGGTAGGTAGATGCACATTTCAATAACCCGACCCCAGTATATGCTTACTTCTAAAACTTGTTTCTCTTGTATTAAGGATAACTCTGCCACCCCAGAGACTGTAAGAGATAAGTAGGTATCCATGGATACACAGGCTGTCCTCTCTTAAAGTAAAGCATTCAGTGTCCCTATTCAGTAGTGCTGGCAGCAGCAGGCTACTTGTAAAATAATAAGAATGGAATCCCTCCTACATTTATCTATCTATCTATCTATCTATCTATCTATCTATCTATCTATCTATCTCTGGCTAAACCCCTGATGAGGATTTGGTCAGCAGAAATGTCGGGAGCTTGCACGCAATTTCAGTTTTATACAGACAGGTGTGGCATGTAAGGTGGGTGGCTAGAGAGTGGCTATCAGCAGATTGGCTGCTCCCTGTGCCTTTTTCTTGTCACTTCCTGGCGCCCAAATCCACGAAGGAAACTTGGGACTGTGCTGAAGCAAATTTTTCCCAAAGTTCGACCCAAATTTCAGTTTGGATTGTTCGGTTCCCTCAGCTCTAGAGACATTAGTTTTAAACCCGCCGAGAGGGAGGACAAACTGAACTACTACAAAGACATTCTGCGTAGTCAGTTGGCCGATGCCTATCTGTGCCATGGTCCATACTCTCGCAGGTCTGACTCGGGGGGACCTCTGCGCTCACCTTCCACTGCCATGGCTGCTGGGGGGGTTGGCAGGAAAAACATAGAAAACATAGAAGGTTGACGGCAGAAGGAGACCATACGGTCCATTTAGTCTGCCCTTATGTGTATACTGTATGTACTCTTTATCTTAGGATAGATGTGTGCTTATCCCAGGCATGTTTAAATTCAGTGACTCTGCTGGAAGTTTATTCCAAGCATCTACTACTCTTTCTGTAAAATAATATTTTCTAACATTGCTCCTGATCTTCCCCCCGACTAGCTTCAGGTTGTGCCCCCTTGTTCTATCATTAAGTTCCTTCTTAAAAACACTTCCCTCCTGAACCTTATTCAATCCTTTCACATATTTAAAGGTCTCAATCATGTCCCCCTCTCCATTCTTTCCTCCAGACTGTACAAATTGAGTTCTTTAAGTCTCTCCTGATAAGTTTTAAGTTTAAGTCCTTCCACCATTTTCGTTGCCCGCCTTTGGACACGTTCTATTTGAATAATGTATTTTTGCAGGTAAGGTCTCCAGAACTGCACACAGTATTCTAGCTGTGGCCTTACCAGGGCTCTATACAGCGGCATCACAACCTCCCTCTTCCTACTGGTGATGCCTCGAGCTATGCAGCCGAGCATCCTGCTTGCTTTTCCCACTGCCTGCAGCAGCAGCAGCTCCATCAGCAGCAGCCTCAGTCTTCAGTTGGTAATGAGTAGCTTTCTACACCCGCATAGTGAGGCTACTCATGAGCAGCAGGAAGACCTGGAGCAGGACCTCAACCAGCAGGTCATGTCATACCTTGACATGACCATGCCAACACACCTTGAGGATCCGCTGGACTTCTGGACGGCCAAACTTGGCTTGTGGCTGCAACTAGCAGAAACCCTGGAAAAGCTGTCCTGCCCGGCCAGTAGCGTGCCATCTGAGCGGGTGTTTAGTGCGGCGGGGGCCATAGTTACGGCGAGGAGAACTCGTCTGTCAACTAAAAATGTGGAGAGACTCACCTTTGTCAAAATGAATCAGGGATGGATCAGCCAGGATTTCCACCCACCAATGGGTGATTCAGCATGGTGCCACGTTTTACACTTTCCAAATGGTGCAAAACATATTTATGTCTTTAGACCAATGTTTGGGCTCCTGCTGATGCCAACTTCAGGGTGTGCCTTCCAGCCAATTTTTGGACTCCTGCTGATGCCAACTTCAGGGTGTGCCTTTCAGCCAATTTTTGGCCTCCTGCTGCTGCCAACTCCAGGGTGTCTTTCAAGCAATGTTTGGGCTCCTGCTTATGCTGCTGCCAACTCCAGGGTGTGCCTTCCAGCTAATGTTTGTGCTCCTGCTGCTGCCAACTTCAGGGTGCCTTTCAGCCAATTTCTGGGTTCCTGCTGCTGCTGCTGCCAACTCCAGGGTGTGTCAGTCAATTCTTGGGCTCCTGCTGCGGCTGCTGCCAACTCCAGTGTCTCTTTAAAGCAATGTTTGGCTCCTGCTGCTGCTTGCAACTCCAGGGTGTGATTCATCCAATTTTTGGGCTCCTGAAGCCAACTCCAGTGTCTCTGTAAAGTAATGTTTGTGCTCCTGCTGCTGCTTGTAACTCCAGGGTGTGATTCATCCAATTTTTGGGCTCCTGAAGCCAACTGCAGTGTCTCTTTAAATTAATGTTTGGGCTCCTGCTTCTGCTTGCAACTCCAGGGTGTGATTCATCCAATTTTTGGGCTCCTGCTGCCAACTCCAGTGTATCTTTAAAGCTATGTTTGGGCTCCTGCTGCTGCTGCTTGCAACTCCAGGGTGTGATACATCCAATTTTTGGGCTCCTGCTGCCAACTCCAGTGTCTCTTTCAAGCTATGTTTGGGCTGCTGCTGCTTGCAACTCCAGGGTGTGATTCAGCCAATTTTTGGGCTCCTGCTGCCAACTCCAGTGTCTCTTTAAAATAATGTTTGAGCTCCTGCTGCTGCTTGCAACTCCAGGGTGTGATTCATCCTATTTTTGGGCTCCTGCTGCCAACTCCAGTGTCTCTTTAAATCAATGTTTGGGCTCCTGCTGCTGCTGCTTGCAACTCCAGGGTGTGATTCATCCAATTTTTGGGCTCCTGCTGCCAACTCCAGTGTCTCTTTCAACCAATGTTTGGGCGGCTGCTGCTGCTTGCAACTCCAGGGTGTGATTCAGCTAATTTTTGGGCTCCTGCTGCTGCCAGCTCCAGGGTGTGTTTTTCAGGCACTATAGGGGCCCCTCATAGTGATGCCACCTCAACTCTCTGCAATTGTGCCACTTTGCGATTCTATTAGCAATGCCTCCGATCTGCATGTGATAATTATTTACAGTATTATTTCAATAACCCAGCACGCGTCCTATGCGTGTTACAGCAAGGCAGAATGGTTTACAACCCTATTGAGGCTCTAGGAGGCTCAGAAATAGTCGTTTTTAATAGCGATTCGTCGCTCGGGTCGAAACGATTTTTGTCGGAAAATTCGGCGAATCAGTCTAATCGAATTTTTCGCTCATCTCTAATAAACATGATCAAATATATATTTAATCCAGACCTTTAATGAAAAGGCCAACCCCTTAAAAAACTATTCCCCAGCATCTAAAATTAATATATGTTATGTTTTAAGTCTCTTGCTTTTTATTCTTTCCCCCACTGGGCTGCAACTCTGTATCTAGGATATTGGTGCCACCATCTTGCCTCAGAAGCATCACATATTAAGAAGAGGAGAGGGGTGAAAAGTGCAGGGCCTTGCACAGACAGAGCAGAGCTGGGGTCAGGAAAAGGACAGCAATCCCAGAATACAGAGCGGCAGCAACAGTCAGAAGGCATTTCCTGTTTGCAGGCAGCCTGAGACTCCATGTGCCGCCATCTTGGATGTTTAAAGGCTCAGAAAATGCAGGTAGGATGATTTTTAATGTGGGCAATCTGTATGTACAGGGTGGGGGACACATATATGATAGACTCGTATTCAGGATGGTTTTACTTTTATTCAATATATGAAAATCCTTCATAATGAGGACCAATATAGAATGCTCTTGGTTTTATGTGATATATCTTTTCAATTGCTGCCTGTCTGATTTTGGATTGCAAATACATGTGTATGTTTAAAAACAAGGTAGAAATAAATTAATCCAAATGTTAACATTAGTCTTTGGTGTTTTTTGGTCATAATACAATTTCCTAAAAAAATGCTGCCTTGGCCTTACCGCTAGTATTGTTTTTTGTTAATTAATTAATTAATTAATTGTTTTTGCACTTTTTGGGTGTTAAAGGTAAAGGCACTGATGTCTAGATATTTAGAAGCAGCATTTAGTTTATTATTGTGATTTGATAAGCTGTATTTAGTAATGCATTTCCACCATGCCAGTGTGACAGATTTCAGAATCTCATTGTATTCTTTTTCAGCATAGGTCTGTTTTCTGCTCTGCCAAATGAGTGTGGTTTAGAGGCCGATTCATTAATAGCGGCAGGTAGCGACAGTTGAGCGACTGTAGCAGTATTTTCACAGCGCCCGCTAGTAGTCGCTGTGCTTGGCCATTGTTCGGTTGTTGATAGCGACTGAGTCGGTGTGCAGTAATGTTGAATACAGGGTGACGAGTCGCTATTTGACAGGTTCCGCGATGTATGGGAGTGCATAATAGCGACTGGTCAGTGCGACCGGCTCCCACCATATTCATCAAAAAATCACGCTCAAAAAATTCTCGCGCTGTGAAATGCATGTTTAAACCCCAGAGCGCTGGCGGCGATGTGTTAAAAGTAGTTTTTTAACCCCCAAACCCCCTAACATGGCAGAAGTGGTCACAGAATTTTTCACATTAAAAAAAAAAACATTAATAACAATTAATTATGAATATTTAAAGATTGTTCCATTGAAATGCATTGGAGAGCGCCAGGTAGCGAGAGGTCATACCTGTCGCTGTTCAAGGTCGGACGCTGGCGCTGTGGGCTGAGGCTGAAATAATGATGAATGAGTGGCTATCTGGCGCTATCTCAGTCGCTAAGCAGGGTTGGCTTGATAAATGTGTGATTGTGGTGGGGAGCCGGCATTCTCGTGGCAGTGCCCGTCATTACCGGTCGCTCACCCGTCGCTACCTGTCGCTATTCCTTCATAAATAAGGGCCAAAGTAAAGATCATACTGTCCTTGTGGTCAGACGTGACTAATCATCAGGCAGTGAATTAAAGGCAGGAGACCCCACGCGTTTTGTATTTGGAGTAATTGAACACTCACTTGAGAAATTAGAAATATATAAAAAAAATATTTATTTAATTATTTATTTTTTCTTGGGCAATTTGTGGAGCTATTTAATACTGACTTCTATT
The DNA here is from genome assembly GCA_027917425.1 of Gastrophryne carolinensis. Classification (NCBI taxonomy): domain Eukaryota; kingdom Metazoa; phylum Chordata; class Amphibia; order Anura; family Microhylidae; genus Gastrophryne; species Gastrophryne carolinensis. Next base: position 130,711,755 of record CM051239.1, read on the forward strand.
TGTACTTTTTGATACCTTGTGGTCTTCTATAATATGGATTGCTAAGTATTTTAGCATCACAGGAATAGTGGATGAATTGATTTTAACAGTGTCTTTGTGTTGCATGTGTGTTTTTATTTTTGCTATAGTGTAACACTTAATAAAATATTATTGTTTGTGCCCCTTTCTTATGACCCTTAATGTGGTTTGGCCCCTGTTCCAGTAGCTTGATGGGTTGGGCAGCAGGCTCAGCTATCAATATTAAAAGCTGGGCCCGCTATTTTTGTAAGTAGTACTTTAATGCCAGACCTGTAATGACAAATCTGCATAAAAATATAAAAAATCTAAAAAGTTTTCAAAAATGACTTTTCTAGGCCAGGAGAGGTCGCACAATTATTTGAGAGAAAAAATTAAATAAAAAACAAAAAACCCTCTTTAAACAGCAAATTGCAGGTTGTGAAAACTGCTTCCACATTTACACATTTGCATAACACAAAATAAAAAAAAAATATTAGATCAGCTCATCCTTTTGAGGAACATTTCTTTGGCACACACAACAATGCAATCAATAAGGGATTTTTCCTTTAAAGCTAAAAAGCAGGTTGCAGTTTACTCCCAAAAACACACCCATGCCTGCTTCACCAAATGATTAGTATGACCCTCAAAGTAAGTGAATGACACATTTCACACTTTTTGCACCTGGTGAAAATCAAAGAATAAAATGTGCAAAATGTGTTCTACTTTTTTGGGGGGTAAAAAAACCTTTAATCTACTGTATCTACTGGTTGAATCGGTACCAGTTTTAGAATTTCACCTAGTGCACTTATTACAAATGGTGCTGAATCAGCCCCATTGTCCACTGTAGACAAAAACTTTGATCGCCACCAGCATGCACCTTTGCCTCCAGATCGTTAATATTTACACTTAAAGGAGCAGTATCGCGAAATTTGCATTAAATAAGATAAATAATTAAATAGCCACACAATAGCTTCTAACATGTGTATAAATAATCTGGCGATAGAAAAAGTAAAAAATATATGCCTTTCTTTTAAATTGTATAATTACAATGGCTCAGTCCATTTGCTGAATAGGGGGATCTGCTGGGTTGTATTTAGTGAGCTGCTTCATTTAGCCCACTGGTCTCCTAGCAACACTTTACCTCAGAGGCTGACACTGTAATCAGTGTCAACGGCTGTGTGTGTGAGGTGAGGTGCTGCTTTTGTTATGAGACCAGGTGACTCAAATGTGTAAAATCTATACAAAATAAACTAAACTGACTGAAAACGACTGAAATTCTTCTTTGAATAACTGTGCAGGAAAATCTAAAGGTATTAAAGTGGAAGAAAGCCCTGAGTTGCCGACCCTGAAGTCTATAAGACCCGGCCATTGACCGTCCCCCTTGGGCATTCTAAATCAGGATGCCCACTGTGTGAAACAACTCCTGGATAACCACAGATCCCCCCATTTTTCTGGCGCGCTCACGCAGATTTTAGACAGGCCGGGCGGCCAGGAAGGTTACTGCTCAGGCTCCCCATCTGCGTGCTAACAGCGTTGATTGGATGAGAGCCCGCACATGCGCTGTGGGACAGGAAAAGGTACGTTTTCACAGGCGAACTTGGGGATTTCACATATCAGGGCATCCCAAGTCGGGATGCCCCTAGGGGCACAAAACAAAACTCCAGATAGTGAAAATCCTGGGTTGGGCTTTGCTCAAAACACACAAAGCTGGAAGAAAGATCATATGGAAAAATGAAAAATAAGAATATGAAAGAGAAAATGGTAAACTGAAAGATTCTGCAGCAGAGCCAACATAAAGGGAAAACTGTCAAAATCAGCTAAATGACTTCTAGAGCTTTTCTCTCTGTTTTAGATATAAGTTCTGGCCAGGCAATGTTGCAATGTTGTTATCTTATGCTGGACGGCTGCCAGCACTGAACAGCTGATACTTTGATACATTGTTTCCCCCTCTCCTCAGCGTGAAACAGGCCAGAGTGTTGGGCTCCGACTCTCAGAAAACATAAACATGAGCTATTAGTCTCCAGCTGCTCACCACAGACATCATTTTTTTCTAAATTTGTAATTCTTACTCCAACACTTACCTACATTCAAAGTACCATTTAAATATAAGTCACCAAGAAAAATTCGCGATACTGCTCCTTTAAGGAGGAGGTCCATGCTTTCGGAACCCTTAAGCCAGCCCTCCCTCCTGCTGATCGCCAAAATCCCCCCCTGATGCAAGGGTGGGTCTCTGCATGGCAGCCACAAGCATCTTCAGATTCTGTGTCCAACGTTGTTTTTTTACATGATTGCCCAAATTGGGCTTAGCTTGGACTTCTTTTTTTAAGAAGATCTGGCCCCAGAATGCACATATTTATTGGCTGCAGAATTTCGGTCACAACCTCTCATCAGTGTCTCAGCACTATAGGGTCGATTCAGAGAAACATTTAAAAGCTTTGATTTTGTTGCCGATCATGGTATTTTTTCCGAACGCTCGTGCACTCGTATGAACTTGCGAGCGATTCTATAAACTAATCAGTTTCCTATCGTAAAATGCCCGTCCGTTCGTATGCTAGCTTCCGACCTTGGCTCTGTCATTTTCCATCGTAAATTATAGGTTGAGTGATCTATTGTTGCAACGGCAGCATGTGTTTTTTCCCTTCTTCCATCATCCACCTCTACAAATTCCTTGCGTTTCCCGATGGGTTAGAATGGTTTTTAACCTCTAATATTCGTTTGTTCGGAAATGTAGAAGATCTTGCGCATGCGCAATACAAACTACACTCATCAAACTGTTCTGCCACAAATGTGGCCACATATATTACACTACCAAGCTCACCCCAACTACTTAGCGCTACTCTAACACTTACATTTATTACCTCTAAAACTGACCCAAACCACTTTGCGGTCATGCGAATCTTCATATCTGCTTTTTCTTGATTTCATTCGTTTAGTGGTAACCAACCATTAATGAATGTATTTCTAAAAGTAAATCATAGTAAATCATTTATTTTATTTTTTTTTTGGACCTGGCATTTTTTTCTTGCGTTTAATATAAATTTTTTGGTTTCAAATGGTACAACTTTAAATTTTTAGTGTTGTTACCCACACCTTGTACATACATGCTCTCCAAAGAAAAAAACACCCAGCATCTTCTGCATGTTATGAGCCTGGAAACAGCCAAGATGGCGGGTCAGGTAATATCAGGCAGCCTGCAAACAGAAAGGGCCTTGTGACTGTGTTGCTCTGCATTCTGGGATTTCTGACCTTTCCAGGCCCCCAGTTCTGCTGTGTCTGAGCAAAACACAGCTGTAACCCACACCCTGCACTTTATCCCGCTCTCCTCTCCTCAGTAAGTGTGATGCATCTGACCAAAGATGAGATAAAATAATTACTACAACAATAAATCCGAAAACAAATTAAGATTCAAGTACAACAATCCAAATATAAATAACAAAGGACATAAGTTTAAAAAAATGTAGCAATTATATTGATGTGTGGCAAAATAAAGGTTTACATGCAAAGGACTAATTAAGGTCCGCATTAAAATGCTTTTAGAAGGCATACATGAAATGTATTGATTCAGGTATGCATTGCTAAACAATTTATGGACTCGGCCATGCTCATACATGCAATTCATTGGAGCTTAAGGCGCGCAGACTCCTCCACATAGCCACAAAACCTGTTCAACAATAGCAATCCGAGTCCTCAAAGGTGTCGATGGGTTTTGAAACAGATTTATTGGGTGGTAATCAGCTCTCTGATTCACACGGAAACACATCTGATTAGCGGAAGTTTTCTGAACGAGCGGAAAATTTCCGATTTGGATCGGAAAACTTCCGAATATCGAAAGAGCATATACGTCTATGCCCGAACGTTCGTGCGAATCCGAAATGGCCAAAAAAAATGGAAAAAAATGACTAACACCCACCCAAACTTCCGATTCCCGATCCGAAATCAATTAACTTTTGGATTTTGAATCGACCCTTGTGTCTTTACTTGAGGCAGTTAGGAATGCCTGTGGATCGCAAGACCCAGATTTCCAGAATAATGACAGTAAGTAGCAAAGACTGGGAGAGATGCACTGCACTATTCAAAAGGTGAGTATCTTCTTTTTTTTCCATAATGAACATTTAAGGTAATTATCTCCTAAAATGTACCTACCGTCTATTTAAGACAGACAGTAGACAAGCTATAACGTTATCCCTACAGGGGTACCCCGGTTGGTCTGTCTTTATGCACAGTTATTATTTTTTACACTTTGCTTTATTCCTTGATATTTGTTGATTCCTCCTGCACACCCTGGCGAGTCCTCCTGTTGTTTGGAGATTGATTTTGTTTAAATGTAAGTGTTTGCACTTAGCACTTTTGCACAATGCTCTTGCTGATTTGCACATATTTGATATAGGTCATGCTCATGATTTAGGTATGATTTTAGGGTGGTTTTATGTAATTGGCAGACCCCTGGTCCCTCCTGGTGTTTTTAGATTGTAATGTTATGTCTTTTGTGTACATGTATTGTTTAATGTGTTATGCTTTGTGTAACTTCTGATGAGAATAAACCTTTTTATATCTTTTCATACTCATGAGTAGTGCCACTCAATAGTTACCCGGTATCTTTATTTGGGGGAGGGTGGGGCCCCCCTTTTCTTGTTTGTTTTACCGTCTATTTAATTGATATTTTAAGCACCATTGAAGGTTCCCGGATTTGAAAAGGTGAATAGGTGTTTTTTTCTCCCAGACACTATGAGCAGGTTTGTATGGAAGCTTGCTCTTTTCTTTGTCCTTTGGAAAATCACATTGGGTAATTTATGAAAGCTGCAATGAGACAAGCTTTATGCTATTTGATCATCTTTACTTCCAAATCACTCCAGAAACCATTCCACAAGCACACAAAATACACCACCATTTAGTTGCAACTAGTAGTATATAAGGTACGCTCAATGAAATGGCTGCCCTGAATTTTAAAAACCCAAACATTTGGTGCAATTATTGATTTTTCAAATACTTATCATTACTCTTATTATTTCACATGCTAATAGATCTGGTGACAGGATACATGCAGCACATCAAAAGGTTGCCAAGGTCTTTTGGTGATCTGCTCTTTGTTCTTTGTTTGCTCTTTGTTCTTTGTTAGTAGACTAATCCCTTGTGATAGGCGTGACTTACACAAACTCTTGGATGTGCCTCTTGAAGCACAGCTCAATGTGATTTTGTAGATAGGGCGTCTTATCTGGAAGTGCTTGGTTGCCTCACTATACTGTACAATCTATAGCTTCCAGCAAACAATCTTCAGAATAAAGGCAATAATGGCATACTGTGGTGGAAAATAGTCATCTGGAGTCTACAGCTATCCTGATTTGTCATACCTCAATTACACATGTATAGTGGTATCCTATTACTATGAACAAGCATATACTATAACCCACATTCACCATATATATATGGTGGGAACCGCCCGATGACAGCGCAGCCGGCCTCCCCGCTCCCACCAGAGATGAGCGATTCGCAAAAGTTCGATTCGGACGAACCCGAATTTCTCTGAGAATTTCGGCAAATCGCCCGAATCGAATTTTTGAGAAGTTCGCTCATCTCTAGTAGGGATGAGCGAATCGATCCGGACGAACCCGGATTCGATCCGAATTTCAGGAAAAATTCGATTCGGATCGAATCCGAATTTCCCCGCGATTCGATCACTCGAAGTTTTCCTTTAACATCCATTCATTTACATTACAGGCATTCTAAGATGGCGGGCGGGACATGTCTGGACATGTATCCCGCGCCAGTGCAAGCTGGGGCAGTCACATGCAGCCTATCAGCAGCCAGCAAGCCCGGTGACGTCACACAGCGGTATTTAACGGCGGCCATCTTGCTTTTCCTCATTTCTCTATTGCATTCGTGACAGACAGACAGAACGCTGTGTAGCTGAGGCAGTTAGACAGGCTGGAGACAGGCTGGAGACAGGGACAGACAGGGACAGGCTGGAGACAGGCAGGAGACAGGCAGGAGACAGACAGGAGACAGACAGAAAGCCAGGGAAAGGTAGGAAAAACGGAGCTGGCTGACAGGGAGATTTTTTTTTTTCATCCAGCCTTTGTTAGCGTTTTCAGGCTGCTTATAGTAACTAACTGTGCATATATACTGAACTGATCTTAAGTCTGCTGTGAGGCATCCCATTCTGTGACTAAAGCAGCCTCTATTTAATAGCATAATAAACATTTGCACTTATTCTCATAGAAATCAGGCCTGATAAAGACACTTTTGCTGTGCATGCTCTCTGGTTTTTGTGGCACTGGCATCCCATTCTGTGACTAAAGCAGCCTCTATTTAATAGCACAATAAACATTTGCACTTATTCTCATAGAAATCAGGCCTGATAAAGACACTTTTGCTGTGCATGCTCTCTGGTTTTTGTGGCACTGGCATCCCATTCTGTGACTAAAGCAGCCTCTATTTAATAGCACAATAAACATTTGCACTTATTCTCATAGAAATCAGGCCTGATAAAGACACTTTTGCTGTGCATGCTCTCTGGTTTTTGTGGCACTGGCATCCCATTCTGTGACTAAAGCAGCCTCTATTTAATAGCACAATAAACATTTGCACTTATTCTCATAGAAATCAGGCCTGATAAAGACACTTTTGCTGTGCATGCTCTCTGGTTTTTGTGGCACTGGCATCCCATTCTGTGACTAAAGCAGCCTCTATTTAATAGCACAATAAACATTTGCACTTATTCTCATAGAAATCAGGCCTGATAAAGACACTTTTGCTGTGCATGCTCTCTGGTTTTTGTGGCAATGGCATCCCATTCTGTGACTAAAGCAGCCTCTATTTAATAGCACAATAAACATTTGCACTTATTCTCATAGAAATCAGGCCTGATAAAGACACTTTTGCTGTGCATGCTCTCTGGTTTTTGTGGCACTGGCATCCCATTCTGTGACTAAAGCAGCCTCTATTTAATAGCATAATAAACATTTGCACTTATTCTCATAGAAATCAGGCCTGATAAAGACACTTTTGCTGTGCATGCTCTCTGGTTTTTGTGGCACTGGCATCCCATTCTGTGACTAAAGCAGCCTCTATTTAATAGCATAATAAACATTTGCACTTATTCTCATAGAAATCAGGCCTGATAAAGACACTTTTGCTGTGCATGCTCTCTGGTTTTTGTGGCACTGGCATCCCATTCTGTGACTAAAGCAGCCTCTATTTAATAGCATAATAAACATTTGCACTTATTCTCATAGAAATCAGGCCTGATAAAGACACTTTTGCTGTGCATGCTCTCTGGTTTTTGTGGCACTGGCATCCCATTCTGTGACTAAAGCAGCCTCTATTTAATAGCACAATAAACATTTGCACTTATTCTCATAGAAATCAGGCCTGATAAAGACACTTTTGCTGTGCATGCTCTCTGGTTTTTGTGGCACTGGCATCCCATTCTGTGACTAAAGCAGCCTCTATTTAATAGCACAATAAACATTTGCACTTATTCTCATAGAAATCAGGCCTGATAAAGACACTTTTGCTGTGCATGCTCTCTGGTTTTTGTGGCACTGGCATCCCATTCTGTGACTAAAGCAGCCTCTATTTAATAGCACAATAAACATTTGCACTTATTCTCATAGAAATCAGGCCTGATAAAGACACTTTTGCTGTGCATGCTCTCTGGTTTTTGTGGCAATGGCATCCCATTCTGTGACTAAAGCAGCCTCTATTTAATAGCACAATAAACATTTGCACTTATTCTCATAGAAATCAGGCCTGATAAAGACACTTTTGCTGTGCATGCTCTCTGGTTTTTGTGGCACTGGCATCCCATTCTGTGACTAAAGCAGCCTCTATTTAATAGCATAATAAACATTTGCACTTATTCTCATAGAAATCAGGCCTGATAAAGACACTTTTGCTGTGCATGCTCTCTGGTTTTTGTGGCACTGGCATCCCATTCTGTGACTAAAGCAGCCTCTATTTAATAGCATAATAAACATTTGCACTTATTCTCATAGAAATCAGGCCTGATAAAGACACTTTTGCTGTGCATGCTCTCTGGTTTTTGTGGCACTGGCATCCCATTCTGTGACTAAAGCAGCCTCTATTTAATAGCACAATAAACATTTGCACTTATTCTCATAGAAATCAGGCCTGATAAAGACACTTTTGCTGTGCATGCTCTCTGGTTTTTGTGGCACTGGCATCCCATTCTGTGACTAAAGCAGCCTCTATTTAATAGCACAATAAACATTTGCACTTATTCTCATAGAAATCAGGCCTGATAAAGACACTTTTGCTGTGCATGCTCTCTGGTTTTTGTGGCACTGGCATCCCATTCTGTGACTAAAGCAGCCTCTATTTAATAGCACAATAAACATTTGCACTTATTCTCATAGAAATCAGGCCTGATAAAGACACTTTTGCTGTGCATGCTCTCTGGTTTTTGTGGCACTGGCATCCCATTCTGTGACTAAAGCAGCCTCTATTTAATAGCATAATAAACATTTGCACTTATTCTCATAGAAATCAGGCCTGATAAAGACACTTTTGCTGTGCATGCTCTCTGGTTTTTGTGGCACTGGCATCCCATTCTGTGACTAAAGCAGCCTCTATTTAATAGCATAATAAACATTTGCACTTATTCTCATAGAAATCAGGCCTGATAAAGACACTTTTGCTGTGCATGCTCTCTGGTTTTTGTGGCACTGGCATCCCATTCTGTGACTAAAGCAGCCTCTATTTAATAGCATAATAAACATTTGCACTTATTCTCATAGAAATCAGGCCTGATAAAGACACTTTTGCTGTGCATGCTCTCTGGTTTTTGTGGCACTGGCATCCCATTCTGTGACTAAAGCAGCCTCTATTTAATAGCACAATAAACATTTGCACTTATTCTCATAGAAATCAGGCCTGATAAAGACACTTTTGCTGTGCATGCTCTCTGGTTTTTGTGGCACTGGCATCCCATTCTGTGACTAAAGCAGCCTCTATTTAATAGCATAATAAACATTTGCACTTATTCTCATAGAAATCAGGCCTGATAAAGACACTTTTGCTGTGCATGCTCTCTGGTTTTTGTGGCACTGGCATCCCATTCTGTGACTAAAGCAGCCTCTATTTAATAGCATAATAAACATTTGCACTTATTCTCATAGAAATCAGGCCTGATAAAGACACTTTTGCTGTGCATGCTCTCTGGTTTTTGTGGCACTGGCATCCCATTCTGTGACTAAAGCAGCCTCTATTTAATAGCATAATAAACATTTGCACTTATTCTCATAGAAATCAGGCCTGATAAAGACACTTTTGCTGTGCATGCTCTCTGGTTTTTGTGGCACTGGCATCCCATTCTGTGACTAAAGCAGCCTCTATTTAATAGCATAATAAACATTTGCACTTATTCTCATAGAAATCAGGCCTGATAAAGACACTTTTGCTGTGCATGCTCTCTGGTTTTTGTGGCACTGGCATCCCATTCTGTGACTAAAGCAGCCTCTATTTAATAGCACAATAAACATTTGCACTTATTCTCATAGAAATCAGGCCTGATAAAGACACTTTTGCTGTGCATGCTCTCTGGTTTTTGTGGCACTGGCATCCCATTCTGTGACTAAAGCAGCCTCTATTTAATAGCATAATAAACATTTGCACTTATTCTCATAGAAATCAGGCCTGATAAAGACACTTTTGCTGTGCATGCTCTCTGGTTTTTGTGGCACTGGCATCCCATTCTGTGACTAAAGCAGCCTCTATTTAATAGCATAATAAACATTTGCACTTATTCTCATAGAAATCAGGCCTGATAAAGACACTTTTGCTGGCCAAAGGCCTACTGGACCCTGCCAGCTCGATTCCTGCCCGGGGCATCCCATTCTGTGACTAAAGCAGCCTCTGTTTAAGACCATATAAGCATTTGCTCTTATCATATTTGAAATTAGGCCTGATAAAGACACTTTTGCTGGGCATAGCACAACTTGTCCCTGCCAGGTGTACTTACTGCTGGTTTTTAGGGCATCCCATTCTGTGACTACACCAGCCTCTATTTAAGAACCTAACCATTTGCACCTATTCTAATTGAAATTAGGCATGATAAAGACACTTTTGCTGTGCATAGTCTTACTGCTGCCTGCCAGGTGCTCTCTGGTTTTTGGGACATCCCATTCTGTAACATACCATTAGCCTCTGCATTAACTGTAAGCTGCACAGTTATTTAAAGAAATTTGGCCTGTATGAGCCTGCTAACACACTGCTGCTGTGTGCATATATACTGATCTCAAGTCTGCTTTGGGGCATCCCATTCTGTAACATACCATTAGCCTCTGCATTAACTGTAAGCTGCACAGTTATTTAAAGAAATTTGGCCTGTATGAGCCTGCTAACACACTGCTGCTGTGTGCATATATACTGATCTCAAGTCTGCTTGGGGCATCCCATTCTGTAACATACCATTAGCCTCTGCATTAACTGTAAGCTGCACAGTTATTTAAAGAAATTTGGCCTGTATGAGCCTGCTAACACACTGCTGCTGTGTGCATATATACTGATCTCAAGTCTGCTTGGGGCATCCCATTCTGTAACATAACATAACCTACCTACCATACTAAGCAGCTCTCTTATTTAAACTAAGCAGGCCTCTTGGAGGCTGAGTGTCCACTTTTGGGTGTGCATTTATATTCGGTTTCATATACAGTGGGGTATCCCAATTTGTAAGATAACCTACCCCAACCATGTAAACTAAATAGGCCTGTTGCAGCCTGAGTTTCTCTGCTTGCGTATGGCCTGCATTACAATCTGTCTCTTTCAATGACACTGCTGCCTGTGGTATCCCAATTTGTAAGATAACCTACCCCAACCATGTAAACTAAAGGTTACGTCCTTCCAGAAGGAAAACTTATGCCGAACACTATTTTTGTTAGGGGCATTGACCTTTGGATTGATCGGCATGAAATTAATTTTTTTTTTTCAAAGTATGGCGCTGTGAAGAAGGTCAAAATGATGTCTCATACTTGGATTATTGTTACTTTTTGTTCAGCTTGAAATATAACAGGCCACACGGGCATCCCAAGGCACATGCTATTTTAAACCTATCTGTTATACAACATAAGCGTTGATCAGGCTACTTCAGTTTGCACTTGTTTTTGACTGATTTTAATAAACCAGGCCGCAGGGCACCCCAAAGCTGCACCTTGCACCCTATCTGGTATACAACATAAGCGTTGATCAGCATCAGCTTCATTAAGCTACTTCAGTTTGCACTTCCTTTTTGACTGCTTTCATTTAACCAGGCCGCAGGGCACCCCAAAGCTGCACCTTGCACCCTACCTGTTTATACTAAATAAGCATCTACAGCCTCAGCTTTATTAAGTTATTGCATTTTGAATTGGTTTTGGTCTGCTTTAAATACACCAGGCCGCAGGGCATCCCAAACCTGCATGTTGCACCCCATCTGTTATACTAAATAAGCGTTGATCAGCATCAGCTTTATTAAGCTATTGCATTTTGCATTGGTTTTTGTACTGCTGCCAAAACACTAGCCCATATGGGCATCCCAAACCAGCACATGTCACCCTATCTGTTATACTAAATAAGCTTCTACAGGCCCTTTTTTTATTTATTTATTTTTATTTATATAGAGCTGCAATAGCTTATATTGTGAGGTTAATTTGCCATTTTGCAGCATAATATAGAGCAGCCCCTGTGTAAATCTGAGGGGCAATAGCTTATATAGTGAGGTAAATTTGCCATTTTGCTTCGTTATATAGAGCAGGCCCTGTGTAAATCTGAGGGGCAATAGCTTATATTGTGAGGTAAATTTGCCATTTTGCAGCATAATATAGAGCAGCCCCTGTGTAAATCTGAGGGGCAATAGCTTATATTGTGAGGTAAATTTGCCACTTTGCAGCATAATATAGAGCAGCCCCTGTGTAAATCTGAGGGGCAATAGCTCATATAGTGAGGTAAATTTGCCATTTTGCTTCGTTATATAGAGCAGCCCAGTTGCCATCTAAATCAACTACTGTCCGGCCAGTACAGCTTTTCCAGGGCAAACTCTGCTAGTTGCGGGCACAAGTCAAGTTTGGCTTCCCAGCAAATCCAGTGGATCTTGAAGGTGTGTTGGCATGGTCATGTCAAGGTATGACATGACCTGCTGTTTGAGGTCCAGCTCCAGGTCTTCCTGCTGCTCATGAGTAGACTCACTATGCGGGTGTAGAAAGCTACTCACTAGCGACTGAAGACTGAGGCTGCTGCTGATGGAGCTGCTGCTGCTGCTCCTTCCACCCCCCCAGCAGCCATGGCAGTGGAAGGTGATCGCAGAGGTCCCCCCGAGTCAGACCTGCGGGAGTATGGGCCATGGCGCAGATAGACATCGCCCAACTGACTACGTGGGATGTCTCTGTAGTAGGTCAGTTTGTCCTCCCTCTCAGTGGGCGTAAAAAATGCCCCCATTTTGTGCCGGAAGCGAGGGTCCAATAAGTTGGAGAGCCAGAAGTCTTCCCGCTGACAAATGGAGACAATTCTGCGCTCACTAGTACGCAAGCATGTGAGCATGCATCGTGCCATTTGTGCAAATGACTCGGAGGGACTACCTGTCTCCATCTCCACTGTAAACTGCCACGGTGTGTCTGGGTCCTCTGTCTCACCTTACTCACAACCCTCTAGCTCCTGTGGCTGCTCCTGCTCCTCCTCTTCTGTCAGATGACTAGATAAAATGGTCATTTTGTGAAACCTAAACTGTGGTTTGCTTTGCCCCACCCCCTCCTCCTCCTCCACTTCAGCCCCCACAGGCTTCATGTGGCTGTGAAATGTATGTGCCATGTCTCCAGTGCCCTGACCAGCCATGGTTTCCAACATGTGTTGTAGTACATGAAGCAGTGGAATCTCATCGTTCATCTCATAGTCCTGGCAACTGACTAATAACGTAGCTTCCTCAAAGGGCCTGAGCAAACGGTCGGTGTCACGTATGAGCTGCCAATGGTTTACATTGAATTTACACAGGTGTCCCCCTATCCGTTTGGATCATCCAGAAATCCGTGATGGCTTTTCTCTGTTCCTATAGTGCAGTGGTCCTCAACCCTGTCCTCAAGGCCCACCAACAAGTCATGTTTTTTGGATCTCCAAATAGCCAGCTCTATTGCTCTGCAGCTGCACTAATTACTCCACCTGTGCATCTTTGTGGAGATCTGCAAAACCTGGCCTGTTGGTGGGCCTTGAGGACAGGGTTGGGGACCACTGCTATAGTGGATCCTGCATATGGAGGGTGGAATTCCAACGGGTGGAAACATCGCAAATCAGACTATGGTGGGGTACACCGTTGTGACGCTGAGGCTCAATAGGGTTGTGCTTCGTGGTGTAGGAGTGCCAGAAGTGCATGCTAACTTTCTTTCCTGTTGTTCTTTCAGATGGGGGCAAGACTTAAAAACTAGACTGAACACGTGTGCCATGTGAGGACGCATGACTTTGGCTTCCTTGTCGCAGCGCAAACAAGATGTTCTTCCAAGTGTAATGCAGCAGGCTGGACTTATGGTGACGCTGTCTGAGAGGAGAAATCCCTCAGACATCAAGATTAAAAATTCCAAGAATTTTTGAGGGCTAATTATTCAGAGGCAAATGATAGCTAGTTGTTTCTGATTTAATTACAAGGTGGAAACACACCCTCAAACAAAACTTCACTTTGGCAATACTATTGCATTTGTCTATTCATAATTTTATGTATATACACTAACTAACCTACTTTTTCTCCCCAGGATGCTGCATGAAACACTGCCACATCGCTGAGTAGCTGATTTTTCCGAACAACAGTCCGCAATAATCTGCTGCTGCTGCCGCCGCCACCGCCGCAGACTCCAGGGACCCTCTTCCACTACCTCGGCTTGCAACACCTCCTCCCACGACACTCTCCTCATCACTAATTGCCGGCTACTGGAAGAAGAGGCGAGTGTCTCCTCCACTTCTTGGCTGGGCAGTAGCTGCTGAATTTTATGATTATCAGATCTTCATCAATGGATAGTGGAGCTGAACCCAAAGCATAACAGACAGACAGTTGACTGGGGGTGTCAGATGCCACTTGTGATGCAGTGGACTGCTTTTGCAGCACTTCGAGACAAAGTTGCTTCATTGGCTGACACAATGACTGGTAAATCTGTGGAACATATGGTTTACAAGCAAGAATAACCATTTGTTTTTATATGAAAAAGACCCTGGTTTATACAGACTTTTTTTTTCCAGAGACTGCCCTGCGTGGAAATGAATGGCGCTTGGATCATCCAAGCTTTCCTCCCAACAATGCCTGATGTATTCCAGTAGATTGATGACGGGGCCAGACCTACACTAAAGAAAGATGGATCGTGCAAAACAGATTTAAGGCGCTGCTCTCCAGTTACAGACATTCCTCCGCATCGGACCACAAGTAAGTATTGATAAAAAATCCTTTCCGTTACTCTTACTTTTTATTAATATTCTTCGGATAAGACGGATCAGACATGATTCCAGATTAAAAATTCCAAGAATTTTTGAGGGCTAATTAGTCAGAGGCAATGATACCTTCTTGTTTCTGATTTAATTAAAAGGTGGAAACACACCCTCAAACAAAACTTCACTTTGGCAATACTTTTGCATTTGTTTATTCATAATTTTATGTAGATATTACTAACTAAGCTACTTTTTCTCCACATGACTCTCCACAGGGTGTGATTCATCCAATTTTTGGGCTCCTGAAGCCAACCCCAGTGTCTCTTTAAAGTAATATTTGGGCTCCTGCTGCTGCCAACTCCAGGGTGTGATTCATCAAATTTTTGGGCTCCTGAAGCCAACCCCAGTGTCTCTTTATAGTAATATTTGGGCTCCTGCTGCTGCTGCTGCCAACTTCTGCCAACTCCAGGGTGTGATTCATCCAATTTTTGGGCTCCTGAAGCCAACTCCAGTGTATATTTGGGCTCCTGCTGCTGCTGCTGCCAACTTCTGCCAACTCCAGGGTGTGATTCATCCAATTTTTGGGCTCCTGAAGCCAACTCCAGTGTATATTTGGGCTCCTGCTGCTGCTGCTGCCAACTTCTGCCAACTCCAGGGTGTGATTCATCCAATTTTTGGGCTCCTGAAGCCAACTCCAGTGTATATTTGGGCTCCTGCTGCTACTACTGTCAACTCCTGCCAACTCCAGGGTGTGATTCATCCAATTTTTGGGCTCCTGAGGCCAACTCCAGTGTATATTTGGGCTCCTGCTGCTGCTGCTGCCAACTTCTGCCAACTCCAGGGTGTGATTCATCCAATTTTTGGGCTCCTGAGGCCAACTCCAGTGTATATTTGGGCTCCTGCTGCTGCTACTGTCAACTCCTGCCAACTCCAGGGTGTGATTCATCCAATTTTTGGGCTCCTGAAGCCAACTCCAGTGTATATTTGGGCTCCTGCTGCTGCTGCTGCCAACTCCTGCCAACTCCAGGGTGTGATTCATCCAATTTTTGGGCTCCTGAAGCCAACTCCAGTGTATATTTGGGCTCCTGCTGCTGCTACTGTCAACTCCTGCCAACTCCAGGGTGTGATTCATCCAATTTTTGGGCTCCTGAGGCCAACTCCAGTGTATATTTGGGCTCCTGCTGCTGCTACTGTCAACTCCTGCCAACTCCAGGGTGTGATTCATCCAATTTTTGGGCTCCTGAAGCCAACTCCAGTGTATATTTGGGCTCCTGCTGCTGCTGCTGCTGCCAACTTCTGCCAACTCCAGGGTGTGATTCATCCAATTTTTGGGCTCCTGAAGCCAACTCCAGTGTATATTTGGGCTCCTGCTGCTGCTACTGTCAACTCCTGCCAACTCCAGGGTGTGATTCATCCAATTTTTGGGCTCCTGAGGCCAACTCCAGTGTATATTTGGGCTCCTGCTGCTGCTACTGTCAACTCCTGCCAACTCCAGGGTGTGATTCATCCAATTTTTGGGCTCCTGAAGCCAACTCCAGTGTATATTTGGGCTCCTGCTGCTGCTACTGCCAACTTCTGCCAACTCCAGGGTGTGATTCATCCAATTTTTGGGCTCCTGAAGCCAACTCCAGTGTATATTTGGGCTCCTGCTGCTACTACTGCCAACTTCTGCCAACTCCAGGGTGTGATTCATCCAATTTTTGGGCTCCTGAGGCCAACTCCAGTGTATATTTGGGCTCCTGCTGCTGCTACTGCCAACTTCTGCCAACTCCAGGGTGTGATTCATCCAATTTTTGGGCTCCTGAGGCCAACTCCAGTGTATATTTGGGCTCCTGCTGCTGCTGCTGCCAACTTCTGCCAACTCCAGGGTGTGATTCATCCAATTTTTGGGCTCCTGAAGCCAACTCCAGTGTATATTTGGGCTCCTGCTGCTACTACTGTCAACTCCTGCCAACTCCAGGGTGTGATTCATCCAATTTTTGGGCTCCTGAAGCCAACTCCAGTGTATATTTGGGCTCCTGCTGCTGCTGCTGCCAACTTCTGCCAACTCCAGGGTGTGATTCATCCAATTTTTGGGCTCCTGAGGCCAACTCCAGTGTATATTTGGGCTCCTGCTGCTGCTGCTGCCAACTTCTGCCAACTCCAGGGTGTGATTCATCCAATTTTTGGGCTCCTGAGGCCAACTCCAGTGTATATTTGGGCTCCTGCTGCTACTACTGTCAACTCCTGCCAACTCCAGGGTGTGATTCATCCAATTTTTGGGCTCCTGAGGCCAACTCCAGTGTATATTTGGGCTCCTGCTGCTGCTGCTGCCAACTTCTGCCAACTCCAGGGTGTGATTCATCCAATTTTTGGGCTCCTGAAGCCAACTCCAGTGTATATTTGGGCTCCTGCTCCTGCTGCTGCCAACTTCTGCCAACTCCAGGGTGTGATTCATCCAATTTTTGGGCTCCTGAGGCCAACTCCAGTGTATATTTGGGCTCCTTCTGCCCCTCATAGTGATGCCACTTCAACTCTCTGCAATTGTGCCGCTCTGCGATTCTATTAGCGATGCCTCTGATCTGCATGTGATATTTCTTCAAAGTATTATTTAACAAACCCAGCACGCATCCTGTGCGTGTTACAGCAAGGCTGAATGGTTTACAACCCTATTGAGGCTGTAGGAGGCTCAGAAATAGCCGTTTTTAATAGCGATTCGTCGCGAATTTATTCGGGTCGAAACGATTTTTGTCGGAAAATTCGGCGAATCAGTCGAATCGAATTTTTCAAAAGTTCGCTCATCTCTAATCTCTAGCTATAGCCACTAGAAAGGTGCGAAACAGTGCGCTTCATGAATAAGGCCCTTTATTCCTTGTGTACCTGTAAGGTTTAAAGTTTAAGGGCCTTATTTATGAATTGATTTTAGCATCATTTTTGTGGCTATAGCGTTAGTTCCGAAGCTCCGGTATTCCCATCTTATCTGGTGCTGTGTACTACATTGGCACTAGCATTCACTGTGCAGAACGCTACTAATTAGATTGTTGTACATCGGCCGGCATATATCAGCGCACGTTGGACCCTCCGGACAATTATACCAGCGCCTGTGAGCGCCACTTTGTACTGCCCATTTTCTGGTGCTCCCCACCATATTTATGATTTTTTTCCTCCTTGAAATCTTTGGCGCTGTCTTACAAGAGAACACTGCTGGGTACAAACTTTATAGTGCATTTAGCCTGCATTTTAGCTGTTGGTGTCCTAATAACACATTGTTAAGCAAAGGATGGTCCATCTAGGTCCTACTTTTCATTTCATGACAAGTCACAATGCAAGTTCTGTACTAAAAAGGGGTTTAATATAACTTATAAGCATTAAACACTATAATCGAGTTCTGCCCATTGAACTTTATGGGATCTTGAGCTAAAGTTCCAGGTGTCATCTGGTGCTGCTTCAACCATAGCGCCCGGCGGTGCATCATTTTTGGCGCTAGCTTTAAATAAGGCGCTAGCTGGCAGCTGCATTGGTGCTGCAGTTTTTTTTCTTTTTGAAATCCCATGCTGAGCGCTGTTGAGGCCAAAAAAGTGGGGCTGTGAGGTGCTGACTTTTCATAAATATGACTCTCTGTCCTTTGTGAAGTTCCTTGAGAGCTGGTATCCAGTGTGCTACACGTGAGACAATAATGGGCAGAAAAGCTGTGCTCTAAGCATAGAAAATAGAGAATGAAAACAGAATTACAGATGTGTAATTTGAATGTTCTTTTATTACATTTTTACATGTATGGCATTTCATGACATTTAGAATCTGTGAGGCAAACTAAAGTTCATGCAAACACATTAAAAATGAACGTTAAAGAAACAGTACATAATGGTCAAAGTGTGCTACGTGTAGAGCCACCACATCCATTACACATTTATTAATCCTAGCTCTTTTTTAAGTTTAGAACTAGTTAATTAGGGATAAAAACATGCATATTCTAGGGATAAAAACACTATATTCATAGTTCTAGGCTAATAATATATTTTACAACTTAACCTAAGCGGACAATATATACTACATTGATTATGCAGTTTAATGTATATGTCTGGTTATACATCTAGGGCCTTATTTATGAAGTGTGACATTTAGTGTAGTTTTGCTGGCCTCTGTTTCTATTTTGGTGCTGTTATTTTTACAGAATGGCGCTGCAAGTCACAACATCTGATGTTAAATAATCAGCTTGGATTGGGGCACTAGGTATTGGCCATTGGCTTGTGTCAGCTCCTGGTGGACCCTTATGCAGATTAGAACAGCGCCAGTGAGCTATGGTCTCTACCGCCAACATTTGGGTGCTGAACTCAGTATTCCATCATATTTGGCACCCTGAAAAGAAGGTGCTGTATTTAACAGGTCCTGGTCAGTGTTTCTTCATTTACAGTTGCAGGATATCATTGCTGTAAATAAAGGGGCCCGACTTTACAGTGAGTTTAGGCTGCGTTTAAGTGGTTGTGCTCCAAAGTATAGATTGGTAAGAAAAACAAGCCTTCAAAAATGATTGTACAAGAAAATAATAAAAAGGACATTTGGCAACATCTATGCCCTGCCTTTACATTATTAACAAGTTACCAATGCAAATTCTATACAAATAATTTGGTTTAATATTAATTATAAGCAAGAAACACTTCAGTATATTGCTGCCCATTGTAGTCTATGGAATCTTAACCTACAGTGCCACTATAAACTGGCGCAGCTTTGAGAAGAGCATCAGTCACCGCAAACTATATGGCACTGGTGATAAATTGGATGCAGGCTGTCAGACACATTGGCGCTGACTGTTTTTTGTTTTTTAAATTGGGCATTGAGAGGTGCTGAGGCTAAATATTGGCAATGAGTGGCACTGACTGGAGCTGTGCTCCTACTATATTAGAATGTGTATAAAGTCCATTGCATATAGGAAACTTTAGTGAACCTCCATGTTGCTTCTGCATGCTGGCATACTTGTGTCTGGCACACCAATAAATAGTGCAAATAGTGGTCATTGTGTGCACACATGGAATTGTCCCATCTGTGCACTCGTGAACAACACATTTCCATGAACACCCCAGTGAATAAACTCTATATTAGTAACTACACACAAGTGAATTACACACAGTGGACACACCAGTGAATAAACACTGTATGAGTGACTACAAACAGGTGAATAACACACTAATGGGCAGTGAAGTGCAGATGTGCCTGGAGCAGTGAGTTGCCCTAAACTCAGTGCCCAGGGAGCAATTGAGGGTTAGGTGCCTTGTCAATGTCCGGTGATCAAACCTGCCAACTTCCTGTCACAACCCCGCTTCCCTACCTCTAGGCCATAAATGACCCTCAATTATAATATAATTATAATATATTTATGCTGTAAAAATCATATATAACTATAACTAGACAAGGCCCTTCAGCTGCATACAAGCACAAGAAATACAATATTGGACTTATGTCTCCTGTGCTTATTATATAATGAAGGGGGTAATGTTGAGAAGTCTGATTTTTTATGCTATGAATGAATATAAAGAATTAAAAGGACAAGTGGCAGCAATAATACCCCACTGTTTCTTGGTGATTGGCTATCCATCACCTCACCACACCACCACCTTTACTGTTGGTTCAAATAAGTTGTGTGCAACCCAAAGTCAATATCCCTTTATTACTAAATACCAGTCCGCAGTACCTACATTTAAGTTAGGTGTGCCTCAGCACACCACCACTTGAATACTGTTGACTTGAATGTGATGTGCAACCCAACATCTATATCCTTTTATTACTAAATACCAGCCCGCAGTACCTATATTTTGAGTTAGGTGCTCAGAGTGGTATTGTGAGTTGTATAAAATTAATTCCAATAATACAATAAACAAGTACTTACTTAGGCCCTTATTTATGAAGGAATAGCGACAGGTAGCGACTGGTGAGCGGCCGGTAATGACGGGCCCCGCCACGAGAACGCCGGCTCCCCACCACAATCACACATTTATCAAGCCAATCCTGCTTAGCGACTGAGATAGCTCCAGATAGCCACTCATTCATCATTATTCCAGCCTCAGCCCACAGCGCCAGCGTCCGAACTTGAACAGCGACAGGTATGACCTCTCGCTACCTGTCGCTCTCCAATGCATTTCAATGGAACAATCTTTAAATATTCATAATAAATTGTTATTGATTTTTTTTTTTTTTTAAATGTGAAAAATTCTGTGACCACTTCTGCCATTTTAAACATGCATTTTACAGCGCGAGAATTTTTTGAGCGTGATTTTTTAATGAATATGGTGGGAGCCGGTCGCTAGGGCCAGTCGCTATCATGCGCTCCCATACAGCGCTGAACCTGTCAAATAGCGACTCCTCACCCAATATTCGACATTACGGCAAACCGACTGAGTCGCTATCAACTTCCGAACAATGGCCAAGCACAGCGACTACTAGCGGGCGCTCTGAAAATTCCGCTACAGTTGCTCAACTGTCCCTACCTGCCGCTATTAATGAATCGGCCTCCCCGAGTCAGCAGGTAATATATTTCCACAATGTAAGGTAAAATCATTGGTTTATGATTTGGACAGTAAAAAATAAAAGGGGAAGACAACTTTTAATGGATTTATTAAAAGTGTATATAATTGTGTGCCAAAGCGGTGTTCTTAAAGAATTCAAAGATTCCACGGAAAGTGGGCTTTCCCTTTTGGATTCATATAGTGCAGGGTATATACTTGTCTGTGCTAAATCACAGTAAAACACACAACGAGGTCTGTATTATTAGAATCAATTGTATCATTCATATCTGCTGAAAATAAAATGTTGGGTATAGTTTGGCCAACATTATTGTTTACTTAAAATAAAATAAACTGCAAAGTGTTAACCTAGCCACTCACATATATTACCAAAAAAGGCACCTGCATTTATTTATAGTATAATTGCTTATGTTTGTTGCAAAGAAATACTAAATACTATAAAGAGAAAATCTAAAATATTTGTGCCATTCTAATTAACAATACCTTCAGTGCAACACTGAGAGTTTCTAGAGGACCTATTCTAAGCATTGCAGTGCAAAACCTATATCTGTCTATCAATTGTAAGGAGCCCCATGTAAAGCATGACACATGCATGTTGGGTTTGTAAGGACCTGTCAGTTACTGCAGGACTGCCAAATGAACAATGCACTAACTAGTGATGAGTATTTAAGGAATAAGTCAAATACATGCACAAGAACGAAAGGGGTGGACAAAGAAGAGCAAAATAAGGACAACAACTGAATTTGTATGACAAAACATTAGTCACCAAGTAATCCGGCTATTCCGGAGGAGGAGAAAAAGAATTAATCCGCAAGGTTGCGTACTTGGTACACACATTGTGACTTAATTATGATTTACATCAATAGGGATGATGAGATTGTTAATCAACACCATGTCACTTCTTATCTACAGAGGCCAACAAATCCTAATAGATCTGCCTTGGTAAATCTTTGGAGGAAAGATTTACATTCATGTACACGAGGCTCAATTTAGGCAGTTTGGAATATTCTTGCAAACAAACCATCTTGACTTGTCAGCTGTTACTCTTATTCATCATGCAAAGAATTTACACTAGCTTTATAACTCTTAAGTCGTAAGCTTCCAGTGGATTGAAAAAAAAACATCGCCTTTTAACCTTGGATCAGCATTGCTGCAAGACAAGTAAATAAATAATTAAAATGTTATCGTACTGCTCCTAACAAGCACTGTCACAGAAATCATAAATTATGGCCGCGCTCTCAACTTTTGCAAGATTGCCCTCTGCTGTAATTTCATTGAATGTACATACCCTTGTCAGTGGTTGCTGATCACTATGTATAATCCTTTTCCAGCTGGCTTGCCATTTACCTTGCTTTCTGTATATTGGTCCTGTTTTATAGTTTACTATTATATTGCAGTGTGGTGAGGAAACACAAGTAATATGCTGCTAAATTGAGCAAATTTGGTAACACTTGGCTTCTGACAGTAAAGTCTTATCCCCCTATTCAACAAACGTATCTGCACTTAAAGCAGACTAACAGTCAAAAAATGGCTTAAACCGGACCAACATAACAAACAGTGCTCATATAAATCGATCCCCAGGGCAATTTAGATTGCTGCACATAAAATGAATTTACCCTTTTCTAACTCCTCTTGGGGTGAAATGTAAAAATAAAATGACGGCTCATGCATCTGCAGGCCACCTACAAACAGGTAGAGCTGCTGGGTTTCCTCTTATTGTGCATTGTCAGTTATGTCAGTTGAATCCAGGAAGCAGCATGGCTGAGATGCTGGCAAAGGAAGCTCCAAAATGGCCACTATCTTTCTTTTCCAACTGTGTCTGGTCCAGATGCTGTCTAGTAACAACAGTTATACAACCATATCTGACCAAACATTAGAGACCTTTATTGTCCTGATATGTATTACCATTATCATGGTTTATTTAAATATTGACAGTAACAAACAGGTATAATATAAATACAAACATGTTTAAATGGTCATTTACAATAATTACGGTAAGCAACAGAATATAGAGAAATATATAGAACCTTACCCATATGAGCTTCCATTATAGAGGAATGGATAGAGATTTTTAATGTACATTTAAATATGCATTTGACATGTATGTTTAATGTTTTGTATACACAACTCTAGCACCTTTTTAGATTGTTATGACTAGGTTATAGTCACTGATGTAGCACCTTCACTTTTTTGCTGACACCAGCACATATGGCACTCATTTTTTGACAAAGGCACGGTTTAAACTGAGCTCCCAAGCTTAAAATGACTGCATCTTGATTTATAAATAGATAAGACTAAGAGGCCGATTCATCAATAGCGCCAGGTAGCGACAGATGAGCGACTGTAGCGTGATTTTTTCAGCGCCAGCCAGTATTCGCTGTGCTTGGCCGGCGTTAGCTTGATGACAGCGACTCAGTCGGTGTGCGGTAATGTTGAATACGGGCTGGGGAGTCGCTGTTTCACAGGTCCAGCGTTGTATGTGAGCGCCTGACAACGAATGGCCAGAGCGAACGGCTAGCTTCATATTCATCAACAAATCACGCTCCGAATGTGCTGTCGCTGTCCATTCCTTGTTTAAACCCCAGAGCGCTGGCGGCGATCTGTATTAACTAGTTTTTAATCCCTAAACAACCATATTTTTTGAATGTAACATTATACATGTTTTTAGAATCATTTTGTTATATGAATACATTAATCTCAGACCTGTTAGATCAATTCTGCACATATTTTTTTTTTTTGACTTAAAAATAAATCCTAACATGGCAGAAGTGTTCTCCGATTTTTTGACATTAAAAAAAAAATTTAAAAAAATAATACCGATTAATTATGATTAATTATAGCTTGCTCCATTGAAATGCATTGGACATCGCCAGGGAGCGACAGCTCATACCTGGCGCTGTGAGGGAATTTGCAGCGGCGCTGTTCGGTCCAGGCGGCTTCATGATGAATGCCGCGCTAGCCGTCGCTCTCGCCGGCGCTAGCCTCATTTTGCTTGATAAATGCGTCATTGTGACCGCCGCGGGCGTACTTGAGTCGGTAGTCGCCGTTAGCTGCCGCTACCTGGCGCTCGTCAGACACTACCTGGCGCTATCGCTTGATGAATAAGGGCATAAATCTCTAAAGCAAGGCTTCCCAACCTTTTCATCAAGTACTACTTTCTATTTTCTAAGTACCACCGAGAGGAAAGGTACTTCCCCTACCACAAAGGAGTGGATTCTTTTCTGTGAGACTATGGCCCTAATTTAACAAGGGATAGCGACAGGTAGCGACTGGTTTCCAAATATATGGTTGTTTGGGGGTTAAAAAACTACTTTTAACCCATCGCCGCCAGCGCTCTGGGGTTTAAACATGCATTTTACAGCGCGAGAATTTTTTGAGCGTGATTTGTTAATGAATATGGTGGGAGCCGGTCGCTATGGCCAGTCGCTATCATGCGCTCCCATACATCGCGGAACCTGTCAAATAGCGACTCCTCACCCAATATTCAACATTACGGCAAACCGACTGAGTCGCTATCAACTACCGAACAACGGCCAAGCACAGCGACTACTAGCGGGCGCTCTGAAAATGCCGCTACAGTTGCTCAACTGTCGCTACCTGCCGCTGTTAATGAATCGGCCTCTATGACTGCCACAGGAGGTAGGAATGGAGAATTAACTAAAAGTGGCCTGGATGCCTTCATTACATGTAATAACGTTACCAGCTATGGCTACTAGACCACTGGAAGGGGATTTTCTTTTATATACAGACTGAACTGGGTGTACTAAATCTATTCAGCCTTACATACTATGTTCCTATGTTACCACCTTGGTGGTACATGTTGGTTGTCAGTGACCCAAAACAGTGTTACAGACATATAAAACAACTATTTAATGTTTATATGTTTTGTATTTATTGAGAACATGAAGCAAGGGTAAATTATACAGATGGCAGCAGGTCAGGTAAGTGTACAGATCATTCTATAACCTTGCAGAGTAGCACCTTTCGTACCCATACCACTGGTTTGGAAAACCTTTTCTAAACTACTATTAACACTTTGAAAACAGAAAGAGTAAAATTTGAATTATGTATGGGTCTACACAGGTAGCTGATGGATTACCAGCTACTAAGCGATCACTTAAATGTGGACAGCACTGACAGATGGAATGGCCATAAAAAGAAATTAACAAACTCTGACTCATCTCTAAATTTATCACCAAACCTTACTGGTTTCAGTATTAAAATGACTCACCCCTCCCTCAGTCCAAAAGTAAACCCAGGCCCAAACTGGCAGTCACATGTCCTATTATAATCAGTGACAATTCCCCATAATCCCTATTAAAGTAAAAGGTAGCCGTGTCAAAACTGACATGTTACAGCTTCTTCTAGACTAAGGGTTCCCAACCTTTAGTATGCGTGCCACTGGCGGTATGAAAGATCCCAGCATGTGTTATGTGGTAAGGCTGCAAACTTAGCTTTATATCAAGTGGCATGTACACTCTACCCAAGCCTGATAAAGAATCTAGTAGTAACTATTTCTGTATATTTTTATGCATTTTATGTACCCTAAATGGGTGCTTGTTCTGGTTTCTGACAACCCATACCTAGGTGCTGTTTGAGATATTTAGAAAATAAAAAGTAGTACTGGGTGAAAAAGATTAGGGACCTCTGTTATGAAGAAAGGGGTAATATACTGTAGAAGTGTATTGTGGGTTGATTAAAGTGACCCAGTCAGCCTGACTTGAGTAGGGGAAGGTGAGAGAGTTTTTTTTTCCAAATTTGGGCATTATAGCCTCAAATGCTAAGCCTTGCCTGTTGAACAGGCTTATTGTCCTAGTAACCTCTTACCTTTTGTTACTCAGCAGGCTGACCTTCTGATAGTCCTTCTTCTCTTTTAATGATACAACAGTAGCAAGAGTAGTCTCTTCTGCCAACCAACCTTTCCCGATCCACCACCAACTTACCTCCTGGCAATGCCTCTACTATTCCTTGATGCAACAGCTGGTAGAATGGCCAATATTATACTGGTACACATCCAGTAGGGGTCAGGAGGTGCTGGTGACAGTACCAGTGGTGTGCAGAACATCTGTAGGCTGCTGCATCAGTAAGGATAAACATTCAGAAATGCCAAGGCAATGTAGTGCCACGTAGTGGCAGATGAACGTCAGGTGAATGTCAGGTCTCAGTGAAAAACGTGTATTTATCAAGTCAAGAAGCCAGAGGGCCCGCCAAAAAATGGATGAGTTTCGGCACTGAGTTCCCTACAGAGCCAGATAGGACCAGGTGCTCACGCTGCACTATGTGGTCTTGTCCCATACATTTCAATAGGTTGGGATGGTTATAATTATTTAGACCACTTTTTTATTCTATTTTAAAAGTGGCTGCATTTCAGCGTTCCCAGTCGGCACTAGGGGTCGCAGCTGCATCGGCTTTGACAAGCCATGCACTGTGCCAACCCGCCAGCTGAGAGGAAGGATCCCCACTGCTAACAAGTGCGGGCACAGAGCTAGCCGCTCATCTGGCACCCACTGAATTATTAGATAAATAAGGCTGTAACTTGGAAACCAAGGGGGGCAATAGAATGGTGTTTGACACCAATCAAATTGTTTCCATCCCTCCTGTACTTCAAATTATTTCTTTATAAATTAATATATAGAACCATAATTACTGATCAGAGGTCAGTAATGCTATAATATTAGTGTAAAATGTGTTTTTTTGAAAATGAATAAAATATCTAACCCAATATTTAGACAGTATGTCATTTTAGCCATTGGAATTGAGAAAACTTAATTTGAATTATAGCTGTACAACATCTCTACTGAGAAACAATGTTGTATTGAGAGACAACTGTTGTATTGCAGCAGGAATAATCAGGTTAACGGTAAAAAAAAAAATAAGTAAAAAAGGAAAGAGGAAAAACAGATTGTGCATAAGGCTGTTTAGAAAGAAATGTCTTCTCTAACTTCCCTCTGTAGCTGTGGATGATTGGCCACAATATTATGTGCCAGCAGTAAGACTAGGAAAATTGCTGTCAATTATCCAGAAATGAAGCTCCTGGCAATGTAATAGCAGTATGTGACTGAAAACCATTTGTTGGACTTTTGAACTCCGAGCTACACATAGGCAGTGTGATTAATCGAGGAACAAGTATAGGTAATCATATTAATGCCGCAGTATTGATACAGCTATAGAAAGTCCATATGTTCGACTAGGGAAACAGGGGAACAGTGCCAGTTTCATAACCACTTGGCACTCAGACTGTAATGAGCAATGAGCAAACTGCTGAAAAATTGATGCCGCCTGCAGATTGCACAATCCGCCAAACAGCAGGGGGTCGGCTTCTTACATCTCCTACTCCTGGTATAATATGCTAATTTCTGCCAGAGCACAAGGGTAAAGCGAAAGAAGAAAAGATTTCACAAAAGTAGGAAAAAATGCTAATGAATACCACAAAGATGACTGCAGAGAAATCCTAGAGCTTTGTATAGATTAACTATGTTGGAGATGTCCTTGTCAAATTTTAACCCTTTTTTATGCCATATACATTTACCTTTACTATATGTCATACAGTGGTGATGCATGGCTTTGATGGCAGTTTCGATAAACAGATTTGCTGTTTAATGTTATATGGAAAAGTGTTGCCCTATACCTTAAGATGCTCATATATATTTGAATATATATATATATATATATATATATATATATATATATATATGTATACACACACACTATATATATATTGTATATATTTACACTCACTGTGCCCATAAGACCTGATTAGCATAATAGAAAATACATTATAACTGCTCCCATTAAAAAGAATAATATAAATCTATATTAAGAAGCAAAAAACATAACATTATAAATCTGACTGCATGCAATTCAGAAACAAGATGAGACAGACCTTAAAACGAGTATTCTATGCACATATAAAACAACATATGATTCACCCAAAACAGAAACATATCTATTGAGGACATGTGTATAATAAATCTAAATTACAGACACATGAATTATGATTAGTTTCCTAATAGCATCACTTGCAAACGTATCACCATAATGTGTGTGAGTTAGAATAATTGTGAGCATTTTACAAGTACAGTGCTACAGAAATGTTGTTATATTCGTTAAAAGAAAAACATCAGGAACAGGTATACAATGTAGAAAAAAATGTATTGTTGCAATATTACACAATATATATATATGTGACCACATGGCTTCCTTTAGACACAATCTTTTAATTACTACATTAGATTAGATAGATAGATCCGTGATCCATGTGTGCACACAAACTCTTTTATCTTTTTGTTAAACTTAAAAGGATTATTTCAAGCATAAAGACCGAAGATGCAAAATGACAAGCCATGTCCGTATCCATCGGACGTCTTCAGAAAGAAAATGCAGTAACATTCATTTTAGTAGCCCCGCACGCTGCAGAAAACCCGGTAATACAGTCAATGTTGATAATTTTCTATTTAACTAATATTTATTATTAGTGGGGTGCCAATAAAACAAATATTGCCACTGATTTATTTTTTGTAATTTTAAATATTTTAACCAAGTAGACTTTCAGCATGTGCTATCTTCATAATTGAATGCAAAAATCAGAAATAATTAAGCAGCAGCAAATACACAAGTGCAATATAAAACTAAACATTTCAAAAAAGTTACTCTAAATAGGGAAATTATATTTTTCTTAAACTATATATATATATATATATATATATATATATATATTTGTACATATTGAAAAATATATGTCTACTACTTTGTGAAAATACGACAATGATGTTGACCATAACAGGGCCGGTGGCCATGGCAATAAAACTAATAATAATTGTAATATTAATTGTTATAACCGGTAGTACTTCACATTGCCAGATGGAGAAAACAATTTGCAGCCCGTTGATAAAAGGTACAGATGGCAGGCCTTTTTTTGGCATTTGGAAGAAAGCCGCAAAAGAGTTTTCGAAGGGGCCTACACCGTACTGATAAATTGATAAGTCAAAGTGTGAACATTCTTCTAACTCTCTGTATATGTTCCCATAGCTTAAGAATTAGAGTGTGGATAAGCTCTCTTTAATATGGGTGCTTGTGATCATCCTTTGTGTCCCACCGACACAGTGGGATACAATCCATAGAAGAGGAAAAAAAAGAACTATAAAAGACAAATAATGAGATGAAAGTAAAATCCTGTAATTCCGCAACAACTAAAATGTTAATACAAACACAGCAAACCTTTCAGCTATGTATATTTTATTTTTTAGTACACTTTCCAAAAATACATTTATATAGTCAATGTAACCAAAAAACATAGTAGGAGCAAACAAGAGTATTAAAAACATATATTTGGACTTCAAATTAGGTTAACAGATGTTAACAAAAACCTTCTATACACTTTTTTTAATATAAAAAAATGAAGACATTTGCCATTTACAGAGACACAGAAAGCAGAATGTATATAGTTTACCAAAATATGCAGCATGTTCTATTCAAAAAGGTATAAAGTAATACATGACCATGCTTAGCATAATAAAACCAAAATAGTTAAGAAAATATAAGGCCATAATAAAGTACTTACTCAGCACTTAGTATTTTGCTTCTAAAACGTAAGGCTGTCGATTGTGGCCCATGCAGAGGAAGCAGAAAGCCATAGAAGTCAAATAATTGTGTTAACCCCCTCTCTGCTATAAAGACCTGACAGGGATTCAGTAAGTGACGCAGAACCCTCTAGAAGAAGCAAAATAACAGGTTTAACCAGCCAGAACATTTAATGGGCTTAGTCCAGTGTTTGGCCACTTTATTGGCGCTAATAAAGACATAGACTTTGGAGCTGCAACCTTGAGTAAGATTTATGAAAAGTCAAGGAGCTGCCTTGCAGGGATCTATGATTTATTGATTCCCTAGCAAATGAAAGTTTCTTAGCATTATTTATTTAGGATTAAGAGATAAACAAGATCATTTTCTTAACAGGACAAAAATTGTAAGAACAAAAGAAAAAAAAAGAAGCTCTACTAATTAATAAATAAGATATTCATTTGAAATAATACTACATAGTTTGTCATCTAATATAAAGTGCATTTCTATAAGTAACATCAGTTCTTGAGAAACTTTGTCCCATATATGATTTTAATAAATTAAATGGTGCAAGTGGTTGCTATATTACAAACAAGCAAAAGCCAATTAATCATCATATATTACCTGGATGACATAATTAGTCATCATTAGCACCTTCCTTTAAAGCTGAACTATAAGTGTAAAATTACCCCATTTACTATATTTGTTAAAAACAAGCAGAATACAATCTTGTCATGGTGGTGTTACAGTCAGACGGTGGACTTTGAATCATTTCTGTTAACTTACAAATAAAATTGCAAATATTAATAAATTATATTATTTACCCTCAACTTAGCAGCCAAATAAATACAACTCTTAGGTGTTAATGTGATTAATTAAACTGTGTTCAAAAATATAGGTTCACCTTAGCAAAAATGAAACACTTCTGGGTTTTTTTTGTAACCTAATGGGTTTAGGTCAGGCTACTAGTCCTAAACCTGCTGGTGCATGAACAGCTCAATGTAAGATGTAAAAACTGTAAATCAGGGACTGGAGATATGATGAAATCCCTAATAACCCTTAGGAGTAAATTTCTATTTTTATTTGAGTAAACTTACTCTACTACTACTACTACTACACTACTACTTCTACTTTAGTTACCACTGGTTCTGTGGGGCTCTTTTGAGGAGTCTCACATTTTCTTGCACTTATATGAATTCACAGAATGTTATGATGTATTTTTTTTTAACAATATGCTTCTAGCCCAAATAATGATCACTGTAAAGTGAGACTCCCTTATTCATCATCATTTTTCATCAAAGACTCCCTTATTCATCATCATTTTCAATGTATAAATAATAAGATATTTGAAAAAGGAGTCTGAAGTTTACAAAAAGTATTAGTTACTACTACTACTATTACCATCATCACCATGCTGCAAAGGTTATCTTCCTATCATATTTTATAATATTGTATTAATGCCACATATAGGGGCCACAAAGGACCCTTAAAACATATATATTTCTATGAGCCCATTGGCGTGCCCAACCCACAAATACCACCTGTGATTCGACATCTTGTCTATACCCTTTTATTTAAATTGTAAGCTCACAAGCACAGGGTCCTCTATCTAATGTATTTTCCTTTAAATGAGTATGTGTAGCACTTGACTTATAAGACTGTGTGTTTTATTAAGTATATTATATTTTGTCACATTCCTGTCACATCTGACCCGCACTACCTTGCTTACCCCTGTAATCTCTGCCTTGTATATCATCTCAGAATTTGTAATAATTACAAATATTAAATGTACTTAATCTACAATGGTTCTTAGAGCAATCAGCCCAAATTAATGAAAATGCATTCAGTTAAACAAGATAAATCTCGAATACTTAAAAACCAAAGTTTATTCTAACATAACTGCGTATCTCTAAAATCGGGCATTTCTAACTACAGTAAACTGCTTTGTGCCTGAATTTTGGCCAAGTTACAATTCCGGCACATAAAGGTTACTGACATGTATGTACATGTCAAAGGTTCTCTACTTTACAGCCTGACGTGTCACTGACCACCTAAGATACCATAATTGAAGCATGTGTTGGTCAGCAAAGGAGAATACAAACCAATCCAGACGACTCCTGGTTCTACAAGAAATAGGCAAAGAGTAACTTGACTGTTGACCAACAAAAAGACATGATCACATTAATCTAGTAGACTATCTAGTAATATATTGCTTGGCTCTAAAGTGAAGGAAATTATGTCATGTTATTTATTATAAATAACATTTATTAAGTTAAATCGCTGTAAGTTGGATCTACTATGGTTGGTATATTAAAAATCTATATTAAAATCAAGATGATGTTTCCTTTCTACTTGTAATTATACCCTTTAGCTTATTACATGCTGGGAGAGAACACCATTTTGCCTGTAGAGTCTACAGCACTAATTAGGCTATATTGGCAGCAAAATGCACAAGTTTACTGTAGGTGCATTGAAGTTGGTTTCCATGCTTTGCGTTGTATTGAATTTTTAATTTAACAAATGATTAGAGGGCAAAAATGTACAAGGGATGCAACATGTCAGGCTTTTCAAAACACTTCATTGCAATGCACCTGGTTTGAATTAGATTCATAAGTAAGTCCATCTATACGGCTGTCTTGAAAAATGCATGAAATTATAAGCTATGAGACCAGACCTGTATGGTTTATGACACAATGGAAAGCTTTGCAAGCTCACCTAAAACTGACAATGGTAAACAAGCTTTATCCAGACAAAGGCTCACCTGAAGCATGTGACTTTCCTCTATTTCCTGCTGTGTACTATAGATGTCGTAGGTATCCAAAGTATGTCTGTCCTTTGTTTTTTATTCCTCCAAAACCTTGCTCCAAATGTGGTCGCACAGCTGCCTTGTCCCTCAGCACTCCCTTCTACAGTGTCCACTGTGACTTGCCAAGCTTGTTCACACTGGGAGACAGGGGCCACATTTGGAGCGTGGTCATGGAAGAATGGAATTACAAGTAGGGGCAAACTTTGGAGACCAGCTACAGCATCCACAGTGCACTGCAAGAAATGGAGGAGAGACACATGGGACAAGCTTCAAGTGAACACCTTGCTGCCTTATGATTGCCATTGGCTGGACTGTCCCTTTAAGAGTGAGATAAGCATCTAGAAAGTCGAGAAGAATGGTCATAGGTTTATATATCATACAGGCCATGTACAGTAGAATTACTGATTTTTAAAGTTCTGTACACTTTAATTTTATTTTTCCATAAAGAAATATTCACTCATAAACGATATATATCCCTTACACGTGGGGCACTAACATTTACCTTATCCAACTAAGCTGTCATATAATTCACAAATTGGGGCTGTCACCATACACACAATCAGCCCAATTTATTAAAACCTGCATTTCCAATCTTTTTTCACCACAGTCGGCTCAAGCACCACCTGGGTGATAGTAGTCTAAAACTGTGTTAAAAACACACTCAAAATACACACACAAAGTTTTCACGCATAAGGTTTGTACTTATGGAGCAAATCAGGCTTAGGTAAATATATGGATGTCAGGTAGGTTTACGCATCTACAAAAATAAGTCAAGATTGGTGGAGCTCCACCTATCTAATAATGTTAACAATACTCACCAGTGCCACCTCGATCCATGGTCATCTCCTAAACCTACAATAATTCTAACAATACAAGAAGAATAATGCTGGAGGAAAATATATTTCTGTTGCAGAACCCTTATATTTACACAGACTTGCTCACAAACACAAATAATACTCCCACCTGTCTTCAGCTTTACCGCATACCACCTTATAGCATCTAGCATACCATCAGCAGTGAACGTACCACTGGTTGGCAAAACCTGGTTTAGAAGATATCTTTGCTGTCTCCTGTGCTCCATCCATAATCTGCTACATGCAGAGCCATGGCTCTACTAATATCATTGTGAAATATACAGTTCCCCAAATTCTGTAGGCAGGGTCACATCTGGAGCCCAGGGCCAGAGCACACTGTGCTAGTGAGGAGGAAAGGTGAGTATATTTTTTAGGGTTTTCCCACTGAATGCAGTTTAAGAAGAAAACCAGTTTGATTTTCTAAGGCAACCATATCAATAGCTTTGATTGTGTCAAAGCTAATAAATGTGTTATGGAGTATTCCGTTTTTGGTCAGCATAAATCCCAACTCCAGCAAAACACCTTTATAGAGAGCGAGTAAGGATTAGAATAAATGTAATAATTTAATATACTTCTCCATGCACCCATTGTGCAGATCTAGCTTTTCCGTTTAGTCATCACAGGGGAGAAGCTAAAATAATCCTTGTCATCAGGAATAAAAGGTGGTGGTCAACACATAACACAACAAAGGTAGTAAATGAACCTGAATAAAAAAGCGTCTGGGCTGTTTAGCTCCATTTAGCAGTGATGGTTCAACCACTGCGTCAGTCTATGCCTACATAGACAGCTGTATGGCTGTCGCCTTCTTCATAGTTCAGTGCGGCGCTGTTGTATAAGCTATACCAGTGATATGTTGCACTGAAGCCTGACCAACCAAAAAGTTGTGTAACAAGTCACAAATTAAAATTATTTGTTGCCAAATGCTATTCTTTTACAAATAAATTTTTCCTCCTGATTTTCACACTAATGCCTTCATCTGACATGAACAACTAATAATGGAATTACTGCAAGGTTTGCCACATTTTGATCACAATAGTGTTATTAGATAACTTTAATGGTATTATGGCAACCAGCGCCTATAAGTTCCACCACCAACCTCCTCCGCATGTTAAAAATGAGCAAATATGGCAAGCTGCTCCAAGAAGTTGGCAAACCAGAGTAGTGTACATTGGCACTTTTACATCCAGCATAAGGGCCCATACATACACAAACAGATACTGACAAAAGCTGGCCAATAGGGGTAAACCTAGTGCACCACTGCAAGCTAATTATTTAAAGTGATTGCCCAGGCACACTCAAAATTATTTACCCCTTTGGGTAGGGCTACACGTGGCAATGTTCTTAATTCCTTTTTAAAGTAATTATAAAATAAAGTTTTACCTTAAGCTATGGTGCTCTTCCTTTAAATAAGAGATGGGGGGCAACCTGACACAAGCCGCTGGCTTCAATTTGGTCATAATGGGGGGGGGCGCTGGAGGCAGCAAAGAGGAAGAGGAAATCACCCTTCCTTTAGGTGCAAAGCAAAGAGACACTGTGGGACTGACACTGTATCAGATAAGCTGCCAGGTAAATGAATTTAAATGAATTTAAAGTTTGACTGGTCAGATACTTATGGAAAGACAGCAGGGCCAAAAAAACAAAACAAAACAAGTGGGCTTGCCAAGACAGACACTAGTGTCAGCAAAATGGAACAGAAAGGCGCGCTTCATAAATCACGCTCTAAATATCTACAGTGTAATCACAAAAAGCAAGCACAACACAACAATGAACCCCAGTGGCATTTCAGTCAGAGAGCGCTCTCATCTCCAACCTCCAATTATGTGCAGAGCAAAATACTATTGTTTCCAATACCTTATCCCAAAATTATATTCTTATTAAATCGAGGCCAAAAAGATAGAGATGCTTAATCAGCAAGACCATCCCAACCCACCTACAACATATTACTCCAACATATTAGTCTAATGTATATGTTTTATAACTTTTTTTACAAAGTATTTTTTATTCTTTAGAATATTAATTGTGAATTACTGTTAGCATTTTCATTACATGACATTGGTTTGCCATATTTAGAAAAACATATGATGCATACAGATTAGTAAAAAAACACCACCACATATCTTGCTAACAACATTGCAATGCCATATAAATATGATTTGATGATAGTTTCTAATTATACTAACCAAAGAATCAAATGGCTCAACTGATTTGCTCACCGTAACTTGATTATGATGCTAATTGTTTCTATCTTTTGCAATTTTTGCACTGCCAGGTACTTACTGTATAACGCTCTCAATTTTGTGTATTGTATCATTGTGATGGTGTATTACTACTTTTTTTTACTGGGCTTCAAAGACCAATGGCTAGTTAATTATTTATGCTATGGATTATGCTTAATAATCTTTAGTGTCCTATTAACAAGGAAAAAGAGATATTTTATATACAAAATGGAATAACTGGCTATTCAAAAGCCCAATATTAGTATTTGGATAATAACTAAGTTGTCAAAAATCCATGTTCTGTATTTATGGGCCAAGATACTTGGATAGTAAATGTATCATAATATGAGGTTAAATAATGAATATATATTGAATTACCATATTGGCTTAACAGCAGAAATTCAACTATTGAATACGATTTTTAGCATTGTTGAAATAGTTTGATTTGCAGGCAATGTGGTATTGCAGAGAATCAATATATCATTTATTTATGTTGTCTTCTGCTGACGTGTATAGCTCATGGGACATTTAAATTTATACCTAGAGGGCTTAGCATGGCTATCATACAACAGACATCATACAACAGAAATCATGTAAAAACGATATATATATATATATATATATATATATATATATATATATATATATTACAAGGACTGCCAATCAGGTTTTCATTTAAAACTTTAAAACTTTAAGTGCAGAAACCAAAACTTTTTCTGAAAAAAATATCATAGTTATATTTATATTGACATTTTAGGAATTAAAGAGTTATGCAATATTTATACTTATAAGATGATCACCTTTCTGTGGTGTCTTCCTCCTGAAAGATATTAACATTATTCCTCTTAATAAAATAATAAAATAACCCATCATTTCAATTATTATTTTCTCCACAATCCATTTAGGGCCTGAGTTGCCAAACATTACGCTGATGGGTGCCATATTGGCACAAATGACCTTAGGTGCACACTGTAAAACACACATTTACTATACTATCAACATACAGCAGCGCTTCACCTGCCAGTATGCCAGGTTTTGCTGTCCCAGGGCTTACTGCTCCATTAGGATATAATGGAGTTACACAGCATGTTATTGTAACGTACTTCTTTTTTTATACTAATTTTACCCATGGTTTTGAGAGCATGAGAGTAGCTCAAAACAATGTAATTTTGTCTTATGTCCTCTGAAGGTAGATTATTTCTCACCATTTGTGTTTGTCACATATGTAGCATATACAACATTTATTTTTCCACCACTACACGTTTAACCCTAAGTGTGTGTTATGTTTGTTGTCTATGCTAAATCATTCCCATGAATAGCGATAAATATGGTTCAGCAATATCCCTGACGTAGCCTATGGGGGGGTCATGCTCAACTTTGGGTGTGCCTTGCGGAGTCAAGTGCAGTCTGCATCTTATTGAGCTTTTGATGAACATACAAGAGTGTGTGCAATAAAAAGTTTTTACTCAAAAGAATCACTGGTATCTGCAATTGCGTATTTTTTCCGACCAGGTACATCATTTCTCAAATAAGATAAGGATATTTTAGAAATTTAGAAAATAATAGTGCTTTATGGGGTACACAGAAAAAATGCCCCCTTAATTCTACATAGCCCATAGGGTGCTGTTATTTCCAAACTTCAAAAATAATATCCTTACCTCAATGAAAAAAGTATCGACCTCATCTTTAAAAATTAGTTTTTTTGGAAACAACATTTTGTTATGTTAAAGTTTAAAAGCTTACCGAGATGCAGTTTGGAATATAAGCCACAAGGCACGCCCAAAGTTGAACTCAACAAATAATTAGCATGACCCCCTTTGTAGAAGCTGTTTTAAATGCCTGCTTGCTGCTAGTTAGACACACTGTGCCAGGAAATTTATACCGTGATGCGCAAAAAAAATGGAAAACTTACTATGATAAGCATTACCGTATTTCAAACGGTGCACTGTGGAAACTTTTGTAAATCAGTCCCTCAATCAAATCAGTGGATATCATCAATGAAAAAAGGTTCATAAGACCTTTCATTATTACATGTATTCTTAAAATGATTACATAGACATTAGGACTAATTCTGCTAATAACAAATATACAATATTAAGTTTTTTGTGATTTTAAGATAAGGCTTTATTTAAAATTCTGAAAAAAACTACAGTACACAAATGTAGGCTGCTCTACTATATATATTACTACTAATCTCTATTCTATTACAGAAGCTTGTGCTTTTAGGCCTAGCTATCATATTTGTTTTTACCACTAGCTTAAATAACATAGGCATAAGCAATATAGTCTTAATAGTTTGATTTATTGAATTCCACAATGCATCAAAATATGGATCATAAAATAATGAGAATTTAGTACTCACCATAAATTCTTTCTCTTAAAGGTGAATATAAGACAGCCTTTTCTGGTTCTGTAACGCGGCCATAACCCAGCATTACAAAATCAGAAGAGGCTGTGTCTTTTATACAGTGAAAAAAAAGGTCTCAAACCATAATTGAGACATATTCACTTATTGTTTTAAAAACTGTAAGATATTTGTTTTAGAAAATGGAAAAACAACATGGTGTGGTGTAGTACAATTAAAACCTATTTAGGGTAAAAAGCATGCACCTCACAAGCAAGTCCCAAGAGTAAAGTCTGCAGACAGTGTAGACTGAAAAAAATGTCCTTAGTGTATTGAACGGTAAGTAGATATTACAGGGACAATTCCTCAGGTTATCTGTTGCATTATTAGTACTTATTTTCTACATTGTGTAAGAAATATTTTATTGTCTTTTGTGTATTGCTTTAATCACTTGGAAAGTAAACAATATCTAATGAAAAAAAAAGAAATGAACGTGTGTGATAATGAAGCTATAAAGACTGCATGACTATTAGTTTTCATGCCTTTTTATATTTGTTTTCAGAACATATAACTGATTTGCATTAACACAGAAGACACATGGATCACAAATACACCACTAGGCTCTTTAAGAAAAGAATGATTGAACAAGTTGAGGTTTTGTGATTGTGACCCCAACATTATTATAAGATGACTCTATGAAGCGTGTTGAAATATTTGGCTGCTTGGGGTGATATGCAAGGTCATGCGTCAAGTTCTGGGTGCAAAATTGGCTAAATGGCAAACGTTAAAACTGAAACACTCTTTCAATGCCATGTCATCTAGAATCTGTTTAATGGATAAGCATGTTTTTTCCCATAATTGAGGGCCATGATTATTCTGGTTTTGGGTGTCTATTACCAAAAAAAGCTCAGGTGGATGTAACTTTTAATTCACACCCAAATTCCAATTGCTTCAGGAAATGTTAGCATGACTCCCAGTGTGTTTTGTTTTCTACAACAGTTTGAACAAATATAAAAAGTTGCATGTCATATGTATGTAGTATACTTCAAAAATAGCCTTATAGCAGTAAGACCATTTTAATACTATATGTGTTTCAATGTTAAATAACTATGTTAAGTGTCAATTTTCTTTAAATATATGGAAGTAATTGTCTGTGCTTTTTCATATTTTTAATGATACAGTGGGTGACAGGTATCACCCATTAATATAAAATCAGTTAGTATGTTCAGTATTCTTAACCCAAAGCCTGTATTTTATTTATAATTAGGCAAAGTATTAGGAATAAACATTAGGATAATTTACGATGTAAAAGTATATAGTATGGCCATTAAGAAACAAGCTCAACTCACATTAATTTACTAGGATATCATAACAGGAGCAATAATGATAATTTATTGACTTGCAATAATTTATATCTTTCTCACACTTGACTGTACCACTGCTGTAACTACAGTCCACTGAAGCAAGATACTGTGATCCATCAATAGGTCACCGCTAAAAGCAGAAGGCAACATCAAAAATCATTAAAGGTTAAGTCCCCTTTCGATTGAATTTTTTAAAGATTACATTTTTGTGTGCCAAAATGATGTCCTCTAGGCGCTGAGCTGATTGGGAGCCTTAATTAAGAAGAGTCAGCACCACTTTTTTGGCCTACATGGCACTTAGCATGGTAATAAGAAAACAAAAAAACTACAGCTGCCACCGCCTAGTGTCTTATTTAACACTAGTGCTGAAAACAATGCAGCGCCAGGCGCTCTGGTTGAAGCAGCGCCAGATGAAACCCGGCGCTGTAAGTCAAGATCCCATAGAGCACAATGGGCAGAACTTGTATTGTTTAATGCTTATAATTAATATTAAACACATTTCTTTGTACCAAACTTGCATTGGGACTTGTCAATAACTGAAACACAGGACCTAGATGGGACTAAATGTTTTTGGGGGGTTATTAAAACTGATTTTAATGGCTTCTTTTGCTTAACAATGTGTATTTAGGACACCAACAACTAAAACAAAACCTAAACACACTGTATATTTTGCTCCCCTTGTCCCCAGCAGTGATTTCTTGGAACTGTAATGAAGAAACACTGACCAGCGGCAGAAAAATACAGTGCCAAAGATTTCAAGGTGGAAAAAAATATGCTGGGGAGTGCCAGAAAAACAGCATAACAAAATAGTGCTCACTGGAGCTGGGATAATCGGCCGGCAGGTCCAACAGACCCTGGCATAGTCCGGCCAATACCTAAGTGCAACAGTAAAAGCGAATTAATAGCGTTCGGCGCACCGACTGCTAGTGCCAATGTAGTAATCAGCAAGGCGCCAGATAAAACGGGAATGTCTGGGCTTCGAAGCTGGCGCTATAGCCACAAAAATGATGCTAAAAGGTGCACATCATAAATAAGGCCCTTAGTATTTTTTACATTTTTTCTTATGTTAGAAAATGTGTGTTTTATGGAAGCAGTTTTTACTATCTGCAATTGCCATTGCCAATGTACACCAAGAAGAGAGATGTAAGCCCTGTACACACAGAACGCTGACTGCTGGTCATGGGTAAGGTTGTGTGAGCTCCCTCACCTCAACAGGGGGCATAGCAGCAGTGTTCAGTGTGTACAGGGCTCTCTTCTTGGTGTACAGGCTTGGTGTTGTTGCCAATAGCAACAGATTGCATGTAGTGTGAACTGCTTCCATAAAACACACATTTACTAACATAGGAAAAAAATAAAAAATACTAGATACGCTCATCAGCATCTTGAGGACATCCTTTTGGCACAAAAAAATATACACTTTAAAAAATTCCATTAAAAGTGAACATCCTTTTGGCATAAAAAATACACTTTAAAAAAATTCAGTTGACAGTGGACATACACTTAAAAAACATTGGTCACTTTAAGATACAATAAGTATAGAATATGACTATTAAAAAATAGTTAGGCTCAACTCACATTTACTTGTTTACTAGTGGAGCTTATATCTTAATAATAACCACAGTAATGCTCAACTGCTGATGAGCAACAATATATAGTTCTTTTTTGTTGCCAAATCACTGCTATAGTTACAGTCCCCTAAAGCAAGAAAACGTTGGCCATCAATATGTCACTGCCAGAAGCAGAGGGTAAAGTCAGAAATCATTAAAATTTTATAAAAGCAGCTAAAAACCTATATGTCATACGAATAAATCATGTGAGACATTATATAAACATAGGAAACCAAACCAGGACACCAATATTTACTAATGATAAGCCTTATTGCCTATGTAGTTTCATGTATAGTTGCTGATAATTGTCCATTGCTATATACTATAAAAATAGTTTAAATCCTGTTTTTGAAACTTACTTGGCCTTAATTTCTTTGTATTATTCATATTTTTATGTGACTAACAAAACATCCTAAGCTGTTAAAATAAAAAATAACGAACTATTTTAAATTTAAAAATATATATAAAAATGTAAAAAACATATAAGTAAATGGAATTTAAATGAATAAATAAAAAGGGAGAAAAGTACAAGAAGCTAACTATATTGTAAAAAAAAAAAATCACATTACCAGTATCTGTAAATCTCAAAATTGACATTTAGATTAGAGAAATTCATTATGGTTAGTGTCCAAATATTATATTTTCTGAGCTAAAACAGAACAAACCTTATTTAATAGCAGAATAGTCAGTGTTAAATGAAGTAAAAATTATTCTGGATGGTATGTCACATTTGCCAAAAATAGCAGCAAGCTGTAAATGTTATTTCCAGGGTTTAGAATTTGAGATTTCATTACAGGTGATTAGATGTACTCAGCAGGAATGTTGGGATGAAATGTGAAAGTTAAAAAAAGAACACAACTTATCTCTGAAAGTCGCAAAGTATTATCAAGAAATCTATGTTAAGTATAGGACTTTTCTCTGGAGATAGTTTACAAAAGATATAATATATACTACTGTATACATTGCATATATAGTATTACATTAAAAAACTAGAAAAGAACCCAAAGCCGTATACAAAACAAACTTTGCCGCTACGCATCACCTTCTAAGTCATACTTAAAACAGCAAGCAAGTCAAGGATATATTAAACAGAACAGATTTACAGGAAACTACCATAGCAAGTAGCCAGTAAGAAACGACTCTATGAGTGGTCAAAATACCAAAAGGGACAGCGCTGAGCAGAAAAAAAGTGAGAAATATACCTCCGGCAGCCATCTTCACGGCCTCCCTCTCTCACACTGTGTATCAGGCCCCAACTGCAAATCCTATATTTCTGCCATATAACGAATGCTTAAAATTCAGGAATAAAAAGTATTTTTGAACACAGAAAGAGTCAGTTCACCATCTCACACTGTGTTTTCATTTGTATTATAGAAAAAGAGAGTCACATGACACTGACCCCCAACTGAGTGATCACAATAGGAATGGTTCTATAAGCTGGCAAAACTCGACAGCAGACAAACCCAGCTCTGATGCAGGCATGCTGAAAAGAATTTGTAAAGATAATGTTAGTTTTTGCCAACACTTGATGTATTTAGGCGAAATTGAAAAAAAAGTCATCATAACAGGTAGGGAACATTATGCAGGCAAATAATAGAAACATAGACAAAAACCCAAACTGGGCTATAATAAATGACATGGCATTCTTTTTGACATTGTACATATCTATCAGCATATTACATCATATAGTATATGGTATAGGCAGCAATGTCACTTATAAGGAATAATCAGGGATTTAGTTTCTTGATTTAAAAAATTCTAAAATCAGCAATATTTAAGAGTTTGGGAGTTGGTTTTGCTGTCTGCCTTAGAAAACATCAAAATGTCTTTGAGTTGTTTGCGTTAACATGCTGGTCCAAAGTATTCTAGATCTCCCTTTAGCATGATATATATATATATATATATATATATATATATATATATTGCAAGTTATAATATATATATATATATATATATATATATATATATATATATATATATATTGCAAGTTAGAATGGTTCATAGCAAAACTTTTGTGTTACCTGAGCAAGCTACTATATAGATTGTATAGGGCTTTACCACGCTTAAAGCAGAACAAAACCCAAACCGGCCCTGGAATCAGGGTGCCTCCCTTTGTTGAACCTTACTGGGTCCCAGTTTTTATGGCAACTCCTTCAGCAATGTTAACAATGGGGAGCAAGAGCGGCCTCTTGTTCCGCATTGAATACAATTAGAGCTCTTTGCCGATGGATGTAGACATGGCAAAAGTTTCTGATTGGACAAGAGGCAGTGCACATGCCATTCAAATGGGGAGAGGTGAGTTTTACTGGGGGTTTCACACAGGGAGGCATCCCAATCCTGGGTTTTGTTCTGCTTTAAGTGTGAAGCTTATCTCAAAGGAAGGTTGTCTGACAGATAAGGGCTGATTCAGCACCCTGCAAACATACATTTTTATTGTGTGAATCCATATTAGCATGCAACTTCAATTCAAATTCATCTGCTATTCAGCATTCCAGACGAATCCATTCCGTACATACAGAAATCATTTTTGCATGCATGCGAATATCTGCGTGTGAAAAGGCATCGAAAGTGTACGAGGGCTTTCAAGCTGAGCAAACATGTCCAAGCAGTGATGCCTATGGACATATATCTTCTTATGTGAGAAAGCATGTAGCTATTGGCATGTATACATGCAGAGATACCTATGGATGCTTACATGTGCTAATAAATCTGCTTAGAAGAGAAAGCATGGATCTTATTTGCACAAATCTGTGATCATAGATAAATGCTTTCTCATCTAAGAAGATCTATAATCATCTATGCAAAAAGCAAAGTTATTTATAACTTTTAGATTATATTATTTATTTGATTTTCTTGTAATATAAGTGTTATGTTATTTATGTCAATGCAAACTTGTCTTTCCTTCCCATTCCCATATGCAGTGTGGCATTCCCCCATCTCATTCCCATAGGCAGTGTGGCATTCCCCCCTCCCATTCCCATAGGCAGTGTGGCATTCCCCCATCCCATTCCCATAGGCAGTGTGGCATTCCCCCCATCCCATTCCCATAGGCAGTGTGGCATTCCCCCATCCCATCTCCATAGACAGTGTGGCATTCCTCCCATCTCATTCCCATAGGCAGTGTGGCATTCCCCCCCTCCTATTCCCATATGCAGTGTGGCATTCCCCCCATCCCATTCCCATAGGCAGTGTGGCATTCCCCCCTCCTATTCCCATATGCAGTGTGGCATTCCCCCCATCCCATTCCCCATAGGCAGTGTGGCATTCCCCCCATCCCATTCCCATAGGCAGTGTGGCATTCCCCCCTCCTATTCCCATATGCAGTGTGGCATTCCCCCATCCCATTCCCATAGGCAGTGTTGCATTCCCCCATCTCATTCCCATAGGCAGTATGGCATTCCCCCCCTCCTATTCCCATATGCATTGTGGCATTCCCCCCATCCCATTCCCATAGGCAGTGTGGCATTCCCCCCATCCCATTCCCATAGGCAGTGTGGCATTCCCCCATCCCATTCCCATAGGCAGTGTGGCATTCCCCCCCCATCTCATTACCATAGGCAGTGTGGCATTCCCCCCTCCTATTCCCATATGCAGTGTGGCATTCCCCCCATCCCATTCCCATAGGCAGTGTGGCATTCCCCCCTCCTATTCCCATATGCAGTGTGGCATTCCCCCCATCCCATTCCCCATAGGCAGTGTGGCATTCCCCCCCATCCCATTCCCATAGGCAGTGTGGCATTCCCCCCTCCTATTCCCATATGCAGTGTGGCATTCCCCCATCCCATTCCCATAGGC
Source organism: Gastrophryne carolinensis (assembly GCA_027917425.1). Classification (NCBI taxonomy): domain Eukaryota; kingdom Metazoa; phylum Chordata; class Amphibia; order Anura; family Microhylidae; genus Gastrophryne; species Gastrophryne carolinensis. Next base: position 130,756,179 of record CM051239.1, read on the forward strand.
AGTGTTGCATTCCCCCATCTCATTCCCATAGGCAGTATGGCATTCCCCCCCTCCTATTCCCATATGCATTGTGGCATTCCCCCCATCCCATTCCCATAGGCAGTGTGGCATTCCCCCCATCCCATTCCCATAGGCAGTGTGGCATTCCCCCATCCCATTCCCATAGGCAGTGTGGCATTCTCCCCCATCTCATTACCATAGGCAGTGTGGCATTCCCCCATCCCATTCCCATAGGCAGTGTGGGATTCCCCCATCCCATTCCCATAGGCAGTGTGGCATTCCCCCCATCCCATTGCCCATAAGCAGTGTGGAAACCCCCTTCCCTTATTCAGTGTGGCATGCCCCATCCTATTCCCATAAGCAATGTGGCAGAGGGGCGGTGTCAGCGTGTGGTCGGGTGCCAGTGTGCGCTGCCTCCCCTCCCCCCCGGTGGTCACTCATGTAAATATACTTTTTTTTTAAGCAAGAGCGGCCTCTTGTTCCGCATTGAATACAATTAGAGCTCTTTGCCGATGGATGTAGACATGGCAAAAGTTTCTGATTGGACAAGAGGCAGTGCACACGCCATTCAAATGGGGAGAGGTGAGTTTTACTGGGGGTTTCACACAGGGAGGCATCCCAATCCTGGGTTTTGTTCTGCTTTAAGTGTGAAGCTTATCTCAAAGGAAGGTTGTCTGACAGATAAGGGCTGATTCAGCACCCTGCAAACATACATTTTTATTGTGTGAATCCATATTAGCATGCAACTTCAATTCAAATTCATCTGCTATTCAGCATTCCAGACGAATCCATTCCGTACATACAGAAATCATTTTTGCATGCATGCGAATATCTGCGTGTGAAAAGGCATCGAAAGTGTACGAGGGCTTTCAAGCTGAGCAAACATGTCCAAGCAGTGATGCCTATGGACATATATCTTCTTATGTGAGAAAGCATGTAGCTATTGGCATGTATACATGCAGAGATACCTATGGATGCTTGCTTACATGTGCTAATAAATCTGCTTAGAAGAGAAAGCATGGATCTTATTTGCACAAATCTGTGATCATAGATAAATGCTTTCTCATCTAAGAAGATCTATAATCATCTATGCAAAAAGCAAAGTTATTTATAACTTTTAGATTATATTATTTATTTGATTTTCTTGTAATATAAGTGTTATGTTATTTATGTCAATGCAAACTTGTCTTTCCTTCCCATTCCCATATGCAGTGTGGCATTCCCCCATCTCATTCCCATAGGCAGTGTGGCATTCCCCCCCCTCCTATTCCCATAGGCAGTGTGGCATTCCCCCATCCCATCTCCATAGGCAGTGTGGCATTCCTCCCATTTCATTCCCATAGGCAGTGTGGCATTCCCCCCTCCTATTCCCATATGCAGTGTGGCATTCCCCCCATCCCATTCCCATAGGCAGTGTGGCATTCCCCCCTCCTATTCCCATATGCAGTGTGGCATTCCCCCATCCCATTCCCATAGGCAGTGTTGCATTCCCCCATCTCATTCCCATAGGCAGTATGGGATTCCCCCCCTCCTATTCCCATATGCATTGTGGCATTCCCCCCATCCCATTCCCATAGGCAGTGTGGCATTCCCCCCATCCCATTCCCATAGGCAGTGTGGCATTCCCCCATCCCATTCCCATAGGCAGTGTGGCATTCCCCCCCATCTCCTTCCCATAGGCAGTGTGGCATTCCCCCTCCCATTCCCATAGGCAGTGTGGCATTCCCCCATCCCATTCCCATAGGCAGTGTGGCATTCCCCCCATCCCATTGCCCATAAGCAGTGTGGAAACCCTCTTCCCTTATTCAGTGTGGCATGCCCCATCCTATTCCCATAAGAAATGTGGCAGAGGGGCGGTGTCAGCGTGTGGTCGGGTGCCAGTGTGCGCTGCCTCCCCTCGCCGCCCCCCCCCCCCCCCCCGGTGGTCACTCATGTAAATATACTTTTTTTTTTTTTAACTTTTTTTTTACATTCGCCCAATAAGACCCAATAAGACCCACTGACACCCCCTCCCCCCCCCACATTCAGTACAGTGATAGTTTTTTTGCATTTTTAGTTAAACTAAACCCTGAAAACCTAAAAAATACTCACAATTCCACGCAAATAAAGTAAATGCTTAAAAAATGCATATAAAGTAGATATGTGCATATGGACTTCACCCCGTCCCCTACACACACACATACACACACACACACACACACACACACACACACACACACACACTCACATTTTGTGTAATTTTGTAGAACCAAATTTATGTTTAAAAAATTATATTTAGGATATGTTCAGCTACAGCAACCATAAACCCTTTGTAGTACATCCTCTTTGACTGATGCAGAGAAAGCTATTGCCTACTGTAATCACGCTTTAGGCTGATTTCAACAATGTGGCAGTAATGATGTTTGTCTATGGCATAATGCAATGCAAAGTGCATGCAAAAGACATTACACTGCACTTTACATGTACAACCATTGTAACCAGATGATCAAAGAGCAAGCCAGAAGGGTTTCAATATATATTAACTTAAGGGAAAGATTAAATAAATACAGTATCGTCAACTGTAGAACCGTGACAAAAATAGGGAAGGATACACAATGATTGTGCGTTGCTGAGGGATACAAAATGACTAGTTTGCTAAAATATATGGGACATATATAGTCTGTTATGACATGTCTATCCTGTTGTGATGTTTATAAACCCTGAGTCTATAGACAACTGGTCTAGTGACTATAACCCATTGCAACCATTACTGACGATAAAGTGGCCATTTTGAAGACAAGGGTATAAAAACTGGAGAGGCTTCCAGTGTCAATCAGAAGTTAACAGGGTGCAATTCTCTGATTTGCATTGCGGCTTATGGTTGATGGTTTTCAGTGATGATGATGCAGTTCTAAATGGTAAGAATCTAATATTTGTTTAGTGTATGTAATCAGATTGATGACTTAATAAAGCAGTGCAGTCTCAATTCTGCATGCAGGACTATGTTTAAAGAGTCGGGTCACAGAACATAATGGACAATCTCTGTTTTAAAAATGAACAAGCAATGTACTATGTACCTGCTCACAAAAATAAGTGTAAATGTGGATCTAACCTTAGCACTGGAAATAGTGGCCTCTTTAGCGTTACTCCCTACAGCAATCTGGACACTGCTTGCCATTTAAGATTGCCCTCAATAAAGTCACTAGCAATCTACTCAGGCCCTTATTTATGAAGGAATAGCGACAGGTAGCGACTGGTGAGCGGCCGGTAATGACGGGCCCTGCCACGAGAACGCCGGCTCCCCACCACAATCACACATTTATCAAGCCAATCCTGCTTAGCGACTGAGATAGTGCCATATAGCGACTCATTCATCATTATTCCAGCCTCAGCCCACAGCGCCAGCGTCCGACCTTGAACAGCGACAGGTATGACCTCTCTCTACCTGGCGCGCTCCAATGCATTTCAATGGAACAATCTTTAAAAATTAATAATTAATTGTTATTAATGTTTTTTTTTGTTTGTTTTTTTTTTAAATGTGAAAAATTCTGTGACCACTTCTGCCATTTTAGATAATTTTTTTAAGGGAAAAAAAAAAGAATTGTACAGAATTGATATTACAGGTCTGATATTAATGTATTCATATTACTAAATTATTTAAAAAACTTTTTTTTTTTTGGTTTCCAAAAATATGGTGGTTTGGGGGTTAAAAGACTACTTTTAACCCATCGCCTCCAGCGCTCTGGGGTTTAAACATGCATTTCACAGCGCTTGAATTTTTTTAGCGTGATTTTTTGATGAATATGGTGGAAGCCGGTCGCTCTGACCAGTCGCTATCATGCGCACCCATACATCGCGGAACCTGTCAAATAGCGACTTGTAACGTTGTATTCAACATTACGCCACACCAACTGAGTCGCTGTCAACAACCGAACAACGGCCAAGCACAGCGACTACTAGCGGGCGCTGTGAAAATACCGCTACAGTCGCTCAACTGTCGCTACATGTCGCTATTAATAAATCAGCCTCTCAGTGAAATATGTAAAAGAAAGTTTTACATATTATTTTCTGACCTTAATACTGTTAATTACTCCTAATTAACATTCTTTTCAATCCTACAGAGCTCCCTGTCCTACTCCAAAGCCCAGGTTTTAGGGACTTGACTCTGCCCACATATCCCATTAACAATACTGTTCAAAAAATTCAATATCCATCCATTCTTCACCACCAACACTGCTATAAAACTAGTGCATTGTGGTGTCATGCATTTCTGGCTATACTACTGCAACAACTCTCACTGTCTCTTACCAATGAATAGACATTTCTCCTAAATCTGCCTTTGCCTTATCCATCTTTTTACTTGCTTCTCAAATGTGACTTCTCTTTTCCAGACTCTCATCTGGTTACAAATCTCACCAAAATGCTTAGTCCCTTTAACAATCCTTTCTTGAACCCAGCCCCTTTTTACATGTCCGTACTAAGGGTGTAATCCGTTAAAATTTGATAAGTTCTCACATGTGTAAAAAGTCAGGACATATGTGCTAAGGGACATTTTGTTAGGCTGATTCACTAAAGTTTGAAAAAATCTTAGTGATTTACACCCAAAATCATTTCATCTATGAGAAGTAAGCAATCACCCTCTGTAACTCTTAAATTTAACATTTCTCTTATCCTTTGAAATTCTGTTCCACTATCCACTCTACACTCCTCAATCCTACAAACATTTAACCTTACCTTTGAAACTCACCTTTCCAGCTAATTGTCTGGCTACAATGCACCAACACCCATATACTGCACTACTTCACTACGTCTTGCATCAACTCCCTATTACTGCAAAATGGAAGTTCACAAGAGCAGGGCCTTATTTTTCACTGTACTCTGTCTTGCAATTAAGTTTTTGCCATACCTCTGAATAAATGTACCGATCTGCAATATTCTTTTTATTTTCATTGTAATTCACACTGTCAGTATTTCACTATTTGTATATTCAAACAGTGCTAAGTAAATGTATAATTAATAATAATAATGGAAATATTGGTCACCAAGGACTGTACATGATCTTTATTTTCTAAATAGCTTATAGCAGAGAATAGTGAAAGATAAGGAATTTCCAGGATGGTAATTCAATGTTATACACTACTAGGATGGTTTGACTCTTGTCAAATGTATCATTGCTTAGATACCACTTTAATATTGAACCTTAGAAAATGTAAATAATAAATAGTTATTAAAAAGACTATGGGGTTTACTTAAGAAGTGCTATTTCCACGTAGTGTCAGATGAATGTCAGGTGAATGTCAGGTCTCAGTGCAAAAGGTTTATTTATCCCATCTATCATCAGCGCTGGCCATGGGATGAGTGCTGGCGCTGAGTTCCATACAGTACCATATAAGACACTCACCCGGCACTCATCCTGCATTGTGTGGCCTTATCCCGTAGATGTCAATGGGCACTATTTTTAAAAAAATGTTGGGGCTGGTGCATGTGCCACTGTGCTGTTTGAAAATGTTTATGCATTTTTTGCACTTTTGAGTTGCACTGTAAACTTGTGATTTGGGCCATGCAAATCATGTGTCGTCTTTAAAGTGGGGATTGCAACAGGCACTAAACGCCTAGAATCCCCGTTTCCCTGTGCCTTAATTATTTACAAGTGCTGCCCGCACATTTTTTTTAAATAAATAGGACTGCCCACGACTACCAATTGTGGTTTCCTAAAAAAAATAAAAAGTGGTTAATTGCGACGCTGACATTGATCTATATGCCACTTGACCTTAAAGACTAAGCTCTAGCTAGCTATCACATTCTATGCTTTAAACCCTGGTACTGGTGGTCAGTCCAAAATATATGCCCGGCCAGTGATCTTGAAAACTTTAGAGTATTATTATCAAATTATTATTATTGTTATTATATATTATGTTATATGTCTATATACTATATATGTTTAAATGTGATTTCTGATTGAATGTCAAGGCATAGCGCCAGGTATTGCCTCGTAGCGGCAGGCAGCGTCTGGTGAATGTTGGGCGCTGTACCCAAACACATTTATAAAAGCAAATCTGGTGAGCGACTTTAACAGCAGCATGTAGCGTCCGATGTATTATTACAGGCGGCTCAGTGTATAGCGCTGGTGCTCTAGCTTCCAGGGCACCAGGTATTACCTGTCGCTCTCCCATACATTTCAGTGGACATTCCTTTTCTTCTGTTTAAACTGGGGTTTTCTTTCTCCCAAATAATTAACCTCGATTCAGAGACAGATTCGTCTGGAATTTTGCATGTGTCTGTGTATGTTTTTGTGTCTGTTTGGCCTTTTTTTGGGGTTTTTTACATTCGTTTTTCCATGCATATGTTCGTTCCCGCTAATGCGTATATACGCTTTCGATGGACGGATCTAAATCGGATCATTTGCATTAGTTCGGATCATTTTCCCATCAAAATCTGATATTTTGCGTTCGTTCAGATAACTTACGTTATTGGGATGGGCTTGCGTCTCATTCAGAGAGCTGATTGCTGAGGGACCACCGCCCTATAAAACGGTTTCATTTGCGATACACTTACGGGACCATTTCGCACTCGGCTTGCTTGCTTTTGACCATGTTTTGCGGCTTTGTGGAGGAATATGAGTGCCTTCAGTTCCAGGGCATTGCATGTGTCAGCAGGGCCTAGGCCAGATTGCACTGGCGATGCATGCATATCGATCGCATGCATGACGTTGAGTTGTTCGAGATGACCCGACTTAACCGCGCTTCCCTCCATAAGTTGTATAGTGAGCTGCGGCCATAGTTAGCCCGCACCACAAGGAAGGGGCAAGCCATTTCAGGTATGACCAAGATGTTTGGCTGCCTGCAATTTTTGGCGAATGGCTCGTTCCAGAGGCTGGGTGCCCTCTCCGTGGGGATGTCCCAGCCTACGCTGAGCTGCGCTATCCAAGTTTTTGGATGGCATGGCTACCATTAATCCCAAATATATTTCCTTTTCGGACGACATGGTAGCCTGGAACGCGCTTAAGTTTAAGTTGGGTTTTTATAATATTGCTGACATGCCCAATGTCATGGGTGCGGTTGATTGCACCCACGTTGCATTGGTCCCTCCTGCAGCCGACGAGTACATCTATGGGTAAGTTAATTATATAATTTTGTTATATAGTTTAGCCAATCTGTATTGTAACTATCTATTAATCCCTCCTTCTAAAGTGTCCCTGTGAAACAGTTTACAATGTACACCTTAATCCCTCCTTGTCAAGTGTCCCTGTGAAACAGTTTACAATGTATACCTTAATCCCTCCTTGTCAAGTGTCCCTGTGAAACACTTTACAATGTATACCTTAATCCCTCCTTGTAAAGTGTCCCTGTGAAACACTTTACAATGTATATCTTAATCCCTCCTTGTAAAGTGTCCCTGTGAAACAGTTTACAATGTATACCTTAATACCTCCTTGTAAAGTGTCCCTGTGAAACATTTTACAATGTATACCTTTATCCCTCCTTCTCAAGTGTCCCTGTGAAACAGTTTACAGTGTAGACCTTCATCAATGTTTTAAATATAGGCCTTAGCAAAACATTGTAATGCAGACCTTAATTAGTGATTAGAATGTTAATCTTTATTTTCGCCCACATACATATAATTTTGGGTAGTAAAAATACTCATGTACTTATTTAGTGTTATTTGGGTTGTCCTACATTTTTTTTGGTGGGTGTTAGGAGTTAGTGTTTGAGTAGTTTACCTTGGATTGCTAAACTTTTTTTTTTTTCTTCCAGGAACCGCAAAATGGGCCACTCACTGAATGTCCAAGCAGTGGTGGCCCCGGACATGCGGTTTCTTAGTGTCCTCGCCGGGTATCCAGGCTCATCCCATGATGCGTACATCTTGTGGCGATCAGGATTATTTCGTCTGTTTGAGTCTGGAGAATTATCAGGTGGATGGCTCCTTGGTAAGTTTCCTCAAATTAAGTCATTCCCTCTTCACTGTATGCCTATGAGTATAGTTGATGAGCCATGTCTTAACCTATGGCTGGTTTTTCCCCTTGATGACATGTTAAACTGGACCTTCACCATGATTGTTAGAAAAGCACAAACCCTTAAAAACTGATTCCGCAGCATTTCTACCTAATATATTTCTAGTTTTTAGTAACTTATGTATTATTCTTTCCCACACTGGGCTGCAACTCTGTTCATGACTTTAGGATAGGGGCAGCACCATCTTTGGTCAGATGCATCACACTTACTGAGGACAGGAGAGCAGGATAAAGTGCAGGGTGCGGGTTATAGCTGTGCTTGGCTCAGACAGAGCAGAGCTGGGGTCCGGGAAAGGTCAGAAATCCGAGAATGCTGAGCAGCACAGTCAGGAGGCACTTTCTGTTTGCAGCCTGCATGATATTCCCTGAGCCGCCATCTTGGATGTTTAAAGGCTCATAACATGCAGTAGATGCTGTTAGTATTTTTTTATGTGAGCAATCTGTATGTACAGGGTGTGGGTAACATATAAGATAGGCTCTTATTCAGACTGAATGACCACTTTAAACAATATTGTTGTTTCCAATGTGTAATTAATGTAAGTATTTTCTTATTCTTTCAGGTGATTCCGGCTATCCGCTTCTTCCCTGGCTCCTGACGCCCATCCTTCGGCCACAGAATGAGGCACAGGAGGCCTACAATCGGTCACAACATTGTAGAGAGGGCATTTGGGCTGCTCAAAAGCCGCTTTCGTTGTTTGGACCATACCAGGGGGCACTCTAATATGACCCCAACAAGGTCATCGACATAATCCTGGCCTGTTGTGTTCTGCATAACTTTGCCATCATGCAGCGTGTCCCCCGGTATGTGTATCTGCCCCCCTCACCAGGAGCCAGATGACCATTACACTGGCAAACCTAGTGCCTCTGGCCAAGCAGTGCGGGCCAATGTCATAACAACCTATTTTGCATAAAATTTGTTTTCTTTGATTGTTGATGTTATTTGGTTATTTTCAAAATGATTTGCCTTTGTGAAGGCCTTTGTCTTTTTCCAAAAAGTAATGACGTAATAACTAAAAAATTGACACCTTATTTGAGCCTCATGCATTTTTTTTCATATGTTTGTTGGTAAAAATCTTAATTAATCTCAAAATAACCGAAACATTAATGCATCAACTTAGTCAACAACAGCTAAAGTCACATTCTATATATTTTATAGAAATATGTAGATTTTTATTCAAAGGGCACTCACAGACTCAAAATGTACATACATAGTAAAACAGAAATATACATTGGGGCAGACTCATGGCACCTAGCAATTGGCCACATCCAGGAGTTGTAAAGTAACGCACTACAGGCCGAAGTTTCACTGCCCAATAACATAAACATACATAGGGAGCAACCATTTCCAGGGGAATAGTTGCCCAGGAATACATAGGGCCACATACACACCCTCTCCTGCTTGGTCACATTTGCTACAGGCACAGGTGGAAAGCAGCCATACCTATGCCACATCCATGCCTTTAAGTTAGTGGGCCACCCAAACAATAACCCCCAGTCCTAATGCCAGTCCAGTTCAATCTTTGCCATGGGCAAATGTAGTTGTTTCCCAGCCAAGAATGTCCCCAATATTGCCAACAAACAGGATGAGCCAGCCACCATTTGATTAGGCACAAGCCTGCAGCGTGGGAGCTTGAGCGGCCGCTTCAGTGAGGCTTAAGCTCAGCCATTGGCTAGTGGGGTATGTCAGCACTCTAATGAGCTATATGGGTGAATTCAAAATAAAACCAGCAAAGCCATAAAAAAAGCAATCTTGGTAGCGCTCACCAGACAGGTAAATAGAGTGGGGATGTAGAGGAAAGATGTTACAGCTAAAAAAGGTCTTAATATGGAGGTTGCCCATAATAAGCTTGTGGTGGGCCTTGAAGGTGTCCCAACACCTGGCCATGTGTGGCATTCATAATATGCCACTGCTCCAGCATCTGTCTATTGCTTGTTCTAAATTCCTCGAGCATGGCAGCGAAGTTAGTATTTAAGGTGGCCATTTGTCCTGCCATCTGTGTGGTTAAGTTTGCAATTTGTCCAGACATCTGGCTGTTTAAGTTGGCCATTTGTTCAGACATCTGGCTGCTTAAGTTGGCCATTTGTTCACACATCTGCCTGTTGCTCGTCCTAAATTCAGTCAGAATGTTGGTGAATGTATTATTGAAAGTCTCTAATTGTGCAGTAATCTGCTCTGTGGTTCATTGAGTCACCTGCCGAAAGTAACGGCTGTTATGGCGACATGATGACTCCAGGATCGGCACGCGCCTCCCCTGGGAAACTGGTCGACATTGTTGCCTACGTCTTCCAATTCCCCGGGTTTGAGCGCCTGCAGATGCTGGACCTCTAGGACGAGCAAGAGTCCCAGATGTGCTCGGCAAAACCTCTGCAGCAGAGCTACCACTGGGGACTGTAGGCTCAGTCTCAGCCTGCTGCCCACGATGGGCTGGCAGCATGCATCCAGCTTCACTCTGCTGCAGAGGATTTGGTGCAGTAGGATGCTAGGACAGTGGCAGATTAGGTTCCGGGGGGGCATATTAGAAGCTCCCATCAAGCTGGCATCCTCCTCCTCCTCCATCTCCTGGATTTCATCCATCAGTGTGTGGGTCTTTTGGGACATGTTAAAAAATGTTTCAGTTTGGGCCCTAAATATATTTGTTCGGCAAATTAGTCATGTGCATTCACATGCATCAGCAGTTTCATCAAAGTCCACTTACTGAACCTGTTGTAATATCCACCTTTTGATTAGTGGTAAACAGGGATGATTACATGAATATTGGATGGCACGGGCCACCCAATCTCCACCGAGCTGACTGGGGATGTTTCTTTCTGTGCCAAAAACGTATAGGAACTTTATATTATATAGTTATAATCTCATAACTTCACATGCTTTAAAAATATGTGGATTGTTATTGCAAAACAGTTGTACACAATAACCATTGCTCACTAATTGTGATTTGCATTTGATTAGCATAGGGATGGAGTTAATGATAAGCTATTTGTTGTATGTTTTGTATGTTTTATAATATGTATATGTGGTGTTGCCAGGAAGTACTCACCTGACCCGGTCCGCCAGTCCCGCGCAGCGCGCATCAGGCGGCGGTGTTACTGGCGTCTCCCAACTGCAGTGGGAGACAGCACAGTCTCGCACAGCCTGTTTGCGTGTCGAGACGCACTTCCGCGCTCCAGCTTGGAGCGCGAGTGACGTCACTTCCGCCTGGTCGGGCGTGACGCACTTCCGGCCGGAGTGCGTCCGCCGACCGGCGGCTTCCCATTCAGCGCGGCGGTGGAGCGGGGATAAGCGTGTATATAAATGACTCCAACAGCATCTTCTGCCACGCACTCTGCCTTGAAAAAGAGACACACGTCTCAGAATGCGTGGGCTCGTGGAAAGGGGGGGATGCTTACTGCCGGTGTTCACACTCTGACTGATAAGTAATTGCTTTTTTGCACTGTTTTTTCTGTTGATTTGTGTTTTGTTCTTTCTTTATGATAGAACTGTAATTCTCATTGCACCTATGTTTTACTACTAATTGATGTACTATTGGGATAAGCACTTAGCACTTTATTAGAGAGATTAGTTACTTTTAATAGGATTTGATACACTGTACTGTATATTCATAAATTATCTTTATGGCAGTAAGGTTCAGCAGCACCCCCTCCTGGCAGATCAGTTTTTAGCATGTCCTATATGTTTTTTAATAGTGTGTCCTTGATGTAAAAAAAGTCATCTTTTAGAATTTATAGACATTAATAAAATTACGTATTTACTTCATTTTTTGGTGTTGTGCAGTTATAAGACTCTGTCAAGTACTTCTTGGGGGGCTTTTTAGTGGGGCACCTCCCATCTTTTAGCAAAGTCCACTTACCCTATATATCTGTTCCTGGGTCCTAGGCAGCAGGGAAGTAGATGGCGTGCTCAAACTGGAGGAGTCTTCCACACTTGCAGAGGCTGGATGCTGGGCTGGGTTTAAAAGTAAAAGGCACGTAAACACACAAACATCCATTGATGAGCTGGATTACTACATATGCTTTAAAAAACATGTGGCCAAGCAAGAATGCCAAATCCCCCAACGGTCCAAGTTGACCTTCACTATGAATGTCAGTATCCCTTATATGTATGCTGCACCCTGTACATACAGATTGGTCACCTTAAATACTACAAACATGCATGTACTGCATGTTATGATGCTTTACACATCCAAAATGGTGCATTAGGGGCCCACAGTCAGCTTGCAAATAGCATTTGGCTTCAGAGTATGCTGCTGGGCATTCTTCCTATGCAAGTCCTTTCCCTGACCCCAGATCAAGTTTGTCTGACCAAAGCACAGCTACAACCCAAGTGGTATAAATACAAAGAAGTAAGTGTTGTCTATGATTGACTATATTCACATAACAGGCAGTGCTTTGGTAAGATAAAGCGTTTAATAGTGAGCATAAATACTGTTCAAGGTCGTGTATGGGCTGCAAACCTTTTAAATGACCATGACCTACTGCACCCTGGGAGAGTGGACATCAGGAATGCCATTCCTCAGACATTAAACACCCGGCTCAAACAGTAACCTCCCCTCAAAGCCACTCCCTAGGGGCATGTGTTCATATGGGCCTGTGAGCCTCATTTCACACGTTTACAATAGTTCACATTCAAACAAACATTACTAACCTGCAGGAATGGTATGAGTGTCCGTGTCCCGTCTGCCAGAGAGGCCCTCTAATGCGACGGGGTGTATTAATGGCAGCACCATCTCCTCAGCTCGTGTATACTGTAATTTGGTGGGGAAGCCTCCGCCAGTTTGTAAGCTGAAAAATAGAGGTTAACAAATTTTGGGCATTGTGGTCCATACAACATGCAGCAAAATGCACAACTCAAATATGTAACTGTGATTGCACCGTTAATTCTGTTTCTTCCGTGCTGCATACGTTAGGTCAGATATTTTGCGCTGTATCTGCTCCACATCTTTAATCTCGTACCCCGCTGCATTGACCTGCCTGGTGAGCTTCTCCAAGATTTGTGTCTTTCTCATTTTGCTGGTAGATTTTGAATGTCGCCCATATAGCTCGTCATAAGGGAGTGTGAGGCCACTTGCCAATGCGAGAGTTTGGGCCTCACAAAACCTGCCACTCAACTGCCTTGCCGCAATGTTCGGCCTAATGCTTGCTCTTCTGGCTCATCTATGTTTGTTGGCAATTCGGGGGACATTCTGGGCTGGCTCTGTGGTGATGAAATGGGTGACACGTGGCTTGAAAACGACTGGACTGGACTTGCAATCGGACTGGGGGTCCTTGCCTGGGTGGCCACCGAACTTCCAGGCCTGGATGTGGCATATGTATCGGTGGTTGCTACCTGTGCCGGTGGCAAATGTGGCCGAGGAGGAGAGGGTGTGCTTGGGGGGTGGGCCTTCAGTCCCTGTGCCTCTTTGTGGCCTTTGAAGTGGTGCTCCTTTGGCCATGTGATGCTCTGGCATGTGGAGTAGGAGAGGCAGTGCTGGCTGGGCTTGGGCTTCGGGCACGCTGGCTCTTACTGGCCTTGCCACTGGAGCGCCTTTTATGAAGGGATGTGGTAGGGCGGGGAGGAGGAGAGGGTGTTCTTTGTGGGCTTGGGCTTCTCACCCTCTGCTTCTTTGTTGCCTTGTACGCCGTCGTACCTGCCTGCTTGTATGTTGGTGCCTTCTTCTTTGCTGCTCCGTCCTTGCCTTTGGTTGCTGGTTTTGCTGTTGCGGCCTTGGTGGCCAATGTCGCCTTGTGTTGCCCACTTTGGCTGCGCGTTTCCCGCACCTTGGTAGTAGCTTGGTGTGACCGAGTGGTCGGACGTGAGGAAGAAGGCTCCTCATGCCGCTGGGCCCTTTTGCTGGTGGCCTCCTTGCTGGTGTGGCCATAGCGCTGGGTTTTTTTGGTGCCATGCTGACAATGTCAAAGAGAATGAGCTGTGTGTCCATGACCCTTTAAATACTAATGACTGGGTATGATGCTTACGCGTTCACGTACACGTGCGTACGGCTGTTCGTCCGGCCGCGCGGAACCCGGAAACCGCTGGGGCATTACTTATCTGCTGCGGACAAGAAACAAGATGGCACCCACGATCTTCACCCGCCAACAACAAGAGCTGATTATGCTCGTAAGTGTATTGTAAGGATCTTGATTTGCCATCTAAATGCATGCCTAGGCCTAAGGAAGCGCAGGAAGAAACAGTTAAACTCCGTGCCAAACAGAAGTTAGTGCGCACATGTGCGAACCAAGTCACTTGCATCTAGAAGGATAGTTTGAGGCTAGAAATGTGTCTGGGAATATCATTTAGTCAACTGATCGAATTGTGACAGATATTTGTATGCTGTTTGATCTAACAACTATTTTTATTTTGTGTTTTTTAGACGATGCTTCAGCGCAGGTACGACTACATGCCCAATGCATACAAGAAGAAGAACGTCGCCCTGGAGATCGTTTCCCAGTTCCAGCAGGAGACTGACACCACCTTCACCCATACGCAGATCATGCAGCATTGGTCGGACCTGAAGCGACTCCACATGCCCCGGGTGCGGCGATTTTTCGGTCTCCATTTCCCAAGTAAGTACATAGCAATTGCATGCTATATGTAACTAATACAGAAGGTAGGCCTTTATTTATAAATGCTTTTCTTTTCTAGTGCTGGAAATAGAGTACCGAATCCGACGCACCCGGAGGCACACAGGCCAGCCAGTGCTGCATGAGTCTGCAGCAGAAAGAGAAGGTGGTGGATCTCCAGGGCCACGTTCCTACCCCTCCTCTGTAGCGGCCTCCGACCAGCCCCTGGACTTATCCACAGAGGAGCGGTGTCACGGCCTGGGCAGGGAAACGACAGAGCCATTAGCCTCTGGTATGTGACTCTTAATGTAACCACACACACATACATGCTATTAAAAGCAAAGCTGATTCCCTTAACCCTTCTAGTGCCAGCTACGTGAGTCTCACGTAGCTGCCTCTACTCCACTTAAGTTCCAGCCACGTTAAACTCATGTAGCTGACTTTAAACCCCCACAGTAAAAAAATATAAAAGCAAAATACTCACCTGACTCGTTGGATCCAGTCAGGTCTGCTCTTTAATTTGGTGCCATCCGATCCCCCATGGGGGCTTGGATGGCTCCAGGAGAGCCCCCGGAATAGCGCCCCCACGCTTCAGCAGCAGCAGCTGCTAACTGTAAAAAAAATAAAAATGACATTTATTTACCTGTGGCCGCGTTGCCTCCCAATGGGTCTCCTCTTCACTGGGGGGGGGGCATTTGATCGCCTCCCAGCCTTGTTTGTAGCGAGGAGAGGGCAGAAATCACCCTCCCCCCCACTTCCTGGATCGGGTCTGCTGGCCCCACCCCCTGTGATGTCACCCGAGACAAAGAATCAGTCTGCTCAGGTGCTTGGAGCCGAGAGCTGTGATCGCCCCCCCCTCCCCAGGCTCTCTCCTCCAAACACCTGAGCAGACTGACAGCTGTCATCGGAGATCGCTGGTGGACACAGGATCGGAGGTGAGTAAAGTAAAAAAAAAAATAATAAAGATTATTTTTTTCTCTTTGTGTCTGTGTCTTTTTTTTTTTTACATTTAACCCCTTGTGAACAGGTAAGGGTATATGAGACCCCTTATACCAGTTCACAAGACTGTGGGATGGCAAGTCACCTGCAGCTAGCGGGTGACTTGTCATTAACCCCCAGCACCCCATTACCTGCCTCCCCAAAGCCCAGGGGGGGCAGAAGAGCCCGTGGCCACGAGCTATGCAGGCTTGTAGCCTGCAGGGCCAGGGGCCACAAAAGTTGGCCCTTGTGCCCTGTTTCTACAAGCCCTGCATAGCTGGTCCCGGGCTGGTTACTTCGGGTAAGGGGGACCCGATGTCATTTTTTTTTGGATTTTTAAGGATTTTTAACCCTTAAAAATCCAAAAAAAATGTGGTCCCCCCCTGGGAGGGGGGACCCTATGTCCTTTTTTTTAATGAACCCCTTATGCTCTGTCGCCCAGCAGCTATAAAAGGCTTCCAGCAGGTGAGCAGAAGCCAGTGATTGGGAAGGGACACAGTGCAAGATGGATGGGAGGCAAGTATTAAAAAAAAAATAATAAAATATTTTTTTCTCTGTGTGTGTGGTGTGTTTTTTTTTTTACACTTAACCCCTTGTAAACTGGTAAGGGGTCCAAGAGATCCCTATACCAGTTCACAAGGCTGGGGGCTGGCAAGTCACCTGTGGTTAGCGGGTGACTTGCCATTAACCCCCGGCACCCCCATTACCTGCCTCCCCAAAGCCCAGGGGGGGCAGAAGACCCTGTGGCCATGGGCTATGAGGGCTTGTAGCCTGCAGGGCCAGGGGCCACAAAAGCTGGCCCCTGCACCCTGTTCCTACAAGCCCTGCATAGCTGGTCCTGGGCTGGTTACTTCGGGTAAGGGGGACCCCATGTCATTTTTTTTTTATTTTTAAGGATTTTTAACCCTTAAAAATCCCCCCCACTCGATTTAACCCTTTGTAGTGTGGATGGTAGTTGTATTTTATTTGTAAATGTTATAACGTACTTGTTTCAGTTTGGGGGGTCTCCTGGGCAGGAACAGGGGGCTACTGATAAATATGTGGTATCGTTCTAATCGGTAGAAATTAGCTTTCTCATGCAATATGGTTTTCTTTAATAAAATCCATTTTTGTTTATTTAAAATAAAGGAGACAATTTTCAAAAAAAAAATTTTATATATTTTTTTTTACTTAATAATAATATTGTAAAAAACAGAATTAAATTTACAAACAAGACATTTCATGTTAAAGCCTAAACTCTGCTGCAAATATATATAGAATTTTCCTGAAAATTCCAGCAAAAATGGCGCAAAATTGGTGCAAAATGGGGAAAATGACCTGTCAACAGAGGGTAACAAAATCTCAAGTAGGCTGGCAATTAAAAGGGTTAAAAGTAGCTATGCATGTTGGGTATTGTTCTGTTCGGGGGATCGTGTGCTTTCAGAATTAGCTTGTTTTTTTCTTGTTTGCATATTTATATTTTTGGAAAAGGTGTTTTTTATTCAGCTTTTTTATACATTTTTTAAGGAAACCCTGCGCAACCAAAGAATGAGCCCACTACAACAAGCTGGGTACGCTTAGAAAGCTAGACATCCCCCTTTTGGGGGATATTCCAAATGTAAAGCATTGTTTTGGTTGAAAAATTGCAAGGTGCGCACTTTGTCTGCAGAGCTGAAATTTTCAAGTAAAATTGCCGTTGCTTTACTTGTGTTTGGCAACTCTTCCCTTGACAGTAGCTATGCATGTTGGGTATCGTTCTGTTCGGGGGACCTTGCTTTTTCAGATTAAACTTGTTTTTTCTTGTTTGTATATAGTTTTTTTAGGAAATGTGGCTTTGATTCTGCTTTTTTATCCTTTTTATAGGGAAACTCTTTGCAACCAAAGAGTACATTGAGGGATTACTTCCAGAAAACTGTGGCCACATCAAAAAGCCTGGTATACCTAGAAAACTTGAGGTGTGTACTTCCAGAGAATATATAGTTTGTTGGGGGTATTTCGATGTAAAGGGTTGTTTTTCTGGAAAAACTGCAAGGTGCGCATAGTGCATATCGCAGTTGTATTTTATCTGAAAATCCCATAAAGCTCTGTTTCAGTTTGGGGGAGTCTCCTGGGCAGGAAAGGGTGTCTACCAATACATATGTGGTACTTCTGTAACCGGGAGAAATTGGGATTTCACACGCAATAAGATTTTTTTGACAAACTTACGTTTTTTATTACAAAAAAAACACTACAAATTGTAAAAAATATTTTTTTATATTTTTTTTCACATATTTCACCCAAAACTATTGAGCATACACCTAAAAATGACAAACAGACATTTCATGTTAAAGCCCAGACTCTGCTGAAAAAAACAATATATATATATATATAATAAAATCCCTTTGAACATGGGGAGCACAAAATAGTGCAAAATGGTCTGGCAACAAAGGGTGACAAAAACTCCAGGTAGACTGGCACTTAAAGGGTTAATCTCTTTTTCTAGATGATTCGGTAGAGGGTGAAGGATTTGTGGAAGAGACTGCAGCAGATCAGGCCCAGGAGGCACATGGAGAAGGTGGGTGATGACACACACACATTCAAATCGTCATTTGCTTACTGTTGACTCAGACATTAGAAGTGACCCGATTTTACATGTCTCTACAGCCTCAACTTCCCAGTAATGACAGGTCCCAGAGCGGAGGGTGGTCCCCGAAGCAGAGCTCGCCCACCAACGAAGTAAGTTGTAATGGAAATATTTGTAGTATGTGGGAAATGACATGATCACCAATCTACCTATATCCATAGTCAATGCCATAAGCATAATGACATATGGCCTCTTCCTTTTATTAATTCCTTAGCATAATGACATATGGCATCTTCCTTTTATCAATTCCTTAGCATAATGATATATGGCCTCTTCCTTTTATTAATTCGGGAAATGGAAGAAGAATGAGACCGCAAAGTGATTTAGGTAAGTTTTAGGGGCGGGAAATGGAAGAAGAATGAGACTGCGAAGTGATTTAGGTAAGTTTTAGGGGCGGGAAATGGAAGAATATACTGAGCGCGATGTGATTTAGCTAAGCATTGTAGCAGAAGTGAGTGAACCAAATATGTAGGCGAGCACATTAATGAGTTAAGTTTGTAGTGCGCAGGCGTAAGGTCGTAACGATTTTCGTCTGGACGATTATTTATTGAAAAAGGAAATCTGAATCTAATGGGAAACGTAAATGATTCGTTGGAGCAGACGATGGAAAAAGGGCAAAAACGAAAGCCTACGTTGTAACATGAGTAACATAAATGGAAAACGAAAGCTGGAAAATGACATTCTCGCTGGCATACAAACGGACAAGACTTTACTGAAGGCTTGCAATGCATTCTTAGAATCACTCATACACTCATACGAGAGCGGGAAAATAAAAAAAAAAACAGATCGACACAAAAACGAAAGTCTTTTTATGTCTCTCTGAATCAACCCTATTGTGTCACCGCTCCTGGCCTAGAAAAAGTCATTTTTGAAAACTTTTTAGATTTTTTTGTTTTTTATGCGGGATTGTTATTACCGGTCTGGCACTAAAGTGTAAATGTCACAGTGTTACAACAATGTAATTCCACGTGTTTTCGCTTTGTTACAGGTGGATATGTGTTCAAAAACAGACTTTAATCACACAGCGTCTGGCGCTCTGTGCTATAGCAACCAGATTTAGAGCACCAAAGCTGTGTGTGTAGTTTTTTGATAAGTATGGTGTGGACCGCTGAGAGTCGGTCGCACTGAGCTGGCGCTACCTTTTGCTCCCTGCAGTGCTGTACTGGTGTTAGAGCGCTCAACAGACATCACATTCATCAATGCCAGCCAGGTTACTACAGCGACTGAGGTGCTCTGTTGCAGCGCCCCATACCCGCTTACAGCGTCTACTAGCGGTCGCTCTACTACTATTTGTTATTAAACACAAATATCCTCATTGCCTCAACTACAATGTCCCTCACTCCTGCCACTGTCCCTAACTATCGGCCTTAAAAAGGACAATTTCATTTTTAACTCCCTCACTGACCCTCATCCGTGCCGATGTCCCCTACTAACTGCCCTAAAAAAAATGTTTTAAACCACTCCCTCAGTGTCCCTCACTCCAGCAGCTGTTCCTTACTTACTGCCCTAAAATGCACAATTTAGTTTTTAACAACAACCTAACTGCCCCTCACTATAGCCATTGCCCCTCAATAAATAATAATAATAATAATTAAAAAAATGCCTATCTGTCCATCACGTCACAGGCGACCTCTCCCTATCTAATGTAGAGCCCTCTGAGAGAGCCAGGAGATGGCCTTTTATATGGCGGGGTCAAGTGTCCAATATGGCCATTCACAGCCATGCCCAAAATGGTTGCTAGGGCTGAAAGAATTAACCTTCTTGCAGGGTTCAGGCTGAACGCCGAACTCGAACACGGACTTCTGTTTGAACCCAAACTTGACCCGACTTTTGCGAGTTGAGTTTGCCCAACCCTAATTATAAGGGTTCAAACAAAGCTGCTCAAACAAGCTGTTGAGTATGCAATGTTTAGGTGTAGCCTCTAATATTTACACAGTCATTTTTTATACTTATATGGCGGTTTTTCAGTCTTTCTTCAGGTTTAAAGTTTAACATGAGTCTCTCACTAATGTGGCCTACAAGTCTCACCCTCATAAAGGACAAAACCTTCAGCCCTGTGCCGGCAAGGGCCTTGAGTCCAAAGTAGGATGTGGTGGCTATGTAAATATTAGTAGATATACCCAAGCATTGCATGGTCAGCAGCTTATTTCCTTCCATTCCCAAAATTTAGATGGAGAGCAAGCCCACATTCAGAACTTTTAACCAGTAACAAAATGGCCCGCCAGATCAACCCAAAAATGGCTCCGCAGTATACACAGCCGCACACCAAAATGTTATGAAAAAATATATAAAGTATTTATTTGTTCACACTGAAATCAGTTCATACACAAAAAAGACATATACATTTAAAACCAATTAAAACTACATACAAGGATGACCAAGGACTCATGGACTAAATATATTATTATAAATCAATATTATTATAGAGTCCTTCTATTCAGAACCTAATCGCTGTACAGGACATTACAGTATTGTAGTGAATTTTAAAGTGTAAAAAGAGTCATACACATTACCGGTAATTGTGCAACCATAAGTGTTATAATAATTGTGCAAATGTGCCTAACCTAATAGTAAGCCTACAAGTAACTATCTAAAAAACTACACTAAAGTCTACTAAAACAATAATAAAGTGCTAAGTGCTACAAAAACATACAGTGCATAAATATAACATAGGCTGCCAAAACAGACATAACAAAATATAAGCAATCAAAATGTATAAGGGCACAGAAAAAATATGGAGAATAAATATTATATCACCATCTGTTAAGAGTCCCGTCCTGGTATCCCCAAATAATCACCGACACGTTGCGTGGGCACTAACCGTCCCACTTCATCAGGATGTGACTGCATCAATGTCGGTGTCCTATTTGAGCCCCTCAGCCGATAATTGGCGCCACACGGTCGGCGAGGCAGAAGCGCGCCAAGCCATGCCCTGTCCGCGCACCCTTCTGGGAGAACGTGGGGAAACGTAGCTGGCTGCAACCTCCCCACAGCCATGGCACACACAGGCTACGGACGTGACGCGCAGCGCATGCATGCGCCCTTCTACCTCATGCTCCGGCGTTCTCCCCTGCAGTGGGAGGCGCCCAAGCTTCAGTTCCAGGCCATTGCGCGTGCGCTGCGCGCCACCCCGTCCTCCCATCCCGCTGCTAGAAAAACTTACACAGCTGGACTCCGGGAGGAAGGTGGCCAGCAAAGCGGACCTACATTTACATGTAATCCACAATAAAAATTCTAAATGTGCTGAGTCCCAATCGAACTTTTAACCAGATTGCTCTGCCAGAAGCATTGTCTGAATCTGGCATACAGGACAAAATCTGTCAGTCCCACCTTGTTCTTAGCACTTTTTTGCTGGGACCTCCATTGCGCAGCAAAACTTCAAACTTTCATCATGTCAGCAAAGAGAAAGAGACCAGTATGAGCAGGATCTTCAGACTGCTTTGCAGGCCAGTGATGCAAGACAAGTGAAAGGAATTTATCATGGGATCCTAGATCCTTGTGGGTATCTGGGGAATAAGGGAGGTTCACACAGCAGGGCATCCTAAATCGGATATTCCTGGGCAGGCAAAGCGAACGGGGAGGGGGGGACTTTAGGGTTTGGTCCACTAGAAACAGGACCAAAACCCTACATTTGGCCATCCCAGGTTTCGGTCCATGTCCCTTGGGCATCCTTATTTGAGTTGTCTCGCTCTGTGAAGCCCTCTGGTATCATTAGTATATTCTGCTGGTCCTGTGGGGAGGTATCCTGTGGTGCATGTGCAGGCTCTAATCCAATCAGTGCCTTGTACTGTGCATATTAATGTACGGCACAGAGTTCTGGTTGACAACTGAGCCCGGTATAGAGCACCCAAATCAGCCAAGAAAACATCGGCCACACTGCCTATAATTGAGCTCATGGAGGGTTCTACCACACTGCCTGTGGTGGAGAGGGAGGGAGGGAAGTTCTGCCACACTGCTTCTTATTGATTCTTCTTTATCTAAAAAAGCATTGTTAACTTTGATACAAGTTGTTCTGTCATTGCTTTACAATAAAAAGTCAAAAAATAAAAGTGAAAAATATTTCTAATGTCAAAGCAAAAACAAGTAGTAAATATTTAACATGTTGCCTCTTCAAATCTTCAACAGTTATACCTCTAGCTTGGTGCTTCAAATAGACACCTATATAACTAATCCAAAAAAAAAACATATCCTCTTATATCCAAAATGATTTGGCAAGAATAGCAGTAAAGATATATATATATATATATATATATATATATATATATATATATATATAAATATATATATATATATATATATATATATATATATATATATATATATAAAAATATATATATATATATATATATATATATATATATATATACTGGATTATATTAAATACTGGTTGGCCTTTAAAATGTTTTATTGGGAGCTTGAATGTATCCTTAAAATTCTTCTAATCCACCGGGAGGACTGCAATCAATCTTGTTAATGTGCTAAAATCGAGGGCAAGACACATATTTCATTTTTACATTGCTTTAGGAAATACAGCAATTTTCTTTAAAAAAATGATGATTGAAATTTCTAGCCTTACTCTAGTGCTTACATGCAACATTGCGAGAAAAAGTCTCACATATTAGTACAATCCACAATTCCCAGTTGGAGGCTGTGTAAGTCATAAAGAAAACAAGAATGCAATGATTTGTAAATTTTATCCAGTATAGAACATATATTGAAAGATGAAAGACAGTTTTCCCAAGTTGATGGCAGCAGCACCATTTGGGATGCTGTGTGAAACCCCCCAGGTTGCCCATGAAAACTCACCTTACCCTGGTCCTACAGCGCATGCGCACAGCCAATCAGTGTGCTCAGCTTCATTCATCATTTTCAGCTAAGAATCAGCTAAGGCCCGAATGAAGCCAAATGGAGCCGAATAGACCTGAATGAAGCCAAGTGCTGATGGTCCCGTCCCCACTATCGTCTAGCAGGGGGCATGCCCACGCTGTCTAGCCATAAATGCCTAAAGGAAAAGGTATAGTATAGTGTGGCCCTCGCATGTACCATTTGATAGGGGATTATGTAGGTTTTACTGAGGACTCACAGGGGTTCACACAACAGGGCATGCTGATTCAGGATGCCTTGGGGAGATGGAATAAGGCAGCCCTGGGGTTTTATACATTCCAGGGCCACCCTAGATGGGTTTTGGTTCAATTTAAAGGACCCTTGAAATCCTTAATTATATTCAGTTGTTCTGGCCTAGGGTATGTTTCTGCACGTATATGTTTATATACAGGTACAATATTTTTGGGGGAGTCATTACATCAGGCTGTATACATTAAGGATATATGTATATATATGTTTATATGTTTATATACAGGTACAATCGTTTTTGGGGAGTAATTACATCAGGCAGTATACAGTAAAGGATATATGTGTGCAAATACTTTACAATTATGTACATGTAATAACTAATTACTACTTCTGATCAATACCTGTACCTAAGAATACCCAAGACTATGCACTCAAAATAGCATAGAGCCGGGACTCTCTGCCTTTTTTCAAGTACCATTTACTATCGTCTAATTATCTCGAGTACCAGATGAGTCTTCACCTAAAGCTGCTAAAAACATATAAAACATCTGTTTGCACAAAACTGTGCACAAATAGTTTTTAACAACGTTTGTAGCAGTTTTGTACTTTTGGAGCAAATTATGTTTGGATGAAGTATAATATAATTTCCAGTTGGCTGAGGGATCGGTATCAGAGCGTTGTTTTAAATGGTGTGCAATCTGAACAAAGGCGAGTTACAAGTGGTGTGCCTCAAGGCTCTGTCCTGGGCCCCATTCTTTTTAATATATTTGTAAGTGACATAGGAGAAGGCTTGGTAGGAAAAGTTTGTCTGTTTGCTGATGATACAAAGGTTAGTAATAGGGTGGATATTCCTGGAGGTGTCTGCAACATGGAAAATGATTTAGCTTTACTGGATAGATGGTCAAAACTGTGGAAACTAGAGTTTAATGTCTCTAAATGTAAAATCATGCACTTGGGTAGAAGGAATCCCTGCTCTGAGTACCGTATGGGCAGTACTGTGTTAGCCAGGACCTCGGAGGAGAGAGATTTAGGGGTACTGATACTGATAGCTGCAAGATGAGTGGACAGTGTAGCCAGGCAGTGGGAAAAGCAAGCAGGATGCTCGGCTGCATAGCTCTAGGCATCACCAGTAGGAAGAGGGAGGTTGTGATGCCGCTGTATAGAGCCCTGGTAAGGCCACAGCTAGAATACTGTGTGCAGTTCTGGAGACCTTACCTGCAAAAAGACATTATTCAAATAGAATGTGTCCAAAGGCGGGCAACGAAAATGGTGGAAGGACTTAAACTTAAAACTTATCAGGAGAGACTTAAAGAACTTAATTTGTACAGTCTGGAGGAAAGAAGGGAGAGGGGGGACATGATTGAGACCTTTAAATACGTGAAAGGATTGAATAAGGTTCAGGAGGGAAGTGTTTTTAAGAAGAAGCTTAATGATAGAACAAGGGGGCACAACCTGAAGCTAGTCGGGGGGAAGATCAGGAGCAATGTTAGAAAATATTATTTTACAGAAAGAGTAATAGATGCTTGGAACAAACTTCCAGCAGAGGTAGTTGAAAAATCAACAGTCACTGAATTTAAACATGCCTGGGATAAGCACACATCTATCCTAAGATAAAGAGTACATACAGTATACACATAAGGGCAGACTAGATGGACCTTATGGTCTCCTTCTGCCGTCAACCTTCTATGTTTCTATGTTTCTAAGTAAAGATATAGATGGCAGCAGACCTCAGGTTAAAACCATATAATAGGACCACAAGTAGAACCGGTGGTTTGGATGAACAGCTCACTTAAAGTTAAAATTAAATATAGGTACTTGGGCGCTAAATCAAACCCTAGGTAGACAATGAAAGGGAATTGCATTTTTTATTCCAAAAAATAAAGTTGCACTATTTTTATTGCTAGATTTTTTGCTGAGTTGACTGATGTTTACTTACAACTGAAGGTAACATTTGTAGTACACATCCCCCTTAGTGGTTGCACTTGCAATGTGAACTGCAGCATTTAATGAAATTGGATAAGATAAATACATTCCACAGTGAATAGCTTCCATTAAAGAAGCCCCAGTGTAACCAGTTTGGATATAAATTAAGTGTGGCTACAGATATATGGATGTCACCAGATAAAGTTGGCCTCACTGAGTAGGTGAGTGAATAGGACTACGGGTGGTCAGAGAGGGAGAAATTAAAATGGATACACAAAAATGCTTATTTCACTGTAACAAGTTGTAACAAATAATTATCTGAGACTTTCCTTTTCACTCTAAAGCAATAGGCAGACAGAGCCGAAAGTTTGTTCTTTGAGCCGTCACCATCACCAACAGATAAAGCAGCCAGTAGGAAGGTCCCTTTCTCTTGTCTTTCGGCTGCATTTTGCCCATACCCAGTAAACAAACAGTTAAAACATATTCATTTATATATTTCAGAAAGAGTTTGCTATATCTATATAGCCAATTGCACTATTATTGACAGTGTATTCTGCCTGTTTATTCTGTTTTTCAATAGCTGTCACTAAGAACCCAGACAGGTCAAATCTTACATTATTTAGATGTTTTTTCATGAGAGTGCAGACAGGGGCATATCTGCATTTTGTTTGGCTAGGCACCTTGATATGGATATGAGCAGACTTAAGCTACAGAGGATGATCACAGCAGGGTGTGTCTTGGGGGTGTCTCTTTCTATGGCTAATCTGTTCTGTTGTTCCCATTCTGCACCATATGTCTTCTCATACTGAACTCTGCTTCCCTCTTTATCTTTGAACACTCTCCCATTTCCTGTACAATAAATCTGAAAACCAATATAAACATTAACTGCAATTTTTGCTTCTAAACAATTTACTATTACAATTTAATTGTAATATTGAACCATCATTGATCTATTTCAGCGTCGTGTTCCCTTTTTAAATTATTCCTCCTCTGGCAGTCAAGAGTACTCAACAGTTTTTGGCTTTGTTTGGCTAAAAAGGAGATGACAAAGCATCTGCAATAGAGAGCTCTAAGCATGGAAAATCCCCTTAATGTTTGAAAAGAGTAAGAATGAAAACCAAGTTCATGAATGGCTACTACGTTTTCATATTGATGTACAGTATAGACTGCAAGTTGTTCTTTCTTTGGAAAGTATTACTCTTCTAAAATTATTAGCAAATATTTATGTATACAGAGTTATATTTAAATATACACTAAAGTCATTAATTTGTTTCCCTCCTCCCGCAGTCAATTACTGTGGACAGTTCAAACTGAAAATTAACTTGCAGATGGAATTACAGAGTTTCTATTTGAAAAAAAGTTGCACTGGGTAAAGGCCCATTTCTAAGAACAAGTAAATTGAGGGGGCACATGAGCGAATGTAAGTGGACAGCTTGCATTCAGACATGAAAGGTTTTCATGAATCGTTCACTTAATAATTTTGTTTATACTAATTAACTGTATAATTATAGGAAGCGGTCAGATATTTGTAGTGGTAGTATTCCTATTCCTAAGATTGGATCTTTTTGTGACCTGTGCTTAGACTCCTCCAGATTCTATACCAAAGCAACAGTTTCACTACTCACAGGCCCAGAGGCACACCAGAAATTACATGTAGAGTCAGATGTGCACAGATGATTTTCTTAATCATGATGCCCATGACCTAATTAGCTGATTGTGAAATCCACTTGATGTCTATTGGACTGATTTTTGGTTTTGACTCACAATTAAATTCACAGATCTGCTGCCCCAGCTATTCAGATAGGGGCCAGGGATGCAGCTGCTTGTGCTCCCTATCAGAACTGTTTGCAGAATGACATAGGCGCAGCAAATGGCTCTGACTGGATGAATATACTCATCAGCATTGTAAGGGAACCATATGAGAGATACCTAAAAACAGATAATGCAGACAATGCAACAGAGTGGTGCCCTAAAAGGGCTATGGGTCATGTGGTGGGGCATTTGCCCACCAGGAAGGTGACTTGCAACCCTCTGTGCTTTAAACGTTCATAAGCAGCATTATCTGGTACAAAACACACTCATTAAATAAATACATTTAGCTAAGAAAGACCAACCACCCGCATGGCATGGGCCGTCAATTTGACAAGAGCCTAGGCATGCACCATGGGACCAGAGAGAAGTTACTATTTGTGACGTATTATGGGGTTTCACATAGTGGGACATCTCAAATCGGGATGCCACCAAAGCATAAATCAAAAACAAGGATAGTAAAAAAATGGAGTTTTGAAGAAAACACACACTCATTAACTAATTCAAATTAACCTTTCTACCTGCATTTACAGCTGGCAGTGTTTCAGTGTTTGCCATAAGTTTCAGTCCTCCAGCACATTAACCACTAAAGATGGAATGGCAACCAACAACAGAATAAGAAGAAGAAAAAGAGGACAAGTGAGAATTGTAAGCTAAAGCATAGAAGAAGATACCACAAAACAATATATTTGTTTTCTAATTAAATGAGCAAACAATATTTTTACTTTCTCCTTCCTTTTAGGTAAAGGATCAGAGAGGCCCTTTAACCATTGCAGAGGGCAGGGGTCCTAGCAGGAGGCAGTGGATTACAAACACACGTGCCTATTACAAACACTTCTGGACACCATGTTACAAGGAATGCCATTTTTTTAGGGGAAGGGAATCGGGGGCCCACTGGCTTTAATTGGATGGCACCAATATCACAAACAAATATCACATACATTTTCATGTTTTTGAATTAGTCAAGAGTAGACTAAAAAATGTAGAAATCAACTTTTTCTGCATTATTGCCTAGAGTATGTCATAGTAAAACAGAGTTATAATCAAATAAAAATATGCTCTTTGGCAGAAAAGATCATCCAAAGTCTGCAGATGTGAAAGTTAATGAAAGAGCTCCTACGTACTGATGCCATGTGGGGTGGGTGGGGGGTATTAGGTAAGTGGGGAAGTCTGGTGCCTGAAGGCATATCTGGTCTAAGGCCTGAAAGTGGATCACTTTGGTGTAGGCTGTTTTTCCCTAAAAAAAATTTGATTAAACATTCCTGAACCCTCTCTGGCAACTCTAGGAAACATGAAATCCTAAAACGCTGTAATCCACCCCATCTCACTTCTTGTTTGCCCTACAGCAAAGATATCCGACTGAGGACCTGGAAAAGTCAACACACACTCAAACCATTCACAGCTAATCGATGGGGGCAGATGATACAAAAGCCGGCCAGCGTTTGCAATAAAATTCCAATCTTTATTGATCCATCATTAAAATTCGAAGTACAGGTAATCCCAATAAAAAGAGGAGGCTGGAGGATCCTCTGTCTACGTGTTTCAGATTCGGGGTCCTTAATAATGACATCATGGCATGCGAGAGGAGCACTCGCAGCCGCAGCTGCCCTGCTACATGGCTTGGACTCTGGCTTCTGATACTAAGGTAGAGCTGACAATCCTTTTTGTAATCGATGGGGGCACCATGTCTTGGACCTACAAGTTCTCTTCAATGTAGGGTTTAAAGACAACAGTCGGGGTGGACTAGGATCCCCACTGATCTGCTTTAGAGCTGCCTTAACTTGTTTCTCTGACTTCCTTACTTACCCAAAGGTTCATTCGTTGAATCTCTCTCTATACTCTATACCGTATAGCATGACTAAACAACATCCAGATTTCATGTCTCACATGCAGCCATGACCATGAGAGAAAAAAGTTGAGGCTCTACGTCTGTGCAATTTAATATATAATACAATGTATAAGTTGGGCCTATAAATACGTTGTGGAGTATATTGCAATCACACCTGCTATCCAAGAGCATTTGTCTCCAGTAAAACACTGTGAAGCAGCAATCTAGGATTAAACTCAATGACAAGAGGATGTATTGTGCAGAAGGCATGCATTTCGAGATAAGGATGTCTAATAACATGTACATGGCCCGACCAATTGGGCAACAAAATATATAACGTGATGGCTCTGCATGCAGATAAAAATCCTGTTGTGTGAACCAGACAAATAAACAGCATTCAGGCATTGAGAAAATACATTAAAACTAAATGATAGCAGTACTCCACATAAAATAAAAAAATGATGGAGGTCTAGGAATGCTGTTTATAAATGTATTCTCATCCATGAGATATTTAACAAAAGACCGATAAGGTGATGGTTTCAAGAGGTATTGCCTGAAGGTAAAAAGAAAAAGATTATTTAAATACTTTGATTTATTTTATTGGATTAGAAATCGGAATTTCCACATTTAACTTTTGATTTGTCTCATCTGCTAAAACTGGTATGATTTTAGGGCACAGTACCTCCTTTGCTTCAACACCTTTGCCGCAATTCAGTAAATGGATCTGAACTGTCGTTTCTCGTTAGATAAGTAGTTAAGCTCTCCACAATATTTTGTGCGTTCATTTGTCAAGGTGGCAAAAGCTTCAGCAGACAGCGAAGCCAATAGAAAAGGCAGATCTCTACAGAAGAGATTAAACTGCCAGTCATCATTTAAACAGATGCCTGTGGAAAAGAGGTCTTTCTATTGCACAAAATTCATTGTTTTCCTCCAAATGTCTAACATTTCTTTACAGTATTTTATTAAGTTTCCCTTTTTTGCCTTGTATTCATTGAATACATTTAAAACCATGTACGTATTGACATTTTTATAATTATATTAAAACATAAATACAAATACATAAAAAATAAAAGAGTACAATGAAACCGATTTTAAAGTATGGTTCCTGGGATCAACAAAGGTGAAGGTTTGAAGAAAAAAAAAACTTTCAGATAGGCATCACACTGCAATCACAATACATTGTAAATAGAAAACTTATGACAAGTTAAAGCAGACCACCAGTCAAAAAAGCAAAGCTAAGTAAATTGCTTCCCTTAAGCCCCCCTTTAGCAGTCAGTAACATAAGCAATTTGAGAAGGCTTAAAGTGGACCAACACCCAGGCTGATAGGCCCGGGAATCTATAAGATTGCCGGGCCGATCAGATCCCTCCCCGCGGGGCATCCGAAATCAGGATGCCCGATGTGTGAAACCCCCCAGGACGCCCCATTCACCTTACCTTACTTCTGTTCCAACGGCGCATGTGCGGGCCGCATCTTGTGCTTCTCTCTAGCAGGGCGCACGCCCCCGCGTCTGCCATCTGTGAATGGCCGGCGCGGGCGCGCTCCCTGTTAGAGGGAAGCGCGAGATGCGGCTACCAGCGTGCTCGGAGCCACTGTGGTTGTCCGTCCCTTGTACGTGCATACCACAGCGGCTCTGAGCACGCTGTTTGGACGAGGCCCGCGCATGCACCGTAGGAGCGGGGTGAGGTGAGTTTTTTTCTGCCGATCGGGGTGCCCCGCGGAAGTGGACTAAAATCCAGGATAGTGAAAACCCTGGGTGTTGGTCCACTTTAGCATCTTGCAGATGTAATGGATAGTGATGAGCGAACCGCAGTTTGGGTTCAACAAGTTCAGCCAAACTAAAGTTTGGACTCGACCCAAACCCCATTGAAGTCAATAGGGACCCGAATTTGGGGAAACACAAATGGCTGTAAAATAGGGGCAGCAAGGGATAAAGTGCTGAAAATAGAGGGGAACACCAGGGTGATTGCCCTGTACATAATTGGCTGGGGAAAATAATAAAAATAAATAATAACAAAAAACTAAAAATACATACATAAATTAAAAAATTATATTTTTTGTTTATAGGTGTTGGGGGCCAAATTGGGAGGTATAACCTGGGTGTTTGCCCAGCACAAAATGGGGTAGAGAAAGTACCCAAAATAATAACAGAAAAATAAAAAGATTAAAGAAATACATATCGTATTTTTGCCCTATAAGAAGCATCTGCCCATAGGACGCACATAGGATTTGATATTAAATATTCTGAACCAAATGTTGTGATAAATCAACATCCCCTCAAAGAACTTAATAATAGGCAAGGCGCATAATCCCCCCATTACAGGCAGAGTGGCATTCCCCCCTCCTATTCCCATAGGCAGTGTGACATCCCCCCCTCCAATTCCCATAGGCAGTGTGGCATTCCCCCCAATCATTCCCATAGGGAGTGTGGCATTTCCCCTTCCCATCCTCATAAGGCAGTGTGGCACCCCTCCCATTCCTATAGGCAGTGTGGCACCCCCTCTCCAATTCCCATAGGCAGTGTGGCATTTCTCCTTCCAATTCCCATAGGCATTGTGGCATCCCTTCCCTTTCCCAAAGGCAGTGTGGCATTTCCCCTCCCATTACCATAGGCAGTGTGACATTCCCCCTCCCATTTGGTATTAAAGGTAAACAATTGGTATTGAAGAGCAGTGACCCCCAAGTGGCCTGAACAAGTGGTATTAAAGAGTAGTGACACGCAAGTGGTATTAAACAGTAGTGATACACAAGGGTCCTGAACCAGTGAATACTTCACTAACAATTGGTATTAAAGATTAGTGACACCCAAGTGGTTTGAGCAGTTGGATGCTCCACCAACAAATAGTATTAAAGAGCAGTGACCTCCAAGTGGCCTATCGGTTTTAAAGAGTAGTGACACCCAAGTGGTTTGAGCAAATGGTATTAAAAAGTAGAGACACCCAGGTGGTCTACACTAGTGGATAGTCCACTGACAATTGGTATCAAAAGCAGTGACACGCAAGTGGTTTGAGCAAGTGGTATTAATCCAGTGTATACTCCACTAACAATTGGTATTTTAAGAGCAGTGACCCCCAAGTGGTATGAACAAGGGTATACCTAAGTATTACTTGATATAAAACTGACAGTCAACTGACCTGAAGTTGTGGACACTGAATTACAATTTTTGATTAAGGAGAGAAAAAGGGCCTGAGGTGGCCTCACCTAAATGACCCTCACTCCAGCCGCTGTCCCTGAATAAATATCCTGAGGAGGACAAGAGCATGCTTAAAAACAACTTATCTAGCCCTCAATTCAGCCGCTGTCCCTTAATAAATGTACTGAGGAGGATGATAGCGTTCTTAATAACAACCTACCTAGCCCTCACTCTAGCTGCTGTCCCTGCATACATGTCCAAAGAAGGACAATAGCATGCTCTAAAACAACTAAAAAACAATCTAGCTCTCACTAGAGCCATTGTTCCTAAAAAATGTTCTTACAGGGGTTAGAGGGGTGGGCAACACTGGTTCAAAAGATAATGTTAACTGTGGGAAGTAATGCTAAAATGAAAAATGTTAAATTGATTGTTAAGATTGATTCAAATGGATGCACAAGCCTTAAAGGGGCCACAGCACTCAACCCTGTTAGCCAGAAGCTAATATAATCTGTCTCTAAATACATTTAAAAACATAGGTCTTGGTCCACACACATCTGCAGAACTATGCTAAAGCTGCACCACCAAATGCCAGGTGCCTCTGTGGGGTACAGTCCTAACTCTAGTCTCTGAGAGCCCCTTTTGGGACATACAATACAATAGATAAATTGGGAGCAGCTTAGTTGGAGTTGCCCTATAACCTCGAGTGCAGCACATGGGGTGGAAGGGTCAAAGCCTCGCAGTACAGCTTCAGACCCCCCCACCCCACGTGCTTGCACAAATCAAAGGAAACAAAGGAGGGGTGGCAGCCGCTCAGACTAATTTATAACTAACCTGGGAGTGGCACATGAGCAGGGCAATTAGGATACACAATTCTTAAAGGGGCCACAGCACTTAACTTGCAGTCAAACCTATAATCTGTCTCTAAATCTCGCTTAAAACAGAGGTCTTGGTACACACACATCTGCAGAAGTATGCTAAAGCTGCACCACCAAACGCCATGGTGCCCCTGTGAGATGCAATCCTAGTTCTAATCTCTGAGAGCCCCCTCAGACAGAGATTATTAAAGCGGACCAACACCCTCCATGGCAAGTGACGTTCCGGCCGCAGAATGTTCTGCCCACTGGGCGCTGGGCAGCCAATCGCTGGTTGAACTTAAGGTAAGGTTTACAGGTGTCCTGGGGGTGTTTATGTGCAGGGGGCATCCAGAATATTGGCTGTCATACAGAAGCGGCGCTGGTGGCTACCAACGCCCTCGCCGCAGAGGGTGCTAGTCCGCTTTAATTGTTACTATCTGGACTGTAACTTCAATTCTAATGTCTTCAGGACTGCGCACATTTTCTAACTGAAATGTTGCATAATGATCCTAAAAAATGGCTGGACTAACCAGACCTTAGAATTGTAAACCTGTAGAGATAAGATATTACCTTTATTTACCCCTTGGGATTTTGTAGGGATATGGGGGACATCATAATTATGTTGATAATTCCCACTTTCAACATTATTGCTACTTACCCTCTCTGTTGTGCTATGTGACTGGTAGTCATCAGAGCCGGACCCAGACCAGTGACTGAATGAAACTGATTTTCTTTGAGACTGGCTCAAAATTTCTGTTGCTGTAATTCATGTGTTGGCATTTTCCACTCGTAGACCTTAATAATTTTATAATCATCACAGTCTCTACAGAATTTAGACTTTTTGCTCTGCAATTTTCTATTTTATCAAGATGTTGTTGCATTTTATCCATATCCCTCTGGAAGGAATCAGCATTTATATTTTTCCAAATCTGCTTCCAGTATTTTAATATTTTCTTGAAGCGAAACAATTTTTTGCTGTTCACATTTTATTATATTCATACGTTCCACAGAGCTTCTAGATAATATGGCATTCCATTTTTAAATTCTGTTGAGAAGATGTGAGTGGGAATCTTTCGGATTCTAAATCCCCTTGGGATCATATTATTCTTCATATATTTTTCCAAATTTGTTTAGTCCCACCACTAGGGATGAGCAGGCGCAAGCTGCAAAGCTCGGGTTCGTACCGAACTTTTTGAGCTCAGGCCCCTGAACCCGTGCAAGGACTGGAAACCCGGAAGCTGGTTGATTGGCTGCTGAGTCAACCAACCAGCTTTTTAAATTTATGGTGGGCATGGCCGTGATTAGCCAGGCAGGACACATGGTCCTATCGTATGAAAGGAAGGTTCGTGCGTCACACCGATCTCAGAGCACTCTACAGTAGATAGGGACAGGTTCACTGCTCAGTGAGGGACAGACTAGGCATATTTTTCTTAAGACTATTTACTTGTTGGCACACCTTGCATTGTACTTTTTTGGACTTTGATAAACCTACTTACTTGTTGCCACACCTTGCACTATAACTTTTTGGGCTTTGATAAAACAAGTTACTTGTTAGCACATCTTGCATTATACTTTTTTGGGTTTTGATACACCAACTTAATTGTTGGCACGTCTAGCATTACCCCCCTCTAGGCTTTGATAAAACTACTTACTTTTTGCCACCCCTTGCATTATACCTATCAGGGGCTTTGATAAAAACTACTTACTTGTAGACACACCTTGCATTATACTTTTTGGTGCTTCAATAAAACTACTCACCGTTTGTCACCATTTGCATTATACCTGTCACGGATCTCTCAAGGGAGATATCCATTAATAAAGAGTGACCAATAATTAGAGTACTGCAAGGCAGAGAGACTGGAATTGTGCAGCAAACACAAAAATGTGTTTATTGTGAGAAACAAGCAAACAAACAATCTGGTTGCTATACATACAGTGCAGTGAGGAAAAACATACAGACAAGTCCAGTCCAAATTAGTCCAAAAAGCAAACAGAAGTGAACCCAATGGTTCACAAGAAAGTTCAGGATTCAGGGTTCAGAAATCAGATTCAGGAGCTCTGCTTGAGCGTTCAGGTTCCAGATGACAGAGTAAAATGCAGAGCCCTGACTACATGCCAGACTCAGCATATAAAGGCCAGCAGCTAATTAACACAGGCGCTGGCTGATCTCCAGGAGCTCTGCAGGACAGCACCACCTGGTGGTCAGGCTGCATACTACAGAGAAACAGGCGAAGGCTAAGGAGGAACTCCAGGCATGACAGTATCCTCCCCCCGACCAGGCGGGCACCGAACGCCTTTAAATAACTGCTCTGCAGGATGGGGATAAAGTCCGAAGCAGGTGAAGACTTGGCGGACATCAAAGTCCCCCCAGGATCAAAGTCCACGAAATAATGGCACGGGCGATCAAACACAGCAGTCGGGCGATCAAACCGGGCAGACTCGTCAAACGGGCGATCAAACCCAGCAGGCAGGGCACTTTGGGCAGGGTGATCCAACTCGACACAGAGGTCACTTTCGGCAGGGCGATCAAACTCGACAGGCGGGCGATCAAACTCGACAGGCGGGCGATCAAACTCGACAGGCGGGTCATTTTGGATAGGGCGATCAAACCCGGCAGACTTGGCAGGCGGGCGATCAAACCTGGCAGGACAGTCAGATTGGACAGACTGGACAGACGATTGGACAGACTGGTCAAATTGGACAGACGATTGGACAGACTGGTCAGATTGGACAGACGATTGGACAGACTGGTCAGATTGGACAGATTGGACAGATGATTGGACAGATTGGACAGACTGGGCAGATTGGACAGACTGGTCAGATTGGACAGACTAGTCAGATTGGACAGACTGGTCAGATTGGACAGACTCAGCTGGAATTTTTGATTTCTGGGCTGCAAAAACTGTAGTCAGGTCATGGCCAGCAAACACTGTCTCAGGAATATTTAAGTAGGAAGTAGCTATGAATAGCAGGAACTCAACCACATTTTCACTGAGATGTTTGCTATAATTTAACCAGGCTTCAGCCCAGAAAAACAGCTTATCCTCAAACAGGAAGTAAGCCACCTGACGACTCAAGGTTGTCATGGGAGACTGCCGAATATAAGGCTCCAGCAGTAACTTTGCGACAGCCTGGAGGAACTGGGGGTAAGTGGCCAGGGTGAGCTCTAAAGCGAGGTGGAGGCACAAATATATATCCGTCTGTGGGAAACGTGGGACGGTCAGAGTCCATAGCAACGGATGCCCTTATGGACATTTTGGGGCTAAAGCTGACTACACACGCAAACAGACAGATAACCCGCCTGTGCCACCAGGGAGGCAAACCCAGAAGCGTAGGGGAACTGGAACTCGAGGAGCCCGCAATCCACCTACTTCTTCAGCAGAGCTTCTGAAGGTGAAGATGCACAGGCCCTGGGTAATCCCGTGGTGGTCGCAGACTTGGGAAAGGGGAACACAGGAGAGACAAATACTAGACAGACAAGAACTGGGTCCCAAACTTCCAAACAAGGTTGGGCCCCAATACAGACTATGGCAAACTAAAGCTAGGGGGCAAATGTGGACTCAAGGTAAAATCTAAGGCTGGCACTAGGACCCTGCATATCCTCAGCACACCAAACCAGCTCAGCCTTACAGTCTCTTATGGTCTTTTATATGGGCTCAGCATTCTGTCACGGATCTCTCAAGGGAGATATCCATTAATAAAGACCAATAATTAGAGTACTGCAAGGCAGAGAGACTGGAATTGTGCAGCAAACACAGTGTTTTGTGCTTAAAAAGTTGCGATTTTGCTATATTTTTTTTACGAGTGATTCAGCTACCTGGAACCATTGTAAAACACGAGTCACTTGAATTAAATTCGAGTGCGATTGTAAAAGTGCGAATTAAATTAGTGGATCGAAAAATTTACTACTGCATTTTACAATTCGAAAATTTTACTACTGATTCAGGTGGACTTGATGAGCCACACACATGATATAAATTAGAGTGTTTCACACTAGTTTTTTGATGCAGCTTTCAGCAGGAGAAAACTCATTTTGCTCTCTCACAATGGAGCCCTTCTACTGTCTTTGCAATGGTAGTAAACTCTAATGGTAGCAAAAAATTCAGTTCATAAGAAAAAAGCCTGAGAATTCCACTGTTTGTGAATCACTAGTTAGGAAGACAATGAAAATCAATGGCACTTTTTCTACTCCTGAAAAAAATACTGAACTTTTTACCCTTTTTTCTAGTAGTAAAAAGTTCCATTGACTTTCAGTGTCTTCCTATCTGGTGATTTGGTAACAGTGAAATTCTCAGGCTTTTTTCTCATGAATTAAATTTTTTACTACCATGAGAATTTTTTTAATGATTTGTGAATCGAGGCCATTGACTTCCACTGAACATATTGCAGATGATGTGGCGCAGAGAAGGCGCACACTTCCCATTCCCATATTTTCAGACATGTTTGGAAGTGGATCAGCTGCCATATCAAGCACTTTTCCAGCTTACTAGGCTAAATCGTGCAGCTTTGGAATCCATTTGGCACCATTAACTGGTAGAAGACCTTTGGTCGACCTTTGGGTTTTTACATTGCGGTGCACCAAAACCCAGAATAGTCAAAATCCTGGCTTTTGGTCCACGTCATAGTGTAAGCATAAGAATGGCGTACCATGAGGTTAAAGCTAGCAAAGAGCTGCACCCTGCACCCAGGGACACGTGGTGCTATGTGAGCAAGCTTTGTATAGAAAACAATGGCCACATTTCTGCATTAAAGGAAACATTTTTAATACAGGTCCCTGGCAATCCAACCAACCCCCCCCCCCAAAAAAAAACTACATATATGCCTCTTACAAATATTACTGTTTAATTAGTACTTCCACTACAGCATATCTTGCCTCTTTATTACATGTATCCACAATGTTAGCCATGTACATACAGCTACACAGGTAACTTAAAAAGTTGAAAAAAAATTATGCATTTACATTTACCCATTAAAAAGCCTTACAACACCATGCAACAGTCAGAAAACAATACTGAACAATAGAAAAAAAATTCGAGTACATTTTCCAATAATTTTCGCTTGCGACAGCCTTTTTACGAGCATTTTGAAAATTTTACGAGTGATTAGAAAATTTTACGATTGCATTTTCGAGTGCAAGTATTTAATTCAACCCCTTTTTTGAATCACTCGAAAAAGTTAAAACTTTATGCATGCGATCTGATTTTTCGAGTGACACGAATTTATTTCTACCTTTGTTGAATCGAGCCCAATGTGTTTATTGTGAGAAACAAGCAAACAAACACTCTGATTGCTATACATACAGTGCAGTGAGGAAAAACATACAGACACGAAGTCCAGTCCAAAGTAGTCCAAAAAGCAAACAGAAGTGAACCCAATGGTTCACAAGGAAGTTCAGGATTCAGGGTTCAGAAATCAGATTCAGGAGCTCTGCTTGAGCGTTCAGGTTCCAGATGAGTAAAATGCTGAGCCCTGACTACATGCCAGACTCAGCATATAAAGGCCAGCAGCTAATTAACACAGGTGCTGGCTGATCTCCAGGAGCTCTGCAGGACAGCACCACCTGGTGGTCAGGCTGCATACTACAGAGAAACAGGCGAAGGCTAAAGAGTAACTCCAGGCATGACAATACCTGTTTGGGGCTTTGATAAAACTAGTAACTTGGCACACCGTGCATTATACTTTGATAAACCAACGTACTTGTTGGATAAACCAACGTACTTGTTGGCACACCTTACATTACACCTTTTTGGGCTTTGATAAAACTATTTACTTTTTCTCACCCCTTGCATTATACCTATTTGGGGCTACCCCAAGCATTATACCTATAAAACTAGATATTTGTTGGCCACCTTGCGTTAGACTTACGGGGGGTTTGACAGAATTACTCACCTCTGCCCACCTGCATTGCACTTACTGGGACAAGCAGCCTATACACTGTGTCCAACAATGCAGAAAGAAGCCAATAAAGGACAGGGATGTGGCTGTGATATTACTACAGCTTGTGGTGATGGAGCTGGTGCCCCAGGGAGAAGATGTGTCTCATCTGTGCCTGTTACATCTTCCTCTGGTGCAAGGGTTTGCAGCTTTTTGTAGGCCTCAGTATTGCTGCCAGAGTGGTGAGGCCATAATAAGTTGAGGCAGTCATAACTTATATGGCACGCAGTGTTACCAGTTCCATGGGATGGTCTCCCACCCACTCCACTTCTGCTGAGAGTGCTGAGCCCTCCTCCTAACCCCCATTGAAATCAGCAAAGGCGGCCTAGCTCCAGGTCATGGAGTCACTAATGAAGACACTCACAGCTGGCATAGAGTTGCCCATCCATCTGCCTCTGCCCCAATTGCAGACCTAGGGTTCCTATATGGAGAATGAGGACATGGCCAGCGTACAATGGACACCCAGGATGATGATGAAACCCTTATGTTGACTGCTGCGGCTTTCAGCTGTGTTGAGGCTGAGAGAGAGGA
This sequence comes from Gastrophryne carolinensis, assembly GCA_027917425.1. NCBI lineage: Eukaryota > Metazoa > Chordata > Amphibia > Anura > Microhylidae > Gastrophryne > Gastrophryne carolinensis. Next base: position 130,795,371 of record CM051239.1, read on the forward strand.
TAGGATGGAGAAGTGGGTGGAAGATGATCCCAGGGGTGAAGCTGAAGTGCTGGACCCAACATGGACTGAAGGTCATCAGAATTCAGAGGAAAAGCTGGTGGTCACACAGCCCCGGGCTGCCAGCAGAAGAGAAAGAGGAAGAAGGGTGCCAGCAGTCAGCCCGTTGCTGCCACTGCCTACTATGCCCAGGGACTAAGCACACCAAAGCTGCCTCAAAGAATCTCCCCAGCATGGCATTCTTTGAAGCAGTACAGAGACAAGATACGAGTCATTTGCACGTTGTGCCACCAGTCCCTGAAGTGAGGGAAAAGCCTTAAAAATCTGTGCACCATGTCCATGACCAGACACCTGCAATCCAAACATGAATTGCAGTGGACAACACCCTCCATGGCAAGTGACGTTCTGGCCGCCGAAAGTCCTGCCCACTGGGCACTGGGCAGCCAATCATTGGTTAACGTTAAGGCAAGGTTTACAGTTGTCCTGGGTGTTTATGTGCAGGGGGCATCCAGAATACTGGCTGTCATTCAAAAGCGGCACCAGTGGCTCCTATTATCCAGAGATGCCGGAGCTGCGTGTGCACACACTTTCAGCATTCCCACCCTGCCGTTCGCCTGACTGCACTCCAGAGTGACTTCAGACTTCCCACCCATCGCCTCATATGTGACTTGTCCTCCAGGTGGAATTCCACAACATATATGCTGGAAAGGGTGTGTGAGCAGCAGCAGGCAATATTGGAGTTTCAGCTCCAAAATGCCTGAGTGAGTAGAAGTGCAGACCAACAGCACTTCACCACCAATAAGGGGGCCTCCATGAGGGACATCTGCATGTTGCTGCAGTGCTTACAGTACACCACTAATATGGTCAGCGCTACAAAGTCCCTTCTTTGCCTGCTGGAAAAAAACCTTCAGGCCATGATGGAGGGTGTGATGGTGCCACAGGATGAAGCAGAGGAGGAGGAGGAAGGCCCCAGAAAAGGCCTCCTTCTGGTGTTGCTCAGAGCAGCGACCACTCACCACCTCGAAAACCCCACAGACAGCCCGACATAGATAGAATTCAGACTGTTTGTACGCAAACCTACAATCAAAGCCAGGAGCCATGTGGCCCGCAGTGTGGAACGCATCAGCGGTGTCAGCGATGCTCTGTGAGGAGAGAAGGAGGGACACTACTCAAAGCGCCCCCTAGAGGAGGAAAACAGCACCCACCACAAGGGGGAGGCAAAGAAAAAAAGGCAAAAGGCAAACTAAAATTCAAACATATGCCATGATTACAGTATAATGTAAACTCCTATTGTGTAATGAGACAAATACCAAACTCCTGTCAGGGTTCACTACATAATAAAAAATAAAGTGCAAATATATTATTGAACAATCCAGTTTTTATATACACCAACATCATAATATCAGAACACTCCAAACACTGAACATAAACATTTTACACTAATCCATTAATGTATTTACTGGTGGCAGGATAACATGGTTACAAGATGTTAAGTGGACCAAAACCCAGGATTTTGACTGTCCAGGGTTTTGGTCCTTGCCCCCGAACAGGGTGCCCCACTGTGTGAAACCCCCCAGGTCGCTGAAACAAACTAACCTCTTCCTGGTCCTACAACACATGCGTGGCCACTTGTCCAATCAGCGTGCTCGGATCCGCTCGAGCCCCTTTGTCTCTGGGCGCGCTGGCGGCCACATCCCCCGCTAACCTCTAACAGGGAGTGTGCCCGCGCTGGCCGCTCCCAAATGCCTGGCACAGGCACGCGCTTGGTTGCTAGAGGGATACCGGGGATGCGGCCGTGGCTCACGCATGCGCCGTTGGTCCAGAAAAGAAGGTGAGTTTATGGGTGACCTGGGGGTTTCACACAGCGGGACATCACGATTTTGGATCTCTGTGGTTTTTGGTTCACTTTAAGGAATATATTTGAGGAGGCAAAACTTAAGGGGTTCATTAAAAGGGGCAGAAAATTGTGGTTATTATTAAATAAATCTATACTCCAAAAAAAAATAAAATATATCAACTGAACATCAGGTGTTTTCAGTACAGGTAATAAATTCTAACCTGGCATTGAGGCCCAGGGGATAACGTGTCCCCATAACAAAAATCCACCTGGATTCCCGATAAAAAACAGCCTCTTATAATCTCGGCCTCTAGTGCCTACTCTCACTTAATATTCGTAACTGTAGGGTTTCAGAAGACCCTGCACCTTGTTGTAGGCAATGTTTGGCAACCAGGGACATATGAGAAATGAAAGGTCTAGTAATATCACTAAGGTGCTCAGAAAGTCTTTTCACCTTTCTTGTGGTTCAACCACTGTAATTTACAGCAGATACACGAGATTACATATATGACACCTTTTGTTTCACAATTACAAAAGCCTTTGCATTTATACTGTTTTTTGGAATTGAATGACTCTATTGTTTAATATATTTGCATGACACACACCTTCCACCATGAGGGTTCTTAAGGTAAGCCATTCATATGTCAGATCAGGCATGAATAAGTGCACAGTAAACACCTAAAATGTATAGCCTTCTGTCTTTTCCTCAAATTATGTAATCACAGGATTTTAAGGTCTGTGGATGCAATCAAGATCGAGTAGCAAAGGATTGGATTTTAACCATATAAGTTGAGCCGGCATTCCTTATCTCTATCATCTAGAAAATCGATCACATATTTGGGACCACAAAATAATGGACATGTGGGTCCAGTCTTTGTGCTCAAATTCCCTCCCCCTTTTTTGGCTTGAGAAGCTTAATTCACTGAAAATTAATCTTTTGCTTTGTATCCTTTATCTATTCTAAACCCTTCCCCTATGCATTCTGAGAAGCTTTCTTCTAAATGTTAGATCAATCTTTATTATATTTGTATGGCAAGGCCACGGTATCTGAATAGGGAGATGCAACTTCGAGAGAGACCCAAAGTGAGCAGAGGTAATACTTTCCTGACCCCTTTTTATCTTCTCAGCTGAGTGGTTGATTGATATAGACACGCTAAAAATAATAAAAATATTTAGATGGACTCCCTCTAACTTCTACTCCTTGGCTGTTGGGACCAGATGAAGCCTCCTTACTGAAGTACCCCACTACTATTCGATCTCTGCCCCCCTTGCCCTTCCACTCCCACTGGTTCAAAGCAACTTGCAGTTTTCTATGTGCACTTTGAGTTCTACATCAAAGTTAATCATTGAGGACCAAACCTTCTGGGCTTATCTCTTTGTCCTGAAAGGTGCCATGGCTCAGCTAGACAACGTCACCACATCCAAAAAACATTCCCTGATAGAGCCCAACCTGAGATTTCTGCCAAGTCCTTTTGATGCTACAAGTCATAGATTAAAAGCCAAACATTCTAGATTCCAGAAAAGACTAACCCCTTTTCTGAAATTATACAATGAATAATCCCTGCCCGACACACCCTCTTCTTAACTTACATAATATACCTACCTTAGACGCACTATCATTCTTTTCTAAGTGGAAAAAAGACCTTCGTAACAATCTATCTGTGGAGCAAAAGAACCACATTGTCCTATACACCGAAAAAGTGCTTTGATGCTATTATACTGCAACTTACCTAGACCATACCCCACCGCGGCTATCATAGGACTGGAAACAGATTTTTGTACTCTTGGATGTTAAGTCAGTAAAATAAGTAACTGAGTCCAAAATACAGAATTTTGACTCCAAAAATGTTTGCAATTTTTCTGCATTGCATTGAAATGTTTCCAAATAAGGAAAATGTTAACATTCCACTTCTTATTGGTCTATTGTAGGCTTATAATTAGTGATGAGATAGACAGGGGATGTATTCATTCTGGAAGCTGACTGTGGTGAACATTACATCAGACAGGTATCACCAAAGTCAGCAGAAGAGGACCCACCGCCACCAAGTGGAGGCCACTAGATCCTCCTCTTCATCAGCCAGACCTGCAGTACTGGACAGTTAATGTAGATTTGTTCAAATTCTACAATGGGGTCAATTCAGAGCCAGGTGAGAAAATTAGCTCTATTTGGGGGAGAGAAAACTGCATCAGGTAAAAATGTCTATCCGGTTGTTGAATCAGCCCCAAGGTAGACAGTAAAAGAGAATGGCAATTCTCTCTCCCAAACAAGGAGTGAGTTTTCTCACCTGGCTCTGAATCAACCCCAGTGACTTTTTTCAATTCTTGCGATGTAATGATTACTTAATTGCCTTTGTGTTAAATAAAGCATATACACAAACTCTCTTGTTAAGAAACAAAATGCATTTGAGCGAAAAAAATATTTCTGCTATTTGCTCTGTAAATGGCCTTGCACTATATTTCAATGCTGAACATTAGTTTTTCATTTGCCTCATAGATTTTACTGTTTTTAAAAGATATAATAATGCCATATGTTATTGGCAATATTCCTGTCCTAACATTGATTCTTGTCATTGACTGTGTTCATTACTAAGAAGCTTGTGGAGAGATTTCGGAGATGTTTTATTAAAGGGTCTATCATCGTATTTTCATTTAGACAAAGGTTTGGGAAATGTAGTACCTTTTGTATCATTCACAGAGAGTAGTTTGCATAATAGTTCTCAATTTTGACTATTCTTGTACTTGCCCATCCTCCTGGGAGACAGAATACACTACTAACCTGATTATGAAATCTAGGAAGAAGTTGCTATTGATCGTCTCGGAAAAAATACAAAATGAAAGAAACATTTTAATCTGTAGCCTGTAGAAATAGAAGGCTAGAAGCAAAAAGCATTCCACACTCTAACCTATCACTGGCCTTGTACAGGCCTATATACATTTCAAATTGCATGTTTGTCCATACACAGGCACCGATGTGTTAGAAAGATTACCTATATCAGGGCCAGCCTTTTGAGTGTGCAAGGTGTGTGGCCACAGAGCGCTTAACTAAAGGGTGGCACTGCTGCACTCAGGGCCGGCGTCAGCACCCAGCAAGCCTGGTCAGTTGCCAAGGGCCCCCACCCCCCAGGGGGGCCCACTGACAGCTGGCACAAAACTGTGTAAAAAAAGAAGACATTTACTCACCTGCGTTCATGATCCCTCACGCATAATCCCTCCTTTAGAGGGCTCTTCTGTGGTGAGTAGAGAGTGAAATAGGCCCCGCCTTTTGTGGTTGGAGTGGATGATGTAATCTATGCCATCGCACATCTGCCCCAAGATGCTCAGTAGTGCCGGGTGATCGAAGGCGAGAGAGTTGGAGGGGTTGTGATAGCTTAGCTGGTGCATAGCTGGTCTCTGGGCTGGTTATGCTGGGTAGTGGGGACCCATGTCTATATTTTCTGGGTTTTTAACCCTTAAAATTCCCAAAAATGGGGTGCCCCCCCCAAGGAGGAGGACCCTATGTAATTTTTTTAAATGAACTCCTTATGTTCTGTTCCCCAGCAGGAATAAAAGGCTCCCAGCAGCAGCAGGAGTGCAGAAGCCAGAGTGATTGGCAAGGGACATGTGCTAGATGGATGGAAGGTATTAAAAAAAACAAACAAAATATTTTTTCTGTGTGTGTGTATGTGTTTTTTTTTTTTACATATTTCCCTTTGTGAACTGGTAAGGGGTCCATGAGGTTTAGGGAAGGTTTTGCTGCCAAGTCACCTGGGGCTAGTGCGTGACTTGCCATTAACCCTTAACTCGCAGCCCTCCTATTACCTGCCCCAAAGCCCGGGGGCAGAAGAGCCCTGGGCCATTTGGCTTTGTGGGTTTGTAGCCTGCAGGGCAGTGGGGGCCACAGAGGCTGGCCCTTGTACCCTGTTCTACAAACCCTGCATAGCTGGTCCCCAGGCTGGTTATGCTGGGTAGGGGAGACCATTGTTTGTGGATTTTTAAGCCTTAAAATTCCCCCAAAAACCAATGTTTTTTGTTTGACCCTTTATAGTGTGCATAGTAATTATATTTTATTTGTGAATGTTATAAAGTGCTCTTTTCAATTTGGGGGGTCTCCTGGGAAAAAATGAGGGGCTACTGATACATATGTGGTACCATTGTAACAAGGAGAAATGGGTCTTTCACATACAATATGGTTTTCTTTAATAAACTAAATGTTTTCTCTAAAATAAAGGACACAATTTTCTAAAAAATATTTTTTTATGTTTTTTTTATTCAAAAATATTTAAAAGAACAGTAGAAAAATTACAAACAAGACATTTCATGTTAAAGCTTAAACTTTTCTTCAAAAATAAAATATAATTTTCCTGGAAATTCCTGCAACAATCACAGTTAAACATAGCGCAAAATGGTGAAAAATGTCCTGACGGGGAGGCCGATTCATCAATAGCGCCAGGTAGCGACAGATGAGCGACTGAAGTATGGCGCTATGAGCGCCGCTAGCGTCAGCCGCGGGCGGTAGCGATTCGCTATAGCAGGCCTCCTCAGTCGCTACCTGGCGTTGTTGGGAACAACGCCTACATTGCTGAATATGATGTTGGCCCTCAGCTTTGTAGGCGCTGTCAGTCAGTGTGACCACGCTATTCTACACAGCGCCTGCGCTTAGCTTTGCTGTGGGCTGGGAATCAAGTACCTTCAGAATAAAACACATTGCAACCTGTTTCTTTACTTTTTTTAGTTTTTATTTTGTGTTGAAAAGGAAATTAAATTAAACCAGATATTAGAATATAAATGCAAAATAAAACATAATTAAACACATAGCCACATTTTAATTTATTTTATTTATTTTTTAAAGAAAAAGGAAATACAATTAAACCACCAATGAGAAAGAAAATGAAAATAAAAACAGAACAGAGAAAGAAAAGGAAAATAGAAAAGGAAAATAAAAACAGAACAGAGAAAGAAAAGGAAAATAGAAAAGGAAAATAAAAACAGAACAGAGAAAGAAAAGGAAAATAGAAAAGGAAAATAAAAACATAAATGAGAAAGAAAAGGAAAATAGAAAAGGAAAATAAAAACAGAACAGAGAAAGAAAAGGAAAATAGAAAAGGAAAATAAAAACAGAACTCAGAAAGAAAATGAAAATTAAAATAGGAATTAGAATGCAAAGGAAACTTACAACAGAATTAAACACATAGCCACATGTATCTATATATAGTTGATTTTATTTTAACACTAATAAAAAATTAAAAAAGTAACAGAAAAGAAAATGAAATTCAAAAGTCAAACAGAAAGGAAAAAGCAAAGTAAAGGGCATGAAAGTTTGTAAAGTTCAAATTAGGGTTCAGGGTGCATCTCTTGGTGCCTGAAAAAATAAGAAAAGTGCAGTTAGTATAGATCTTTAAAGTAGTTTTGTTGTAGCAAATAAAAAAATGCATTACTTGATAACCAACATTGGCGTCTTACACCCCCCTTAGAGTGGTTTGGGTCATCTTACACCCCCCTTAGAGTGGTTTGGGTCATCTTACACCCCCCCTTAGAGTGGTTTGGGTCATCTTACACCCCCCCTTAGAGTGGTTTGTGTCATCTTACACCCCCCTTAGAGTGGTTTGGGTCATCTTACACCCCCCTTAGAGTGGTTTGGGTAATCTTACACCACCCTTAGAGTGGTTTGGGTCATCTTACACCCCCCCTTAGAGTGGTTTGGGTCATCTTACACCCCCCCTTAGAGTGGTTTGGGTCATCTTACACCCCCCTTAGAGTGGTTTGGGTCATCTTACACCCCCCCCTTAGAGTGGTTTGGGTCATCTTACACCCCCCCTTAGAGTGGTTTGGGTCATCTTACACCCCCCCTTAGAGTGGTTTGGGTCATCTTACACCCCCCTTAGAGTGGTTTGTGTCATCTTAAACCCCCCTTAGAGTGGTTTGGGTCATCTTACACCCCCCCTTAGAGTGGTTTGGGTCATCTTACACCCCCCCTTAGAGTGGTTTGGGTCATCTTACACCCCCCCTTAGAGTGGTTTGGGTCATCTTACACCCCCCTTAGAGTGGTTTGTGTCATCTTACACCCCCCTTAGAGTGGTTTGGGTCATTTTACACCCCCCCTTAGAGTGGTTTGGGTCATCTTACACCCCCCTTAGAGTGGTTTGTGTCATCTTACACCCCCCTTAGAGTGGTTTGGGTAATCTTACACCCCCCTTAGAGTGGTTTGGGTCATCTTACACCCCCCCTTAGAGTGGTTTGGGTCATCTTACACCCCCCTTAGTGTTTTTTTGGGCTCATTTTGATGGGAGTTCAAATACATTTAGCCAGTAGTGCAGTACTTGCATTAGAGTGAAGGGTAGTTAGTTTATCGCAAAAAAAGAAGTGATCATCCTTTCCCTTAGCTCATCGCCAGTCTGGGTGTCCTCACTTCTTGCTGCGGGCATGTTGGGGATTTCTGGCACCAGTGCTGTCTCCTCGGGGGCTTGAGTTCGGTGGCAAATACAAATGTTGTGTAGCACACAGCAGGCAAGGATGATCTTGGAGACCTTCTGTGGGCTGTAGAGCATCTCTCCTCCTGGCCGTGCCAAACAGAGAAAGCGTGCTTTCAGCAGGCCGATGGTTCTTTCCACAATGCTTCTGGTCTTGCGATGCGCTGCATTGTAGCGTTCATGGGCAGAGGTCCGTGGGTTCCTGACCGGAGTCATGACCCACGTTCTCTGCCCATATCCCTTGTCCGCTGTAGAAAAAACACAAGGAGAGAGACAGCAATTAGTACTAGTACATGTTTTTTGGTGGTTGTTTTGTTAAATTTGGCTTACTAGGCCACATATTTGCTAAATATATTGACATGGTTAATTTATTACCCAGTAGCCAGCCAGCTGGCATTTCGTTGTTATCAAACTTCCGGCACAGGACTGTCCGCTGCAAGACGTAAGAATCGTGGCATGAGCCGGGGAACCCCGATCTCACCGCCCGCAGCCTCATGTCTGGGTCACAGACAACCATAATATTTAGCGAATGGAAATGCTTCCGGTTTCTGTAAGACAGCTCCTGTGCACGGGGAGGGCGGAAAGGGATATGTGTACCATCAACGCACCCTAGCACATTCGGGATCCCTCCCATCAGATAGAAAGCATGTTTTATTTTGGCAACCTCTTCCTCATCCTCAGGAAACTTGATGTAAATTGGGATTAAATCACAAATTGCCAGAACTACCTGGATTAGTATGCGGCTCATAGTAGCCTGGCTTATCCCGCTGAGGAGGGCGGAGGTTGCCTGGAAGGTCCCTCGTGCCAAAATATTCAGAGTGGCACACAGGCGTACTATGCCTGGAATGGATTGAGTGCGTTTGGTGGATGGCTCGATTTTGTGCTTAATCTGATCATATAGGGACTGTAGTGCAGCACGATTCAGACGGAAGCGGCTCCTGATCTGCTCGTCACTTAAGTCCCATACTGAAAGGCGGATTGCAAAGGAGCGGGGTGCCCTAAGCCTCACAACACCCCGCTCCCTTTCCTCCTGCTCTTTCAGCATACACATACATCCATCCACCCAGACACCATACATCACCCTCTTATCCATCACACACACTCAAGATATATACAAAAGAAACCAAAAAAAAAAAAAAAAAACACAAACACACCACACACACACAAACAATCACACTCCACACACACCCGCTACAATGCAGCTCACCACAAAACCAGAACTATAGTGGTCCAAACCACCAGCCTGCTGAAGACCAGCAGGCTAAGTTAGGCACAACCAAGAGGGGAGTTGCTGCACAGCCCACAAAAGGCCCCAAAATCAAGCCTCACTTGCTGTATGCTACACAATATTTGCAGATGCCACCAAAAACAAGCTCCTAAAGAAACAGCACTGATGTCAGAAATCACCCAACAAGCCACAGAGAGTGAGGACAGAAACCAGACAGAGGCTCAAATGAGCTAAGGGAAGCAAGCGAGCACCGCACCACACCACAGCCTTTGCCACAGTGTAAGAATACCAGAAGCTTAAAAAATCCTTCCCTTTATACTTCTCTTTCAAAAGGGACAGGTCCGCTTTGCCGCCTTTTGCGTCGCTCTGCTATTTCCGGGCGCCAATTAGCCGACCCAGGTGTGCGTAAAACGGAGTGCGCACGCGCACGCTAGTAGCGCTACTAGCGTACGTGAGCCGAAACTTGCGTGAAATAACGGACATGGCCCAAAAATCAGTGGTGGCCCAATGAAAGGTAAGCTGCTGTTTTTTTAAATAGCCGTTAGGCTAACCACATGTCACAAGGGGTTGAGATACATCAGTCCATTGTTGTATTTTGGTGTGTGTTGTTTGGTTAATGAGGTCTGTAATGAGTTAATTGGCTAACACACATGCTTCAGTCAGTGCAGTGGAGGTGTGGCTAGAAGGAACTGGGCTGTATGTGTGAATCAATTAAGTGGCCTGCTTTTTGATTGGCTGTTAGAGCACATAAAACCTGCCCAACCCTAAGAGATTGCGATGCCATTCTGTAGTCTGCATGCGTGCTTGTTGGGTGTGTATTTGTGTGTGTGTGCAGCTACAGGATGGAGCCAAATTCAGGACATCTGCAGGCCACAGCAGGCCCAAGTAGGAGTTTGGTGGGTGCTGTGCGCAGACCTCCCTTACGGAAAAGGGCACAGCCTGAAGGTGGGGCAGCACCCCAGGCTAAGCGCCCAGGTGCCAAGAGGGAGCCTGAATTTAATTTGGCTGAGAATAATCATCTTGTGCGCCTTACACTTGCTAAATGGGAGCTGATATTTGGCTCCCAAAGCAAGTCCATAGGCAAACAAGAAAGAAGCAAACTGTGGGATGCCATTGGTGTGGAGCTTAGTAGCACTGCTCAACACCCACGTAGTGGCCCATCCTGCAGGAAACGCTTCTACACTTTGCGAGGGGCCCTTATGAAAAAGATGAATCACGATCTTGATGTGGACAGTGGGACCATCCAGGCTCCAAAGAGTACCTACAGGCCGTATGAGGAGATGCTGAAGGCCAAAATCCCACTGGCTCGGCTGCAGGGTGTGGATCCTGGGGATGACACCACAGGTTGGACTGAAGGTACATATTTTCTGCCTTTTTTCCAAACCTACTGTTAATGTATGTGATTAGCATTTTTTCATTCTGACCAACTAACAGTAGGACCTGTGAAGTATTACATTAGAGCTCAAACATTTGTTACTTTTCTGTCTGTTGCTTTCTGCATAGGTGCACATGCTGCTGTCCGGGATGTGCCTCAGGACACCCAAACTCCTGCCCTTCCAGCAACCTCAAGGCTACCCCAGTCTGCCATTGAAGGTATTTACCCCTAATTTTGGTGCTGGTTTTTTGGGGAACAAATGGGTGTGGGAGCAGCTCAAACAATCGAGTGTTGCACTGTTGAGTATTAATAATATGGGCCTGCGCCCTAATTTCACGCCCACTGTAACACTCACAGCAACTAACTAACAAGGCCCTAACATGTGTACATATGTTTGAAGCCAGAGATGTGTGGCCATATATCGGCATATCAATGTGGAAGCCACACTGGCCTTGATTAGTGAATATTAGTGAAAGAGCTGCTCACACACACCTTAATGCATGTTGTATTTTTGCACGCACATTAACTATGGCTCAATGTTTGCTTGATTTTTGCATAGCTCCCATGCCCTTGGCCCCAGCATCTCCTCCGGATCCCACCTACTCTTTGGATGTCGGTAAGTGCATGTGTCCACCTTGCTTTATCCACTTTTACCCAAGTGCATGTGTCTCATTCCTCTTTTTTCTTGGTAGGCCAAGTGACTGGTTCATCTTTGGACCCCACTTCCGATGTTGCAGGTCAACAGGACCCTGTTGGTGTGTATAGCAATACATAATGTATCCTTTATGCTGTTTATGTTACACTGGTTCAATTTGGTTAGTCTACTAATCTACATGTTTGCTTTGTAAACTTGAAGATGCCTCTTGGGAGTGCTTGTTGCCTCCCCAGGGTCAGTCTATTAGTTATTGGAGTGATAGCAATGTATTTGGGCGGACATATTTTTTGCCAAACATTCCCCGTAGTAGTTTGATGAATATTTAGAGACATTCCTTGTGTTTTTTAGTTGACCCGAATATCGGAAGTGGCTGTCCAGAAAGGGCCCCTCAAGTTCAGGCTGCCAGAGATGAGGGTAAGTTGTTTTGCCTTGCTCTAGTCTGTATTTTGGCTCTACTTTTGTTGCACTTGCTTCTGGCAACTTGTGTGTCCACATGTATTTTCAAGGTCCAAGCTCGAGTGAGGGCCCCACTCCAGACATCTGGGAGATTGCGGGTATGTGTAATTTAAGCAATGTTTCTGATGTTATTTGCAAAAATTATTGCCTCTTAGTCCTGTAACATACATGTTAACAATCTGAGTTTAACAGATACCTTTGGTCTAGTGTGTATTTTTGCACTTTTTTGAGGTATGGCCTCGATAGCCTAGCCAGGTTACATTTGAGTTTGGGCCACTGACCTACTAACCTGATTTTCCTGTTTAGCATATGCCAACTTGCCGGACATCTCGGATGTGGAATTGCCACTCTCTGGCAGCGAAACCTCGAGCCTACCTGTGCCGGAGGACACGCAGGTAACATGGCTGATGTAGACGACCTAGAACCACATTGGCATGTTCGTGGGTAGTGGATGAAGCAACATGTCACATTTCCTTTCATTGTTGTTTTTGCAGGAGGCGGAACCAGAACCCCAAGCTGGGATCTCTTCCCAAGTCCCATGTGGCCAAGCTTCCGAGGCTCAGACAAGGGTAAGTTGTATAGTGACTGTTTAGGGTAATTATTTTGAGGGGCATACCTGCATTGGTTCGGTTTGACTAAAATGTTGTTTTCTATTTTGTTAGGCTCAAACCACAGCAAGAGGAGTTGTGGCACCAACCAGTGCTGATTTTTATGAGCTAGGGGTCCGGATGCTGGAGGACTACAGTCGCCAACAGCCGCGTGATGGAACTAATGAGCGCATTGCGGCGTTGGAAAATCAGGTGCTAATGTGTCAGCAACAAAATGAGGCCCAGCAGCGCCAGATCGACCAGTTGCTCCTAAACCAACAGCAGAACCAGGAACTTGGTCGGCTGGGCAATCTAATGGAGCAATCTCTCCTGCGCCAGGAACAATCTCTCCAGCGCCAGGAAGAATCGATACAGCGCCAGGAAGAATGTCTCCAGCGGCAGGACCAAACTTTGTTGTTGATACAACAGCTCATACAACAGCAGTCTATATTTTTTACTGCACTGTTGTCCCCCAACACCGCCCCTAGCAATGACTCCCAACCTCCCCGGCCACCCAGCCAAGAATATTAATTTTGTTTGTTTTGGTTTGTGTAAATATATTTGCTTAACCCACCTCTAAATTGTGTTTTTCATAAGACCTAGCTAATAACACAGTCAGGGATGAGTATCTTGATCTAGATATGTCAATGTATTGGTCAATTTAGCCCACACATTTGAGACCATAGCTTACTATGGTTAACACATGAAATGGCTCCAAAGGTATGGCTAAATTGACACACAAATGGGTTTTGAGACAGTTAAACTATGCTTTGCAAGGCACCACACTGTAATGATGGTCATCAAAAAATTTATTATAAAAACATGGCCAACAGGGCCAACATTGCCCAACAAAGGGCATCAACAGGCCAGCCTTCCCCCCACCCTAACGACGCCGCCGGCGCCTCTTCTTGGCCAGCAGCATCAGCTTCAGGAGCCTGATCTCCCACCACAGTCTGCGATGCTGGTTTTCACAAGCTGTAGAGATGTAGAAACAACAATTTATTAATAAATTGGATGTGACCTCAACATACACAGATGTAGCAATGTAATGTCAGTGTGTCCAATTAGGTGACACTCACATTAACATTGTTGACCACTGTGCGCTTATTGGTTAACATGATATGAGTACTATTGACTGGCAGGAATGTGAACAACACATCCCAAGCATACATTTACTCTTAAAGTGTACCAACACCCACCGGTGATCGGCCCTGGAATCTATCAGATTCCCGGCCCGATCACCTCCCTCCCCGCGGGACATCCGAGATCGGGATGTCCCTGGGGGTGAAACCCCCCCAAAACCCCAAAATACCTACCTCAGTTTCGGTGGGGCAGGGCCGCCGGGCCCTCCCTGGCGCCCCTCTAGACGTGTGCGTGCCTGCGCCGGCCGTCTGTGAATGGCCGGCGCAGGCACGCGCGCGTAAAAAGGGGCGTGGGGGAGGCGGAGGAGGAGCCAATTTGCCGTGGCTTGTACGTTTGCGGGAGTAAAAGTGAGTTCAGGGGGTTGTCACACAGCGGTGACGATCAGGGGTGCCCCACCGTAGTGGACCAAGACCCAGGAAAGTCAAACTCCTGGTTGTTGTTCCACTTTAACTCTGGGGAAGCAAAGAAGGTATAAGTCCCAGTGTGTCCATTTTTGTGTTTAGTCACAGCCAAACCTCAGGGCCTAAGTCCTAACGAGTACACGAGTTTGCCCTATAATGTTAGAGGTCCAGACCTAATAGGGCCCATTTGGTTGTGTCTAAGGCAAAAATAGTCTCTATGTGGCCAAATGAAGAATGTGAGGCAACAATCAAGCATGCAAACAGGCATGTTGGATTATTGTACAAACACATGGAATATAGATGTGTGTGAAATTAACACATAGGTACATTTTAAATGTCTGCAGATGTGACTATAAGACATAGGTTTCACAAGTCTTTAGGCATATGAAGTGGGATGTACTCACCATCGCAGCTGTGGCGGGGGCCCATGCTGCTGGCCGTCCCTGGAGCTGGGGTGGGGAGGAGGTTCTCTGGCTCCGTCTGCGTAGCAACATCTGTCAACAGAAAGCAAAAGACAAAAACACAATTAGTGGGCCAATGACACCTGACTATTTGACATCCATCTGGTTATTGAGTCTGAAAAATCAAAGGCTTGCATGGTTACATACAGGTTGTCCAAAATTAGCATATTTCCTGGTCCATGAGTTAATGTCAATTAGTTAGGGTTGCCACATGTATCCCTAAAGATAATGTGCAAATAACATAGACAGTGCTATGTAAAGGACTCATTAGCAGTTGTTTGGCTAATGTTAATAGTGGGCCACATGTTTGAGCGGGAACAACTTAACCCAAGAAAAGAAATTAGAACACCCATCATGGTGTGGGCAGAAACATAGGGGTGGTTGACAGTTGGCTAGCACTGTAGTGGGGTTTGTGAGGTTAGGGTACCTTATCAAACCAGCTGTGACAATGGACCAGGAAACATGTGTCTGTTACAAGTGGGCCAATACACAGGATTGCAGCAAATCTGGGTTTGGGTCCGCTTTGGCAGAGCAACACAATTTGCGTGAGACAACGTACTCCGCGGCCGCTGCCTTCCACACATCACTCCTCGAGTGTGTGCGCACGCGCAGCCCATTTGGAAACAGAGCGCAGGCGCACACACATCTAGAGTGTCACACAGGAGGCTGGGACGGTGGCTTTGGCAACCCCCAAAGAGGTAAGGAGTTTGTGGGGTTTTTTTCTTGGGGGGGGGCCCTGGGTGAGGGATGTGATTTGTCATGGAACCTTCGAGAATCCAAGCACTATCAATGTTTGTGGGTCCACTTTAATGAATGTCATAACATTGGGAATGTGATGGATAACAACAAACACTTACCACGACTATGCCCGTGGAGAATCCTTCGCCAAAACGCCATGGAGGTGCCGCCTATATGATGCCCTGCAAATTAGAGAGGAATGGCAAGGGCTAAGTACAAATTGCAAGATGAAACCTGTCACAGACTAACAATTAAAAAATGGACACTCACCAGGGGATGAAGCGCCACTTGAAGCCCAGGGAGGGCTCTGAGGAGGAGACGGGGAGCTTCGGCTCCTCACACTCTGGTCAGAAGATCCACCAGGCAAAGGGCCACCCTCCTCCCTCTCACTCCCTGCTCCTTCAGGGAGTGTGGGCGAGTCCATTGCTACCACCCCACTTGGACTCCCCACTTGAGAGTGGCCCCTTGCCTGGTGAGAGTCCTCAGACTCAGAGTGTGAGGAGCTGAGGCTTGATCCTGCCAGCCCCCCAGCAGCACACTCCTCTGGGGCGTCATCCCCTTCCTCCCCTGGGTCCTCTAAATAGGACCCGCGGGAGGGACCCTCCCCCGATGACTCCCCCGAGTCCGCCTGCCTGGTTCGGGGGAGGAATCCCTTCCCACGTTTCCCGTTTCCCCAGGGGAGGACGCTTATCTGTGTGGATGGGGTGAAAGAAAATAATTAATATAAAGAGCACAAATGGACACAGCTTAGCAGATGATTATGCAAAAAGGCTAAGCAGAACATAAGCTTTAACTTACCTGATGCGTAGGCATCATATAGGCGGTACACGCCTTCAGGGTCCCGGCGCTTGAAATCTGACCACTTCTGCTGAATGGCTCTTATGGTCAGCTCGGTGTGGAAGCGCCGGGACACTGTGGCCTTCACCTCCATGGCAATGCGTTTTTTCCCTCCACGGGCATAGTCATATTCGGCCACGCAGAAGTCCTATGAAAAATGATCAAACAAACTAAAATCAATACATGACATCAGAACAATGGCATAAACAGTTATACAGAGACCAGATCAAAGTGGACCCACACCCAGGATTATCACTATTCTGGGTTTGTGTGCACTTTGGTGGGCCACACCAATTGTGGGTGGTCCGCTGTCTGCAACCCCCTTGGAAGGCCACAAATACACCACTGAGGACGCTCCCACGTGACTGCGCAAGCCAAACACAGCGCTCCGCGCCGCTGTGGTATGCGCATACAAGGCCGTTGGGACGTGCATACCAGCTCAGCTGGGTCTGCACGGCAAAGTACGCATGTGGCGTTTGACTCTAACAGGGAGTGCGCCTGCACACAAAATTAAAATATGTCTGGCGCAGGGGTACACCCTGCTAGAGGTAAGCGCAATAGGCATCCGCAGCTAACGCATGCACAGATGGGACGGGGCTGAGGTAATTTTTAGGGCCCTCCAGGGGGGGGCATCCCAGCAGGACATCCACAATGGGGATGCCCCACGGGGAGTGATCAAATTTGGTCAGAAAACAAAGAAATTTCTGACCCAATCCCCCCTGTGTGTTCTGCAACTTTTAAGCTAAAAATACAAAAACCAAATACTCACTTTGACCACCTGGCCATTTACGCGGCTATCCACCCGGGTGCGCGTTTTCTTTGGAGGCCCAGGAGGGGAAGGGGTGGGAGGGGTGCTAGTTGGGGAAGGTGAGGTAGGTGGGGGAGGTGGGGGAGGGGTGGTGGGGTCAGAGTCGGAGGAGGAGCTGGGGAGGCGCATAACTCGCCGTCTGGGCAGCATTGTGGAAACGCTAAGGAGGAAACAGGAACCGGAAATGACCCAAGCGACATTGGAAAAAAGTTTAAAAAAAAAAAAACGCTCCGCGCACCAGCAACAAGCTATTCTCAGCTATGTGCAAGCTAAGTGGCGGAAAAACTAAAATGACGCTTGAAAACAAGCTATTGGCATAAGCGCAAGACAGTTTTACCTTAAGGTGGCGTTGAAACGCAAAGGAGGATACCGGAACCGGATATGACGCTAGCAACTGTGATTCCAAATTCAAAAACAAACATGCGCGCAACAGGGACAAGCTAATATCAGCTATGTGCAAGCTAAGTGGCGGCCAAAAATTAAAATGACGCTGCAAAACAAGCTATTGGCATAAGCGCTAGACATTTTTACCTTAAGGTGGCGTTGAAACGCAAAGGAGGATCCCGGAACCGGATATGACGCAAGCAACTGTGCTTCAAAATTCAAAAACAAACATGCGCGCAACAGGGACAAGCTAATATCAGCTATGTGCAAGCTAAGTGGCGGCCAAAAATTAAAATGACGCTGCAAAACAAGCTATTGGCATAAGCGCTAGACATTTTTACCTTAAGGTGGCGTTGAAACGCAAAGGAGGATCCCGGAACCGGATATGACGCAAGCAACTGTGCTTCAAAATTCAAAAACAAACATGCGCGCAACAGGGACAAGCTAATATCAGCTATGTGCAAGCTAAGTGGCGGCAAAACATTAAAATGACGCTTGAAAACAAGCTAGGGCCCAAGGCGCCACAAATTATTAGCTTGATTTAGCAGGGGGTTCTACATACTGTAATGCATAGGTCCTTCTAAAGCATACACCGTTGTGCTTAAATATACAAATCTTATTCCTTCCCAAAGTCATCACACAATCAAACTAGACAACTACCTGAAAATGTGGCACACATGAGAATGCATAACGGGTTGTTATGAGCTGGTACGACTGAATGTTAATCCTGCAATATGTGGCCAGGCACGCTCACAACTACAGTGTATTCATTAACAACGACTGGGGTCGCGGGAAGTGAATTCCTTGCAAATGGCAGAAGGGCACATGTATGAACAGCACAGCGCCGCACAACGCAGCGCAGCGAGGCACAGCGACGCTCGCGCCGCCACATAGCGAATTAAAACAGCGACTGCACAAACACTGACCAACACAGATTCATCAAGGACAGGGCTGCCGAATAGCTTGGGCGCTGACAATTTCGAAGAGCGAACGTGACCGCCCAACCTGACAGGCTACAAAATAGCTATACAAGCCCCGTTTGTGTGGAAAACAAGCGATTTTGAGGCCAATGAGTTTGGGTGGAGGAGATGCAATTCCCATGTCACTCACAACATTACATTGTGAAAAATAATAAAAACTTAAAATACATATAAATAACCAGCCAGATTCATAAAACATATCAATATAAACATGTGTTGAATTTTGTACCAAAGAAAAAAACCCAAAAACCACTAAAAACAATCATTGCAGCGTCTGCCATTGAAATGTATGGGAGAGCGGCAGGTAGCGCCAGGTAATACGTGTCGCTGTGAAGGAATTTGCAGCGGCGCTGTTCGGGCCAGCCGGCTTTATGATGAATGCCGCGCTAGCCGTCGCTCTCGCCGGCGCTAGCCTCATTTAGCTTGATAAATGCGTCATTGTGACTGCCGCCGGGCGTACTTGAGTCGGTAGTCGCCGTTAGCTGCCGCTACCTGGCGCTCGTCAGACACTACCTGGCGCTATCGCTTGATGAATAAGGGCCAAAGTTTCAAGTATGCTGGTAATTAAAAGGGTTAAAAATAGTTATGCATGTTGGGTATTGTTCTGTTCGGGGGAACTTGTGCTTTCAGATTTAGCTTGCTTTTTCTTGTTTGCATATTGATATTTTAGTTGTGATTTATAATGTGTTTTATATCCTGCTTTTTTATACCTTTTTTTAGGGAAACCCTTCGAGGGAGTACTTCCATAAAGATGAGCCCACTACAACAAGCTGGGTAAGCTAAGAAAGCATAATGTGTGTACTTTCATGCAATATGTGGTTTGTGGGGGGGTATTCCATTAAAGGGTTGTTTTGGTAGAAAGCACAAGTTGTGCACTTTGTCTGCAGAGATGAAATTTTCAAGTAAAATTCCCCTTACGCACATGCTTTACATTGGGGTGCTTGGCAACTCTTCCCTTGACAGTACCTATGCATGCTGGGTATTGTTCTGTTTGTGGGACCTTGCTTTTTCAGATTTGTTTTTTCTTGTTTGCATATAGTTTTTTAGGAAAATGTGGCTTTGATTCTGCTTGGTATTCTTTTTTAGGGAAACAATCACATGCAATAAGATTTTATTGACAAACTTACATCTTTTATTACAAAAAAACACTACAAATTGTATTGTATATTTGTAAAGATAAATTTTCCTTTTTTGCACATATTTCACCCAAAAATATTGAGAATACACTTAAAAAATTATAAACAAGACATTTCATGTTAAAGACCAGTTTTTTGAAAAAACTATATATAATTTTCCTGGGAAATACCTTCAAAACGCACAGTTAAACGTGTGTAGTGCAAAACAGTGAAAAATGGTCTGGCAACAGAGGGTGACAAAAACACAAGGTAGGCTGGCACTTAAAGGGTTAAAGAACCTAAACTTTTTTTGCCACTAACATTGTATCGGGCCCCTGCGCTGCCTCCTCCTAGCGGGCGGGGTCGTCACTAGCCTTGTAACGAGGTGCACACACTTCCTTTCTCGGTCTCTCTGACCCATCCATCCCTGTCTCCTCAACTCTGCCCCAACCATCCATGTCCCCCCCAGTTCTGCCCCATCCATCTCTGTCCCCTCAGCTCTGCCCCATCCATCTATGTCCCCCCAGCTCAGCCCCATTTATCCATGTACCTTCAGCTCTGCCCCATCCATCCATGCCCCTCCAGTTCTGCCCCATTCACCCCTGTCCCCTCCGCTCTGCCCCGCCAACCCTGTCCCCTCAGTTCTGTCTTATGTACCCCTCTACCCTTTTCTATGCCCAATCCCCTCAGTTCTCCACCTCTCCATCCCTGTCTTTCCAGTTTTGCCCATCTACCCCTCTTCCTTAAAGCTCTGCCTATCTATCTCTCTTCCTTCCAGCTATCTCTCCACCCATCCATTCCTGCCCTTCCTGTTCTGTCCATCCCTCTTCCTCAATACTCTGCCCATTCATGTGAGGCCAAACTAAAAAACAGCTCCAATAGGGGGTTGGAGAGCAAGCAGCCCTTCTTAGTTTTGGCTATGAAATTTATAGACCCCTAACCCATGACTCTCCACCGCAAAGGGGAGCCACTGAGACCATGCTTCCCAAGGGCCCACATAAACCTGGAGCCAGGCCTGGCTGCGCTGCTTAGTTTTTATCCATTTTTTATGCCCCCTTAGAGGGCTGACCCTGTCTGCCACTGCCACCTATGGTACAACTGTCAGCAATGTGCCAGCGATGCCTTGTGCAGCTGTGCAACCTTTTTTTCCCTGCCAGATGACAAAAACACTGCTGCTGCTGTCCTGTTCCTAGTGGGGCGACACAGAGAAATGCCATCCTACAGTCCTGCCCAGGATGCCTTTTAACCTAAGGCTTTAGCTCACCACACCTTCATACCACCACCCTTACTCCAAAATACAAATTTTCTAAATTTTGGAGCAGACCGTTGCTCTGCTGCTGCATATCTAGCCTTTAGCTGTTTATGGGCCCCCACGTTCTGCTGCTTTTTGAATTCCAAGTATGGACCTGAATTTCTAGGTCCGATTCTGCTTTGGGTTCTAATCACGAGCCTCTCACCTTTTGAGCTCTGTTCCTCTCTCCTTTCCTAAATCACCTAGTTCATGACCGGATCAGAGTAATTGGATGTCATATATCTTTAAGCATTTGATACTGTGCCACATAAAACACTTTGTCTAGTACTAGACAAAAATAATTGTACTGGGGAAAAAATGTGTGTACATGGGTGAGTAATTGGCTTATGGGTGGAAAACAGAGGGTGGTTATCAACGGTACATACTCAGATTATATATATATATATATTAATGGCATTGGGAATGGGTTAAACAGATGATACTAAGCTGTATAAAGTAATTAAGACAAAAGAAGACAGCAGACAGCTCCAAACAGATTTATATAAACTGGAAGCATGGGCAGTAAAATGGCAAATGAAGTTTAACACAGATAAATGTACGGTTTGCACATGGGAAGGATCAATTTTCCATGATTACACACTAAATAAGGGAATGCTACATAAATCTACAATGTAAAAGGACCTTGGAGTTGCAGTTAACAATAAACCTAACTGTAGTGCCCGAAGCCAGGCAGCAGCTGCCAAGGCAAACAGGATCATGGGGTGCATCAAGAGGGGCATAGGTGCCCATGGCAAAAGCATTATTTTACCCCCTCATACATCACTGGTCAGATCCCATATGGAATATTGTTCACAGTTCTGGGCACCAGTGCATAATAAGGACAAATAAGAACTGGAGCTCATTCAAAGGCGGGCAACTAAATTAATAAATGGAATGCAGGGACTCAAAGATTGTCAGTTAGGTTTATTTAGGTTGGAAAAGAGATGCCTAAGGGGTGATCTAATAACCATGTATAAAAGATCTGTCCCACAATCTATTCATACCCCGGAGTTTAACCATAACCCAAAGGGCATCCACTAATGTTAGAAGAGTAAAGGCGATTCCTCCACCGACATAGAAAGGGATTCTTCTCTGTAAGGGCAGTGAGACTATGGAACTCTCTGCCAGAGGAGGTAGTCATGAAGAATACTCTAAAAGAATTAAAAAACGCCCTGGATGCCTTCTTTGCATGTAATAACATTACCAACTATGCAGGGGTGCACCTATAATGAGGCCAAGTGAGGCAGCCATCTCAGGTGGCACTGCAGAAGGGGCGGCAATCACTAGACCTCTTTTTTATTATTATTATTTTTTTACTGTTTCATTAGTGTTCCAATGCAGAGTGGGGGTACTACTGCACCTTGTCATGTTTTTAAACAATCATTGGTGGCCCCTACCCCTGGGTTGCTTTACTAAGGAGTGGAGCTACACATTCTGGAGGGCGCTGTTTATGGTTCGCCTCAGTCAGCGAGCTAGATTCACCCCACCCCTGCAGATATGACTACTAGACTACTGGAAGGAGACCTTCTTGTCTATACAGACTGAATTGGATGGACTAATGTCTTTACTCAGCCTAACATGCTATGTTACTATGCCCCAACACCAGAATACTTATGTTTCCTGTCAGGAAAAACATTAAAGCTGAAATACCGGTTAGTAGTAATGAGGCAACACATAGAAGTTCAGGTTCATCAAGTTGCTCAGCAGCCCATTAACCAGCTTCAGTGTTGGGCCAAACGCTGAACCCTGGCACGGACTTCTGACTGAAGTCGGTGTTAGGGGTCGGGGACCCACACTTGCAAAGTTCAGCATGGACCTGAACCTTTACGGTTTGGGTTCGCTCAACCCTACTGGTTATTGACTTAATAGTGGCAATGTCCTCCCTTATTGTTGTGTTTACTGGTATCTGCCAACTGGTGTCTCTCCCTGTCCTTCTTAGAGGTTAAGGCTCGGAAGCTTTGCCTAGTTACCAGTGCAAGGTACTTACCTGGCACCTCCCCTCAGTCCCGGCCGTCCTCCATCCTCCGGCGGCCGCGCAGGACGGCCGCCTCACTGTCGCTCCCCCTCGCTGGGGCTCCAGCTTCCGCCCCCTACTCGGCGGCGGCTGGTGTCCCCGGCGGCGGCTCTGCAGCATCTGCCGGAGCGTCCTCCCCCTCCTCCCCGGGGGCGCGCCCGGCAGACAGGCTCGCGCGCGTGTGCGAGCACGTTCTAGTTATGTCCCTCGGCGGCGCTGCTCCCAGCGCATTTGCCGGGGGCAAGTTTAAAAGGACCTATCCAGGTCCAGGGGGGGGGGGTTCTCCGGGTAAATGAACCCAGGGACTGGATAGCCTGGCTGGTCAGGGCTTAGAGTGCTTGTTTGAAGTTACGGAGGTTCCTTTTTTAGGATATATCATTTCCAATACAGGACTGTCCATGGATCAGTCCAAGGTTACTGCAGTACTTAAATGGGAGCAACCCAGGGATTTAAAGGGTCTTCAAAGATTCCTGGGGTTCGCTAACTTTTATAGGAGGTTTATCAAGAACTTCTCTACTTTAGTAGCACCTCTCACTGACCTCACCAAGAAGGGGGGTTACCCTTCCATTTGGCCGCAACGGTCCGTCCTGGCCTTCAAAAGGTTGAAGGAACTTTTTAGCCCTGCCCCCGTACTAGTGCATCCAGATTGTCAATTAGCCTTCATTGTGGAGGTCGATGCCTCCGAGCTTGGCGTCGGGGCAGTCCTTTCACAATATAGCGGTTCCCCAGAACGACTTCACCCCTGTGCTTTTTTTTCTCAAAAATGTACTTCCGCCGAACGTAACTACGATATCGGTAATCATGAGCTCTTGGCAGTTAAATTGGCCTTTCAGGAGTGGAGGCACTGGTTAGAAGGGGCTCAGTTTCCTGTTACGGTCTTTACCGACCATAAAAATTTGGAGTATATTCAGTCTGCTAAAAGATTAACCCCTAGACAAGCTCGATGGTCCCTGTTCTTTTCCTGGTTTAATTTTACCATCACCTACAAACCTGGGCCAAAGAATGTGAAAGTCGACGCTTTGTCTCGAAGTTTTTCCTCGACTAGCTTACCCGAGGGGAGAAACTTACCCATTCTGCCGCAACACCTGGTGGTAGCTGCTATCCAGCCGGAGCTTTCCGACTTGAATCAGTTTCAGTCCTAGGCTCCGCCTGGTAAACCTGTTCATGCCCAGTTTGTGCCCATGTCCCACCGTGCTGCCATCCTACAGCAATTTCATGCTTCCAAGACTGTAGGTCATCCAGGAGTTAGGAAGACCATTTCCTTGTTGTCCCGTCATGTTTGTTGGCCGTCTTTTAGGAAAGACGCTCAAGATTATGTGCGGGCCTGAAAAGTCTGTGCCCGGAGTAAGACCCCGAGACACTCTCCTGAAGGCTCCCTGTTGTCTTTGCCCATTCCTTCCCGTCCCTGGACTCATCTTGCCATGGATTTCATCGCCGATCTTCCACCATCCCAAGGGTTTACCGTCATCTGGGTAGTGGTCGACCGGTTCAGCAAGATGGCTCATTTTGTCCCGTTAAAAAAGTTACCCACAGCTCAAGATCTTGCTCAACTTTTTTTAACTCATATATTTAAATTCCATGGGATCCCGGAGGATGTGGTGTCCGACAGGGGGGTTCAGTTTGTCTCTCGGTTTTGGAGGGCTTTTTGTGCCAGGTTGGGATTCACGGTCTCCTTGTCCTCAGCATTTCCCCGCCAGTCAAATGGGCAAACAGAGGGAACCAACCAATCCTTGGAACAATACCTGCGTTGCTTTGTTTCCGATGTCCAGATGGATTGGTTATTGTTTCTTCCATTTGCAGAGTTCGCCCTGAATAATGCCACTCACTCTTCCAATGGGGTATCGCCGTTCCGTTGTGTTTTTGGTAGAGACCTGTCGGACCTACCCTCACTCGAGGAATGGGTGTCCCAATGGCCGGATCTGTGGGCTAAGATTCAGCAAAATCTGACCAGGGCTGTCGCCCAGCAGAAAACTTTTGCCGATCGTAGTCGGTCCAGTAACCCTGATAATGCGGTTGGGGAGCTAGTCTGGCTTTCCACCAAGAATTTGGCTTTACGTCAACCTTCTGCCAAGCTAGGCCCAAGGTTTATTGGTCCTTTTCCTGTACGGCAGAAAATTAATCAGGTTACTTACCGTCTAGATCTTCCGCCCTCTATGAAAGTTTGTAATTCTTTCCATGTGTCCCTGTTAAAGTCTGCTAACGGTATTGAGCCAGATGCTTCCCCAGTGGCCATTTTGGTTGATGGGCAACAAGAATTCGAAGTAGCTCGGATTCTAGATTCACGCCTCTTCCGAAATTCTCTCCAGTATTTGGTAGATTGGAAGGGTTACGGCCGGAAGAGAGGTCTTGGGTCCCGGCCAGAGAGGTCCACGCAGGGAGGTTGGTTAGGAAATTCCACAGGGAGAAACCTCAGAAACCCGGGTTGGAGGGGCCTCTAGGGGGGGGGTAATGTAAGGTACTTACCTGGCGCCTCCGCTCAGTCCCGGCCGTCCTCTGTCCTCCGGCGGCCGCGCAGGACGGCCGCCTTGCTGTCGCTCCCCCTCGCTGGGGCTCCGGCTTCCGCCCCCTGCTCGGCGGCGGTGGCGGCTGGTGTCCCCGGCGGCGGCGGCTCTGCAGCGTCTGCCGGCGCGTCCTCCCCCTCCTCCCCGGGGGGCGCGCCCGGCAGACAGTCTTGTGCTCGCGCGCGTGCGCGAACACGTTCTAGTTATATCCCCCGGCGGCGCTGCTCCCAGCGCATTCACCGGGGGCAAGTTTAAAAGGACCTATCCAGGTCCAGGGGGGGGGGGTCCTCCAGGTAAATGAACCCAGGGACTGGACAGCCTGGCTGGTCAGGGCGGTCCAATCCCTGGGGGGCTCCTATCAGGAGCAGAGTTAAAGTATGCACCAATCACTACATACACCCATTTGACATTCCCCTTTTCCCATTGGCCAGTTCTCCCTTAAAAGTGTCCTTGCCCTGACCATCGGTGCCCATTATAGCCATTATTAGCTTGGGTGTGCTTTTGGATTTGCGTTTAGTGTGTTCTGATCCGGCTCCGTCTTTGACCATTCCTGCCTGTCTGACCTCGTCTCTGCCTTACCCCTTTGATATCGCGCCTTGGTGACCACCCGGCTTTTGACCCCTGCCTGTCTCGACCATTCTCCGTCTAACCCCTTGGATACCGTGCCCTGTGACCACCCGGCTTTGACCCCTGCTCGTCTCGACCATTCTTGCCTAACCTGCTGGACTCGACGTTTCAGACTCAGCCCGCATGAACTTCCGATTTGGGATAACCCGCCGTTCACCTATCGTCACCATAAGCCAGCAATCTTTGCGCTAGTAAGTCCTGGGGGCAACCGAGTCTGGAGAGGCATAACCCATGTCTCCAGCAAGCGGGGGCTTGTCTATAGGCACAAGGGGCGGTGGAGATTGGGGATTGCTTGGCTTATGAAAGAAGGGTGTCCGGCAATCCCTGACAACCAGCCTATAAATTAGTTCCACAGACTAGACAAGTCGCTTCAGTAATCTGTCACTTATTGCCACACCAACTGTGCCTTTTGGAGTGCTCATGTGTCCAAAACATTATTTAACCTGATCTTTGCTTGGGTTTAGTATAATAGCTGGTTATATCTTGGCAGCCTGACAGCCACATGCAGGTTTGACAGTTGTTCTCTTAATTAGGATATATTTGTATTGCACTGAACAGCAAAATTAATTTCTTTTTAGTCATTATTAGCAAATTAATTTGGCTATGAGCACATAAATAGTATGTGTATATTGTTTACTGTGTTTGCAAGTTGTCCTTACATCTGTAATTAACTAAAGGTGAGGACATATAAAGGACTGATCTGCATTTACATTCTACATACAGGGGAAAATAAAAGCCTTTTCAGTTATTTATGTTCCTCTGTGTCCATACTGGTTATTGCTTCTTTTAACATGTTGGCTAAGCAGTAAAGTGTCCCTGGAGCTAAAGAAGCAAGAGACCCAGACGATCTTGGACTGGGACTTTTAATAGATATACTGCATCAATGGTTCAGATAAAGATATTTTAAGTTCCTTCTGAATAAATTTTATTGCAATGTTTATTCCCAGTCGGAAACACCGGGGGATGTACCCAGAGAAATATTAAACTACACAAAGGCTTCATTTGTCATAAAGGAATGTCATAATAATTACACTGACTCACTCTATGCTTCGCTAGGTATAATAAAGATTTTTCTATTTGTACAGCTTTTTTTCCAACCACATAAAGTTACACTTAAAATATTTTCATCACAAGAATGGGGATAACAATAAATGCTGTAATTACTTTCCCTGCATGAATTCTAATTGTTGTTGTTATGTTTTTTTTACATTTTATTTTTTGATAATTAGGCATAGTTTGATTCATGTGTTTTTTTCACTTGTACATGCTAGTATATTTATTTTTAAAGTGCTCCTTAAAAGAATTGCACCTGCAATTGCTCTTCAGTCACCACTAAAGTCTTATATACCTACACCAAAAAGATTGATGTGCACTTGCAGTATTCGCTACACAGCCCACAGAAATCATAAGTAAGTTTCTTCCCATATTAGTCTATAGGCCCTTTCACACATTGGAAGCAATCGTAGGAGCAACCCAGTCACAGTAAAATCGCTCCCTTCAGCTTGATGGGGCCCATAGACTGACATGGGCAGGGCCGTCCTTTTGATTTTTGCACATTAAATCGCAAATTGCAAGCACACAGCAATGAATTTGGTGGTCCTAAAGCTGCGCTGCTGTCACTACCTCCTCATTGCAGCCATAACAACATTGGTCAAAAAGCAGAGAAAGGGAACCGAGTTCCATAGTTGTCACCCACCATGATAGTGTTAAAGGTAGACATTTTAAATAGGGAATTCCTTTCAAAATGAACCAAAATGAATGGATAACATGATTAATGAGATTTGCGCTCCAAGTAAGGGAAATGGCTTTACAGCTATTTTGGATAAATTCCGCTATCGGACGATGCCTGTGTGCCTAGCGTGATACTGGAAATGATACATGTGTTCCAACTGCAGGAAATGGGGTTGTGGCCATTTTGGAAACACTTTGCAAGCACTAAATATCTGGTTTTGCACTCCAGATACAGGAAGCGCTGGCACCGCCATTATTGGACAACACCAAAGGAATATAGATGTGGAATAAGGTATAACTTTGAACAGATATTATCAGTATAAATTTGGGACTATTAGCATTTATTGTCAGTCTTGGTAAAGCTCCCAATGGGATTAGCAGCCAGGTTATTGCTGTTCTAGGACTTGGTCAGGAGTTGTAGCAGGAGCAGCTGGGTGCTGATGCTGTGCATAATAATGGGAGGCCCAAGTTGATACTGGTGCAAGTCGGAAGCTCTGGATGTAGTCAAATATGACATGCCACAAGGGCAAAATCTATGTATGTGGTCAGCTGTAAGGGCAGGTGGTCAGCCCTGGGCAGACATTTCAGGATCAGCACCAAGGACAGGTAATCAAATGTGGTCAGACATGGCAGGGTCAGCATTGAAGACAGCTAGTCAAATGTGGGAACCTAAATAGTACACCACATAACAACAGATAATTTGTCACTAATAATAAAATAAACAGTAAGGAAATCATGAGGAGTAAGGTCAGCACAATAAACATCTTTTTCACTGAAAGTGATATTCAATGAATACCTTCTTCAAATAGTATATATTCGTATACTGATGCTGCCTCAAGACAGTTAGGAGATACTGTTTCTGTTTCTTGTCTGATATGATGGTTGAGTTGAAATGTTGTCATAAGTGAAATTGCCCTTTTTGTCCAGTCATTGAGAACTGTTTTATTATTAGAACCCAACTGTTTGTATATAGGGGTCTGCATTTCATTCCTGGGGCATCTCCTGTTAAAAGTCAGTTGGTTTCTTTATCTCCATTTGGAAGGAGAGCTTTGAAAATACTTGTGGTCTTGGCTGTCACTTAACAGCTGCCAAGGGGAAAGGTTCTTGCCATCAAGGTGCTTCAGAATTTTTTTTTTTCTTTGAAGGCCTTTTCAGGTTCCGAATCACTACACTTTTGCCTAAGAAGTCCATCCGTTCTTCAAAAAAGGCCAAGCCAATCTGATATAAAATGATATAAATACCAGGCATGCTGCTGTTTGAGAGTATATATGAGGTGTGATTGTTTTATTCAATTTCTATGCGTATGAGAAATGCATTATATGTGGGTTTAAGAAAGAGTGAACAAAAATAAAATTTGTCTTTGACAAAGTAACTGTATTTTATTTGTTTTGTTTAAATTAAAAAAAGGGATCATGTTACCGCTTGCAATGCTAAACCTGTCAAAGGATGGGCTTGGCACTGTACAAAAATGTACACAGACTAATTTTATCCATTTTAAGCCGGTCTAAAATGCTGGACAAAGTGAGGGAAACTTTTAGCAGGCTTTATTGAATTTAGACCTTAGACCTGGTTTTCTTCACGATTATATTGTAGTAAAAGAAATGTCTAAGCACCTGACCTTTTGACATTCAGTGATCCTCTCTTCAGGATGAGCTAATCAGTTGCAAAGATAAGCTTGAATAATAGGAAAATACACTTAACAACGCATTATAACATATACATTTTGTCCTTATTAATAATCAGTGCAATATGCACAACCATTTACTGGCACTGGGCAAAATAAAAAAAGGGACCTGGTTGAATGAGAACCTTCACACACAACCACAAACAATGCAGGCACATACTTATCCTGTGTCCAGTCCCTTTTATCCACCTCTGCATGCCCTGTGCCTGTTATCCTTCCCTGTTCCGCGTTATTGTCATTCTCACCATACCCAGTCGCATCATCCTTTCCTGTGTCCCAGGGCTTGGCCATGCATGGGCAACTGAATAACTGTGGCTGTTCTGGGCAATTGGGGCCCTGAATCTAGTGCATTCTTTCATTTCCTTGAAACATCCAAACCCCTGTGAAACATTCTGAAAACCATGAGAGACAGATACACAGAGAATTTTATTATGACATACTGGTAATGCACTCTAGGCAATGCTCACATGCAGTATGCCTATATGCCATGACCACTTAGGTTTAGTGATAAACCCCTAACCAACATGTCACGGACCAAAGAGAACTTAATGATGTATTTTGTTTTGTGATAAACCCCTGACCAACATGTCATGGACCAGAGGACTTAATGATGTCTAGGGTTGTAGAACAAAGGGACTCGGAGCAAGGTACCTACACTACCGCTGCAGAATGTAGACCTGGCGCCAGCATACATACCTAAGCATCCATACTGATTCATTCCTCCTTTCCTTTGTGCATGTCCCTTCATGAGCCGCACGCGTCTCTCTTGCCGCCATGGGCTTGCCACTCCCTCCTACACAGAGGGGCCCGGCTGCTGAGTGTTCACTGGGGGGGGGGGGGTGTTGCTGAGTGTTCACTGGGGGGGTGCTGCTGATGGGGGCCCTGCTATGGGGCCCCACCAGGGCTATGTATGTCCCTTATGGTGTCCTTTGGCTTTGTGTGCCATTCCTTTATTGCAAACAGCAAAAGCACAAGAGAACCTTAATGGTTTATTCTCCAGTTTTGAAACTGTAGGCTTGATCTAATAAAGATGGTATTACGTATGTGCCTGTTTCTATTATTAAAAAGTTGTGATACAGTAAGAGCAAAAAGTAGGGTGATTCATACAAGGGGCATCTGAAAGGTTTTAGGAAACAATAATGGACTGATTCAATATAGTTGATTTTGGTTAAGGTTTATTAAAATAGCAGTTGCAAGTGAGAATGATTCACCTCTTGTACAGTATATGACCTAAAGTTATAATGAGTCAAAGTATTTCCTCCTATCATTATTTTTCCATGATTGTACATTGTATGTGTGCATGTCAGTTTCCCTCTGCAATTGGAGCCACAATGAACTATGACACAAGACTGTATCTAAATTAAGCATGCTTTCTATTGTGAGTGACAAGAGAGGTGACTTCAAGATTTGTACATCTCTTTAATAACAAACAGGAGGGGACTGCCCATAGGAACTGCTGGGAGAAATCCCAGTGTCTCGCACTGCCTCAGGACCAGCTGGACTAGTTGTAGCTGCCAGCACACAGCCTATATTATCTGGATCCTGTGCAAGAATTCATACAAGTCTCATCTCTGTACCCCTCTAGGCAATACACCCATGTTCATCATGGCTGCAAGGGGGGGCTATACCAACCCCTGCCATATTAGTAGACCCTATAATAGAAAAGCTTAAGTACCATTGCTTTAGGAGTGGCCATATCTATTTAGTATTATCTGTCTGCTGGGAAGCGAATCCACTGACCACCTGGTAAGCATGTGATCAGTAAGAGACCAGCAGGGATGTCATTAGCTGCCTTGGGCATTTAAAATGCCAGCCTGATTTTTGGCCCCAGTCCACCATGATAACAAATGTATGATTCTTTTATTCGTCATCACTGGGGACAAGATATTCACGATATAGAAAATGCACAGGTGTCATTAGAAGGTGATAAGCAACAGCTCGTGTTGGGTGAACCCGAACTGCAAAGTTGGGGATCGTACCGAACTTTGCAAGTTCGGGTTCTAAAACCTGAACACAGACTTAAGCCAGAAGCCTGTGTTCGAGTTCAGTGTTTGGGCCGAACACGAAAAGCTGGCTGATGGGCTGCTAAGCAGACCATCAACCCAGGTTACCTATGCAGAGTGTGCAGCAGGAAGCACTGTAACTTACCTGAGCCTTGCGATCAGGGCCCTGGTAGGTGGTCGGTGTTCTGGCTGTCAAATGTGCTACAGCTGGGGCCACAGAAAGATGGCCTCCACTCCCATGAGTGAGGACACTGGCAGCTGACATCAGAAGTCCTGGCACTAGGAGTGACCTCACTCAGGGGAGCAGTGGCCATCTTTCTGTGGCCCCGGCTGTAGCCCATTTGACAGGCGGAATGCCTGGGGCTCAGGTAAGTTCTAGATGCTTCCTGCTGAACACTCTGTGCCCCACACCCACATCACAATATTTTTTCAGCTTTGATTCTGCCTCTGGGTGTCCCTTGACAGGCGCCTCCCCTCTGTCCGGGTGGCTGAGGAGTGGGGGAACAATCACCCCCCAAAGTCCCCAACCTGAACTTTTATTCAAAGTTTGGCTGCACTTGCCAAAACCCGAACCTTGGGGGTTCACTACCAACACTACCAACAGACAGTAAATGTAGGGTTCTTGTGGTAGTGAAACTCCTGCAATACACATTACTTTTCTTTGATCAATGTATATTGTAGTATCCATATTTGTAAGCCCTTAAACAAATTTGTCTGAAGTATAGTGTAGAAAATGCTTTACCGAGAATCATATTCCTGAAAACAAGAGGTGTCACTTGTGCAGTATGATTGCGGTAGCAGCTTCAGACAATACAAAATTGGATTTCAGTTTCTAAATTCCTGCAGCTAGTGTCACCTAATCAGATGTGAAAAATCAGCAATGATGGTAACTTGTATTAAATTTTTTCATATTAAACTTCACAGTGGATGCAAAGAATTGAAGCTCTGCCTACTGTACTGGCCACTGCACATTACTGTGAAATATGTGACCTGGCTCCCTGTACCATTATACTGTGTATCCAGCATTGGCCTAGAGAATTCTCAGTTGTAAAGCCTCTGCACTCTTTTTTTTTTGTTACGACACTAGTATACACACTCATCCTTTTTATGCAGGTGGTAGCAGCAGCTGCATCCATACATTTGTGGTGTTCAACAAGACTCATCGGGTGGGTGCATATAATTGTCACCTTGCACTCTCACATAGCAAGCCCCATAGGCCTTCCCTGGTCATGTGGCATGCTGGACTTTTCAGGCATTCTAAAGGGCCTCCAACCAGGGCATAATAGCAGGAATAAGAAAATACTGCCCACTCCCTACCCATCCAATAGTGCTGCTGCTACCCCATACAGGTATGTGCCGTGCTGTGCTTTTACCTTAGCAGCAGTGTCCCCACCCCGTGACCGATCCCGCTATAAAGGGATGAAGGGTCTGTCTTATGATCTGCACCACCAATAGCCTTGATTCATGCAGAAAACAGGATGGCTGTGAAAAAGGCACCGCCAATGACCAAGGCGTCCAGGAAAATTGCCCTGCTTGCCTTCCTCTGGAAACAGCCCTGTCTCCAGCTGATGGGGCCCTCAATTCAGGATGCAGCAGTGTGCTCGGAGCCACTGGCCTTAGATGAAGGTTTAAACAACATGACATCAGCGGCTCCGAGATCGCTAATTGGATGAGAGGCCGCACACATGACGTAGGACCGGGAAGAGATGAGTTGGCATCGGCGATCTAGGGGGTTTCACACAGCGGGGCCCCGGGGAAAGGACCAAAATTCTGGGTTTTGGTCCACGTCAAGGGGCATTTCGGAGCCTTTTTTAGGAGAGAAAATTGCCATTCCCTTTCATTGTCTACTGGGTGTACATTTTCCACTGGCTCTGAATCAGTCCCAAGGTAGACAATGTGGCCAATTCAGAGCCAGGTAAGAATTCTCACTCCTTTTTTAAAAGCGAAAACTGCCATTGACTTTCATTGTCTACCGGGTGTAAATTTTCACCTGGCTTTAAATCAGCTCCAAGGTAGACAGTGAAAGTCAATGGTAATTTTCTCTCCTGCAAAAGAAGTGAGTTTTCTCACCAGGCTCTGAATCGACCCCCTTGTCTGGTTGAATAAAACGTACCAGATCACAAGATAAGGGCCACCAGCGTGTAGGCCCACATTTCTGGTCAGTGGCAACTACCATTTTGTACAGCTACACCCTTCCACCACTGTGTTAGTCACTGTATTACTGTGAATGGAAAAGGAGTAGCCAGTCACTATGACTGATGGAGCGAACAGCCATTAATCACAAGTCTCGATGGTGAGTGGGGTTACTACAGAAGTTAATCTCGATGACCGGGAAAGTTTTATTTCACCAGACTAGGATGGAACAGCTGCGGGGGGGGTGAATCACGTTTTTATTTTGGGCCAGGACAGGGACGTGAATCTGATCTTAGCAGTAATATTAGGATGATATTGACATTTTACCTTTTCAAAAGATTTAGCAACAGCAGTTTATTGAGGTCCACTTTAGGTCAGTGAATGAGCTTACTTTAAAATGGTAAAAAGGTGAAACCAC
Source organism: Gastrophryne carolinensis (assembly GCA_027917425.1). Lineage (NCBI taxonomy): Eukaryota > Metazoa > Chordata > Amphibia > Anura > Microhylidae > Gastrophryne > Gastrophryne carolinensis. The sequence continues at coordinate 130,829,221 of CM051239.1, forward strand.
TGTGAACTTCTGAATGACCTCAAGCACATTTGTGTTTGATAAATTCTCCACTAAACAAGACAAGACAATATAGAGTTATACACTAACAGAGGTTTGGCCCATTAAGAGGCCATTAAATCAAGCATAAAGCAATGCAATCCCCTTGAACAAACATTAGCAGTATAACAAAAACTCGAAATAAATAAAAAAATAGACTGCAAGGTCAGTGACTTTAATTATCAGCAGCCCTGATATTTTATACTCAGGCGACATTGCTGACAACATTGTCACAAATCCCCTGTGGTAAGAGCACTGCTAAAAGGCAATCAGTTGGTTTATTGTTATTCCTATATAGTAAAAACTCTTTTAAATCAATGTCCCGATAATAAATGTATGCAGTCAAAAGTCTTGCGTCATTTATCAGGTCCTAATGTTCAACTAGCCTGTATAAAGTCATGAAGAATTTATTATTTGTATTCCCTCTTAGGGTCACCTAACATATTCCTATATAGGGATATTACATCCAGCTATTATTAACCATTCAGTAATTCTGGCGTCTATGAAATGAAGCTTATTTGGGGGGACTTCAGCTTATTATATTACAATGTTCTAGCTTGCCTGTTATATATGGATTTCTTTTGGATTATTTATGAATTCTTGTTGTTCCCCAGCCACTTATAAATATTTTCATACATTCCATTCCATAAATCCATATTTTCAGGACTTTCGGTCTCTTGCCCGCAGAATAGCTTATACTTAAAGTGGACCAACAGTCAAAAATGACTTAAACCAGACCAGCACAACAAACAGTGTTCATACGTATCCCTCCCAAGGGCAATTTAGATGGATGCACATAAAAACTAATTTACCTTTTTCTAACTTCTGCTGCAGTGAATTTTAAAAACACAATGGCGGCTCATGCATTTTCACACCACCTGCACAGGAACAATCCACAGGAACAGGAAGCGTTGCTGGGCTTCCTGTTACTGTGCATTGTCAGTTATGTCATGGGAGAGGAAGCTCCAAAATGTCTGCCACCTTTCTTTTCCAACTGTTCCAGGCTGTTGGTGAGGTTTAGTGCTCCATGGGTAGCCTTAAAACATAGCATTGAATGTTAACAAATAAAAGCATACTTTAGAAACGACAGGGTCGCATGTCAAAGCCTTGTGACCCCCTTTAGACATACCTGATGTTTTTTTTTTTTTTTTTAATTATCTATTTTTTTAAAGTCCCTGTCTAATCACACATTGACTTTCTCCCACCTCATCCCCCCTGGGAAAAACACCTGAAAATCTCTGATAATATGTATATGTATGTCGGCTAAATTGATTTATTTGCGCCAATTTCTTGGTTATGGCTAAACTGGAAAGGGGCAGCTTTATGAGTCTTGCGCATGCTCCGCTTTGGTCAGAGACAGCTGCTGGACCACTGTGGCTTGCCAGACTCCTTGGTGCTGACAGCAGAACCACCAGACCAGATGTTAAAAAAGGGCACATTTTGGAACCCTGCTATGGCCTCTACCCTATGCTGATGGAAATAGAGGAGAGGCACATGGGACAGGCATCAGACAAGCTGCTTGCTGGCTAATTTTTGCCGTTGGGTTTAAAGTCCCTTTAAACAAAAAAAATATATAGAGGGTCTTTTTCAGTGGAAAAGGCATGCCAGATTGGGATGCAGACTTTTTACTCCTGCCCTTGGCAGGTATAAAATATTTCCACAAAAAAAACTTGCAAAAGCTCTGAATCATCTGACTTTGTAATCAAGAGAGTTTTTCAAGAGAAACGTTTTCTGCATTTGTGAAAATATATTTAGATTCATAAAAAACACACGAAAATGCATTCTGACACTGCAGAGTTAAGCCTTTTGAAGAAGAATATCATAGAGGTTATTTTATTGTCTTAGCAATACAAATCTGAGCTTGTAAGGAAATGAATGAGGAATTACTTGACTAGTGGGCATGGATCCTAAACCCCAACCCCATCAATATCTTGAGGATTACATTTAGATCTAGAATTGCTGCCTGAGTGAAATTATGGACTTCACCAGCACATGTGACTAGTCGTGGCCACGGAGTAGTGGACACTTGCAGGAAAGTGGAGAGATGAGTATAATAATTATGGGGAATTGTTAAGGTGGATCAACAGTCAAAAATGACTTAAACTGGAACATATGGATCATATGCATCCTTCCCCAGGGCAATTTAGATTAAGATTTACGTAAGATTTACTTTACCTTTTTTAACTCAAGCTGTGGTAAATTACAAAAACAAAATGCCAGCTCATGTATATGCAGGCCACCTGCAAATAGGAAGTGCTTCTGGGTTTCCTGTTACTATGAATTGTCAGTTATGTCAGTTGAATCCAGGCAGCACCATGGATAAGATGCTGAGAAAGGATGCTCCAAAACGTCCGTTACCATTAGAGAATCGGATGCAGGAGCAAATGTAAGTGCCGGCAATGTTTCAGTATCATGCATGCAGATGGGGCAAGTACGTTTTAGGGAGTTTCTTCCTCCAACCGTGCCAGGCTATTGGTCCAGTTTAAGAGTTAAACATCAGGATGTCCACGTTGGGGGGAGGAGGAACTATGATTGTTGACTATGACACATTTATGTAATATTCTGTGGTCATTAAAGTTAACAAATTTGCATATGCTATGGACAGGGCAGTTTCAAGGTAAAATAATGCTCAGTGCTAAAAGGCAAAAATTCTACCCCCTCCTCACCCATCCTATGCTGCTGCTGGTGTCCCATACAGGTATGTGCCATGTTTTGCCTCCTCCTTAGCAGCAGGCAGTGCCTCTTTCTCATGAATGAGCCTGCTAGGGGGGAGGCGGAGGTCTTATGGCTTATACCACTAATAGTGTTCTTATCTGCAGAAAACAGGGTGGCTGGGGCACTGAATCATTGTTAGCACATACATTTCCTCCTGAATCCACTCAAAGCTGAAGCACCTTCTCACCAATTTTCTCCTAACTTGCGGCCATCTTGGAGCACCATGGAGGCTTTTTCTTTTCCCAGCATTCCAACCGTGCTGCTGGCTGTACTCAACCAACATAACCCACAAAGTAAAGCAGCAGAAAACCCAGCAGTAATTTCCACTGGCCATAGGATGCCATTGAGGGTGAAAATTGGAAATAATAATTATATATATATTTTTTTTTTTTAAACAGGAAAAGGTATATTGCTGTCAAGATTGCCATTGTATGTCCAGATGTATATCCCCCCAAAGAACTTCACCTAGGGAATATATATTGCGAGATCGGGATGTCTCTGAATGGCCGGCGCGGGCGCGCACACGTCAAGAGTGACGCGCGGGAGGCGCCGACGGGCAAGCTGCTTGTATGTTGCTGTCAATCAGCTTGTACGTCGGCGCCGATTGGACGGCGCAGCCACGTGGGAGCGGGGAGAGGTGAGTTTTGGGGGCTTTCTGGTGGGTTTCACACAGCGGGGCACCCCCGATCGGGGTGCCCCGGGGAAGTGGACCAATACCCAGGATAGTCAAAATCCTGGGTGTTGGTCCACTTTAAAGGAACCCCTTCAATTCAATTCAGATTTAAAAGAATACGGAGATTGATTCTTTAATTATGGGCGGGTCTTTCTATTTCAGGAATGCTTCATGGTAGCTCAAAGTATCATTTGTTCTGTAATTTTGTCATCTCAGATTAATGATCCGTGTAACCTCAACTACAATCTATAATAGAAAATGACTAGAAGATGAAAGTTCAGTGAAAAATTAGATTTAGAAGACGATGAGTGATGGTTAATATTGACAAATCAATCAGACCGGTAACTGTTCGCAGAATGAAGACAAACATTCTTTCACTTTAATATATTCATACCAGACAAAAACATTTAGCAAGGATTAGCTTTATGCAAGAAATATATTATTATTATCTTAAATTTCTGTAGTAGTATTTCAATTAAAACACCTGAGGAATTACACTTCTTTCAATCTTAAAGGGATTTTTCAGGCAAAATGTTCAAAAAAATAAACAGCATTTTCCATTGGCAAGCGTTCCCCCAGCGCTGTGCCTCCTTTCAGCTCTCAGCTGTGTGTAACCCCCAGGACACCAGAATTCACTCACCTTTCTTGGGTCTAATGACGCATGCTCTGGTTCTCATCCAATGAGAGCTGTGTGCCGTGACAATTTCACCAGCCATGCGAGAGCTTCTGCCTTGTTTTCAATGAATGTATTCAAGGCAAACTGCAAACTCATCTATCCAGGGCCAGCGCTGGTTTTATTCCGCTTTAAACTAGTCTGCTTTCTGCATGCCCCACGCTGGGTTGTCAGAGGCTGCATCTTTCATTCACCAGCATTTTCTGATAAAACTATATTGAGCAGGCTAAATGAACCCTTTGCCTGGAATGTCCATTTAATAATGTATCATTGACAATACTATCTAACATATAGGGTGTTGTGGATATAACAGCATTATAGAGTCATGCACAATGGTTCTAGGGTCTTGGTGGGCTGATCTAACATGGAGGTCTGTGTCAGTGGTCATAGGTAGAGAATGGATGCAATTGCAGATCTCATTGGCTAGTGGCAGGAAGAGGTCATAGTCTGTGGTAGCAGTCGCCACCTGGCATCAGACACGGTAAGGCACCTGACACTGATCATTCATACTCAGCATGAGCACTGGACATACTCCTGGGTCCCTGGCATCTTCAGGGGCCCACACAGGGTCAGACTGGGCCATGAGTTGATTGCCTGGTGGGTTCCACATAGGATCAGTGAGCTGAATGTGCAGACCTGCTTACCTCAGGACCAGAGGACGATCACTGGCAATAGAGAGTGTTGAGCAATGAACTGGCAATTGGTGGCAGATAGTGATTGGCAGCAGCGGTGGACCCATTAGTCACAGTGGAGACTATGGCAATGGTTGACATTTCTGCAGCAGTGGGGAGGGCAGCAAGACTTGGAGGATAATCAGAAGAGAAATCAGTAAGGCCTGGAAGGTGACTGGCAGCAGTGGAAGAGGTGACAAATGCCAGATGACGATGAGAGGTAACAAAAAAGGTGGCAGGGACTAGAGGAAAATTGGTGGCAACGAGGACTGGTGGGCAATCTGCAGCAGAAGATGACCCATTGGTGAGACATGGCATCTGACGTGACACACCGCAAAGGTCTTGCCCAGGGGCCCATATAAGCCAGGAGCTGAACATGTTTATAGCAATGTGCCTGGCAAATGAGTGTACACTGTGGAAATTACAGTTCAAAGTAAGTAAGGGGTGAACTGAGGGGTTTCACACAGTCTAAAAAGACTCTTGGTCCACTCTCCTAATCCCTAGGGGGCATCCCGATTTAGGATGTCCACAGTATAAATAAGTAAACAGACACCAGAAACTGTGCTACAAACCCAAAGTGCATCAACAGCAGATGGCACTGCTGAGCAGATTTATCTCTCCTCTCTCCACTATGGTGGCATTGATAGCACAGAAGAGAAATAGGAGAGATGGGGCTGCTCCACAGCACTGCCTGCTCCAGCTGCATTTCATTGTTGCTGGAATCCTGAAAAAGGTGACTGTAAAATACAGCCCTGATTTACCCTGCGGGGCATCCAGAATGGGGGTTGCTCCCTAGGGATTATGAAAGTCTGTCAAAAGCCTATTTAGACGTGTTACACTTTAAACAGGCCTGTTTCTGCTTGTGAGAACATTCTCCATGAAAATCAGATTATCTATTCTGTTTTGGGCAGCAGTTAGAGTGGTTTATGCTTCTTTTTCACATGATTGGTTACAGTTCATCACTGTAAAAGTGTAATATTAGATTCAAAAACCTGTCACCTCTGGTTTTTATTTCTTTCAGTAAAAGAAAATAATTTTTTTAACATGGGGTGTTTTAAGGGACCTCATATAGATAAGACTTACTTTTGCCTGGTCCCATGATTCTGATTACTCTCCCGCAGCCCTATTATCTGAAGCACTTCTGGATTTCAGGCTGGAAGTGGGCATGTCCTGTGTCCCGCCCGCCAAGACCCGGAAGTGCAGCTCTCGGCTTCATTTAATTCTTTAATGCAGTCATAGGTTCCGTTCTATCCTTTTTCTTTTCTGTCTGGTTCAAGGGAGCAACTAAAAGAGACAAGACTCCAAAGAACAATAAACACTGGAGAAAGAATAATTGGAGCATCCTTACCGTCCCACTCCCACCCTGGACAAGCCTTATTCCAGAATTTACCATCCGGGTGACATCTTGCAGTACCAGCTTGCAGGAGTTCTAGATCTAGGAATGGTTTCTTTCCCTCGGCTATCCGCACTCTGAACAAAAGCCAGGAGTCGTAGGCCCAGGCTCAAAGGGTTGCATTAGCCGGTATCACTTGCTTCACTATCTGTATCTCTGTATTCAATTTCTATGTAAAATGTAGTTATCTGTTGCACTGTGTATATGCCAAAAAGAATTCCTTGTTCATCTCAAGATGTACTTGGCGAACAATAAATTGAACTGAATTATTGGGGGATGCAGGAGAGCAATCAGCATTTGGTGAAAGTTAGTAGGAGAACCTCGTACCTTCTATGACACCTCTGATCTGAGGTTGACTTTAAGTAAACCCCTCCACTTGCTAGCCAGCATGTTTATTTGGGGATTTTTTTAGGACTATTTTTGCAAAACATCTCTTGAGAACATCTTTCTGGCAATTTGGCCCAATTTGATTTTATGTATTCAGATTCAAGAGATCATAGAGAAAGCAGGTTCTTCCAAAATGTAGGGGTCATCAAAGTGGTTAAAACGAGAAAGCTCTGCAAATGCATCCTTGAATATTCCATACGTCTAGTTTAGATAGAATTTTCTTCCCATTCTGGTCTAGCTTTCAGCTGACCTGCCAAATGGCAGCGGCTAATTGGCTGAGATGTTGAAGGACATTAACTAGCTGCTTTAGCCTATCATTAAAAAACAAAATAATGTTTCAAGTCTTGCGCATGAGAAGTACGTACATAATTATTAAAACTTTTTTGGCACTCATTATTTGTATTTATCAGAAATGGAAATAGCTATGAAAAAAAAAATGAGCTTTTGTGTACCTCAGATCAAAATTAAACATAGGCAGCAGGTGCTGGTATAGATATGTAGGAGAAATAAAATGCCGCATGCAACTCGCAGCTTAAAAAACCTAATGAAAAACACACTGAGTTCCCAGAAGCTTCTTTCTAGTCAGGCCCCCTGCTGACATAAAAGGTCAGAAATGAGAGACTGGGGAATGGGAGGAGGAAGGGAGAAAGGGGGAGAAAAGGTATTTTACAGGAAAGATAAATTTAATGCTAGGCAGTGCTTAAGCCAACAGTCCGGGCTGATTATTTCCTTTGAATGCCAGATGTTAGTATCTTTCATAAGAAAAAAAATATAAGATATCATCTATTCAAAAACAAATATAGGCAGTCACATTTCCCCTGCTGTAGTGACGTCTGCAGCATAAAACACTATTTTATAGCTAATCATTTTTAGGCCATTTGATTTGGCAGTCCCATAGTGCCTCCTGCTGGTTCAGCTGAAAATGGACCTGGTCCGGAGAAAAAAGTCAGAAAAAAGCAAAAATGAAGAGCCCTATTCACTTTGCATTTATATGACAGCTTGCTGGGCAAGTAAGCAAGCTGAATGTTTCCAGCACTTTGGGTCTTAAAAGCAAGCAAGACTAAACTGCAACTAAAGCAACTAAAATGTCAGTACCAGGCTATTGAAAGAAGACAACATATGAGGAGTTTGTATTTGTGAGCAGTTTAAGGAAAGTAGCAGCAAATCAGTTATAGCCTATAGAAAGCAATGTACGAACCGGTGTGTTAATATTCTTGCATTGGTTCACATATAAAAGAAAAAAATAAGAAAGATTGGGCAAAACATGGCAGAGGATCAACCCAAGTGCTTTCCTGAATTTAATTGGATACCTGTACAATTACATGAGAGCCTCTCAATATTGACCCCCCACTATTTCCAAGACCTGTAGTTGAGCACCAAAACAAGTGGAAAAGGGTGCAGGCCAATGGAGCACTATTGCGAAATTGTATAATATTAAAAATGCAAATAAACAAATCGGCTAATGAGAGGAGGGGTCATTTAGACACCCAAACTGAATAAAACTTCCGCCAAGCATGCGGCTTATTGTCTTATGGTAGGAATAAAACCCAGGGGTGACAGGTTTATGTATCATATTGATTTCTTGATGCCAGGTGTATAAGTGACACCTCCCCCAGCCAACCAGCATATTTATATGGATTTGTATCAATGGGCCATTTTTCGCGATAGTGCTCCTTTAAAGAGTAAGACCCCCCTACATGTTGCTGTTTATAAAACTTTTCTACCCTGTTCTTCCTCTGGCCTTATTTCTTCGACAACATCACATGCTTTTCAGAAAAAAAAGAAAGGTTCTTACAGCATATCGTAAAATTCTGCCTTTCTTGTGCTAGGAGATTATTGACCCAAAGGGGAGATACCTACTTCTGCAAGGCACTTGAGATGTCATTCTTTCACCTATCTATTGTGGGTGAGTGATGAGATGTTAATTCTGGCTAGACACTCTAACCTCACTACCAACCTCAAAATTGATAGAACCGGACCCGAGGCCAAGACCTTCTTTCTTCTGAAGTCTTGGCAATTGGACAATGGTCCAATTGACACTCTCTATTCTAATATGCACAGATTAGCATTGTAGAATAGCACATGTATTCACTACACAGCCTGCAGTTCCCTTTGATGTACAAGGACATAATATGTAGCATGGCCTGATCAGACAACAACACAGTGGTGGTGAGCCGAAGTAGCCGAAATGCACCCCCCCCCCAACTGAATGATTCACTGCTCACTTCTCAGGAATCCTACATATAAATTACGGCACACATGAGAGATTCAGTATCCTCCCCAATATTGTTGTGGGAAGCTCATAAGGTTACTTTACAAGGCCATATTTTATAGATAGCTACAATCAGAAAACAAACAGGCAATCAAAAATCAGAGACCTTACTTAGGCCTCTGACGTTGCTGAACAAAAATGGAAGGCTGACCCAACAACTTCAAATCATTCAGCAATAACACAACTTAAAACTGTAATCAATTTGCTTCTAGACAACCAAGTAGATAAGCAATTGTGCTGGTCCAAACAAAAACTTTATGCTAGGGCAACATACCTCAGCAGCAGCAGCAAATCATCTCAGAACAGGCCATCATGTTCAATGCCTGAAATCCCTGTACAGTCTGCCTCCTTTGCCAGTCAGAAGCAGAAGCCTTTCAAAAAGTTGACATTCCTGTTTATAGATCCACCACACATGGAACTAATGGAGTAAGAGGGTACTCTGGAAGCGGGTCATTATGAAATAAAATTCCGTAAAGCCTCAAAGACCCCTGACCCAGATGGATTCAAGGGCCTTTATTATAAACATTTTTTTTTAAAATTGCCGAAATCCTGGCCAACTGCTTTAATACGTTTTTAAGTACACTAATACATTGTGACCAGATTTGTCCCACACATCCATTCAGCTTTGTGGGAAGGGCTTAACCCTGTGAGTGGAAGGATTCTGGAATTTGGTAAGTAGCTATACTAAATGGCTGTACTTAGGGTCATGAAAGCCACTCCTACTCCATGTTGATAAGAAAATTACAGGTATAGGGGTACAATCCAAACACAAAAGTTTAATTTACAAAAACCTGACAAAATGGAATTCTGATTTAACAATACCCACAACAAATTTCTAGCAGTTTGGGAGCCCTGGATCCAACATGCCAACCTAGATTTAGACAGAAGTTTTAAGTTGAAACTGTTTTTTTCAAGACACCAACACTTGACTGGATGTTAGAAATGGAAGAATCCCTGAGTCAATCAGCTCCACTGTCCCTGATTCGGGAAGATAAGAGAATTGCATACTGTAGAACTGAAGAAAATCAGTCTTTTCATTGTTCTCAAGAAGTTCCTTTGTAAAGAATATGTAACTGGATGTATTGGGAAAAATGAGATCTTCAGTTTTCTCCAGTGTAATGACCTTTATTCTTAAATTCTCTTTTCTGTCCTGACATAGGCAGATTGAAGACAGGCTGCCCATCCTCTGGTAAGTTTTAAAAATACAATTCTGTGATTACTCACCTGTAGAATTGGTATTATATGTATACAGCACGTCCTGCTCCAGAGATAATTCCTTAGGTTTGAGTAATACATCTACAAGATGGCGCTGGACTGCAGAGACAACAAAAAAGTGGCTCCTCCCGGCCCCTTATATTCCAGGGACCTCCCACAAATTCCCCAGTATTGACAAGCAGTTAACAAGAAGCCGGGAGAATAACAACCATAATAAAACAATTTTAACCATGATAACAACCACCATACAGAGGCACTAAGAATAATGAAAACAAGGGTGGGGTGGAGCAGGACGTGCTGTATACATATAATACCAATTCTACAGGTGAGTAATCACAGAATTGTATTATTCTAAGTATACAGCATGTCCTGCTCCAGAGATAATTCCTTACGTTTGGGACATCCAATGTCCGTAAGGTAGGGTGGGATCCCCAAAAGCAACAATATGCAGATTAAACCACTGCCGCCTGCAGAACTTTGCGGCCAAAAGCAGCATCAGCTGAAGCCCGAACATCAACCTTGTAAAACTTAGAAAAAATACAATTCTGTGATTACTCACCTGTAGAATTGAAATTATGAGTATACAGTACGTCCTGCTCCAGATAAGATTCTTTACGTCTGGGTATTACTCCGCCAGATGGCGCTGGACTGCAGAGACAGTGAAATTGGCTTCTCCCGGCCCCACAAATACCAGGGACCTCCCACAAATTCCCAGTATTGAAAAGCAGTTAACAAGAAGCCGGGAGAATAACATAACCAACCATTAACTAAACCAACAATGATAACAATCACCATACAGGGGATCGAAAAATAATGAAAACCAAGGGAGGGGTGGAGCAGGACGTACTGTATACTCATAATATCAATTCTACAGGTGAGTAATCACAGAATTGTATTATTCTTAGTATACAGTACGTCCTGCTCCAGATAAGATTCTTTACGTCTGGGACATCCAATAGCAGTGTCCGTAAAGTAGGGTGGGATCCCCAAAAGGCAACAACGGTCAGTTCAGATCACTGCCACCTGCAGAACCTTGCGGCCATAAACAGCATCAGCTGAGGCCCAAACATCAACCTTGTAAAACTTAAAAAAAGGTATTAACAGAATACCAAGTAGCGGCCTTGTAAACTTGCAGGAGTCTTCCACTTAGCAGTGTAGGCCTGAATCACAGCCTGAAGGATCCATTTGCTGATAGTAGATTTAGCAGGAGCCAAACCCTTCCTAGGGCCAGAAGGGACCACAAAAAGAGCATCAGTTTTCCTAAAAGGTGCAGTAGCCACCAGATAGAACTTCAGATTCCTGACCACATCCAAGGAATGCAAAACCCTCTCCTTAGTGTTACTAGGATTAGGGCGCAAGGAAGGTAGAATAATGTCCTGATTAAGATGAAAGACCGACACAACCTTAGGCAGAAAATCTGGCTTAAAGCGAAACACCACCTTGTCCTGGTGTCTCTCAAAGTAGGGGGGCTGGATGGAAAGCGCCGCCAACTCAGAAACACGCCTAACAGAAGTGATAGCTACCAAAAAGACAACCTTGAGAGTAAGAATGGCCAAGGCAGCCTTCTGCACAGGTTCAAAGGGAGCAACCTGCAAGGCAGAAAGGACCAAGTTTAAGTCCCAGACAGGCAACATAGGCTTATGTGGAGGACGCACATGAGTAACCCCATGGAAAAGGTCTTAACCAGAGAATGCTGAGCAAAAGATCTTTGGAAGAAAACAGCCAGGGCAGAAACATGACCCTTCAGAGTACTGAGTTGAAGCTCCAGATCCAAACCATGTTGAAGGAACTCCAGAATCCTGGGGATAGAGAACACACGACAGGGAAGAGACCTAGACTCACACCAGTCAATGTAGACACGCCAAACACTATAGTAAATGGAAGAAGAAGACTTCTTCCTAGCCCAAATCATGGTGTTAACAACAGAGGCAAACAGCCCCTTTTCCATCAAGATGGAGGTTTCAGCAGCCAGGCCGTCAAAGCCAGCGTTTGTAAATTGGGATGGCGTAAATGTCCCTGAGTGAGTAGGTCTGAACCCTGGGCAGAGCGTACTGATCTACTGCCAGCTGCACTATGTCTGCGAACCACACTCTTCTTGGCCAACAGGGGGCCACCAGTATTGCTGGCACCCCTTCTTGAGCTATCTTGAGCAGAACCCTGCCCAACGGGGGAATGGGGGAAAGACATACAGAAGCTGAACGTCCTGCCATGTCCTGCTAGAGCATCTGTGGCCAAGGCCAGAGGATCCTGGGACAGGGAGACGAAGGCTGGGAGCTTGTGATTGTGACGGGATGCAAACAGATCCACATCTGGCTGACCCCAACGGTGACACAGACAATGAAACACCCTGTCGCTGAGGGACCATTCTCCCAGGCGAGAGGTCCCCCTGCTCAGAGAGTCTGCCTGCAGATTCTTCACCCCCGGAATGTATACAGCTGGGATGCAGGGAACATTGTCCTCCGCCCAGGACAGGATCAGAGACACTTCCTTGGGGGCCCCCTTGCTCCGGGTCTCTCCCTGATGATTGATGTAGGCAACCGTCGTCAGGTTTCCGAGTGTACCTGAACAGGCCGGCCCCGAAGGTGTTGGGTCAAGTGAGCCAGAACCAACCTGATCGCCCTCAGTTCCAGAATGTTGATAGGGGTGTGGGCCTCCTGAGGGCCCCGCCACCCTTGGAATTGTAGGGACTTCCAGAAGCCCCCCCAACCTGTCAGACTGGCATCCGTGGTGACCGTCTCCCAGCAGGGGGCCAGAAAGGATCTGCCCGCCAACAGGTACCCGGAGTCCAGCCACCACTAGAGGGACCGCCTGGCTAGGGGGGACAGAACAAGGACCTGGTCCAGGGACGCAGGATCCTTGTCCCATACTGACAAGAGGTGGAGTTGCAGAGGCCTAATGTGAAACTGGGCATAAGGAACCGCCTCGAAGCACGACACCATCAGGCCCACCAGCTGCATTCCCTGCCTGATGGAGGGATGAGGTCAGAGGGCAGGCTTCCTGCTGAGGAAGAAAGATCCTTGCCTGAACTGTATCCAGATTCATTCCCAGAAATGGCGTCACCAAGGAGGAAGACAGGGAAGATTTGGGATGGTTGATCACCCAGCCGAATTACTCCAGTGTGGACATTACTCGCTGAGTATCCAGCTCTGCCTGTTGGAGGGACTGAGAAGTGATGAGAATGTCGTCCAAATAGGGCAGAATGCGAATACCCTGAGACCTGAGCAGAGCCATCACTCCTGCCAGCACCTTGGTGAACACTCTGGGAGCTGAAGTGAGACCGAAGGGCAATGCCACAAATTGGTAGTGCTGATCCTCCGGAGCAAACCTGAGGAATCTTTGATGACCTGGAAAGATGGGAATATGAAGGTAAGCATCCTTGATGTCCACAGGGGTCATGAAGTCCCCTGGACGCAGGGAACTGATAGCAGAGCGCAGAGTTTCCATGCAAAAGCGCCTGCATCTGACAAATTTATTGAGGATCTTCAAGTCCAGGATGGGCCTGACTGACCCATCTCTTTTGGGCCCAGTGAAAAGGTTGGAATAAAAACCCTTGCCTCTTTCTCGTAAGGGGACCTGACAGATGACCCCCAGCTCCAGAAGGCTTTGCACCCCCAGAATCAGAGCCTGAGCTGACATGGGGTCCTGAGACATCCGGGATCTGATGAATCTTGGGGGCAGCCAGGCAGCAAACTCTATCTTGTAACCGAAGGACACTACCTCCTGAATCCACCGGTCTGAGACATGATGCCACTAGACGTGAGCAAAGAGCTGAAGCCTGAAAAACAATCAGCACAGAGCAAAATAAGAGTATTTGAGTCCTCTTTAAAATAAAGTCAATTATAAATCCATCTTCAACCAGTGCTTAGACTTCAAACACCACTACACTAGGTACAACTGTTTAAGTCCTCTTTAAAGTGAAATCGATTCAAGCTTCAACCGGTGCTTAGCATTCAAACATATTGTGATCCCACCACCACATGTATGCTCTTACCAGAAATATGGCTTTAAATCGCGTTGAATAAATCAAATGTCTCAGATGTTGCCCACTCTCAGGGAATCACTCAAATTTCAACCCCCTTAGAGGCAGTAGATATGCTCAAAATAAATTGCATGTAAAAAGAAAAGAGAATCCATAGTGCAACAAGCTAAAAGCAAGGGGGCTTTAATGATAGGCCAAATGAACACTCACATTAAAAAGCTAAAAACTGCGCATATAAAAACAGGCCAGTAAGGCTAACTCACGCTGCTCGATCCCCAGCCTGTCAAAAGGGAAATTACATCCAACAACACCCGCTCTCCAATGCGTTTCGCCGCCCTCTGCGACTTCTGCTAGTCCCCCCACCCGGATGGGTAAGGGCGCCCCTTCATGCCTGAGGGGGCTTGGGGGAAGGCTTAGGTTTGGAGCCCCAGGATGGGCCAGGGCATCCACGTCCTCTGCCCCTACCCCAGAGATCTCCTCGGGCCCCAGTAAAGGAGATCCCTCTCCCCGTTCTGGATCCACGGTAGGGGGAAGGAAAAGAGCCCTGGCCCTGAAAGGGCCGAGACTGTCTTCTGCGCTGGGGTAACCTGCCTCCCTTAGCAAACAGGTCCAGGCGGTCCCCAAATAGGCGTGGGCCTTTGAAGGGAAAACCAGTGAGAGCCTTCTTGGCAGTGTTGTCAGCTGCCCACTAGCGCAGCCAAACCGAGCGGGGTATAGCCACCACCAAGGCAGAGGCTCTGCCACACATCCTAATGGTATCATCCAAGGCAGAGAGGACATAAGCAACAAATACCTCACAACGCGAGAGTGCATTATACTCTTCACTAGAAACATAATCAGGAGCTCCATCTAGGACACTTTTAAGCAGAGTCCTAAGAGCCACAGCTGTAATGGCAGAGGCACAAACCGGGAGCAGTGCCGTCCCCACACAGGCAAAGGCATGGGAAGCCAGCTGATCAATACACCGGTCCTCACTATCCTTCAGGGTAGTAGAGTCAGGGGAATGCATGATAGAGGTGTTAGACAAACCCAGAATTGGGGCATCCACTTCGGGAGGGGATGACCGTTTAACCACATCAGCAGGAAAAGGATCTCTCTTATCCCAACTCTTAGGGACTCCGGGGAGCCTGCTAGGACGCACCCATTCTTTGAGCACGAGATTATTAAAATTAGATTTTTCAGGGAACTCTAAACGTGGCTTAGCAATATGAAACAATTCCCCCTGCTGTTTAGGAGCCGCGGCTGGGGGAGAGATAGAAAGCACTTCAAAGATCTGAACCAAAAGCCTATCAGTATCATCTGGGGCCCAGGGATCAGAGCCAGAATCAGCATAACCCTTGGGCCGTTCATCAGATGATTCTGAGTCAGAGAACAATTCCCCTTCTTCCAGGGGGGTATAACCAGACAGATCAAAGGACTCTTCAGCCTCCATAGGGAAAAGAGTGACATCAGGCGCCAAATGCCGCCTCTTAGCAGAGGCCTTACGCGCCATAGTATTAGCAAGCAACTTTTCAACACTAGCCAGTCTAGTAGACACATCAGGCTGAGACTCCCCACTGGTATGCAGCTCACTGGGAGTCAGATGTAAGCGTGGGGGGTTAGGCGAAGCCATACGTGGCTCAAGCCCAGCTGCTGGTAAACCAGGCTGCAGCGCAAGCACCTGCTGGGCACAAGGTACACAAACCCGCACATTGTCAACACTTGCAGGGGACACCCCACACGCCACACACAGCCGGGCTTGTCCCGAAGGAACCCCGAGCACATTATCCTGAGACGCCTCCATATGGTGATTATAGCGGCACAATCGGCAGATAGGGATCCACACTATAAAAGCAACCCGGGATGCCCCAATAGCCCGCTAGGGAAGTGGGAGGAATTAGCACACTAGGCCTCAATAAGTTTAAAAAACTAATACAGGGGGTAGGGACCTGCCTGTAAGACATAAAGCAAAAATTTGTGGGAGGTCCCGGGTATATGTGGGGCCGGGAGAAGCCAATTTCGCTGTCTCTGCAGTCCAGCGCCATCTGGCGGAGTAATACCAAGACGTAAAGAATCTTATCTGGAGCAGGACGTACTGTATACTAAAAATAGTATGGACAGATGACCAAGTAGCGGCTTTGCAAACTTGTTCAACAGAAGCCTGGTACTGAAAGGCCCAAGAGACACCAAGAGCACGAGTGGAATGAGCAGTAAGGCGGAAGGGAGGTTCCTTCCCTTTAGCAGAATAGGCCTGAATCACAGCCTGACGGATCCACTTGCTGATGGTAGACTTAGCTGGAGCCAGACCCTTCTTAGGACCAGAAGGGACCACAAAAAGAGCATCAGTCTTCCTGAAGGATTCAGTAGCCACCAAATAAAACTTCAGGTTCCTAACCACATCCAAGGAATGTAGAGCCCTCTCCTTAGGGTTACTAGGATTAGGGCACAGAGAAGGTAGAACAACGTCCTGATTGAGATGAAAAGCAGACACAACTTTAGGCAGAAAGTCTGGTTTAAAGCGAAACACCACCTTATCCTGGTGTCTCTCAAAGTAAGGGGGTTTGATGGAAAGCACCGCCAACTCAGAAACACGCCTAACAGAAGTGATAGCCACCAAAAAGACTACCTTAAGAGTAAGAATGGACAAAGCGGCCTCATGCGCAGGCTCAAAAGGAGACCCCTGCAAGGCAGATAGGACCAAGTTCAGTTCAAGTCCCAGACTGGTAACATAGGCTTACGTGGGGGGCGCACATGAGTAACCCCCTGGAAAAAAGTCTTGACTAGATGATGCTGAGCAAAAGATCTCTGAAAGAAAACAGCCAAGGCAGAAACATGACCTTTCAAAGTGCTGAGTTGAAGCCCCAGATCCAAACCATGTTGGAGAAAATCCAGAATCCTAGGAAAAAAAACACACGACAGGGAAGAGATTTAGCCTCATACCAGTCTATGTAGGTACGCCAAGCCTTATAGTAGATGGAAGAAGAGGACTTTTTCCTAGCTCTGATCATGGTGTTAACAAAAGAGGCAGGCAGCCCCTTTTCCATTAAGATGGAGGTTTCAGCAGCCAGGCCGCCCCTGAGTGAGCAGGTCTGGATCCTCGGGCAGGGCGTACTGATCTACCGCCAGCTGCACAATGTCTGCGAACCACACTCTTTTTGGCCAACGGGGGCCACCAGGATTGCTGGCACCCCTTCCTGAGCTATCTTTCGCAGAACCCTGCCCAACAGGGGAAACGGGGGAAAGACATACAGTAGCTGAAAGCCCTGCCAGGGCATTGTCAGAGCATCCATGGCTAAGGCCAGAGGGTCCTGGGACAGAGACACAAAGACTGGAAGCTTGTGATTGTGACGGGACGCAAACAGATCCACATCTGGCTGACCCCAACGGTGACACAGAGAGCGAATCACCCTGTTGCTGAGGGACCATTCCCCCAGGCGAGAAGTCCCCCTGCTCAGAGAGTCTGCCTCCAGATTCTCCACCCCCGGAAATTACACAGCTGAGATACAGGGAACATTGTCCTCTGCCCAGGACAGGATCAAAGACACTTCCTTGAGGGCCCCCTTGCTCCGGGTCCCTCCCTGATGATTGATGTAGGCAACCGCCGTCTGGTTGTCCGAGCGTACCTGCACAGCCCGACCCCGAAGGTGCGGGGTCAAGCGGGATAGAACCAACCTGATCGCCCTCAGTTCCAGAATGTTGATAGGGGTGTGGGCCTCCTGAGGGCCCCACTGCCCCTGGAAAGTTAGGTATCTCCAGAAGCCCCCCCAACCTGTTAGACTGGCATCTGTGATGACCGTCTCCCAGCAAGGGGCCAGAAAGGATCTGCCCACCAACAGGTTCCTTGAGTCCAGCCACCACGAGAGGGACCGCCTGGCTAGGGGGGACAGAACCAAAAACCTGATCCAGGGACACAGGGTCCCTGTCCTATACAGACAAGAGGTGAAGAGGCCTCATGTGAAACTGAGCATAAGGAACCACCTCGAAGCAGGACACCATCAGGCCCACCAGCTGCATTCCCTGCCTGATGGAAGGGTGAGGGCAGGACAGAAGGAGCTGAGCTTGTGCTTGCAGACTGCCCACCTTCTGCTGAGGAAGAAAAATCCTGGCCCGAGCTGTATCCAGATTCATGCCCAGAAATGGCTTCACCAAAGAGGGAGACAGGGAAGATTTGGAGTGGTTTATCACCCAGCCAAATGACTCCAGTGTGGTCACTACCCACTGAGTATCCAGCTCTGCCTGTTGGAAGGAAGGAGAAGTGATAAGATGTCGTCCAAATAGGGAAGAATGCGGATGCCCTGAGCTCTCAGCAGAGCCATAATGCCCGCCAGCACCTTGGTGAATACCCTGGGAGCCAAAGTGAGACCAAAGGGCAATGCCACGAACTGGTAATGCTGATCCTCCAGAGCGAACCTGAGGAATCTCTGATGACCTGGAAAGACTGGAATATGGAGGTAAGCATCCTTGGGGGCGGCCAGGCTGCCAACTCTATCTTGTAACCGGAGGAGACATGACGCCTCCAGACGTGAGCAAAGAGTCGAAGCCTTCCCCCCACCCGGATGGGTGAGGGCGCCCCTTCATGCCTGAGGGGGCTTGGGGGAAGACTTAGACTTGGAACCCAAGGAGGGGCCAGGACGTCCACGGCCTCTGCCCCAGAAATCTCCCCGGGCCCCTGCAAATGAAGCTCCCCTTTCCATTCTGGACCCACGGTAGGAGGGAAGAAAGGAACCTGAACCCTGAAAGGGCCGAGACTGTCTCTTGCGCTGGGGTAACTTGCCTCTCTTAGCAAACAGGACCAGGCGATCCCCAAATAGATGCAGTGCTTTAAAGGGGAACCCAGTGAGAGCCTTCTTGGTAGCGTTGGCAGCTGCCCACTGGCGCAGCCAAACCGAGCGGCGTATAGCCACCGCCAAGGCAGAAGCCCTGCCACACATTCTAATGGTATCATCCAAGGCAGAGAGGACATATGCAACAAATTCCTCACAACGCAGAAGGGCTCTATACTCTTCACTAGCAGCATCATGAGGAGCCCCATCTAAAATACTTTGGAGCAGAGTCCTAATAGCAATAGCTGTAATGGCAGAGGCACAAACCGGACACAGTGCGGACCCCACACAGGCAAAGGCATGGGAGGCCAGCTGATCAATGCGCCGGTCCTCACCATCCTTTAGGGTAGTAGAGTCAGGGGAATGCATGACAAAAGTGTTAAACAAACCCAGAATTGGTGCATCCACTTCGGGAGGGGACGACCAACGCTTAACCACTTCAGCAGGAAAGGGATACCTCCTATCCCAACTCTTAGGCACCCCAGGGAGCCTGCTAGGTTGCTCCCACTCTTTGAGTACGAGATTATTAAAGTGAGTTTGCTCAGGAAACTCCAAACGTGGCTTAGCAGTGTGAAACAACTCCCCCTGCTGCCGAGGAGCCGCGGCAGGAGGCGAGATAGAAATTCCTTTAAAAATGTGAGCCAAAAGCCTGTCAGTATCATCAGGAGCCCATGGGTCAGAGCCAGAATCAGCATAACCCTTAGGCTGCCCATCAGATGATTCTGAATCAGAAAACAATTCCCCCTCTTCCAGGGGGGTATAGCCAGCTAGGTTAAAAAATTCCTCAGCCTCCATAGGAAAAAGGGTAACGCCAGGCGCCAGATGCCGCCTCTTAGCAAAGGCCTTACGCGCCATAGAGCTAGCAATCAGCTGCTCAATGCTAGCCACCCTGGTAGACAAATCAGGCTGAGACTCCCCACTGGTATGCACCTCACTGGGAGTAATGTAAGCGTGGGGGAGTAGGCGGAGCCATACAGGGCGCAGGCCTAGCCACAGGTAACCCAGATTGCAGCTCAAGCGCCTGCTGGGCACAGAGTACACAAACCTGCGCATTGTCATCACTTGTAGGGGTCACCCCGCAAGCCACACACAGCCGGGCTTGTCCTGAAGGAACCCCAAGCACATTATCCTGAGAAGCCTCCATATGGTGATTATCGCGGCCCAACCGGCCAATAGGGATTTACGCTATAAGGCCACCTGGGATGCCCCAATAGCCCGCTAGGGAAGTGGGAGGTAAAGGCAGAATAGGCCTCTAATAGCAAACTAAATATAGGGGATAGGCCGGGAGAAACCACAATTAAGTTTGACAAATAAACAATAATATGGACCGCGGTAGCTAGTTGCCAGCCACGCAGCACGAGGAGAGCAAAATGGCGCCCGCAGATACCTCGAGTGGTGGCCCGCGGAGA
Organism: Gastrophryne carolinensis; assembly: GCA_027917425.1. Taxonomy (NCBI): domain Eukaryota; kingdom Metazoa; phylum Chordata; class Amphibia; order Anura; family Microhylidae; genus Gastrophryne; species Gastrophryne carolinensis. Next base: position 130,849,446 of record CM051239.1, read on the forward strand.
CAGCAATGCAGAACGCGCCATCCACAAGGCCCGCCCCTCCCGAAGAGCGTGAAGTCGCCCAAGTGACCATGCCAGCCAATGATGGCGCAGCAGCACCTAAGGTAACGCCGCCGCCGACCATGGAACGTCATACAAGTGCTCAAATATGGCGGAGGCACTATTTAAAAAAAAAAAGGAACCAGTGCAACCAACACATGCAGAGACACAAAGCCAAAGCATACCACGGAATACAATCCCAAGGAGTGAAGAATACACATACACCCAATCCCCCCCCCCCCCCGAGAAATACCAGGGAGAGCGAGGGAGGGCAGCGGCCAACCTAACAGGAGCCCACCGATGGACAGGGGGCGAGGGGCGATAGCGCGGGAGGGGCATCCCATAAGGCTCACCATGGGCCTATACCGCTTACCCTTAGGTGGGGGATTGCGGTCGGAGCAGCGCTCCTTAAAAACCTGACAGCGGTCACCCGACCAGTGCAGCCCAAGCTGGGAGGCAGAAAAAAGAGGAACGGGTGGGAATAGTCCTACAGGCCCACAGGCTAATAGCCCTGCTCACCTGCGAGTAAAGAGAGCCATCTTCTTGCCTTCGCAGCGCCGACTGCAGAGAAGAACTGGGGAATTTGTGGGAGGTCCCTGGAATATAAGGGTCCGGGAGGAGTCACTTTTTTGTTGTCTCTGCAGTCCAGCTCATCTCCAGTCCAGGATCATTTTCCATACCTTTTACTGGTGATATCTATCTTTTACTTTTTCTGATTTTGCCTGATTTCTCTTTTATATTATTATATTATTGTATCATTTTATTTTGCTCTTTGATTTTGAACACTGGACAGTGCTGAAGCCATTTTCTTTCACACTTGGTATTGTAGTTACATAATTGTGGTAGGATCATGTTTAAAAAAATAGATCTCTATGTAAAATATAATAGTCTTTTTTAAATTATGGATTTATTGATAGTCAGGAGGCTCAGTAAATGTTCATGTTTTGTGTTTTATGTAGTTATTTCTAGATGTGGCTATGCCATATTACTTAGTTGACACAACTGTGTGCCATCTAGGTTTATATATAAATAGTTCTAGGCGTTAAATAGAAGGAAAGTGGGCTAGGGTAGGGAAGTAATGACCAGGGACGGATTGTAGATTCTTTACCTGCTTGAAAGGAGTACCCTAAAAAATGCTTCCCAAAAAACATCTTCCAATTAGGGATGCAGGAGCTACCTTTGGGGACTATGGAGCAGAGCTTCAACATTGTCAGAGAATAGTCAAAATAAAAATCATACAAAAAAAAAAAAACACACAGGCTTACTCACAGGCCCAGAGTTTGCAGTGCATCCATTCTTTAGAACGGTATAATTCCAATCCCTGTCCCACCCCCGAGTGACAAAAAATAAGCTTTTCTGACCGACAAGACAAACATAGTTAAACTGCACAACGTCAGAATATACTGACAGAGATTGAATTACACAATACTGAAAATGTTCATCAGATTCTAATTCGACAGTATTTCTCCACTGCCTATTTAATGGGACTGCCGAGGACCTGCTTGTGCCTTCAGCCACATAACAATAATGTAGTAAGCTATGGTCTTCCACCCTGCTGTTTCCCTATCGATCATATGGTATTATTTGAAAAATGTTCCAATTATAGAGTTGCTAATCTGTAAAGTGCAAAAATAAACCCAGCATGCACTGTAAGCTGGCCAAGGGGAGGCAAGACTAAGCTATCAACATGAACAAAGGAGCAGGCCCAGCCAAACAGCAGGAACAGAAACCTAATGAATGGCAAAGGAAAAGAGGCAATATAGATTAGACTGCCAAATACAAATTTAACTCTCAACGAAAACCATAATACAAGCATCAGGATGGTACTGTAGTTTGTATAGGTACAACAAAGGTAAGAAGAGAACAAAACCAGGGGCCGACAAATTGCAGAACCTTATTGAAAATGGCTGAAAATGTATTTGCACAGCACTAGTTTGGGGGGAAATACCATTTTGTGAGTACTCACCTGAAAAATGGATATTGTTGGTGTGCCACACACCCCGCTTCACTTCTTAAATATTCATTACTTCATGGGTTAATCCACCGCAGGTGACGTAGTGCAGAGAGGAAGTCTTGTAACGAGCCCCCTTCCGGCCCATATATACCTGGTACCTCCCTTCAATCACCAGTATAATCAAAAAGCAGTAATACAAGGTACCAGTATTCCACCAGTAACCTCAAAATCAAATTTGATATAAAAAGGCTTCACCATATAAAGGCTTCGGTAATACCGAAAAGGGGGGGTGTGAAGCGGGGTGTGTGGCACACCAACAATATCCATTTTTCAGGTGAGTACTCACAAAATGGTATTATTCTTGGTGTGCCACACACCCCGCTTCACTTCTTAAATATTCATTACTTCATGGGACATCCAAAAGCAGTGTCCACAAGGGCTGGGCAACTCAAGGCCAGGTGAAGCATAACTTAAACGACTGCAGTCTGCAGAACTTTGCGGCCGAAAACAGCATCCGCTGAGGCCCGCACATCAACTTTGTAAAACTTAGAAAAAGTGTGAACAGAAGACCAAGTGGCGGCCTTACAAACCTGTTCAACAGAAGCTTGGTGCTGAAATGCCCAAGACGCCCCAATGGCGCGAGTAGAATGAGCAGTGATACGAAAAGGGGGAACTTTCCCCTTCGCAGAATAGGCCGCAGTAACGGCCTGACGTATCCACTTGTTAATGGCAGATTTGGCTGGTGCCAAACCCTTCTTAGGCCCATGGGGCACAACAAAAAAGGAATCCGTCCTACGAAAAGGAGACGTGATAATCAAGTAGTACTTAACACAACGTACTACATCCAACAATGCAAAACCCTCTATTTGTCATTCTTAGGATTAGGACACAAGGAGGGAAGAACAATATCTTGGTTCAAATGAAAAGCAGAAACCACCTTAGGAAGAAAGTCTGGCTTGAACCGAAAAACCACTTTATCCTGATGTCTCTCGAAGTTAGGCGCCTGGATAGACAAGGCCGCCAATTCCGAGACACGCCGGATCGAAGTGATCGCTACCAAGAAGACCATCTTCTGAGTCAGGGTAGATAAAGCAATATCTTGCAAAGGCTCAAAAGGAGGAGCCTGAAGAGCAGAAAGAACCAAATTCAAATCCCAAACCGGGAGTAATGGTTTCCTGGGAGGCCGCACATGCGTAACCCCCTGGAAAAAAGTTTTAACTAAAGGCTTAAGCGCAACACGCTTCTGAAAAAAGATAGATAAGGCAGAGACCTGCCCCTTCAACGTACTTTAATTTAATTTAGTTAAAATACAAACACAAAAGTTTGTTATAGAAGAATATCCTTGGTGCTTGCCATGCTACCAATCCAATTCCCCATTGAATTCCACAATGCAAATGTAATCATCATTGTATTACAAAAAATTTTTTTTTTTTTTTTTGTTCACAGTTGTCAACTGTCTTACTTGCCAATGCGCAGGTTATTACTAACACAATAGAACATATTGTACATTATAGACAATTAAACTTGCTCAATGATTCACTTGCCCAAATCATAGTGGTGAGTAATATCATGTAATAAGCGGTAAACTAGTTTCACCCCCACTAGGGGGCTTCTTCAGTACCAAACCGCACTTAAGGGCACTTGATCAGCCCATCCAGGCCCGTTAGATTATTACCAAAAGCCTCATGTCCAGGTGCACAATCCCAAAATTGATGCTGGATGGACAGGTTTAGATATCCCAAGTTAGTTAGTGCTCCGTTCGCCAATTATGAAGGAACGGCGTCTGCCCTATGTTGAGAGGTTCCCTATTCCTCAATGATAAGGGAAGCAGAAATACAGGCTTGGGGTCCGCTCTCTCAGCTAAGATGTAATCCGCTGGTCTGCCTGGTAACCATCCAGGGCAGATCTAAAGGAGCCCGCCCAGCAATACACGTCCGTGCATGTTGTGCTGTATGCTTGACCCGGATACTTAGCTGGAGACCAGAGTCCAGCCCTGATTGTAAAACCTGGAGAGCGAAAAGACCCTACAAGGAAAAATCTTATCTCACACCAAGCAATATAGGCTTTCCAAGTCCTATAGTAGGTGATGGAAGAAGACCTCTTCCGGGCCCTGATCAGAGTCTTAAATGACTGAATCAGAAAGACCCTCCTCCTTCAGGATGGAGGTTTCAGCAGCCAGGTCATCAAACCCAGCGCTGGTAAATTGGGGTAACACAATTGACCCTGAGTGAGCGGATCGGGCCGAATAGGCAGAACGAACTGGTCCACTGCCAGCCGAACGATATCTGTGAACCTCACTCGTCTTGGCCACCTTGGGGCCACGAGAACAGCGTACACCCTTTCCAGAGCCAACTTCTGAAGAACCCTGCCCAGCATGGGTATCGGAGGAAACAGGTATAGAAATCCCAGAACTCCCCAGCTCAGGGACATGGCGTCCACTGCCAGAGCCAGAGGATCCTGGGAGAGCGACACGAAGTTCGGGAACCTGTGATAGTGATGAGGTGCCAACAGGTCCACCTCCGGGGTCTCCCATTGGAGACACAGTAAGCGAACCACCCGAGGATGGAGAGCCTATTCTTCCAGATGGGGAGAGCTCTTGCTCAACCGGCCCACTACCTGTTTCATCACCACTGGAATGTGAACCGCCGAGAGACAGGGAACATGGAACACTGCCCATGTCCGGACCAGGGACACTTCTCTGAGAGTACTCAGACTGCGCGTCCTTCCCTGAAGACCAACGTAAGCAACCGCTGATCGATTGTCTGAACACATCTGGACCAGAAGGCCCAGAACGTACTGAGTCAGGAGAGCAAGCACCTGACGGATGGTTCTCAGATTCAGAATATTGATGGGAAAGTGGGGCCTTTAAGCTCTCCACTGCCCCTGAAACCGCAGCTCCTTCCAGAATCTGCCCCATCCCGACAGACTGGCGTCCGTGGTGACAATTTTCCAAAAGGGGGGTCAGGAAAAGCCTGCCCTACACAAGATTGGTCGAGACCAAACACCACAGGAGGGACTGCCGTACACGGGAGGACAACTGGAGGGAGTGATCCAGCGACTGAGGTTGCTGGTCTTAACACGCTAACAGAAATAGCTGAAGCGTTCTCGTGTGAATTTGGCAAAAGAAAGACACACTCTGTCTTGATGAGAGTTCAGGCCAGGATGAACCGACCCATGAACGGACCGTGAAGAAGGGTGAGACTCGAATTCCAGGTCGTAACCGGGCGATACTACCTCCTGGATCCATCTGCCTGGAACCACTTGGTTCCAATGGTAGAAGTGTCGCAATAGTCCCCCCACCCGCACGGGTGAGGGCAGCCCCTCAATGCTGAGTGAGCTTATCAGCAGGTTTTTGGGGCTTGGTGCCCCAGGACTGAGTGGGCCGGCCACGGCCCCTCCCCCGAGTCCAACCTGCGCCACAGGTAGCGGGAAAGGACGCACCCCTGCCCGCTCTGAATCCTCGAAAGGAAGGCCTACCGGAACTTGTCCCCCTGAAGGGACCACAGGGCCTCTTGCATTGTGGCATCTTACCACCCTTTGCGACAGAATCAATTTTCTCCTCAAACAGACGCAACCCCAAAAAGGGGAGAGCTGTGAGCACCCTTTTTGGAAGCCGTGTCCGCTGACCACTGACGCAGCCATACTGACCTGCGAATAGCCACCAGCATAGCTGCCGCCCTGCTACTCATAATCAGCGCATGGTCCTGAGCAGCCAGGACATAAGCCACAAAAGAATCACACTGCTTAAGCGCAGTGAACTGTTTGCAAGCGGGATTAAGATCCTCATATAGCCCTTGAATTAAGGATTTAATTGCCAATAGCAAAAGGGCTGAAGCACATACCGGGCGCAACGCTGACCTGGAATAGATTAAAACCAAGTCGAGCGTATTTGGTCAATTCGACGATCTTCCCCATCTTTGGGGACAGTGGTCTCAGCAGATTGTACCATAGCCGAGCTGGAGAGCCCTAGTACAGGGGTATCCCCAGGCGGTCTCCCATCCAAGTACTGACCAGGCCCGTCACTGCTTAGCTTCCAAGATCAGACGAGACTGGGCGCATTCAGGGTGGTGTGGCCGTAGGCCTCAATAAATGTAATTAGCATATGCCCCCTTGTGCTCTTATAGTCAACAAATCATAAGCACAAATGGCCAACTGGAAGGAATTCCAGATAACCGCGTGGGATGTTCCCATTCCTTAAGAACCACCCTCTCAAAGAGGTGTTGTCTGGGGAAAAACCAAACGCAGCTGAGGCTCTTTAAACAACCAACCCCTGGCGGGGCGGGCGCCTCAGGCATATCTAAACTCAAAATTTTGAGCCAGAATAGAGGGGGTGTCCAAAACAACCCCCTCTGACCAATCGCCAATCTCATCAGCCACAAGCTGACCTGTCGGCTCATCTGACTCAGACGGGAATTCATCCTCGTCCGGGCATCCATCGGACCATTCCACAGGTACACAAAACTGGTCCTGTGGAGCCGAAGGTACCGGAGTCAGGTGCCTTCGTTTTGCAGCGACCTTTAACGCTGCTTTAACGGGCATTACTTTCCGGGGGCTGGGCTGTGCTGCCACCTCGGAATGCGAATCCCCACTTTGACAGTGTCATGCGGGGTCCGGAAATAGGGAGGGAGAGGTAGGAGAAGATGAAGGATGCGATGGCCCCGCAGCCGAAGCAACGGACTGGCGCGCAATAGTCTGTTTTGCACAAGGGATGCAAATAAAGACATCATCAGCTGGGAGTGGAACCCTATAACCTACGCACCCCCCAAACGGCTCACAGAACCGTTTCCGGAAATTACGGAAGCCTCAATATGGTGATTTATGGTATTCGCAATACTGGGACTTTTAAGGCATAAGCCAACCCGGGATGCCCCTTTATTAGTAATGTCCCGGAAGGGAGGATTTTTTTTTTTTTTTTTAATTTAAGTTAAGTTAAGGTCCCCTTTAACCCTTTCGCTGCCAGCCTACCTGCAGCATTTGCCACTCCCTGTTGCCAGACGATGTTTCACCATTTTGCGCTACACATATTCAACTGTCATTTTTGAAGGGATTTCCAGGGATTTCCCAGGAAAATTATATATTGTTTTTTTCAACAGAGTCTGGGCTTTAACATGAAATGTCTTGTTTGTATTTTTTAGGTGTATTCTCAATTTTTTTGGGTGAAATGTGTGAAAAAAAACAAAAAAAAAAAACATTTTTTTACAATTTGTAGAGTTTTTTTGTAATAAAAAATGTAAGTTTGTCAATAAAATCTTATTGCGTGAGAAACCCCAATTTCTCCCGGTTACAGCGATACCACATATGTATAGGTAGACACCCTTTCCTGCCCAGAAGCCTTTTATAGCTGCTGGATGACAAATGGTTAATTAAAAAAAAAAATGACATAGGGTCCCCCTTCCCGGGGAGGGGGACCCCATTTTTTTTTGGATTTTGAAGGGTTAAAAACCCTTCAAAATCAAAAAAAAAAAAATGACGTGGGGTCCCCCTTACCCAAAGTAACCAGCCCGGGACCAGCTATGGGGGCTTGTAGGCACAGAGTGGGGGGGCCAGCTTTGGTGGCCCCCCCACCCTGCAGCCTACGAGCCCACATAGCCTATGTGGGCCCGGGCTCTTCTGCCCCCCCCTGGCCTTTGGGGAGGCAGGTAATGGGGGTGCGGGGGTTAATGGCAAGCCACCCGCTAGGGCAGGTGACTTGCCACCCCCCCAGCCTTGTGAACTGGTATAAGGGGTCTCATGGACCCCTTACCAGCTCACAAAGGGTTAATGTGAAAAAAAAAACACCACACAATAATAAAAAGTATTTTATTAGAAAAAAAAAAAATTTTTTTTTACTGTACTTACCTTCGATTGCAAGCTCTTGTCCCTCGCCGCTCAGCTGACAGATGCCGGTGATCGGCATCCAGAGAAGGAGAAGGCAGGAGATCAGAGGATCTCCTGTCACCTCCTTCCCCTGTGCCGATCACCGGCATCTGAGAAGCTGAGAAGGCTGAAGCCTGAGATCGGGGCCGGGATGACTTCATAAGCCCCGCCCCCAAGGGGGCGGGGCTTAGAGGCATGATGGCGGCCGCCATCGTGCAGAAGAGAGGAGAGAGCCTCCCAGGCTCTCTCCTGAAGATCGGTAAGTCCTGGGGGGGGATCGGAGGCCCCCCAGGTGAAGAGGAGGGACAGCGGGAGCCAGCGCACACACAGGTAAGTGAATGTCATTTTTATTTTTTATTTTTTTTACAGTTAGAAGCTGCTGCTGCAGAAGCGGGGGGGGGGCGGCCTATTCCGGGGGCTCTCCTGGAGCCATCCGACCCCCCACGGGGGATCGGATGGCACCAAATTAAAGAGGAGACCCGGCCGGATCCAACAAGGGGTCAGGTGAGTATTTGTTGTTTTTACTTTTTAAACTACAAGCGAGGAAAGTCAAGCACGTAACACCTACGTGCTTGGCACTTAAGGCCCAGCCAAGCCAGCACGTAGGTGTTACGTGCTTGGCAACAAAAGGGTTAAGAACTATATATATATATATTTATATATAGTCTATGTATATATACATTCACAAAGATATCCCAATAATTAGCCAGGCACACAGAGCCAGAGGGCCACCATAAGCAGGGATCCCAGGATCTGCAAGGAAAAACCATCAGATCCTCACATGTGTATAAACAAACATAAGCATGGCACCAAAGTGCCCTTAAATCACGCCCCCTTAATACAGAGTGACTCCCCACTGTATTACTGCAAGGAATGTATTCCCCATTTAACGGCCCCAACGGGAGGGGCCGCTTACCTGGACAGCGAAGGCAGCAGCCGGAACAAGACTGCAGCCAGCAGCCAGCACGGAAGACAAAAGTGCGGCCGTGCGCCCATGCGATTTACTGCATTGAAGGAAGCAAAACGCTGGGCCCGCCGCAGACGCCGCATGACGTCGGCGCCGCGCGTCAGCGGGCCCGCCCCCCCCTACGCCGATCAGCTGGAATCACTTACAGCTGGGCCACAACACGTGCGCCCAGGCGGCGGAGGGGGGAGGGTAAAAACCGCATGGTGGTGTACAATGCAAACATGAATGCCAGGCGAGGAGAGGGGAGAGGGAGGGAGGGGAGAGGGGGCCACAAAGCAACAAACTGCAAGAGAAGTGGCCAGCCTTTACCCAGCGCAGCCTGCCCTTAAAGCAGACCCAAAAAAATACACATGCTACAGTGAATGCATAAACATGACACATATGTTAACATGCAGTGATACAAGTGAAACACACATACTAAAGCACACCCTCATACACCCCCCCCCCCCCCCAGTGAAGGGAGAAGGGACCGAAACGGGAGAGTAAGGGGCTACGGGGACCCTCGGGACAGGGGCATCCCATTTCCGGATCACCATGCCGGATTGCCGCATTGCCCCCAAAAGAGGGGGACGAGCGGAGGAGATAAGCTCCTAGGCACCAATAGTGCCGTCTACCAATTACCCGGTGAGCAGCCTAGGCTGGGAGGCTTCCTATCTACCATAAAGGTATACAAACTCAAACCGGGCAGAAATAGACCAAAAGGGGGGTGGCGGGGTAAGAATACCCCGACCTACCTGTAAGCAGGAAACTTCCAACCTCTGTTCGTCAAGCAGAGAGAAAAATACTGGTGATTGAAGGGAGGTACCAGGTATATATGGGCCGGAAGGGGGCTCGTTACAAGACTTCCTCTCTGCACTACGTCACCTGCGGTGGATTAACCCATGAAGTAATGAATATTTAAGAAGTGAAGCGGGGTGTGTGGCACACCAAGAATAGGTTGATTTATGTATGTTCGCTGCCTAAAGTGCTGATCAGCAACACTGGATTTTGGGCCAGTGATAGTTTTTTAATACATGCCTGGCCTTCAAGCTGTGGTTAGCGGGAAGGCTATCTTGCATGTATATAAGATGTTCTTCAACTTAAATGTTTACATGTATGTTGCTGTATCTAAATAAATGTTAAGGATTCTATACCCTATGTGATCACTGTAAGACAGAAGGTGGAATATGGTACAAAGACCCATCTCCCTACCAAGGAAACGAAGAAGCCCAAGGTTGTGTAAACGGCTCAGCCTCCCTTTTTCTGTTATAGACACAGGTATCAAACCATTACAAAAAAAAATTAAACTCTCCTCTACCCCATTCTCAGAGTTTGTAAACAGTTTGAATGTTGCTTTGGCAGAAATTGTGGATGGCAAATGCGTATGCATTGTGGAAATTTCACAATGCACCACGTGCCACTGATGTGAGGGGGGGGGGGGCACCGGCTAGGAAAGTGAACAAGAGCAGCTGGACACAATAAAGCAGAGAAAAGGCCTACATTTTCACAGGAATAATCTGATTTTGACCTCCATTTTATTGAATGCGTTCTCTGGGCTCACGTATCCATGTGGCATCAACTCATTTGGACATGAATTCATCCTTGAAGATCACATACAGCCATATTTGCCGGGGGGTGTCCTCCAATCAGGTACAAAGATATATACATTTATGTATCTTTGTACCTGATTGGAGGACACACTGGATGTGCAGCCAGCAACCACTTCACTTGCATCCCTTTCTTGGTTCTGCGTGGCCAGAACGGGGGGGGGGGGGGGGGGTGTCCTTCAATCAGGTACACAGATGTTTTACGAAAAAAGGACACACAATCTTATGATTAGATATTTATTAAGGATGTCAAAATATACACAAAAAAAAAACATTAAGTAATACCACCCAAAAACATGTTTTTGAAAATACTTCCATTAATTTAAAATAACAGACCTCACATAAAAATGACACATTATTGGTCATACATGTCACACTTATTTACAAAATATAAGCAATGTAATTTATCATAACAGAAAAAAAGGACTGGCCAGGAAAAAGTAAATCATGTGCATTAGACACGTATATAATATTACCCACAAACTGGTTGTACAACCATACAAAGACTATGTGGCTCGGGGACATTCCCAAGCATAATATAGTTTGTTTAGAAAGTCCCTCATATTACACAGCCAGCTTGCTGCATTGTGTGAAGTCAGCTTAAAGTGGAACTAAAGAAAAAACATTAATTTTAGGTCCCGTTTGACAATTGTCACTGGGCATCCTGATTTGGGATGCGTTTCTAGTTAAAGCTCCCTAGAAAGCTCAAAATCGTCCATAAAATGCTGTATGCTGGAGGACAAACAGCTGCACACTGTAGTGAATCAGGTCTTCCACTGGAAGGAGGAGTAGCTGCTGCATGGGTGTAGACACACCGCAGAACTGAATGTCTGCAGGCAAGTCTGCACAGAATGGAGAGAGTGGGGATGCCACAGCAAATCAGAGCACACTTTGCCTAATATAAAATCTGAGGGATGCTGGGACTAGGTTTTACATTGGCAGGCATCCTAATAAGACAACAAGCTTAATCTCCCACGACGGTCCTCACAACATCTAACTGCCCTGGGCATGAAAACAAGCGGCTAGTTGGCTTTCCTGCATGACTGCTGATATCCAGGAAGATTTGCCAGATGTGCGTGTAGTGAGTGCACTGGTAAGCCAAAAAAGCAGATGATTTTGTGTATGATCCCAAATGGAGAACACCCAAGGGCTATGAGGTAAAACATCCCTGTGGGACAGTTGGGTTTTAGGTCATCAAAAAACTTTGGAGAAAATGTATAAATATGATAAGATAGCAGGATACAATCCTAAAAAAAACTAAAGGCCTAATCTTCATCTTCTTCATCAAACGAGAGTAAACTGCTGTTTCGCACTTGTATCTGGGCCGATTTGCTGGATGCAGAGTCCGGGTTTTCTTCTGGCTTCTTTTTCTTGCTAGAAGTGGCATTTAAACCAGCAATGTTACCAGTAGTGCGTTTAGCTGGCTTTCTGAACAGAATCTTTCCATCAGCCGGGGCCGGCTCCTCATCTATATGAATGCAAAGGATCAATCAGGAATTGGTAGAAAGCATTAGTCTTGAATTAATAGGAAAGTAACATTTTAAAACTATTGACAGTGTATAAAAAACCTTCAGTGCTGCCAGTCTATCCTCCCCTGTTGGTTCAGTTTCAGCTAATGGCTATCAGCCAATCAGAATTGATCATCAAAAGCTTCCTACTGGCAGATCATGAAATAGGAGCAGATGGCTAAAGCTAGAACAGAAAACTACACTTTTGGGCCTAGGCAGCCGCATGGCCACAGGGCAGCGGAGTGCTGCTGAAGAGGAGGATTGCCTGAATTGGCAGCATAATAGGAGGTTGCCTATAAAGACTCTAGTGTAGTCTATTTAACCCTTTAACCGCCAGCCTACCTTGAGATTTTGTCACCCTTTGTTGCCAGACCATTTTGCACTATTTTGCGCTCCCCTTGTTCAACTGTGATTTTTGAGGGGATTTCCAGGGATTTCCCAGGAAAATGATATATTGTTTTTTTCAGCATAGTCTGGGCTTTAACATGAAATGTCTTGTTTGTCATTTGTTAGGTGTATTCTTAATATTTTTGGGTGAAATATGTGCAAAAAAAAAAAAAAAAAAAAAATTTTTACATATTGTAGTTTTTTTTGGAATAAAAAATGTAAGTTTGTCAATAAAATCTTATTGCGTGTGAAATCCCAATTTCTCCCGGTTACAGCGGTACCACATATGTATAGGTAGACACCTTTTCCTGCCCAGGAGACTCCCCCAAACTGAAACAGCGCTTTAGGAGATTTTCAGATAAAATACAACTATGCTATGCAATATGCGCACCTTGCGGTTTTTCCAGAAAAACAACCCTTTACATTTAAAATACCCCCAACAAACTATATATTCTCTGGAAGTACACACCTCAGGCTTTCTAGGCGTACCAGGCTTGTGGATGTGGCCATAGTTTTCTGGAAGTAATCCCTCAACGTAATCTTTGGTTGCAAAGAGTTTCCCTAAAAAAAGGATAAAAAAGCAGAATCAAAGCCACATTTTCCTAAAAAAACTATATACAAACAAGAAAAATCAAGTTTAATCTGAAAAAGCAACATCTCCCGAACAGAACGATACCCAACATGCATAGGTTCTGTCAAGGGAAGAGTTGCCAAACACCCCAAAGTAAAGCATGCGCATAACGGTAATTTTACTTGAAAATTTCAGCTCTGCAGACAAAGTGCGCACCTTGCGATTTTTCAACCAAAACAACCCTTTACATTTGGAATATCCCCCATAAACCATATATTCCCTGAAAGTACACACGTTAAGCTTTCTAAGGGTACCCAGCTTGCTGTAGTGGGCTCATCTTTCTGGAATTAATTCCTCAAAGAATTCTTTGGTTGCGCAGGGTTTCCCTAAAAAATTTATAAAAAAGCTGAATAAAAAACACCTTTTCCTAAAATATAAATATGCAAACCAGAAAAAACAAGCTAAGTCTGAAAGCGCAAGGTCCCCCGAACAGAACAATACCCAACATGCATAGGTACTATTAACCCTTTTAATTGCCAGCTTACTTGAGATTTTGTCACCCTCTGTTGACAGGCCATTTTTCCCCATTTTGCGTCATGTTTTGCGACATGTTTTGCGCCATTTTTGCTGGAACTTTCAGAAAAATTATATATTTTTTTTTTTTGCAGCAGAGTTTAGACTTTAACATGAAATGTCTTGTTTGTAATTTTTTTTTTTTTTTTACAATATTATTAAGTGAAAAAAAAAATAAATAAATAAAATTTTTTTTTTAGAAAATTGACTCCTTTATTTTAAATAAAAAATGTATTTTATTAAGGAAAATCATATTGCATGTGAAAGCCCCATTTCTACCGATTAGAACGGTACCACATATTTATCGGTAGCCCCCGTTCCTGCCCAGGAGACCCCCCCTAACTGAAACAAGTATTTTATAACATTCACAAAAAAAAACACAAAAACCATCCACACTACAAAGGGTTAAATCGAGAAAAAAAATGACATAGGGTCCCCCCTCCCAGGGGAGGGAGACCCCATTTTTTTTTTGATTTTTAAGGGTTAAAAACCCTTAAAAATCAAAAAAAAAAATGACGTGGGGTCCCCCTTACCCACAGTAACCAGCCCGGGACCAGCTATGGGGGCTTGTAGGCACAGAGTGGGGGGGCCAGCTTTTGTGGCCCCCCCACCCTGCAGCCTACGAGCCCACATAGCCCATGTGGGCCCGGGCTCTTCTGCCCCCCCCTGGCCTTTGGGGAGGCAGGTAATGGGGGTGCCGGGGGTTAATGGCAAGCCACCCGCTAGCGCAGGTGGCTTGCCATCCCCCCAGCCTTGTGAACTGGTATAGGGGTCATGGACCCCTTACCAGTTCACAAGAGGTTAAAAGTAAAAAATGACACAGACACACAAAAGAGAAAAAATATTTTATTAATTTTTTTTTTTTTTTTTTTTACACTGTACTCACCTCCCATCCATCCTGGAGCACTCTGTCCCTCGGCGATCACTGGCTTCTGCTCCCTTGCTAGAAGCCTTTTATAGCTGCTGGATGACAGAACACAAAGGGTTAATCAAAAAAAAAAAATGACATAGGGTCCCCCCTCCCAGGGGGGGTGGACCCCATTTTTTTTTTGATTTTTAAGGGTTAAAAACCCTTAAAAATCAAAAAAAAAATTGACGTGGGGTCCCCCTTACCCACAGTAACCAGCCCGGGACCAGCTATGGGGGCTTGTAGGCACAGAGTGGGGGGGCCAGCTTATGTGGCCCCCCCACCCTGCAGCCTACGAGCCCACATAGCCCATGTGGGCCCGGGCTCTTCTGCCCCCCCCTGGCCTTTGGGGAGGCAGGTAATGGGGGTGCCAGGGGTTAATGGCAAGCCACCCGCTAGCGCAGGTGGCTTGCCATCTCCCCAGCCTTGTGAACTGGTATAAGGGGTCACATGGACCCCTTACCAGTTCACAAAGGGTTAAATGGAAAAAAAAAAAAGACAAGACGTTTTTGAAAATATTTTATTAAAAAAAAAAAAAAAACTTTTACTTTACTCACCTCCGATCTTCATCTTCTGTGTCCCGCGGCGATCTGCTGTCAGTGACGGCTGGGCAGAGAAGGGGGGAGGCAGGCGATCGGAGGATCGCCTACCTCCCTCCTTCCCCGCCCAGCCGTCACCGGCATCTGAGAAACGAACTGCCGGGTGCCCCGATGACACCCGGCGGTGACGTCATCTGGCCCCGCCCCGTGACGTCACCAAGATGGCGGCCGCCATCGGAAGAGGCAAGGGAGGAGGGCTGTTATGCCCCCTCCAGAAGACAGAAGAGCGGGGGGGGGGGATCGGAGCCCCCCCCCGTGAAGAGGAGAGCCTGCGGGAGCCGGCGGGGACAAAGGTAGGTGACTTTTTTTTTTTTTTGTTTTTTTTTTTTACAGTAAACCGGGCGGCTGCTGAAACGGGGGGGGGGGGGCACCCTGTTCCGGGCCCTCCCCTGCAGCCGGAGGGGCCCCGATGGGCGATCGGAGCCCCTCTGGCTGAAGAGGAGACCCGACCGGATCGAACGAGGGGTCAGGTAAGTGTCTTTTATTTTTACTTTTTTTTTTTTTACTGGGGAAAGTCAGGCACGTAAATTTTACGTGGCTGGCGTTTAACTGTTGGAGAGGCAGCCACGTAAAATTTACGTGGCTGGCGTTTAAAGGGTTAAAAGGTTATAAACAAAAACAATCTATCACCAAATCAACATATTACTAAATGCATATATTTTAGTATACACACTAAAATAATTTATATAGCTTGAGTACCGGTACACGATGTAAAACACAAGCAAGTTGGTTTAATAAATTGGGTATAAACCCTCCCTGGCAGGAACGGTCTGACTCTGTTCATTGAACAGTACTAAAGCTCTAATGTGAGATGAAGACAAAGAATGTTCTGGTTCACAGGGACACTCATTTTGGACTCCCAATGGGATCTTTAAAGTGGACCAACACCCAGGGGGGATCGGCCCGGAAATCTATAAGATTCCCGGACCGATCAGATCCCTCCCCGCGGGGCATCCGAAATCGGGATGTCCCGCGGGGAGAAACCCCCCAGGAGGCCCACAATCCTCACCTTACCGGCGATCCAACGGCGCATGCGCGAGACGCGGCCGCTTCCCTCTAGCAGGGCGCTGAGTGCTCCCTGTTAGAGGGAAGCGAGAGACGCAGCCAATGACAGCGCTCTGGTATGCGCGTCCAAGCGGCTTTGGACGCGCATACCAGAGCTGCTCTGAGCGCTGTCATTGGCTGGACGAGGTCACGTGGGAGCGGGGAGAGGTGAGTTTTTGCGGCGATCGGGGGGGTTTCAGACAGCGGGGCGCCTCACCTAAGTGACCAACACCCAGGATAGTCAAAATCCTGGGTGT
Source organism: Gastrophryne carolinensis (assembly GCA_027917425.1). Classification (NCBI taxonomy): domain Eukaryota; kingdom Metazoa; phylum Chordata; class Amphibia; order Anura; family Microhylidae; genus Gastrophryne; species Gastrophryne carolinensis. The sequence goes on from CM051239.1 coordinate 130,865,691, forward strand.
TGGTCCACTTTAAAGCAGAAAAAAAAAAACCCTCCTGGAGTCTCAGACTCTAGGGTGGCTGATTCCCTCTCCCCGCTGTGTGAAACCATGCAGTTCACCTGCTTTTCTTACCTCAACCACGAGTCCACAGTGGATATGCAGTCGCCAGCAGTGACATCACTTGCATCCCTTTCTGGCTGTACAAGGCCGCACACAGCGGAAGGATTTAAGTGATGCCGCATGTACGATTTCTAGGATTCCATTCAGCTTCTCCAGCCACACAATAAAGAGGTCTGTGAGACTCCCAGGCAAGCTGATTCACTCTCCCCTAGACGACCCCGCTGTTTTCCCGGAATTCTTACTTGTCCAACCCATGGCGCACGTGCAGTCAGCGGTGGCATCGCCCTCGTCTTTAGGCTGAGTACGGCCACGTCCACCACAACAAAATGACTGTGCTTGGCCGTGCACAGCCAAAAGATGCAAGTGATGCCACACACCACCGATGTGTGTGCCGGTTATTATACCATTTAGCTTCTCAGGCTACGCGGCTAGAGAAGCTGATTGGACGAGAGCCCCACATGTGGCATTGAACCGAGGAGAGGTGAATTTTATTGTGTGAACGGCGGGAACATGCAGAGAATCTGATTGGAGGAGAGCCGTGCCTGCGTCAAGGGCTCATGGTAAAGGTAAGAAAACCAGGCAAACTGCGGGGTTTCACACAGTGGGGCATCACAAACCGGGATTTCCCAGGGGGGTGGACCAAAACCCGGGATAGTGAAAATACAGGGTTTTGGTCCACTTAAAGGGGGCATCCTAAATCAGGGATGCACCAGGGATGACTGTTAAAAGGGAACTAAATTCATTTTTCATTTTAGGTTGGCCAATCGGGCTTCAGCAGTTCCCTTTAGCATCTACACCCTAAAACAGGCCCCCCAGGGCCATTCCAATTTGGATGCCCTGCTGTTTGAAACCCACCAGAATTGTCACTATACTCCCTTCTTTCTCTTTCCCATGGAAAATGCAGGGGCCTCCTCCAATAATCATTCGGGGGAGGTAACCTAGTGGCCCTGGAATATTATGGATTCCAGGGCCATCGAGTTTTGGTCCACTTTAAGGGTAAAACCCTTAAAAATTAGAAAAGAAAATGAGGTCCGCCCTTCCTAGGACCAGCCCAGGCACAAGTTATGGGGTCTGGTAGAATGGAGCACAGAGGCCGTCCAGCTGGCCCCCGGCTCTGAATACTACCAGCCCGCATGGATGTTGGGGATGCAGATAATGGGGTAAGGAGAAATGGCAAGTCACCAGACTTACCTGCCCCCTCCTGCTCTGTCTCATGGACCCCATACCAGTTTCCAAAGAGTGAAAATTTTAAAAATAATACAGGAAAATGTTATGTGTTTAAAGCAGACTTCAACCCAAAAGCACAGCCCTCTGCTGTGTTCCACAAGTTCCTTACATCCACCGCTTCCTCGGCATTCCTATAACTATGCTCCCTCCCACGGCCAGCCTATCTAAATGGCTGAGTGAAAGAGAGCCCAAGTAGAAAGGGGATGCGTCCAGACGCCTTTAGCTCTTCATAAAGCAGTTTTGAGATCAGCCAAATGGAAATCTCAAAATTGCCTTTGCCATGGTTTTGGCGGTGGAAAAATGCGTTTTTCTTTGAAAACTGGGCCACCGCCAAGCCAGCAGCATTGCCGAGGAGCTTATGTGGGAAGGGCAGTTGGGTCCAAAAATGGATTTTGATTCAGCTGCTACAGGTTATCAGTGTTTAGTTCAGTTTAAAGTCTTGCCTAAATAATCCAACCTTTTGAACTTCCTTTGATTTCTTCTTTAATTTTCATCACTTCCTCTATTGAAAGGTCACCTTTCTTGATCACCACCACTTGTGGCTGTTCATCTTCCTTATCACTGCCATCACTGTCATCTGCTACAACAGGAAGCTCCTGGCGCTAAGGGGCAAAGAAAGTGCAACAGATAAAAGTACAGCTAACTTTTACGAGATAAAGGATTATTAAGTAACTAATGCTCTACAAACCTACAGTATCTGACCAGAGAGGGGGAGACACAGTATAAAATAATAATTTCCATTTTGTAGGGCTAGTGGAGCATCAAGGTGTATGATACAATTTTGCCTCAGTCCAGGAGTCTGAAATGAGCCCATACACAAAGCATCCCTGAGCATCTGCTTTCTCCACCTCCACCTGTATACCTGATCAAAAAGCTTCTCATTGAAAATCCCAATTAGCTTACAGGACGGCTTAGCCAAGTAGCTCCTCCAACCAAAATAGGAAACACAAACTGGACATGGTTAAGTACCTCACCCCTTCCTCCTGGACCTCAGTGTTTTAACTGAGGAATTCCAGAAGAAACATGTCCTAACCATAATATCAAAAATACGTAGCCTGTGTGGCATGTAGGATGCCGTCCTGGAGGACTACCAGAAATGCCATTACCGGTAAGCTAACATGGGTTTTCACCAAACGTCCTCCAGGATGCTTAGCCGATGCTGAGCAAGGAATACTAATTACCGTCCTACCTCAGGAAGGGGAAATACCTTGTAGAATCTTCATGCCATATTCCTGTTTCTTCTTGGAAGAAATATCCACTTTGTAATGCTTCAAACATGTGTGCAGGGAAGCCCAAGTTGCTGCTCTGCAAATCTCCTTCAGAGAGACTCCTGACCAATTCGCCCAGGAAGCAGAAACCGCTCTGGCAGAGTGTGCCCGCAGGGTTCTTGGGGCGTGTCCCCCGGAACCTTTGTAAGCTAATTGAATGGCTTCTCTAATCCACCTGGTGATGGAGGCCTTGGAGGCTTGCAATCTTTTATTTTTCTCTGCAAATGAAAGCAACAAAAGGTTGGATCTCCTCCACCCCGAAGTGCGATCCAAGTATGTCAACAGAATGATTTTGCCATCCAACAGATGCATCTCCTGCTGGTCTTTAAAGGTCCCCTGGCCTGAGACCTGGCAGGTAGACCTTCTGGGACCTGTGAAGTTCTGAAGCAATCTTCAGCAGGTAAAGCGGGACAGGTCTGATGGTGAGATGATCTGAAAAAATCCTAAAATATGGTTCCTTGATGGACAAGGCCTGCATATCACTAATCCTTCTTGCCGAAGTGATTGTTAATATAAAAGCCACTTTGTGAGTCAGAAACTTAAACCGGACCAGCGCTAGTTTTGTTTATTTAACAGGTGTTGGTCCCACAATCAGCTAATTAAAACCAGCTTGGAGGGGGGTATCCAGAATGCTCGAGTCCCCCTCCCCCCAACCCCCGCACATAACCCCCAAGAACGCCCCTTATCCTTACCTTCACTATGAGCCAACGCGAGAAAGTTGTGGTGGTCTGTCACGAGTGCAGGTCGTTCCGGTGGCTGGTGCTGAGGATGTGACCATGGCCCACGGAAATCCCGAAAACAATGGCTCAACCGGCCCCCAAAGGTGAGCCCTGAACTTACCCGCCCCTCCGAAGAGGGGTTGGGGGCTGTTAATGTTCCACTGACCCCCTCACTTCTGCATAGTCAGTAGTGGAAAATGGAGGGATCCGAACCCTGGCTGCATCCTAGGTCCTGCCACCGGCACTAGTTCCAGGGGAGGGAATTCCTTTGGGTAGTGGAGAAAGAGAGGGGAACACCCTGACTCTGGCAGCAGTGGGTCACCCGGAGCACCACCTGAGCCTGCTAGAGAGAGGGGAGGGAGTCCGGACCAGCCATCTTCCCTGGGGAAAAAACAAAAAATAGGGACGTAGATTCCAGCTTGTTTCCTGGGAGGAAACACAAAAACACTGAGGTCCAGTAGGAAGAGGCGGGGTATTTAACTATGTCCAGTTTGAGTTTCCTATTTAGGTGGGAGGAGCTACTCGGCTAAGCCATCTTGGAGGACGTTTGGGGAGCCTTATCTACTTCCCCACTTAACAGAACAAGCACTGGCCATTTGATCAATCTGCTACCAATAGGGTTTGCAGGGCTCAATATACATCCTACCAGGGAATCCCCCTGGCCACCAGCAGGCAATCTTTCCCAGGTTTTGTTCCATGCTCTGGGGGCATGCCAAATTGGGATACCCCGCTGTGTGAAACCCCCCAGAAAGCCAGTAATCCCTCACCTCCAATCAGTACAACAGTGCACGTCTTTCAGCAAACAACTCTCGTTGACGTTAATAGGGAGTGCAATCAGACGCAGCATCCCCAGAGGTGCAGACGCTCCCGCCTCTCTGAATGCTTGAGGCAGGACCACGCACATAGCCCGAGGATATAGGGGATGCACCAGCTTGCACTCCCTATTGAATACAATGAGAACTGTTTGCCAAATTACATTGTAGCGGCAAATGGCTCTCACTGGCGAAGAGCCTGTGCATTCGCTGTTGGAACGGTGAAAGGTAAGTGAATACCGGTGCCTGGGGTTTTCACACAGTGGGCAATCTCAATTATGGATGCCCTGGGAGGGAAAGGACAGTGGCAGGCCCTGGAATCTTTTAGATTGCATGCTCCATTGGACCGAGGTAAGGTAATCGAATAGCAGCTCCCTGGGGAGTTTTACACAGCAGGGCATACCAATCCGTTCCGCTTTAAATCTAGAAAGATATAAATTGAGAACTTACCTTAGTATCTACATTTGGCCCTTCCTTGTAGCCTACATTCTTCTTAAACTTGGTCAGAAAAGAGGGCTCAGAAGGCTTCACATAGGAGACTTGATTTCTTTTACTCATGGCTAACCTGCACCTGCAAAAAAGAGAGACGATGGTAAGAATAATATGAAAATTGTAAATACAGCTTGTGAAAGTGTTCTCCTTTTATCTTGAATCCTCTGCAGCAGGAAGATTCCTCCCAATGGGAACATGACGAGGATACCTCTGACTTCCTCTGACTGACCTTATCCATGACACTGTGACTGGCAAGTGGGGGTAACTATGGCATGTACGTAATAGCATAAATTAGGATAGAAGCGGAATGAAATTGAATGGGGAACACTGCAATCCCTGAATTCCTGGGACGGGAGCGCGCGTTCAACCCCGGGGCTGAAGGGGGTTGGCAGTGCTCCCCATTCAAAACAATGAGAACCATCCATCAAATGACGCAGTCACAGCAAGCGGTGCATACGATGTTGGAGGGTGGAAGGTGAGTTTTTATGGGCAAACTGGGGCATCCCAATTCGGGATACGGCGGAGAAAAGCCAGCAGCTGGCTCTGGCCATTGTTTTTTTTTCAAAAGTCACCAATGACTTTTAGGTCTCAACAGCCTGTTTCCAGGCTGTACACTTACCTTAATTCTGGGATCCAGTGAAGCCTGCATATGTGGAATTTGCGGAGCGGTCCAAATCTCCTCTCCCTTGTATCTTGTAAATTCAGGGCTCAATGGTGGTGGAAGAGGGCAGGTCAGAGTGCACAAGGACCTGGTAGAAGGGGCGGATGAATGGAGAGAGGAAGAGAGTGGATAAGGGGAGTGGTGAATGAAGCTGGAAGGAGGGGGTCTAGGTGAGGTTTTACTGACGGGGGAGGAGGGATAAGGGGATGGAGGAGTGAAGCTGGGCGAGGGGTGGACCTGGGAGGAGTGGGTGGGTTAGTGGCACAGAGGGAGTGGAGCTGGAAGAGGGGCGAGTGCAACAGGTTTTTTTTTTTAATAAAATGTGTGTTGCTGTACTACGGGCAGGGCTGCATCCAGACTGCCAGTGCCCACGATTCCCCTCCCCCACATACCTTGTTTCCTCTATAAAGAAGAACATCAGACCTTTTCTGGTGTTCTTCTCCAAACATCCCCCACTGCCCTTTGGATGTCCTCTCCCCCCCCCCCCCGCCGTCGCAGAGTGAAGCCAGGCCCACCCTTTGCTGGCCACTCTTCAAATTTTGCAGGATTTGTGTCAAGTGTTGCAGCCTATGCAATGACACTGTACATGTACTGTACAAAAGGCAAAAGGTGAGGTGGAAAGAAGCAGGCAGGGGTGAGGTGGCAAAAGGTGAGGTGGAAATAAGCGGGCAGGGGTGAGGTGGCAAAAGGTGAGGAGAAAAGAAGTGGGCAGGGGTGAGGCAGCAAAAGGTGACATGGAAATAAGCGGGCAGGGGTGAGGTGGCAAAAGGTGAGGTGGAAAGAAGTGGGCAGGCGGTGAGGCAGCAAAAGGTGAGGTGGAAATAAGCGGGCAGGGGTGAGGTGGCAAAAGGTGAGGTGGAAACCAGTGGGCAGGGGTGAGGTGGCAAAAGGTGAGGTGGAAAGAAGTGGGCAGGGGTGAGGCAGCAAAAGGTGAGGTGGAAAGAAGTGGGCAGGCAGTGAGGCAGCAAAAGGTGAGGTGGAAATAAGCGGGCAGGGGTGAGGTGGCAAAAGGTGAGGTGGAAAGCAGTGGGCAGGGGTGAGGTGGCAAAAGGTGAGGTGGAAACCAGTGGGCAGGGGTGAGGTGGCAAAAGGTGAGGTGGAAAAAAGTGGACAGAAGTGGGCAGGGGTGATGTAGGAAGAAGTGGGCAGGAGTGAGGTGGCAAAAGGTGAGGTGGAAAGAAGCAGGCAGGGGTGAGGTGGCAAAAGGTGAGGTGGAAATAAGCGGGCAGGGGTGAGGTGGCAAAAGGTGATGAGAAAAAAAGTGGGCAGGGGTGAGGCAGCAAAAGGTGACATGGAAATAAGCGGGCAGGGGTGAGGTGGCAAAAGGTGAGGTGGAAAGAAGTGGGCAGGCGGTGAGGCAGCAAAAGGTGAGGTGGAAATAAGCGGGCAGGGGTGAGGTGGCAAAAGGTGAGGTGGAAACCAGTGGGCAGGGGTGAGGTGGCAAAAGGTGAGGTGGAAAGAAGTGGGCAGGGGTGAGGCAGCAAAAGGTGAGGTGGAAAGAAGTGGGCAGGCAGTGAGGCAGCAAAAGGTGAGGTGGAAATAAGCGGGCAGGGGTGAGGTGGCAAAAGGTGAGGTGGAAAGCAGTGGGCAGGGGTGAGGTGGCAAAAGGTGAGGTGGAAACCAGTGGGCAGGGGTGAGGTGGCAAAAGGTGAGGTGGAAAAAAGTGGACAGAAGTGGGCAGGGGTGATGTAGGAAGAAGTGGGCAGGGGTGAGGTGGCAAAAGGTGAGGTGGAAAGAAGCAGGCAGGGGTGAGGTGGTAAAAGGTGAGGTGGAAAGAAGCGGGCAGGGGTGGGGTGGCAAAAGATGAGGTGGAAAGAAGTGGGCAGGGGTGAGGTGGCAAAAGGTGAGGTGGAAATAAGCGGGCAGGAGTGAGGTGGCAAAAGGTGAGGTGGAAAGAAGCAGGCAGGGGTGAGGTGGCAAAAGGTGAGGTGGAAATAAGCGGGCAGGGGTGAGGTGGCAAAAGGTGAGGAGGAAAGAAGTGGGCAGGGGTGAGGCAGCAAAAGGTGACATGGAAATAAGCGGGCAGGGGTGAGGTGGCAAAAGGTGAGGTGGAAAGAAGTGGGCAGGGGTGAGGCAGCAAAAGGTGAGGTGGAAATAAGCGGGCAGGGGTGAGGTGGCAAAAGGTGAGGTGGAAACCAGTGGGCAGGGGTGAGGTGGCAAAAGGTGAGGTGGAAAGAAGTGGGCAGGCAGTGAGGCAGCAAAAGGTGAGGTGGAAATAAGCGGGCAGGGGTGAGGTGGCAAAAGGTGAGGTGGAAAGCAGTGGGCAGGGGTGAGGTGGCAAAAGGTGAGGTGGAAAGAAGTGGGCAGGGGTGAGGCAGCAAAAGGTGAGGTGGAAAGAAGTGGGCAGGCAGTGAGGCAGCAAAAGGTGAGGTGGAAATAAGCGGGCAGGGGTGAGGTGGCAAAAGGTGAGGTGGAAAGCAGTGGGCAGGGGTGAGGTGGCAAAAGGTGAGGTGGAAAGAAGTGGGCAGGCAGTGAGGCAGCAAAAGGTGAGGTGGAAATAAGCGGGCAGGGGTGAGGTGGCAAAAGGTGAGGTGGAAAGCAGTGGGCAGGGGTGAGGTGGCAAAAGGTGAGGTGGAAAGAAGTGGGCAGGGGTGAGGTGGCAAAAGGTGAGGAGGAAAGAAGTGGGCAAGGGTGAGGCAGCAAAAGGTGACATGGAAATAAGCGGGCAGGGGTGAGGTGGCAAAAGGTGAGGTGGAAAGAAGTGGGCAGGGGTGAGGCAGCAAAAGGTGAGGTGGAAAGAAGTGGGCAGGCGGTGAGGCAGCAAAAGGTGAGGTGGAAATAAGCGGGCAGGGGTGAGGTGGCAAAAGGTGAGGTGGAAACCAGTGGGCAGGGGTGAGGTGGCAAAAGGTGAGGTGGAAAGAAGTGGGCAGGGGTGAGGCAGCAAAAGGTGAGGTGGAAAGAAGTGGGCAGGCAGTGAGGCAGCAAAAGGTGAGGTGGAAATAAGCGGGCAGGGGTGAGGTGGCAAAAGGTGAGGTGGAAAGCAGTGGGCAGGGGTGAGGTGGCAAAAGGTGAGGTGGAAAGAAGTGGGCAGGGGTGAGGCAGCAAACTGTGAGGTGGAAAGAAGTGGGCAGGCAGTGAGGCAGAAAAAGGTGAGGTGGAAAGAAGTGGGCAGGCAGTGAGGCAGCAAAAGGTGAGGTGGAAATAAGCGGGCAGGGGTGAGGTGGCAAAAGGTGAGGTGAAAAAGAAGTGGGCAGGCAGTGAGGCAGAAAAAGGTGAGGTGGAAAGAAGTGGGCAGGCGGTGAGGCAGCAAAAGGTGAGGTGGAAATAAGCGGGCAGGGGTGAGGCAGCAAAAGGTAAGGTGGAAATAAGCGGGCAGGGGTGAGGCAGCTAAAGGTGAGGTGGAAAGAAGTGGGCAGGGGTGAGGTGGCAAAAGGTGAGGTGGCAAGCAGTGGGCAGGGGTGAGTCAGCAAAAAGTGAGGTGGAAAGAAGTAGGCAAGGGGGAGGTGGGAAGAAGTGTGCAGGGGTGAGGCAGCGAAAAGTGAGGTGGGAAGTATTGGGCAGGGGTGAGGTAAGAAAAGGTGAGGTGGAAAGAAGTGGGCAGGGGTGAGGAGGGAAAAGGTAAGGTGGAAAGAAGTGGGCATGGTTGAGGAGGCAAATGGTGAGGTGGGAAGAGACGAGAGGAGTAGAGTAGAAGTTAGGGAGAAAAAGGGGGCTGAGGAGAGGTGGGAAGAAGTGGGCAGAGTCAGGAAGCAAATGTGATGTGGACTGAGGTAAGGTTGGAAGTGGTGAGACAGGAAAATGTTAGGTAATCAGAGGTGAAGCTGTGGGTAAAGGTTAGCAGAGGTGAAGGGGGCATAGGTAGGTAGAGGTAGGCATAGGAGCCAGGGCAACAACTAATGGCAGTGCAGGGCACATGTGGCCTCCGGGGCGTAGGTTGTGCATCCCTTGTCAATTGGCCTAAACTATAAGATGGCCAGACAATGACCAATGCTTTTCTAGACGAGGCACAGGGAGATTTGTCGAGTTTTACTGGCCCCTGGCAAGCTCATGACCAGTCTGTAACATTCTCACTGAGGCACCCTATGTATTTGCGGGACTGTTAACAGGTAAGGCCAAGGCTGAGGCTCATTGGCAGGCATATTGCCCATTTTTAATGCAGTTGCACTTTAGTGTCGTAGAGACGGATAACATGGCAGGGTTAGATATGACCCCCTTCAGCCATGATGGCATTGGGACAGATCATAGGCTGGTGTTTCCCCATCCATGGTGGTACAGTGGGGCCAGACACAGGGGACTAGGGAGGAAGGGGGGGGGGGGTAAAACCCTACTGAACCCAAAGCAGTGCGGCCCACCAGGTCTCCCTACGGCCAGTCCACCGGTTTGGGTCTTGCAGGGCTCCCCATATACGGGCCCATATGTGCAGGGATGGCAGCTGGCTCTGCAGAGAGGAGACACGTGATCAGGAAATAAAATGAGAGGTGTGACTGTATAATGCGGTCAGGTAGTGAAAGCTGGGCTCTGGCTGGTTTATGGGAATGGGCGCCATGTGTAACAAAAAGGGCTAATTCCCATCACGCATCTATCCGTATAGCAGGGCATGCTAGGACATGTAGCCACATAACCCCGCTGGCTCCCTTATCATGTACAGGTAAAAATCCATCTACATGGCGATATGAGCAGAGCAAACAGGAGACGCACATACCCAACACACAGCCGCTTTATACTATCGCACACTGCAGCCAACCCTCCATTAGCAGCCAAGCGCTCCTTCGCTCCGCCCTAGTCGGTCACGTGACAGTGACATCTTGAAAGGTCCTCTAGCGCCGGGCTTACTGGAAGCGCCAAATTTGAAGCCTCCGCCATTTTTAAATTTGTAAAAAGTACTAAACAAGAAGTCAACACAACGGGATTTCCTAGCAGACGCAGAGAATGGCGCCGGGGACCAAGGGTACGTGTGTGTCTATGTGTGCCGTCACTGGCTGTGTGTGTGTGTAATGTTTTATTACTTCTTTATAGTTTGTGTGTTAGTGTAATGCAAGTTTGGTGACAGATGCCCTTTCCAAGCTTTTTGCTCCTTAGAGTGCGGAAGGGTTAGGATTCTATTATTTTAGTTTGTGTTCCGATTCATTGGGGATTTTTTTCCTATGGATCCAAACAGGAAGTCTGGGCTGACAGCTGAGCCCCAAGTGTCCATAACAAATGAGTCCTCTCCCTATTCCAGCTATAGTAACAAATCAAGGCAACAGGGCTTACTGTATCTAAGTCCTATAAGCTGCGGTCACATGACTGCTCACAAGCTTCCCTCGCTGATTTGAGCCCAGTGCAGGGGGAGTGCACAGAAGCCAATACTCCTGAAACCAAAAGCCTGCGGGCTGGGAGGTAGGTCCAATTGCTTTTATCTTTTTTTAGCAGTCTAAACTGTCCCTTTTAAAGAGAGCTCAAAACCCAAGTTTTTTTTATGATGACCCTGCTGACCCACTGTTCTTCCTCTTTGAGGCTCTCCGATTTGGGATGCCCTGCTATGTGAAGCAGCTTGCCTGTTGTGCTTCCTTTGCCATGTTAGTCAATAACAGCCGCTTGACGAATGATATTGTCACAGCAGACAGCTCTTGTTGGATGAGAGCCCGTTGGATCGGGTTAGTGAAAAGCTGTGTTCTGGGGGGTTTCACACAGTGGGGCATCCCAGTTTGGTCAAATTTCTGGGTTTTGTTCCTCTTTAAAGTGGAACCCATGTAGAATGGTCCAGGGATCAATAACATCCCCGGGCTGATCTTTTCCCACCCCCCGATCAGGGGTGCCGCACTCTGTGAACCCCCCCCCCCCCCCCCCCCCCAGGTCGCCCATAAATTCACCTTCTTTTTCGGTTCAACGGCGCATGCATGAGCCGTGGCCGCATCCCCGCTATCCCTCTAGCAAGGTGCGTGCCCAGCGCTAGGCATTTGTGAATGGCGCTCCCTGTTACAGGGTAGCAGGGGGTGCGTCCGCCAGTGCGCTCGGATTCGTTCGCCTTAGACAAGCTGATATGAGGCTGATGCTCGAAATGGCTGCGCATGCGCTGTAGGACGGGGAAGGGGTGAGTTTGTTTCGGCGACCTAAGGCGTTTCACACAGCGGGTGTGCCCCTGGGGCAATAACCAAAACCCACGATAATCAAAATCCTGGGTTTTAGTCCACTTTAAAGAAGAACTCCAAGCATTTTAAAGCCTCCTCACTGGCCCTCCCCTTTGTACTAAGCCCAATCTGTGCTTTAAAAATAATAAACTAACTCCCCAATCACTGCAATTCTTCCCCGATTCTGGCAGGGGGTGGGACTGGCAGTCATAAATCTGAGTGACAGTTGGACTTGAGTGAAAGACCAGTACAGTCACACTGCTACACAGGATTGGGTGACTGACCTGCCACACTATGCATTCTCTAAAGGATGGCTATGCCATAGACCCCGGGATGCTGGGGGAACAGCGCTGGATCCTGGGCGAGGTAAGGCATTTATATGGTTAGTGCAAGGAGGGGGGGGGGGGTGTCTTGTAGAGTCTGAGTCCTGCTTGGTATTTGGTTGTAACTGCTTGTTACTAGGGGGGTACTCTGCATAAAAATGTGGAGGACCACTGTTCTAGTTCCCTATGGCACTGCTGTCCCTGGAGTCTTCGGACAAGTCCATGCAAAAGTGGACCTTTCCATTTAAACTTTCTACATCTCATGCCCCCTAGTGATTTACATTTTAAATGTTGTTGCACTTTTAAGAGGAACAACCACTCCCTTAAAACTCTATTGCCATTGGTCTGCTTCTTTGTGTGGAATCCTGAATTAGGATGGCCTGATTTGTGCATCTCTGGGGATCGCTCTGTACACTAACCTCTATGGCGATCCGACTCTCCATCCCTGTGACATGCTGCATCCCATGCATACCTTTAGCCTAGGCGCATAACTGTGTCAGGCCTTATTGAATGGCTGGTGCAGGTACACCCCACAGGTAGAGTAGAGCAGGGATGCAGCTGTTGGCTGAGACTCCAGGGCAGGCATACTCACTCCCACCCCGAACGGGGGTGCCCAGCTGTGTGAAACCCCCCTGGTTGCCCGAAAACTCCCAATGTTTCTTGGGAATTCGTGAAGAAGATGAAAGGGGCTGTGTATTTACTACTACATCTACATGCCTGTATGTATTATTTATATGCAGATCATTTATTATCTTTTCTTTTAACTTATTCTTTTTTTTTTTTACTCTTTTTCCAGGAGACCTGGTTGATGGTCCCACATTTGCTTCTAGGTAAAGTAAAATTCATATAGTGGGCACTACACTGTACTCGGACTAGGTCACATCTTGCTCCTGGGGCATCCCAATTTGGAATGACCTACTGTGTGAAACCCGCTGGTTACCTGTATACTTGCTTTAAGATTCGATCCCACATGTGCACATCCCTGGTGGTACTCTAGCATATCTAAATGACTGGCAGCAGAGGGGAGGGACCAGCGGGAGACACCTGGCAATCTTATTAGTTTCAGAATTTATAGAATATAGAATTAATATAATTATGCCCATCGGGAATTTCTGATTTGATTATCTGGCACATGCAATGTGGGATCAAGGGGAGTCTGGGTGCTGGGTGAAGGGGTGATCCCGGGGATTGCCTCTGCAAAATGCCAGTAAGTGAAAACCCTGTCTACTTTAGGACATGGGTACAAGAGGTAATTCAACTACTGTAAAATGTACCCTTGGTGCTTGGCTTAAAGTATACCCAGGATTGTTACAAAATTTTGGATTCCCTGCTGTGTGAAACCCCCCTGGTCGCTCAGTATAACTCGCCTTTTCCCTGTCCTATGACACATGCAATCGTTGCTCTCGGCTGGGCTTATGCAGCATCCCCACCACCTTCTAGCAGGGTGCATCCCTGGGCTGGACATTCACTAATGAGATTGCGGATGTAGGTTTTTCTTTGGGAGGGGGTGGGTTCAAACAGCGGGGCATCCTAATTTGGGATGCCCCCAGGGGAGGGACTTGGGCGTTCCTGGAATCTTATAGATTACAGGGCTGCCGACTATGGGTTTTGGTCCTCTTTAATTGAGGCGTTAAATAATAACCCATTCACCATGAGCCCCTCAAATCCTGAAAGGGGGGGTGGGTAGGAGCTCTGTGCAGAAGCTTTGAGTTGGGAATTTGAGTAATGGTTAGGCTGCCCAATACCATGCTGCTACAAGGATTTGGTGACTGACCTGTCACTCAAGATCTGGCTGTCAATCAAGTTCATGGCTGAAATGCAGACCCATGGCTCTTCCTCATCAGACTTTGTATACAAATTCCTTATAAAAAATTGAGTTTGTTGTCAAGGGCCATGGATAACCCTATATGGAAATGCCCATATGTTTGAGAATTATCCTGAATGTTATTAAAGACGCTGTTATTCTTCAGTGATTGTTCACTTTAGAAAAATTTCCATCACTAAAGCTGATACTGTACATTGGCATGTGGAACAATCCACAGAAGCCTGTGAGGTCCATGACAGCCTATGCAACAGTCTTTTCAGTTTGCCATTGGTAATGAGCACTTCCATTACTTGGCAGTCCCAGTCTTTTAATGACATTTAATGACGTTGCTGCTCCTAGACATTTGAACATTACAGTTTATTTTGAAACTAATTGTTTTGACTAATTCATCTGTTAGAACAATGCACTCAGATACTTTTTCTTAAAGTGGACTAACACCCAGGATTTTCACTATCCTGGATGTTGGTCCACTTCCGCGCCGCTGTGTGAAACCCTCCAGAAAGCCCCTAAAATCTTCGGCGACGGATAAGCCGCCGCCTCTCGCGCGTCCCTCTTACAGGGCCCGTGCCGGCCATTCACAAACGGAATGCTAGAGGGACACGCGGGCGGCGGCGGCTTATCTGTCGCCGATAAGGTACGTTTTTAGGGGCTTTCTGGGGGGTTTCACACAGCGGGGCATCCCGATTTCAGATGCCCCGCGGGGAGGGAGCTGATCGGCCCGGGAATCTTATAGATTCCCGGGCCGATCAGGGGTGGGTGTTTGTCCACTTCAAGTAAAATCCTGGTATTTCATCTAAGGAAGTGGCATGGCTGTATGCTTGATTGTATGTCCCTAATAGTAGTTAATGGCCAGTAACTAGAAAGGACAACTAAATACTTCTGGATGTTCTTTTCCTGCTCTCTACAGCCCTGAAGGAGATGCCATAAAAGTGTTTGTAAGGATTCGACCACCTGTTGAAGGAAGTTTCGTTGGTGGCGATGGGGAGTCAGGCATGTGTCTCTCCGTTCTGTCTTCCAACATCATTCGCTTGCATTCCAAACCTGAGCCAAAGGTTTTCACATTTGATCATGTGGCAAATATGGATGCAACTCAGGTATGTATGTGCTATGGTTGAAAGCTTTACAAATTTCAATCCTTAAATGCGTGTATGCATTCAAGGATGTACTATTGCAAAATAAGGGTTCCATAATCACACAGGGTCAGATGCCCACTGTCCTACAGTTATCCTGGTGGCTCCAGAACTAGGAAGGGTGCCTTAATGTGGACCAACACCCAGGATTTTGACTATCCTGGGTCTTGGTCCACTTCGGTGGGGCACCCCCGATCGGGGTGCCCCGCTGTGTGAAACCCCCCCTAACCCCCCGAAAAACTCACCTCTCCCCGCTCCCAGCGCCGACGTACAAGGGAAGATCTGGAACGTCTAAGCGGCGGCGGCCGCCGCCGCCTCCCTCGCGTCACTTTTGCCATTCGCAGACGGCCGGCGCGGAGGCGCGCACGCCTACAGGGGCGCGAGGGAGGCGGCGGCCGGCCGCCGCCGAAGATAAGGTAGGTGAGTTGGGGTGTTTGGGGGGGGTTTCACCCCGCGGGACATCCGAGATACCCCGCGGGACATCCCGATCTCGGATGTCCCGCGGGGTGGGGGGTGATCGGCCCGGGAATCTTATAGATTTCCGGGCCGATCACCCGTGGGTGTTGGTCCACTTTAAACTTTGGTTTCCTGTTGGCAGCTGTTGAAGGACTTGCTCCTAAGCAGGAAGGAGCTGGAGGGTTGATGACGAAGATGCCACTCCACTCCCCCTGTAACCTGTAGTGTGTACTCTGCTGCCTCAGTCCCATGTGTTGCTGATCAAAACAATGCAACTACCTAATCACCAGATAAGAGCTCATTGATAAGTGCCTGTCACACACTGATATGCTATACTTACATGATAGGTCCCTGTAATAACTATTGAGAATTTTTCTTGCATGTTGAGGGCACGTGCTAATGGTTTCGGGAGCAATGTCTCATATATTCTAAGTATGTCACACACCCCGCTTCAAGATATTCATAACCTGTGGGTATACTGACCTGAAGAGGGCGATCTGCAGAGATGATTGGAGGAAAGTAAGCCCCTCCCGGTCCATAAATACCTGGGACCTCCCACTCACTCCCCAGTCTTCATCTCTGCAGGACGGCAAGCAAGCAGAAGATGATCTCTCCTCCTTGCAAGGGGGTTTTCCAAGGTAGCCGGTTTTACCCCCGGCCTATATTATTTTATTCCCGCTCTGACTTATTATCCCTGTTTAATATATTTAATATTCACATGCCTCCTCAGTTTTGACTACGGTCCGGGTGATGGTATATTAGCACACACGTGCTTGGGAGCTATGCTCCGCCACGAGACCCTATTTAGAGGGTAGGCGGTTATGCCGGGTTGGTGACCCCGGTTTGGGATGCCCTGTCCTTAAATATTTTACCTCAAAAATTTTCCTCATTTACCTCTTTCCCTCATAGTTGGGCTGGGGGCCCTCCTTTCTTAAGATTCTGAGGAACGTATAGCAGTAATCCCTCATTGAATTGGTTACACTCCTATTTGTTGTATGTATGTCTGTTTTAAATGTAACAGTTACTTGCAACATTGTTAATGCCGCCGCGGTGCTATATTTTACCTCAGAAGGCGGAGGGGAAGGGCTCTCCCCTCACGCTCTTCTGTCAGGGGCGGGACCGGGCCTCTTGCAGAGGCCGCGGCCCGCGCCCTGTCTCTATCTAGCCGGGCAGCAGCTCGCAGGCTGCTATATTTTATCTATATTGCTATATTTTACCTCAGAAGGCGGAGGGGAAGGGCTCTCCCCTCACGCTCTTCTGTCAGGGGCGGGACCGGGCCTCTTGCAGAGGCCGCGGCCCGCGCCCTGTCTCTATCTAGCCGGGCAGCAGCTCGCGGGCCGCTGCCGGTCTCTGGTGATATGTGGTGGGTCCCCGCGTCTCCGGCGCATTATAGCTTAGCGGAGGGGAGCTTTCTCCCCTCACGCGCAGTGTCATTGGGGGCGGAGCCGGACTTGAGGCGCGTCGCCGCGGCCCGCCCCCTATCTTGCCTGGGCACCGCTGAGGAGCTTTGGCTCCTATCTGCCTATCTCTAGGGGGGGGCGGGGCCGGTAAAAGCGCGCGATCCGCGCAGGCCACGCCCCTCTGCTCTGTCTCTCACAGCTGCGCTGAATTACAGTTACCTCACGCATCTGGGCTGCATGCTGCTGGGTCCTGGTCTGGTCCGGAGGTTCTGTGAGTGGCCCTGTGGGCCTTTTGTCATTTTATTAGTAGCCAATATAACTTTTGGTTTCTAATTATTTTGTTTTATCTGTGTTTTAGGTGAATTCTTCAGGGAATAGTTATAAGGGGGTTTCTCCTCGGTACTAAGTCCCTGGGTACTTTCACTGGGTTTCTTTCCTACAAAATTCCTCCCATTTAAAAAGGACACTATAAGGGCATCCCGGGTTGCTTCATAGCGTAATTCCCTCTGTCATAGCGACTCAACCAACCTGCTGAAGGGCAGATCCTTTCGGACTCCCCAGTGGGAGATAGTCACCACGGATGCCAGCCTCTCGGGTTGGGGGGGCTTCTGGAAGGATCTGCAATTTCAGGGTTTGTGGGGTCCCCTGGAAGCCCACGAGCCTTTCAATGTTCTGGAATTAAGGGCCATCAGGATGGTTCTTTGTCACTTAATTCATCAACTGCGAGGTTTGCCGGTCCAGGTCCGGTCGGACAATCGGACGGCAGTGGCCTACATCAATCACCAGGGAGGCACCCGCAGCAGGAATGCCCTCAAGGAAGTGTCCCTGATTCTGGACTGGGCGGAGAGCCATGTCCCGTGCATCTCGGCAGTTTACATCCCGGGAGTGGAGAATGCGGAGGCGGACTCTCTGAGCAGGCTGTCAGCCCGCAAAGGGGAGTGGTCTCTCAATCCCAAGGTCTTTCACTCAATTTGTCACAGGTGGGGGTCACCGGCGGTGGACCTCTTTGCCTCCCGTCACAATCACAAACTTCCGTCATTTGTGTCTCTGGCGGA
Source organism: Gastrophryne carolinensis (assembly GCA_027917425.1). Classification (NCBI taxonomy): domain Eukaryota; kingdom Metazoa; phylum Chordata; class Amphibia; order Anura; family Microhylidae; genus Gastrophryne; species Gastrophryne carolinensis. Next base: position 130,883,208 of record CM051239.1, read on the forward strand.
GGATCCCCTGGCCCTTGCGACGGATGCCATGTCTCTGAACTGGAGGGATCTGGGGTTTCTGTATCTGTTCCCTCCGTTTCCCATGGTGGCCAGAGTAGTGCGCAAGCTTGCTCTGGAGAGAGCACCAGCAATCCTGGTGGCTCCAAGGTGGCCAAGACAGGTTTGGTTCGCAGACGTGGTAAGGTTGGCAGAAGATCAGTTCGTTCTGCCCCTGCTGCCAGATCTACTCACACAGGGTCATCTTCGTTACCCGAATTTACCAACGCTGGCTTTGACGGCGTGGCTGCTGAAACCTCCATCTTGAAGGAGGAAGGTCTTTCGGATGCTGTGATTCGGACTCTTATTAGTGCTAGGAAAAGGTCCTCATCGTTTGTGTACTATAGGACTTGGAGGTCTTATATTGATTGGTGTGAAACCAGGGCCTTCCCTTGTAGGGAATTCTCTATTTCTAGAATTTTGGAGTTTTTGCAACATGGTCTGGACCTAGGGCTCCAACTCAGTACTCTGAAGGGGCAGGTGTCTGCCCTGGCGGTGTTTTTCCAAAAGCCTTTTGCTCTTCATCCGTTGGTTAAAACCTTTTTCCAGGGGGTTACGCATGTGCGGCCTCCTAGGAAGCCTCTGATTCCAGTTTGGGATTTGAACTTGGTTCTTTCTGCACTTCAGGGTCCCCCCTTTGAGCCTTTGCATGATATTCCTTTGTCTTCCCTTACGCAGAAGGTAGCCTTTTTGGTAGCTATCACTTCCGTTAGACGTGTCTCCGAGTTGGCGGCTCTGTCTATTCAAGCCCCATATTTTGAAAGACATCAGGACAAAGTGGTTTTCTGTTTTAAGACGGACTTCCTTCCTAAGGTGGTTTCATCCTTTCATTTGAATCAGGATATTGTTTTGCCCTCTCTGTGTCCCAATCCCAGCAATGACAAGGAGAGGGCCCTGCATTCTTTGGATGTGGTTCGGGTTGTGAAGTATTATTTGGTGGTAACATCTGCCTTTCTCAAGACTGATGCATTTTTCGTGGTGCCATTTGGGCCCAAGAAGGGTCTAGCACCCACAAAGTCTACCATCAGCAGGTGGATTCGTCAGGCCATTGTCGGGGCCTATTCTGCTAAAGGGAGAGATCCTCCCTTTCGTGTTACAGCTCATTCTACTCGTGCGGTTGGGGCTTCCTGGGCTTTTCAGCACCAGGCCTCTGTTGAGCAAGTTTGTCTTCTGTTCACACTTTTTCAAAGTTTTACAAGGTTGATGTTCGGGCCTCAGCGGATGCTGTTTTTGGCCGCAAAGTTCTGCAGGCTGCAGTAGTTTAAGTTGTGCTTTATACCTTGTTTTGGATCACCACCCCTTTTGGACACTGCTTTTGGATGTCCCACAGGTTATGAATATCTTGAAGCGGGGTGTGTGACATACTTAGAATAATACCATTTTGTGAATACTCGCCTTGTAAAATGGGTATTATAAGTATGTCAAACACCCCGCTTCAACCCGCCCTTTTGTATTCTGGATCCTTCATTTTGTGAACTTTGCGTTGTTATGACTTATATTTGGCTCTTCCTGGTCCCTTAACTTACTGCTTTCTTTATACTGGGGAGTGAGTGGGAGGTCCCAGGTATTTATGGACCGGGAGGGGCTTACTTTCCTCCAATCATCTCTGCAGATCGCCCTCTTCAGGTCAGTATACCCACAGGTTATGAATATCTTGAAGCGGGGTGTGTGACATACTTATAATACCCATTTTACAAGGTGAGTATTCACAAAATGGTATTTTTTTCTGATGGAGGTGCAGGGGCTGTAACTGCTAATAGATTTTGGAAACTCATGGCTTTTTTTTTTTTCCTTTCAGGAGTCAGTCTTTTCATATGTTGCAAAAAATATTGTGGAGTCTTGCATGAACGGTTACAACGGCACAATTTTTGCTTAGTAAGTATCTCGATAGATGAGCAGAATCTGTGGGCAGGCTACAAAATGCCTCCCTGCAGCACATTGCTCTCGGACTGCTGTCTCAGGCGCTCCTTGATCTCGTGATGGCATCACAATCTCTCAAGTAAGCAAGATTTTGGGATCAAGAAGCTTCTGTAACAGCTGCCCTGGAGCAGTATGGTGAGTATTATTTGTTTCCACCAAACGTCCTCCAGGACAGCTAGCCGAGTATCACGTCCCATGAAACACAACTGAGGCCGGGAGGTTTTAATGTTGTCCACGTTAAAAGCCCATCCTTTCTTTCAGGCCTCAGTGTTTTTTTCAGTTTCCTCTCCCAGCAAACAGTCTGGATGACATTGTCCCATTTTTCTATTGGGGAGAATGGCAGGACTGAAATCTTAAATCTTTCTTCTTTTTTTCAGTGGCCAAACTGGTTCAGGAAAGACCTTCACAATGCTTGGTAAGAAAATATAACTCTTAGTGGGAGTCCAGTCACCTTGCTAAGGCAGGGTGTGGTTTCAAAGAAAAAAAAGAAAAAACACCTTACCTTGCCCTTGGTCCAAAGCCATTCTCACTGGCACATGCAGCTGCTGCACAGACAGGGCACAAGGCGGCATCCCCGGCTATGCGTGTGCTCCCACCTGCGGACAGGGCAGCCTACTGTGCTTTCCCCTCAAGATGGTGGCGCCCAGGAACCGGAGTGGCACTAGACAATGGGCAATGGTGTTTGTGTGTTTTTTTTTTTTTTTTTTTTTTAACACCTGTCCTACATCGGCGGCAGGGTTTTGGGGGAGGGGGGGCTAGACTTCCTGTAGCTTTTTAAATTCATGTTTTAGTTACTACAAGGATCTGTTTAACCAGATCAATTGATGTACAAAAGGATTCTTACTGGCGGAAGAAGGGGTTACTTATGCACTTAGCATCAAAAAATATCCAACCAGCCAGAGGATGCGCTCAAACCTGTCACTCCTGAATTTTAAACTTGGTGGGAGTGTTATTCAGTTTGGGTGTATAAGTGACCCCCGACAATTTCACAATACACCTCAAGTATAGCCCTTAATCATGTACTGGATTTGCAGCCTCCCTATGTAGGCTTTGAGAGACCTTGCATAAAGAAGGCCCTTCTTACTAGCCCCTTCATTTAAAGGGATTGACCACCCACATAAAAAAAGGGTTCTTGCTTTTAGTCCCCCACGGTTGGAATGGTCTTACTCCAGCTATCAGAACCCCCCCCCCCCCCCCCCCCCCACGATCGCTCATAAACATACCTTTTTGTCAATTAGCAGTTCTTGTCAGATTTCGTTTGCCCCACCAATGTCAGTGCAGCAAGGAAATCTGAATTGAGTGCCGCTGGTTGCATCTTCGCCCCCTCCTCTAGCTGTGGGCATGTCTGCGCTGGCCATTCAAAAATAAAAAAAAAAATCCTGCCACATGCCCCCCTAAGATTTTTTTAGATTGATGGGTGTGTTGCTACTAACAATGTTCGACTATCCTGGGCTTTGGTCCTTGCCTTGGGGGAACCCCGATCGGGGTGACCTGCTGTGTGAAACCCTCTACCCTCAACTCGCCTCTGCCCGGTCTTACGGCGCATGCACGGCCGCTCATCCATTCCGCGTGCTCGGTTCTGCTAACGTCATGACGTCTAATATGAGCGGCTCTGAGCGCACTGACGGCCACAACCTGTGCTACCTTCTAACAGGGAGCGTGCCTGCACCGGACATTTACTAATGCCTGGCACGGGCCCAGCTAGAGGGATGTGTCTTGCGCATGCTCCATTGGACTGGGAAAGGGGGGTAAGTGTATGGGCGACCTGGGGGGTTTCACAAATGGTGGGGGGGGGGGGGAATCGATAAGATTCCCGGGCCGATCGCCATCTGTTTTGGTCCTGTTCTGGTTTTGGCACTTTAAGACTGATGCTATAATTGTTCAACAAATTTTGCTCAATTTTGTTTTTTATAATTTGTCTGTGGATCCCAAACACCAAGACTGTGATTAGGTACTTTGAGAGCTGGTTCTGGGATTTGAAACCAAAGCTGCAATTTAAATATTTCTACTTTGCCCACAATTTTAAAGAGATGCTCCAGCTATTGTTTGCTGAGCAGTCTCTTTTTAAAGTGGACCAAAACACAGGATTTTGACTATCCTGGGTTCTGGTCCTTGGTCCCTGTGCCCCGCTGTGTGAAACCTCCCAGGTCACTCGATCTGACTTGCCCTTCCTCGATCCTACAGCGCCTGCATTGCCTCTCATCCAATCTGCGAGCACCGAGGGCGATTCACAAATGCCTGGCGCTGGCACACGTCCTGCTAAAGGGGATGCGGCTGTTGCTCACGCATGCTCCATTGGACCTGGGAAGAAGGTGAGTTTCCGGGTGACATGGAGGGTTTCACACAGCAGGGCATCCTGATTCTGGATGCCCGGGGGAAGGGAATCAAGCGGCCCTGGAATATTATATACTTCAGGGCCATTGGACCGTGGGTTTTGGTCCACTTTAAAGCCCTCTCCCCAGCACTGAAGCAGGACAGGGGTTAGAAATAAAATAAATTTCTTACCTGGTCCTGCAATCCAGCGCAATTTCTTGGGTGCTCACTAGCGCACAGGGAATGACCCTTTGCAAGGACTCGCTGTGGACACCGCCAGCAGTGCCGAGCAATGAAGCAAGGAAACGGGTGAGTTTATTTTTGTATATATGTATTGTTTGTGTCAATGTACTTACTGTTTGTAATGTATTTTTTTAGGACCATCTGATTCTGATAACTTTACTCATAACTTAAGAGGGGTTATTCCTAGAAGTTTTGAGTATCTGTTTTTCCTAATCAACCGTGAAAAAGAAAAGGTAGGTGTGTGTGTGTGTGTGTGTGGGTATGGGTATATATATATATATATTATATTATATTATATTACTTTAACTAATGGACCTAATAGGGGGCCAGGGAGATGGGGTATATATTCCTAAAAGAAGAATGAACTTGTAGACTTAAAGCTAGCGGGTACTGATGGAACCCACCCACTTCTCCAAGCTTGGGCTATGCAGCAGCTGCCCTGCTATGCCTTTGCGCCCAGTTACTGGGGGAACAGGGACACGGACACTCCTTCAGGGATCCACGTCCTCCTACATGACTGCAAGCAGCTAATCCAAGTGTGTGGCAGACGCACACATTACTGTGCAACTGGCGGCCATGCAAGTATGATGGGCTGGTTTATGGCCTCTGTGGCAGGATCCCAGAGTCAAGTATCTGTGTTTATGGGATGCTGATGCACTGCTGCATAAGAACGATCAAGTCCAGTCAAAAATGATTGATTGGAATTGCTAAGTTAATGAGCTAACCTTGGGCGACTGGTCATACTGGCTGCCCTTTTGCTAGAGAGGCTTTATATCCCCAGGAAGTGAAGCTGGCCCAGATACTGCTATTAAGCGTATATATTAACAAGTGATGTGACTGATGTTATATTTAAAAACGATTCCTACTTCTTTATCCCAAAACGCTTCTTCAGTGATATACTTTAGGCACCTGCGTGGAGTCTTCTAATTTTCGTTTTAACATTATGACTTTCTGCACCACAGTTCTCAGTGCAATTCCCTGTAAATACGGTATATATATATATATATATATATATATATATATATATATATATATATATATATATATATATATATATATATATATATATATATATATAATTTTTAAGACAAGTTTGTACATGCTGGACCAAATCCCTTTATACTAATCCATTTTAAACTGATTTGTTCTTGATTTTAGGCTGGTGAAGGGAAGAGTTTTCTGTGTAAGTGTTCATTTATTGAGATTTACAATGAACAGATATTTGACTTGCTGGATGCTGCATCACCGGGCCTTTTTCTTAGAGAACATATAAAGAAAGGAGTCTTTGTTGTTGGGGCTGTGGAGCAGGTTGTGTCTTCTGCTGCAGAGGCTTACCAGGTATGCTTATACCATTTTAACATTTCAAGTTAAACCGGACCTTCCCCATGATTTATTGAAAAGCCCAAACCCTTAAACTATTCCCCAGCATCTCAAATTAATATATTTTAAGTTTTTAGTCACTTACTTATTATTCTTTTCCCCACTGGGCTGCAACTCTGTTCAGGACTTTAGGATACAGGCGCCGCCATCTTGCCTCACAAGCATCACACTTAGTGAGGAGAGTGGGATAAAGTACAGGGGGGCAGGTTTTAGCTGTACTTTGCTCAGACAGAGCAGAGCTGGGGTCGGGAAAAGGTCAGCAATCCCAGAATGCACAGTCAAAAGGCACTTCCTGTTTGCAGGCTGCCTGATGTTTCATGGGCCGCCATATTGGATGTTTAAAGGCTCATAACATGCAGTATATGCAGGTAGGATGATTTTTAATGTTAGCAATCTGTGTCTGTACAGGGTGTGGGAAGCATATAAGAGAGACTCTTATTCAGGGTGAAGGACCGCTTTAAGTCTCAAGATTATATTGGTGTTTTTGCATAAATTGGGGTTAGTAATGTTGTGATCTGCAACACTGTTTCTTAATTCATACGATATAAAGTTTTTACACGTAGCAAACTTTTTATATAATCAAATAAAAGGTCCCTATCTCTGTTATGCTCTTGCTATTTTTCCAGGTCCTTTCTACTGGCTGGCGTAACAGGCGAGTCGCATCGACTTCAATGAATAGAGAGTCCTCTAGGTCTCATGCAGTCTTTACTGTCACAATTGAATCAATGGAAAAGGTTAATGAAATTGTTAACATAAGATCGTCGCAGCTTAACCTTGTGGACCTTGCTGGTTCAGAAAGACAGAGAGACACCCACACGGAAGGTGTCAGACTTAAGGTGAGCTTAAAATGGGGTCCCAGCACCAATAGGCTTCAAAACAAAACCTATTGTTTTAAAATTCAGACTCTTATGAACATAGCCTTTTGCTAAGTAACTAACTTCTCTCCCTTTGTCCTGCTGGGCCGGCCATTTGAAAGAAGACTCCTCCCCCTAGATGGGAAACTCCAACTAGGACAAGTTTAAAAGCCCCAGCCCTCAGGATTTTGAGTTGCCTCTCCAAGGAAACGACTGGGACTACAAACTTCGTCCAATTAAATTTTTTTTTTTTTTTTCATGTTTTATACCCAGGAATTCCTGTGGTGGGGTTTGCCCCAAGGGGCCCGCTGAACCCCCTCTTACCCACCTGTTTGCTGCTGCCAAAGGGTGTTGAGAATCCTGGTGTTGCTGGTGTACCGTCCAATGGTCTGCACGGGCAGACAAGATCCGGTACCCCCCACAAGGAAGCCATGTTTCCTCCGACACAGAATTTTCCCATAACTCGGGCACCGGTTACTCGCGTAGCATCTCAGCCTGCTCCCTCTCGCCCTACCCCTGCTACCACTCACAGTCAATGAACTGAGGAAAGTGAAGGTATAGTATCCTCAGATGAGGATTCACTAAATGCGGGTTTTGGAGGAGGAAGGGTCTCGGGAAGAAAAAACCTCAAAAGGCCCAAAGAATAGGCTGTCTGGGGAAACTGACGCTCTTATTCGATATTTATGACACTGAAAATGAAATGAAAATTCCTAGCAATGAACGGACTCTAGCAGGTCTACGATTTATCCTAAACTCTTGTAGATTTGGAAGATCTTTTCTCAAAACATCCTTAGGGCAGCACACTCTAGAGTCCTTATGGCTCCGCCCCTAGGTAGGAACACATGACCACAAGAAATGAATTTAAGCTTTGACTCCTTACAGCTTCCAGTTGTTTGTGTTCTGGCCTTGGACAGGAGCCAGACCATCAGCTCCTGAACCGACAGGTTTAGGCAAGTACCGGCGCTATGGGTATTGTGCAGGGGTGAACGATTTCCCAGCTCCGGAGGCAGCCTGCCAGGGACCCGGGATAGGCCAGATTTTCCATTCCCTGACCTGGATAATTGGGCCATCCTATTTCTAAGGATGGTCCCATCTCCCCTCCGAATACCAGGTGCAGTGTCCAGGCAGAGCTGATTAGGCGGCTGGGGCGGTGTAGTGAAGAGAGGAAGGCAAGGGCTATCGTTGTTTCCTCCGGGTGCCCTATCTCTTCAGCTCTTGCATAGACGCGCATGCGTCACTTCGGTTTAAGAAAGTAAGGGGGATGGTTCTCATGGGGGAACCCAAACTCTGTGGATACCTCATTCCAGGCATGGTGTACCAGGCAGAGAAGATTTTACTAGTCTCTGCCACTTTGTCGACATCTGTGGGAGATAATGTATCGGTCCAAGCAATCTAACTCCACCAAATTTTCTGTCCTCCGCTTAGTTTTGGAAAAAGAGGTCCAGCTCTGGAGGAGCCACCCTGTTTGCTTCTTAGAGCCAGATTGATGGGTACCAATGACGCCAGGTCCCCTATAGGGGCTCGGCTAAGAGTCTTGGGAATCCCTGGAAAGTTTGATAGAGATCCCTGACCTGGTAAAAAGCTTGATAAAGTGGTGGCTGTGCGAGAGCAGATTTGTCAGCACTCTAGCTTGGAGAGATCCCAAAGAGAAGATTGTGACAATGAATGCCTTCTCATGGGGTTGGGGGGGGCCCATTGCGGTCGTCTTCAAATCTGAGATCTGAGCCATTCAGGATTTGCAAACCACCTAGTTTCAGAAGTCCTGCACTTTCAGTACAGGGCTTTGCCATTTGGAATCTCCTCCACTCCCAGGATATTTACAAAGATACTGGCAGAGGCAATGAGTGTCCTGAGGAGTCAGGGGATTTCTATTTTTCCTTATCTAGATGATCTCCTGGTTACAGTGACCAGAGGCCACTTTTCTTCAGGGTCTTTCAGTAATTCTAGAGCTTCTACATCGGTTAGGTTGGATAGCACAGTCTTACCAGTCTTGCACAGTCCTGAAACTTTCCACTAGTCTACACATCCCTCCCTCTCCCCTTCAGTTATTACCTCAGATTATACGAAAGATCGAGGCAGAAAAAAAACGACGATCCTAATCGCTCCTGTCTGGCCAAAGAGAAGCTGATTCGCATCTCTAAAGAACATGTCATTGTCACTCCCTGGTCCAAACCTACTTCCTCAGGGTTCTATTTATTACCCAAATCTACAGAATCTAAATTGAACAGCCTGGATCCTAAAAGGGAACTCCTGAAAAAGACTGGGCTGTCCTCAAGGGTACAAGATTTACCTAAAAAACTAAAGAAGTTCAGTTCATTCTGTGAAATGAACAGGAACAAGTTGTCGTCTGTCCTGGAATTTCTGCAGGAAGATTTTAAACTGGGTCTGGCATTAAGTAGTCTTAAAGTGGACCAACACCCAGGGGTGATCGGCCCGGGAATCTATAAGATTCCCGGGCCGATCACCTCCCTCACCGCGGGACATCCGAGATCGGGATGTCCCGCGGGGTGAAACCCCCCCCCCCCCCCCCCCCCAAAAAAAAACCTTACCTGCCGACGCCTCCCGCGCGCCCCTCTAGACGTGCGCACGTCCGGCCGTTTGTGAATGGCCGGCGCGGGCGCGCGCCCTGTAAGAGTGACGTGCGGGAGGCGGACGCGCTGTCTTGTCCGTCGCTGTCACCCGCTTGTCCGTCGGCGGGGATTGGACGGTGCGGTCACGTGGGAGCAATTTTGTTTTTTCTAGATAAAGCACTAAGAAAGTATAGTCTGACTGATAGATTCTTCATAGCCATTACTTGAAAGGGACCGGTCTACATCTCCAGATGTCCTATGTGGGATCTAACCTTTTGAGCCACTTGCTGGGAGGTCAGACAAAATTTTAACCCTAAAGATGTGTTTTCTGTTTGCCATTACCTCGGCAGATTTAGTGACTTACAGGCCCTTTCCACTCTAGAGCCATTTTGTATAATTCTACCAGATAAGGCCATTCTCAAGCCTGATTTGCTTTACCTACCCAAGATAACCTCTACCACCCAGAGGCCACAAGAAATAGTTCCATCCTTTTGAGGCAACCGGGAGGATGTGGAGGAGAATACACGGAAGTGGACAGGTTGTTTATATCCTTTATTGGCAAGAATAGCCAGGTGGATTAGGCAAGCCATCTCCTTAGGTTACACATGTATGGACACTCCAGCCCCCTTTATTAGAGCACACTAAACCAGGGCAGTATCCACCTCCTGGGCAGAAAGATCCGGGGCTTCCTTGGAGGAAATCTGTAAGGCAGGGTCTCAGGAAGAAGAAACCCCAAAAGGCCCAAAGAATAGGATGTCTGGGGAAACTGACACACTCTTTTTCAATATTTATGACACTGAAAATTGCTCGCGATGAACAGACTCTAGCGGGTCTACGATTTATCCTAAACTCATGTAAAATGGAAATCTTTTCTCAAAACCTCCTTAGGGAAGCTTAATTTTGAGTCCTTATTGCTCCTTACATTATAAAAAGTACTGTCTAAGAACCCAGACTATCAGCATCTGCAACCTTGTGCACTGTGAGTGCTTTAATCGGTTATCTTAATGTGTGTTGATAGGACCCCAGCAGCAGGGCAGCAGAGGATACTGAAATGGGGGATATTTGAGATAGCCAATTGGCTGATCTCACATCTTATGGCTACCGTGACATGCCTGCTAGCTTCTCTCTAGTCAGACGCCCCTGCCTACCTAAACTGCTGGAAGCTGGAGGGCGTCTCGGCTACAGGGGAGGATTGGGCTGGTAAAATGCTGAGCGAGGCCTGGAAAGGTGAGGCTTGGGTGCCCATCTCGCTATGCCTATTGATGCTTTATTAACCTAGTTTTGGGGTAAATAAGCCTTATGTGAAATGCTGCATTATGTTCACTGGATTTTGTAGGTATTCATTTCTTTTTACTTCCCTTGTAGGAAGCTGGCAGCATAAATAGATCATTAAGTTGTCTGGGTCAGGTGATTACAGCCTTGGTGGACGTGGCGAATGGCCGACAGAGGCACATTTGTTATAGGGACTCCAAACTTACGTTCTTGTTGCGGGTAAGCAGCTGTATACTGTTAATACTGAGCAGAATTATCTTTGTAAAAAAATTCTGATTGTTGGCTGATTTTAATGGAAGCATATCTGGCTGTGTCGGTACTTAATTATCATGGTTCCAATATATCCACATAGATTGGTCACACTGTTATTTCTTTTTATATACATTTGTTTTTATGGGTAATGCGTCTTGTCACACTTGTCTTTTTAATGTAAGAAGTTATTTTATGTAAGTGAATATGTGATTATTTTCCTAGTTTGTCTTAACTATTAAGCCCTATACATTTCATTCCTAGGATTCCCTTGGAGGTAATGCAAAAACCTTTATCATTGCTAATGTTCATCCAGGATCGAAGAGCTTTGGGGAAACCCTTTCCACTCTGCAGTTTGCACAACGGGCGAAACTTATTAAAAATAAGGTATTGATGCTAACTACTTCCTATAATAAAAACCTTTTTGAAAAAAATGACCTTAGGATTAAGTAATTAGAGATGGTTTATCTGGCCAATCGCTTTGTCACTAAAGGCTGGAGAAGTTGCTTTAATAATCTTTCATTTTAATCTTATGATGGAGAATACATTACATTTTATTATATGGCTATTTCCCATATTGCAAGTCAAGTTTTTAGCTCAATTTCTGTGCAGAGCCACCCACCCCATGCCAAGATCAAAGAGGATGATCAAGGGGGGTGTTTTATTATTTTAATGCCCAAATTGTGTGTGGGGGGGTACTGTACTGAAGCAGGTATTTAGAGCTTTTAACAATCACCTAAAATGAAGCATTGATCTGTGTATGATGACGTATGGAAAATGGCTGCACAATGCAGTGCTACCTTAAAGGAGCACTATCGCAAAGAAATGGGCTAATAATAAAAATCCATATAAATATGCTTGATGGCAAGAGGAGAGGTCACTTATACACCTCGCATCAAGAAATATCCAGCCAGGCTTGTTTTTTTTTTATTAATGGAAGGAAGAGGAAGTTGGGTGACAGGTTTAGTTTATCAGGGGTGACAGAACCTGTTACCCCTGGATTTTATTCCTACCAGGAAAAAAAAAACCCACAAGCCTGGCGGGAGTTTTATTCAGTTCAGGAGTATATGTGACCCCTTCTCTCATTAACCAACGTGTTTATATGTATTTTTAATATTACACAATTTCGTGATAGTGCTCCTTTAAGCAACAGCTGCCTCCATGCTGACAGTTTGCCTCCTGCAGTCTTGGTATGCAAATATGAGAGCCACAATCCCGGGTTCCTGCTGGTTGGGGGCGTGGCCTTTCTACTACGACTTTCTACGACCATGCATACATTAGATTAGACTAGACAATTGTTAATGTGGGCCAGAAGAGTGGGAGCACCGGTTATGTGAGGGTATTCTTTTCCTATGGGGGTGGGGGGAGTGCCACACTGGCTATGGGGAATGGGGGGGGGGTGATGCCACACTGGCTATGGGGAATGGGGGGGGGGGTGATGCCACACTGGCTATGGGGAATGGGGGGGGGGTGATGCCACACTGGCTATGGGGAATGTGGGGGGGGGGGGGGTGATGCCACACTGGCTATGGGGAATGGGGGGGGGTGATGCCACACTGGCTATGGGGAATGTGGGGGGGGGGGGTGATGCCACACTGGCTATGGGGAATGGGGGGAGGTGATGCCACACTGGCTATGGGGAATGGGGGGAGGTGATGCCACACTGGCTATGGGGAATGGGGGGAGGGGATGCCACACTGGCTATGGGGAATGGGGGGGGGGGATGCCACACTGGCTATGGGGAATGGGGGGGTGAAACACTGGCTGTAATTGGGTGATTCTGCACATTCTTTAGATGGATGGTGTTTTATCACCATTTGGATATATATATATATATATATATATATATATATATATATATATATATATATATATATATATATATATATATATATATATATTCCAAGTATGCCTCACACCCTGCTTCGTTAATGATTAATCACTTCTGGGTCATAGCCACTAGATGGCGCTTTTCTAGCAGAGATGGCAAAAAAAGAAGCCCCTCCCGGTCCACAAATACCCGAGAGCTCCCACACATTCCCCAGTATAGTCTCTGCTAGAAGGCGACGACAGTCAAGATGATGGCTCCTCTCCTGTCAGGTAGGCCGGGTGCACACCCGGCCCCAATTATTTTTTCTATTTCCACCTGGACTCTTTTTGTTAATTCCCCTACGCCTCCAAGCTATGGCTGCAGGGTCTGGGTGAGGGTAGGTGACACCTTAGAGGTGTTTTTGGCTAAGTAGCCATGCTCCACCGCAAGGCCCTCATCAAAGGGTAGGCGGGCGTCAGGTTATGGTGCTCCTGACATGGGATGCCCTGTCCGTTCTGAAGCCCTCGCTACATATCCAATTGTAGCTATCAGTATCCCCCCCATTTACTCCCTGTTCCCGGTTAGTAAGGGGGGTGGGTCTGTCCCTCCATTTTTGTTCTCTCTAGTGTGTGGTCTGTGTGCTTGGTGCAGTACGGTCACTTTTATCGTTTATGCGCTGGCTATTGCCAGCGTGCGTGTGTGTGTGTGTGTGTGTGTGTGTGTGTGTTGTACTAGGCGCGGCCCGCACGCTCGCTCTCCGGCAGCGGCGGCGGGCCGGTTTCACAGTGAGTGACCGGCTTTTGTCAGGCGCGGCCCGCACGCTCGCTCTTCGGCGGCGGGCCGGTTGCACGGTATGTGGCCGGTCTCTTTCTTGGGCGCGGCCCGCACGCTCGCTCTCCGGCGGCGGCGGGCCGGTTGTAATGGCGGTGCCCGGCTCCGCAGCCTTTGCCGGGGAGCGCGGCTCGCTTCTCCTCAGTCAGGGTAGGGGCGGGGCCTGGCGTTCTTCGCCCCTGTGACGGCCCACCCTTCCCTGTGTCGCGCCGGCCGGCTCTCAGCCCTATTGGCTGGGAGCGCGGCGGCGTAGGTTTCCCGCGTAGTGGGGGGGCGGGGCGCGATCCGCTTTGGCCCGCCTTCCTCCCTCCTCCTTCCTTCCCTCGGGTCTGCGCTGCCATCTTTCTCCGGTTTTGTGAGTGTCCCTCGGGGTCATTTTAGTGTTAAGATGATATGTATAATTTTCAGTGTATGCTGGCTCCCCTGGGGGCCTTTAGATATTGCCTGGTATATTTACCTATTCATATATCTATGTACATGTCTGTGTATGTATATATCTATATCTATATCTATATTTAGATATAGAATGTCTCTTTTGCCTTATGTATTGTATGCATTATGGAGACGACGTATGCATGTTGTGTTAAAGGGGTCCCCCCGTGGTGTCTTTCTGGTGGGACAACTGTGGCTATTGAGGTCCCTTGTCAAATTGTGGTTCCCTTTTAATTCTAAAAACCTCCCACTAACGGACTCTATGGGGCATCCCGGGTAGCTTATAGCGTAATTCCCATTGGTCAATGCGATTACCTAAAAAGTCACCATATGGAGGCTTCCCAGGATAACCGCGCTCGGGATCCCTTCGGGGCAACCCCGGCAGTGTGTGATATGTGGGGGGTTCCTTGATTTTGTGTTACATGTGTACAGCAGGCGATTGTGCGGCAATCCGGGCCCCGTGCGGCCAGGTCGGCCACGCTGACCTCATCACCTACACCCCCACGCCTGGTCTTGACCCCAAGTGACGTTGTCAATTGTGGGGAGTCGCAATCCGATGTCTGAGCCAGACTGGCTAACATTGAGAGAATGATTGCTAGCTCTGCGGCCAGGATGGCCCCAGCTATAAAACTGCACTCGGCGCCCGCTGTGCCGGCCCTTGACTATATGATTATAATCCTTTTGTTTGGTCAGTTTATTCCCCGTTTGTGGAGGGGGAATTGCTTCCTGACTCCAATGCCGGTACGGAGCGTGGGGATACCGTTGATACATCCCAGGCTCGTTACCCATAATTTTGTAGTGCTTGCCATTTCCCCTCCTGCGGAGGCCCCTGCGCATATAAAAAAAAAAAAAAAAGCACCAAACCTCGTTTGGAGCTTCCGGATCGGAAGCACTTTAACTATCTGATTTTTAAGGAATGGGAATGGCCTAGCTGGCTCCCTGGTTTTCCTTAAGGGTGGGATAGGAAGTATCCCTTCCCTGTTGATGTGGTTAAGCGTTGGTCTACATCCCCAGAGGTCGACGCTCCCGTCCTGGGATTGTCCAATACGTTGGTCGTGCATACCCCGGATTTCACTACCTTGAGGGGTAGTGAGGACCGACGTCTCGCCCGACTAGCTTCGCATACCTTTGCTGGTGGGTGTGGCCTTGCGCCCGGTGTGTGCTTCAGCTCTTACGGCTGCGGTTACTAGAGCTTTTTAGGGGCCTTCTGGATGGTTCCCAATCTATTCCTTGCAGCGAGGAGTTTAGACCTTTTGACTCATTGTGATTTGTTCATTGCCTTTGTCTTATTAGTCTTGGATGATACTATCCGTCTGTGTAACAGGGCCTCGGCATTGCAGGTTGCTATACGCCGATTGGTCTGGTTGCGCCAGTAGGCGTCCGATAGGACGCAAGGTGTTGGCGTGCGTGCTGGCCCGTCTTAGAGTCCAGGGCATTCGCATTTTGCCTTATCTGGATGACCTTCTCATTACGTCATCCTCTCTCCTCCAGGCGGAACTGGACAGTCCTCACTCTCTCCGTCAAGGGTGGCTCTCATTCCTGGGCATGACTCTGCATATTATTCAGCTCAGGGTTTTCTTACACCAGCCGAAGGCGGATATTCTTCATGCACTAATTTGTTTTCTTATGTCCAACCCTCGTCCGTCCTTCAGACTAGGGATGAGGCTGGTGGGATTGAAGGTGGCTTGCTTGAGGCAGTGCCCTTTGCCCAGTCTCACATGAGACCTCTTCAACTCCATCTATTATCGTCCTGTGACAAAGGTCCTCTGTCCCTGGATCGGACCTGCGTTCTGGAGAGACCTTCAGGTCCAGGGGCTGTGGGGTCCTCAGGAGGCTTACGCTTTCATCAACTTTCTGTAGCTGGAGGCGGTTTGGTGGTGCTGTCGCGCGTGGCACATCACCTCCAGGTACCGGTTCTGGTTCGCCCCGATTATCGGGCCGCGTTTGCTTACATCAATCGCCAAGGAGGGGCTCGCAGCAAGAGTGCCCTCCGGGAGGTGTCTCTGATTCTTTCATGGGCCGAGAGCATTGTGCAGGCATCTCGGCAGTGTACATTCCAGGGGTGGAGAACCTGGCAGCGGACTCCCTAAGCAGGGGGTCCTCTCGCCGGGGGGAATGGTCCCTCAGCAACGAGGTAATTCTATTCCCCTGTCGCAGGTGGGGGATGCTGGAGGTGGATCTGTTTGCCTCTCGGCACAATCATAGGTTCCCTGCATTTGTTTCTGTCCCAGGACCCTCTGGCTCTGGCGGTGGATGCCATGTCTCTGTTCTGGCGGGAACTCGGTTTCCTGTATCTGTTTCCTCACTTTCCCATGGTGAGCAAGCTGGTTCACGTGGGTGTGCCAGTAATTCTGATGGCCTTGAGGTGGCCAAGACAGGTGTGGTTCGCAGACGTCGTGTGGTTGGCAGGCGATCATTACAGACTGCCTCTGGTTTCGGATCTGATCACGCTAGGTCAGCTTGTTACTCCAATTTACAAATGCTGGCTTGACAGTGTGGCTGCTGCAGCCTCCATTCTACTAGAAATGGGTTGGTCCAAAACGGTTGTCCAAACGCTTGTCAGGGCTAGGAAGTAATCTTCCTCTGATATCTACTACAGGACCTGGCGGCCTTACTTTGATTGGTGCGAGGATAGAGTCTTTCCTTGTCGGGTGTTTTTCCATCCCTCGAACTCTGGAGTTCCTTCAGCATGGACTGGACATGGGTTTTCAACTTAGCACTCGGAAGGGGCATGTTTCCGCTCTTGCGGTTTTCTTCAGAGGTCTTTCGCTCTTCATCCTTTGGTTAAGATTTTTTTTTTTCCAGGGGGTCTCTCTTGTGCGCCTTCCTCGCAAACCCTGGTCACCTGTTTGGGATTTAAATTTGGTGTTGTCTGACCTTCAGGGTCCTCCTTTTGAATCTGGGCAGGTTTCGGCTTTTTCCATTTTCACCTTAAAAAATTGCCGTTTTGGTGGCTATCGCCTCTGTTCGACGTGTTTCTGAGTTGGCGGCTCTGTTCATTCAGGGCCCCTTTGAGAGGCATCTAGACAAGGTGGTTTTCCGCTTTAGACCGGACTTTCTGCCAATTGTTGTCTCTGCCTTTCAACTCAGTTAGGACATTGTGCTTCCTTCCTTGTGTCCTAAGCCTAGCAACGACAAGGAGAGGGCCTTGCGCTCTGGATGTTGTTAGATGTGTAAGGTTCTATCTGGTGGCTACTTCACCATTCCGGAAGGCGGACGCCTTTTGTTGTGGTGCCCTCTGGGCCCAGGAAGGTTTTTGGCGTCCGTCAAGTCTATCTTTAGTAATTGGATTCGTTAGGACGGTTTTAGGGCCTATGCTGCCAAGGGGAGGGATCCCCCTTTTCAGTTCACTGCTCATTCTTCTCGTGCTGTACTTGGTCTTCTGTTCATACTTTTGCCAAGTTTTATGAGGTTGATGTGCGGGCCTCAGCGGATGCTGTTTTTTGGCCGCAAAGTTCTGCAAGCTGCAGTGATTTAATTTGGGCATTATTGCCTGTTGGGATCCCCACCTATTTTTGGACACTGCTACTGGATGTCCCAGAAGTGATTAATCATTAACGAAGCAGGGTGTGAGGCATACTTGGAATAATACCATTTTGTGATTACTCACCTGTAAAATGGATATTTAAGTATGCCTCACACCCTGCTTCGACCCGCCCTGAGTTGTATCTTGGATCCTCTTTATGGTGAAATGTTTTCCTTGTTCATGTTATTTTTATTATTGGCTCTTCCTGGTCCCCTTACTGCTTTCATATACTGGGGAATGTGTGGGAGGTCTCGGGTATTTGTGGACCGGGAGGGGCTTCTTTTTTTGCCATCTCTGCTAGAAAAGCGCCATCTAGTGGCTATAACCCAGAAGTGATTAATCATTAACGAAGCAGGGTGTGAGGCATACTTATAATATCCATTTTACAGGTGAGTAATCACAAAATGGTATTAAAAAAAAAAAAAAAAGAAAAATTATATATCTCACAATAAATGATCCAAATACTGTATGCTTTTCCCTTTTTACAAATTAATAAATAATGCATACACTTTAAACCAATGTTCAGACAAATCATTGCTTGGGAAAGGGTAACCAATGGGGTTCCAGCTAATTAGACTGCGTTCTGCAAAGCTCTAAATCTAGTCGCCAAGTTGTGTCCATCTCTTAGCTAGAATTAATTCTAATTTATTGTCCTTAAACTTCTCCAGGCTGTGGTTAATGAAGACACCCAGGGGAATGTGAGTCAGCTACAAGCAGAGGTGAAGAAGCTGAAGGAACAGCTTTCTCAGCTCCTTTCCGGACAGGTGCCACAGGATATTTCTATTGCCAGAGGTGAGATGAGAAATCAAAAGCATTTCCTATTACCTGCTTAACTCTTTCACCTTCATGGTGTGTCTGGCATGCTAATGATGGCTTCTAGCTGTCACTGCATAAATAATTTGTCACCGCTCTGGATGTCGGGTTCCTTCAAACTGACATTTTAGTTGACTTTTTAATTAAGGCAACTTATTTAAATGTATACTTTCTGCAAGAAAAGTTTCTCATGTCGAAGTTCTTTCATTTTATTAGAGCTTTTGTATAAATGTGTAATGCTGATAAGACTATTTGTATTAATGGCTGACATAGGCAGCATTCTCCTCAACAGTCTTCAGGTTACCACTGATGGATATCTTGCAGTCAGATTGCTTGGTAACTTCTGTATTCAAAAGTTTTTTGTTTTTTTTTTATTTATATTAACTCATACAATGTGATAGCCTCTATTGGGCTATGGATTTAACTAGGTTAACTTTCCATCTAGTGGCACCATGTCAGAGCTTCCTCCCTACCTGGACTGGTTGGAGAAACTGTACAACAGACTTCCAGCTTAGTCTATTTTAGGGTGATTTTTGCTAGGTTTTATTGCAGTTTGCAGCTATTGCAGGTTGTGACACTAGATGGCGCTGTTACCAATGCGCAACTGTAGAGCATCTATGTATTTTTCTGCGGTGTTGATACTTCCTGTATATCGAGCTGTAATCTCTATCACTACAAGTTCTTCTCTTCCCATGCACCCACATAAAATTAATATTATTAGTATACTCTCTGCAAAAATATTTTCTTAAAATGTTTTTTTCTTTTATTTCTGTATGCAATGCAGCCCCTTCTGTTGATGAAAACTCCACAGATTATATGAATAACTTTTTAGAGGCAATGATGCTTTTGGAAAAATCTGAAACTGAGAGAAAAGTAAGTTTATTATCTCCCTTTTGTAATTTTGGAAAATGTTTTAATTGTTCTAAAAACATTCCTAACATTGGGGGTGGGGGGATACATGTAAAATGGGGACTTTTCTAGTTGCATTGTAGCACCCGCTTTTTAGTATTTACTGGTATAACTTAGCTGGGGTAAGTAGGCCCACATGCTTGCACAGACTCTGAGCAACAATTTTAATCGGAAATGACTGTTTGCCTTTTCAACTCCAACCCTACAGTATGAAAGTGGCAGGGTCAAAATACAATCGTAACAAAATACAAACATGGTCATTGCCATCCTATCAATCTACCATATTTTTGCTCCATAAGATACCCTAAGTGGTGGTGGCAGGGGGCAATGTGGGGCTGATAACTAAAAACTCCCTACAGGTACCCCCCACACCATTGATCGTCCTGCATATGATCATCCTCTCGCAGCCCTGGTTCCATGTGGTGGATGGGCATGGCCTATGTATAGCTGGTGACCATTCTTCTCAATGGCCAGAGCCAGTACTCACCTGCCTCATGGAGTCCATGTGGCATTTTTGTGCCTAAATGTAATTTTTTTTTTTTTTTTATTTTTGTTCTTTCCTCAAATGTTGGTTTGGTATTTAAAATTCATGAGCCACTTTCTAGAAATGAAAATTGTGGCCTGATAACCTTTTCTCAATACACCACTTGATTGTGGTCCGGGTGTCCCTTTTTGGATCTGGTTTTAATGAGCAAAAGGGGTCGGGGGGGGGGGGGGGTCCAGGGAAGTAAAAGGCAACCGCACTGCCAGATGATGGTCTTTGTCTGTGGAAGGGAAAGGTATGTTGGAGTGCATGCAACAATCGGCAGGTTCCTGCAAAGGATACCTGGATGGATTCCACCGCCATCCAGCATGGTCATGTGGTGTGCAGGGGGAGAAATGTAATGGAGTAGGTGTCTGAGGATTTCTCTGCCTGCTGGTGTCTTGTGACATCTAGAGCAGCTACCAGTTTGGCTGGAGAAACGTGCTGCATAACAGCAGGACTTGCTTCTTTGGTGAGGAAGAGATGCTGGCGTACCGGCTGCACCTAGCACTGGTGCATTTCCCGGCAGGCATTTCATGCTGGAACCTGCCTGTTGACATACACTGCGCATCCCTTTCCGTCCCATCTGGCGGTCCGGTTGCCTTTCACTTACTAGGATTTTTCTCCATCCCCATGCTGACTGGATCTAATGGTACCTTTGCACGGTACGATTTGCACACGACCAAATGCTAAAGCAATCTCATATGTGAATTGTGAATGATCAGACTACATTTTTAATGTGGTAGATTTGTCGGTCAAATACAATGCTCTACCTAAGGGCAAGTTCTCATTGATCGCTTGATTGCAGCAGGCATTTCCACTGATCAATTCCTTTTTTTTTTTACATTAGCGATCTTGTTTGCTATTCATGCCATGGAAATGAGCCATAAAGTACACCTGCACTTCAACTAAGCAGTGTGCCCTTATATATCCCCTATAGATCTCTGTATGCAGCAAGACATCTGGACATGGAGTACTTTAGCCTGCCAACATTTTCAAGTGAATGATTTCACAGTTCACTAAGAAAGGGATACATTTTGATTCCATTTTGGGGTCTGCATCAATCCAGGTTATTCTCTGTCCAATAGTGGATATACCCCCAGCCCCCATAGCTGGCTTGTATATTCTTGGTGTGCCACACACCCCGCTTCACTTCTAAATATTCATCACTTAATGGGTTAATCCACCGCCAGGTGACGTAGTGCAGAGAGGAAGTCTTGTAACGAGCCCTCTTCCGGCCTATATACCTGGTACCTCCCTTCAATCACCAGTATTTTTCTCTCTGCTTGCTGACAAGTCAGAAGATGGAAGTCTCCTGCTTACAGGTAGGCCGGGGTATTCTTACCCCGCCACCCCCCTTTTGGTCTATTTCTGCCCGGTTTGAGTTTGTATACCTTTATGGTGGAATGGAAGCCTCCCAGCCTAGGCTGCTCACCGGGCAAATGGTAGATGGCACTTTAAGTGCCTAGGAGCTTATCTCCTACCGCTCGACCTCATGCGTGGGGCAATGCGGCTATCCGGCATGGTGATCCGGAAATGGGATGCCCCTGTCCCGAGGGTCCCCGTAGCCCCTTTCTCTCCCGTTACGGTCCCTTCTCCCTTCACTGGGGGGGGGGGTTGAGGGTGTGCTTAAGTATGTGTGTTTCACTTGTATCACTTTATTTGAACATGTGTGTGTGTGTGTGTGTGTTCATGTTATGCATTCAGTGTTATTCAGCATGTGTATACATTTGGTTGGCAGACTGCGCTGGGTAGGTGGCTGGCCGCTTTTTAGCAGACTATTGCTTTAGTGGCCCCCTGCCCCCCTTCCCCGCTGGCATTTTATGTACTCTTTTAGGCTGCGCTATGCGGTCTTTATTATTATCCTCCCCCCTCCGCTGCCTGGGCGCACGTGTAGTGGGCCATCTGGAGTAATCTCCAGCTGAATGGCTGTACTGATTGGCGTAGGGGGGGCGGGTACTGGTGATGCGGCATCGGGGGCGCGGCGCCGACGTTTTGCGGCGGGCCCAGCGTTTACTTCCCTTCAAAGGGAGGAGGTCGCGTGGGCGCGCGGCCGCACTTAGTTTTCTGTGCTGTGGCTGCTGGCTGCAGTCCTGCTCTCCGGCTGCTGCCTTCACTGGGCCAGGTAAGCGGCCCCACCCGTTGGGGCCGTTAAATGGGGAGTGCATATCTTTTTGTAGTTGGATATGGTGGGGAGTCACATTTTATTAAGGGGGCATGATTTTGCTCATATTTAAAGGCACTTTGGTGCCATGCCTATATGATTCTTATACACATGTGAGGATCTGATCTGGGGTTTCTTTTTCCTTACAGATCCCGGGATCCCTGCTTATGGTGGCCCTCCGGCTCTATGTTGCCTGGCTATTTATTGGGATATCTATTAATGTGTGTGTATATATATATATATATTATATTATATTATATTATATTATATTATATTATATTATGACTATATACTGATATATATAGTTTATTAAAGGGGACCTTAACTTAAAAAAAAAAAAAAAATCCTCCCTTCTGGGACATTACTAATAAAGGGGCATCCCGGGTTGGCTTATGCCTTAAAAGACCCAAGTATTGCGAATACCATAAATCACCATTCCGAGGCGGCGGCACAGCCCAGCCCCCTGAAAGTAGTGCCCGTTAAAGCAGCGTTAAAGGCCGCTGCAAAACTGAGGCACCTGACTCCGGTACCTTCGGCTCCACAGGACGAGCTATGTGAACCTGTGGAATGGTCCGATGGATCCCCGGACGAGGATGAATTCCCGTCGGAGTCAGATGAGCCTGCAGGTCAGCTTGAGGCTGATGTGATTGGCGATTGGTCAGAGGGGGTTGTTTTTGACACCCCCTCCATTCTGGCTCAAATGTTTAAGATTTTGAGTTTAGATCCACCTGAGGCGGCCGCCCTGCCAAAGGGTCAGTTGTTTAAGGAGCCTCAGCCGCGTTTGGTTTTTCCCAGACAACACCACTTTGAGAGGGTGGTTCTTAAGGAATGGGAACATCCCACGCGGTTATCTGGAATTCCTTCCAGTTGGGAAAAGCGTTATCCTTTTCCGCCAGAATTGGTGAAGCTTTGGTCTGTCCCTCCTGACGTCGATACCCCTGTACTAGGGCTCTCCAGCACGGCTATGGTACAGTCGGCTGAGACCACTGTCCCTAAGGATGGGGAAGATCGTCGGATTGACCAATACGCTCGCCATGGTTTTATTTATTCCGGGTCAGCGTTGCGCCCGGTATGTGCTTCAGCCCTTCTTCTATTGGCAATTAAGTCCTTAATTCAGGGGCTATATGAGGATCTTAATCCCGCTTGTAAACAGTTCACTGCGCTTAAGCAGTGTGAATCTTTTGTGTCTTATGTCCTGGCCGCTCAGGACGATGCGCTGGCTATGAGTAGCAAGGCAGCGGCTATGCTGGTGGCTATTCGCAGGTCAGTATGGCTGCGTCAGTGGTCAGCGGACGCAGCTTCTAAAAGGGTGCTTACAGCTCTCCCCTTTTTGGGGTTGCGTCTGTTCGGGGAGAAAATTGATAAAGTCGCAAAGGGTGGTAAGATGCCACAACACAAGAGGCCTCGTGTCCCCTTTGGGGGGGGGGCAGGTTCCGGTAGGCCCTCCTTTCGAGGATTCAGAGCGGGCAGGGGGGCTTCCTTTCCCGCTACCAGAGGTGCAGGTTGGACTCGGGGGAGGGGCCGTGGCCGGCCCACTCAGTCCTGGGGCACCAAGCCCAAACCTGCTGATAAGCTCACTCAGCAATGAGGGGCTGCCCTCACCCGTGCGGGTGGGGGGACTATTGCGACACTTCTCCCAGGTTTGGAACCAAGTGGTTCCAGGCAGATGGATCCAGGAGGTAGTGTCGGCCAGTTACGACCTGGAATTCGAGTCTCACCCTCCTTCACGGTTCGTTCGGTCTCGGGTGCCCATCGTTCCTTTAGCTACGCAGGGGCTCCTGGCGTCGGTAAGGGATCTGTTAGAGACAACAGTCATCCGGCCGGGGCCGCGCTTAAAGATGGGCCTCGTTTTCTACTCCAATCTTTTCGTAGTCCCCGAGAGAGATGGGTCGGTTCATCCCGGCCTGAACTCTCATCAACACAGAGTGTTTCTTCCTTTTGCCCAAATTCTCACGAGAACGCTTCAGCTTTTTCTGTTAGCGTTTTGGGACCAGCAACCTCAGTCGCTGGATCAGTCCTTCCAGTTGTCCTCCCGTGTACGGCAGTCCCTCCTGTGGTGGTTGGTCTCGACCAATCTTGTGTAGGGCAGGCCTTTCCTGACCCCCCTTTGGAAAATTGTCATCACGGACGCCAGTCTGTCGGGATGGGGCAGATTCTGGAAGGAGCTGCAGTTTCAGGGGCAGTGGGGACCTCAAAGGCCCCACTTACCCATCAATATTCTGAAACTGAGAACCATCCGTCAGGTGCTTGCTCTCCTGACTCAGCACGTTCTGGGCCTTCCGGTCCAGATGTGTTCAGACAATCAAACAGCGGTTGCCTACGTCGGCGGTTTACATTCCAGAGGTGAAGAAACAGGTAGCGGACCGGTTGAGCAAGGGCTCTCCCCGTCTGGAAGAATAGGCTCTCCATCCTCGGGTGGTTCGCTCACTGTGTCTCCAATGGGGGACCCCGGAGGTGGACCTGTTGGCCCCTCATCACTATCACAGGCTCCCGAACTTCGTGTCGCTCTCCCAGGATGCTCTGGCAGTGGACGCCATGTCCCTGAACTGGGGAGTTCTGGGATTTCTATACCTGTTTCCTCCGATGCCCATGCGGGGCAGGGTTCTTCAGAAGTTGGCTCTGGAAAAGGTGTACGCCGTTCTCGTGGCCCCAAGGTGGCCAAGACGAGTGAGGTTCGCAGACATCGTTCGGCTGGCAGTGGACCAGTTCGTTCTGCCTCTTCGGCCCGATCTGCTCACTCAGGGTCAATTGTGTTACCCCAATTTACCAGCGCTGGGTTTGATGGCCTGGCTGCTGAAACCTCCATCCTGAAGAAGGAGGGTCTTTCTGATTCAGTCATTAAGACTCTGATCAGTGCTCGGAAGAGGTCTTCTTCCATCACCTACTATAAGACTTGGAAAGCCTATATCGCTTGGTGTGAGATAAGATCTTTTCCTTGTAGGGTCTTTTCGGTCTCCAGGATTCTGGAGTTTTTACAATCAGGGCTGGACTCTGGTCTCCAGCTAAGTACGTTGAAAGGGCAGGTCTCTGCCTTATCTATCTTTTTTCAGAAGCGTGTTGCGCTTAAACCTTTAGTTAAAACTTTTTTTCCAGGGGGTTACGCATGTGCGGCCTCCCAGGAAACCATTACTCCCGGTTTGGGATTTGAATTTGTTTCTTTCTGCTCTTCAGGCTCCTCCTTTTGAGCCTTTGCAAGATATTGCTTTGTCTACACTGACTCAGAAGATTGTCTTCTTGGTAGTGATCACTTCGGTCCGGCGTGTCTCAGAGTTGGCGGCCTTGTCTATCCAGGTGCCTTACTTTGAGAGGCATCAGGATAAAGTGGTTTTTCGGTTCAAGCCAGACTTTCTTCCTAAGGTTGTTTCTGCTTTTCATTTGAACCAAGATATTGTTCTTCCCTCCTTGTGTCCTAATCCTAAGAATGACAAAGAGAGGGTTTTGCATTGTTTGGATGTAGTACGCTGTGTTAAGTACTACTTGATTATCACGTCTCCTTTTCGTAGGACGGATTCCTTTTTTGTTGTGCCCCATGGGCCTAAGAAGGGTTTGGCACCAGCCAAATCTGCCATTAGCAAGTGGATACGTCAGGCCGTTACTGCGGCCTATTCTGCTAAGGGAAGAGTTCCCCCTTTTCGTATTACTGCTCATTCCACTCGCGCTGTTGGGGCGTCTTGGGCATTTCAGCACCAAGCTTCTGTTGAACAGGTTTGTAAGGCCGCCACTTGGTCTTCTGTTCACACTTTTTCTAAGTTTTACAAAGTTGATGTGCGGGCCTCAGCGGATGCTGTTTTTGGCCGCAAAGTTCTGCAGACTGCAGTCATTTAAGTTATGCTTCACCTGGCCTTGAGATGCCCTTCCCTTGTGGACACTGCTTTTGGATGTCCCATTAAGTGATGAATATTTAGAAGTGAAGCGGGGTGTGTGGCACACCAAGAATAATACCATTTTGTGAGTACTCACCTGAAAAATGGATATTGTTGGTGTGCCACACACCCCGCTTCACCCCCACCCTTTTCGGTATTACCGAAGCCTTTATATGGTGAAGCCTTTTTTATTTATATCAAAATTGATTTTGAGGTTACCGGTGGAATACTGGTACCTTGTCTTTCTGCTTTTTAATATACTGGTGATTGAAGGGAGGTACCAGGTATATATAGGCCGGAAGGGGGCTCGTTACAAGACTTCCTCTCTGCACTACGTCACCTGGCGGTGGATTAACCCATTAAGTGATGAATATTTAGAAGTGAAGCTGGGTGTGTGGCACACCAACAATATCCATTTTTCAGGTGAGTACTCACAAAATGGTATTTTTAGCATTTTCAGGTTTCCGAATTGCTTTCCCCATATGTAGGGGTAGGAGCAGCCTATTTTGCCATGTTTCATTGGTTTTAAGATTAAAGTGGACCAACGCCCAGGATTTTGACTATCCTGGGTTTTGGTCCACTTCGGGGGGGGGGGGGCACCCCGACTGGGGGTGCCCCGCTGTGTGAAACCCCCCAGAAAGCCCCAAAAACTCACCTCACCATGCTCCGACGTCCAAGCGGGTGACAGCGACGTCCAAGACAGCACGTCCGCCTCCCGCACGTCACTCTTACAGGGCTTGCGCCCGCGCCGGCCATTCACAAACGGCCGGCGCGGGCACGTCTAGAGGGGTGCGCGGGAGGCGGCGGCTGTTGCCGCCGCCGATAAGGTAAGGGTTGTTTTGGGGGGGCTTCACCCCGCGGGACATCCCGATCTCGGATGTCCCGCAGGGAGGGAGGTGATCGGCCCGGGAATCTTATAGATTCCCGGGCCGATCACCCCTGGGTGTTGGTCCACTTTAAGTTCTAGAATTTATCTCCAGTGCTCATTTCTCTTGTGAGGTTTCCATTCATTAAACGCTCTTGAAGGTCTCCTACATTTTTGTCGTATTTTCCTTTTTGGCGTTATAATAGACAGTAGAGGTTGCATGATGCAGTGTTTGTCGCAGATTTATGGTAATTGTCCCTCACAATACAAAATTCCATATTAAAACAAAAACGTCGAACCATCCCCTTTCACCATTTCTGATTGTTTTTTTTTTTTGTTTTTTTTTTTTGTTTTTTTTTTTGTTTTTTTTTTTGTTTTTTTACCCACAGGTCTTGTTACAGAAAGTTGCCCAACTGGAGGATCTCTGCAGCAAGAAAGAAAAGTTCATCCAATCAAATAAAATGATCGTTAAATTCAGGGAAGATCACATTTCTAGACTTGAAAAGGTTCACAAAGAAAACCGAGACATCCTGTCAAATAAAGAACAAGATGACCTTATAGCTGATTTGCAGGAAGAGTTACTTGTTTTGAAAGAACAGGTAATTACTTATACACATTGCCTTGACATAAAGCATTACCTTACTTGGCCTAAACGTTTGGTTTTAACCAAACCATTTAAATTATGAAATGACTCCATGACACCATCCAGTGAGAAGGGGTGCAGCCTGTGGATATCCTCTCTCCAGGTGATGTAGTGGAGCCTAGAGCTACAGTAATTGTTTTCACACACCACAGTCCCAACGCTATATTTGCAGTATAGCCCGTGAATGGTTTGGGCTGATGGGTTTTGTGGTTCAAAACACCGGACCCTTGTGGTCTGCTGGCACCAACTAGATGCTTCAAACTTGGGTATTGCCTTGCCAGGCTGCTTAGCATCCTAATTGGTTGTCAAAAAGACCTGCTTCTCAGCAGGCCCATAGCTATATGCCTATCCTCTCCCCGTTTCCGGCCAGACACAAACATCAAAGCTATATATGACCAACTCCATGCCCCATACCACTGCCAGAAGCTGTATGCTCAAAGCCACACCTCAGTGCTTTATTGAATTATGGATGTCCCTCTTTGTCCCTGTAGCAGCCATAGGCCACAATGTTATTAGTGGTACTAATAAAGGTATACCTGACCATAAATAAAACCTTAAATGCGTTAAGGGCTTTAGTCTATTTAATCCCTCCTTCCTCTCAGGCATCCCGATTTGGCATGTCTCCTACTTTAATGAGCGTTTTAAGAAAACCTAAATTTTACTTTAATGCCCATCCTTTAGGGATGCTGCATCCCCCTAAACCTATTGGAAACCATTCTGCTTCTTGTCCACTGTTACACATTTTTTATTGAATATTTTATTTATTCTTAGTATACAGTACGTCCTGCTCCCAGATATAATACTCACTATCGGGTATTACTCCGCCAGATGGCGCTGGACTGCAGAAACATGGAAATTAGGCTCCTCCCGGCTCCTCAAATACCCAGGGACCTCCCACAAATCCCCAGAATTTCTCTGCAGTCTGGACTGCGAAGGACAAGAAATGGCTCTCTACTCGCAGGTGAGCGGGGCTATTAGCCTGCGGCCCTGTAGGACTATTCCCACCCGTTCCACTAGCAATTGTCTCCCAGCCTTGGCTGCGCTGGTCGGGTGATGGTAGGCAGCACCGCTGTTAGGTGCTTAGGAGGGCTGCTCCACCGCAATCCCCCACCAAAGGGTAGGCGGTACAGGCTTATGGTGAGCCTCTATGGGAGGCCCCTGTATATCGGTGGGCCCTTGTAAAGTGGCCGCTGTTTTCCCTCACTCTCCTTGTAACCTTCGGGGGGGAAAGAGGGGGGGCGTGTGTGTATGTGTGCGTGTGTGTGTGTGTGTGTGTATGTATGTATGTATATACGTGTGCTGCTTTGTGCTTTATTACATCGCTTGTGGCTCGCTTGTTGTCCTGGCTCCTCCTGGGGCCTCAAGATTAAGTCATCTCCCAAGCCCCCTCAGGCATGATGGGGCACCCTTACCCATCCGGGTGGGGGGACGGATGCAGCACTTTGCTCACGTCTGGAGGCTTCATGTCTCAGACCGGTGGATTCAGGAGGTAGTGTCCTCCGGTTACAAGATAGTTTGCTGCCCAAGATTCATCAGATCCCGGATTCCTCAGGATCCTGTGTCAGCTCAGGAGCTAGTGCAAGCTGTGCAAGGCCTCCTGGAGCTGGGGGTCATCTGCAAGGTCCCCTTAAGAGAAAAAGGCAAGGGCTTCTATTCCAACCTATTCACAGTACCCCAAAAAGATGGGTCACTCCGGCCCATCCTGGACTTGAAGATCCTCAACAAATTTGTCAGGAGCAGGCGCTTTCGCATGGAAACTCTGCGCTCTACCATCAGTTCCCTGCACCCAGGGGATTTCATGACTTCTGTGGACATCAAAGATGCTTACCTTCATGTCCCTGTATTTCCAGGTCATCAAAGGTTCCTCAGGTTCGCTCTGGAGGATCAACACTACCAGTTTTTGGCATTGCCCTTTGGTCTCACCTCAGCTCCCAGGGTGTTCACCAAGGTGCTGGCGGGCGTGATGTCTCTGCTCAGGTTTCAGGGCGTCCGCGTGCTGCCTTATCTGGATGACATTCTCATCACATCCCAATCTCTACATCAGGCAGAATTGGATACTCAACTGGTGGTGTCCACCCTGGAGTCTTTTGGATGGGTGATCAACCACCCCAAGTCTTCGCTGTCCCCCTCGTTGGTGACTCCCTTCCTAGGAATGAATCTGGATACAGTTCAGGCAAGGCTCTTCCTTCCTCAACAGAAGGTGGACAGTCTGATTGCACAGGTCCAGTTCCTGCTATCTTGTCATCCCTCCATCAGGCAGGGAATGCAACTGGTGGGCCTGATGGTGGCGTGCTTCGAGGCGGTCCCTTATGCTCAGTTCCACCTGAGGCCTCTGCAACTCCACCTCTTGTCAGTGTGGGACAAGGACCCAGCGTACCTGGACAGGGACTGTGTGCTTTCCCCCCTGGTCAGGAGGTCCCTCTTGTGGTGGATGGACTCAAGGAACCTTTTGGGGGGCAGATCCTTTGACCCCTTCCTGGGAGACGGTCACAACGGATGCCAGTCTGTCAGGTTGGGGGGGTTCTGGAAGTCCCAGCTGTTCCAGGGGAGGTGGGGCCCTCAGGAGGCCCACATGCCTATCAAGGTCTTGGAGCTGCGGGCAATCGGGTTAGTCCTGGCTCAGTTGATTACTCATCTTCGGGGCCTGCCTGTTCAGGTGCGCTCGGACAACCAGACGGCAGTTGCCTACATCAATCATCAAGGAGGGACCCGGAGCAAGGGGGCCCTCCAGGAAGTCTCTAATCCTGACCTGGGCGGAGTCCAATGTCCCCTGCATTTCAGTTGTGTACATCCCGGGGGTGGAAAATCTCCTGGAAGACTCTTTGAGCAGGGAGGCCACTCGCCAGAGAGAGTGGTCCCTGTGCAACAGGGTGTTTCAATCTCTGTGTCACCGTTTGGGCCAACCAGATGTGGATCTGTTTGCGTCCCGTCACAACCACAAGCTCCCAGCCTTTGTCTCCCTGTCCCAGGATCCTCTGGCCTTGACCGTGGATGCCCTAGCAATGTCATGGCAGGACTTTCAGTTCCTGTATGTCTCTCCTCCATTCCCTCTGTTGGGCAGGGTTCTGCGCAAGATTGCTCTGGAAGGGGTACCAGCAATTCTGGTGGCCCCCAGGTGGCCAAGAAGAGTGTGGTTCGCAGATGTGGTGCTGCTGGCAGTGGATCAGTACATTCTACCCATGGTGCCAGACCTGCTCACTCAGGGCTCCCTACGCCATCCCAATTTACAAACTCTGGCTTTGACGGCCTGGCTGCTGAAACCTCCATCTTGATGGAGAAGGGGCTGTCTACCTCAGTGGTTGATACCATGATAAAGGCTAGGAAGAAGTCGTCTTCTTCCATTTACTACAGGGTTTTGCGTGCCTACATTGACTGGTGTAAGTCTCTTCGCTGTTGTGTGTTCTCTATTCCCAGGATTCTGGAGTTCCTTCAGCATGGGTTGGACATGGGGCTCCAGCTTAGTACTCTGAAGGGCTGTTTTCTTCCAGAAGTCCTTTGCTCAGCGCCCTCTGATCAGGACTTTTTTCCAGGGGGTCACTCGTGTGCGTCCCCCACGTAAGCCTATGGCGCCTGTTTGGGATTTGAACTTGGTTTTGTCTGCCTTGCAGGGTGCTCCCTTTGAACCTGTGCAGGATGCTCCCCTGGCCATCCTTACTCTCAAGGTTGTCTTTCTGGTGGCTATCACTTCTGTTAGGCATGTATCTGAGTTGGCGGCGCTTTCCATTCAGCCCCTCTACTATGAGAGACACCAGGACAAGGTGGTGTTTCGTTTCAAGCCTGATTTTCTGCCTTTCATTTGAATCTGGACATTGTTCTTCCTTCATTGTGCCATAATCCTAGTAATGCTAAGGAGAGGGTTTTGCATTCCTTGGATGTGGTTAGGTGTCTCAAGTACTATCTGGTGACTACTGCACCTTTCAGAAAAACTGATGCTCTTTTCGTGGTCCCTTCTGGTCCTAGGAAGGGTTTGGCTCCTGCCAAGTCTACCATCAGCAAATGGATCCGTCAGGCTGTGATTCAGGCCTACTCTGCCTAGGGGAAGAATCATCCCTTCCGCCTTGCTGCTCATTCTACGCATGCTATTGGTGCCTCTTGGGCTTTTCAGCACCAAGCTTCTGTTGAACAAGTTTGCAAGGCCGCTACTTGGTCTTCTGTTCATACCTTTTCAAAGTTTTACAAGGTTGATGTTAGGGCCTCAGCTGATGCTGTTTTTGGCCGCAAGGTTTTACAGGCGGCAGTGGTTTAAACTGTCTGCTGTTACCTTTTCTTGTGGATCCCACCCTACTTTATGGACACTGCTATTGGATGTCCCGATAGTAAGTATTATATCTGGAGCAGGACGTACTGTATACTAAGAATAATACAATTCTGTGATTACTCACCTGTAGAATTAGTATTATGAGTATACAGTATGTCCTGCTCCACCCCACCCTTGGTTTTGCATTATCTTATCCCCTGTATGGTGATTATCATTGTTATAGTTACCAGTTTGTGTTGTTGGGGATTTGTGGGAGGTCCCTGGGTATTTGAGGTTCCGGGAGGAGCATATACTCATAATACCAATTCTACAGGTGAGTAATCACAGAATTGTATTTTATTAAAGAAGTAAAAGTTCAGAGATTAGCCTTGGCTCTTTTGTTCTGGTTTATTCTGATGCAGTCATCAATTTCATAAAGCTTGCGATTGTGCTCTGGGGGCGAGTACTCTATTGTATGGTCGTTTTTATTTTAATAGTATTTAATTTCTGCATTATGCACATGTATTGTTACAGATTGAGCATCATCCTCGCTTGGCTAAATATGCTTCAGAAAACTATAGTCTGCGGGAAGAGAATAAGCGCCTTCGCTCTCTACAGTCTGTGAAACGAGCCCAAGAAATGAATAATCAAATGATTGTGGAGCTTGAGAGGGCTTTTCTAGAAGTTTCCTCTGCTGCAAAGGATGATGGAGGTAAATAACGTTCAGGACCTCACGCCTCCAAGCTAACCTTGTATTACAGCACAGTACTTTACAAACATGGGCATTGTACTTTAAATTGTACTACAATGCTCTTTGTAAAGTTTTGTGCATTCTAGCACAAGCTTACAACTTTTGTCCACAATACCCACATACTCTATATGTGAAAGCCACCTTAAAGCGAAGCAAAGCCCTAGATTTTGACTATCCAGGGGCATCCTGAATTAGGATGTCCTGCTGTGTGAAACCCCCCAGTTCCCTTAGTAAAATTCCCTCTCCTCAATGGCGCATGCACGGGCTCTCATCCGAACCGGAGTCCTTTGCCGTGTTTACATCAAATGGCTGGCTCTCCCTGACTTGGGGGTTTCACATACAGGAGCACCCCAACCCACGACCGAACCACAAAGTTTTTTTTTTGTTTTTTTTTAATGCAGATTATATCGTGATAAATAAGTTTCTTTTACTATGCTGTTTTCTTTTCATCTAGTTTTACCTTTGCACTCCACTCCAATATCCTGTGATAATAACAATATGGTTTCTAATGAGAGACTGAAGGAGAGGATACTTCAGCTACAGAGTGAACTAGCCACAGCAAAGCAAGAATATGAAGAATTTAAAGAATTGACGACGTTGGTGGTTTTTTAAACTTATTCTTATTAAAAAAAAAAAAAATGAAGGTCCCAAATATAGTTTAAATTAGTATAAAAATCTATTAATTGGCAGTTTGAAAATTTAATCGAATTCCATCTTGCGTATTCTTGGTCTTAGGGGTTAAGAGGGCTGGTCATCTGTTACCTGGTTTGTCTAAACCGAACCAACACTCATTTTTTCTTTAACTGGTGTTGGTCCTGCAGACGGTGAATAAAAACCAGCTGGGGGGGGATATGCTTACCTTCACTTAGAGTCTGCGCTGAGAAAGGGGTCCCGCGATTGGCCATGACGTTTTGCTGGCAGAGGACGCGGCCATGGCCCATGTGACTCCTTTCCCGATGCAGACTCGAGGTGAAGGTTAGGATATTGGGCGTTCTACGAGGGCTTGTTTTTGTTTGTTTGTTTTTATTTACTGTCTAAGGGACCAACACCCGTTAAAGAAAAAAAATGGGTGTTGGTCTGCTTTTAAGGTACATAGGGAGCAGAATTAAATGGGTGGTATTCTGGGCAAAGGGAGGCACCTTAAAATCTTACCTTTCTCTTCGTTCCCCTGGAGTAATCCATAGCGGCACATGGCCGTAGTGGCCAATCACACCCTCTACGCACAAGACCATGCCTTTGGAGAGGGGTGCACAGCCGCCCCACCTACGCTTTGGCTTGGCCAAAGGCTAAGAAGGGGAATAGGGGTGTGAGCAAGACAATCTTCAGAAACACAGGTGGGGTAGGGGGTGTGTACAGTAGTACGCTGCTGCAGACTCTTATAATCACAGGCACTGGTTTCTCACGTTCATGGACTGTTACGGGAACAATGGACAAGCAATGTGTTTTCTTGTTAATCATGAACAGCACAATAAAGTGTAATGCAAAAACATGCTGTAACGATTATAAATAAAGTTAAAGTATACATTATACCAGTTTAATTTTGGGGTCAAGAGATCCAAATGCGGAACAAAACCCAGCAGCAGCTAAGATGTGAGTTCACCCATAAAAATGCAGTTTTCCAGGCTTCAGCGACGCATACGCAGGCTCTAGTCCAATGAGTGCAGCCTGCTGTGACTACGTCAATCGTCTCTCACTGTTTACAATGGGATCATGCATGGGCTCTCGTCCAATAAGAGCCTGCTGCTATGACATCCGGTGTCTTTTATTGACTTGAACAGGGAGCGTGCCATGCCACATTCCCAGCTGTGCCTGCGCTCCCCATTTAAGTCAATGAGGGCCGTCTGCCGCATGACGTCACAGCAGACATGAGCCCATGCATCATGCATGCGTCGTTAGAGCCCAGAAAACCTGTACATCCCTTAGAAAGGGCTCCTTGAAACACTGTTGTGTCCGCATGGCTGCATCTAAAGTATATAAAAAGGGTAAAAAAAGATAAGATAATTTAAAGTGGACCAACACCCAGGGGGGATCGGCCCGGAAATCTATAAGATTCCCGGACCGATCAGATCCCTCCCCGCGGGGCATCCGAAATCGGGATGTCCCGCGGGGAGGAACCCCCCAGGAGGCCCACAATCCTCACCTTACCGGCGATCCAACGGCGCATGCGCGAGACGCGGCCGCGTCTCTCGCTTCCCTCTAGCAGGGCGCGCTCCCGCGCTGGCCGTTTTGTGAATGGCCGGCGCAGGCGCGCTCCCTGTTAGAGGGAAGCGAGAGACGCAGCCAATGACAGCGCTCTGGTATGCGCGTCCAAGCGGCTTTGGACGCGCATACCAGAGCTGCTCTGAGCGCTGTCATTGGCCGGACGAGGTCACGTGGGAGCGGGGAGAGGTGAGTTTTTGCGGCGATCGGGGGGGTTTCAGACAGCGGGGCACCCCCGATCGGGGTGCCCCACCTAAGTGGACCAACACCCAGGATAGTCAAAATCCTGGGTGTTGGTCCACTTTAAAGGTAAGGTTTGGCTTCCTTGATTGTGCCTTATTTCGTACTGAACATTGATCCATCAAAGGAGAATGACCTATTTTCAACGCCGTGACCCATTGTAATTTCTTCGGGGCGGTGCCATTAACTCTGCTCCATTAGTATTAAATTGTAGCTGAAGTGGGAAGCTGCTTTTTTTTTTTTTTTTTTTTTTTTTTTTTTTTTTCCCCCTACTGCCAGACAAACTGGAATATTGTCGAATTAAACCAGAAGAGACCAGACATTGAGTTTTGTTTTCTTAATTTTTAGGAAGAAGCAGGTTGAGATGGATTCAGAACTTCAATCTTTGTTAAAATCAAACATGCACCTGGAAAATATATTGGAGGCCATCAAAGCGCACAAGAGGAATGAAGTGTCTCAACTCAACAAAATGCATGCCGAAACAATTAAGGTGATAATCATTGTCAACTCTTTAAAAGCTTAAAGTCCAATTTCAGGCAAAGGATAAAGAAAAAAAAAAACTATATTTGCCTTTCTCCCACGCAGCCCACCGCTCCTAAGCAGCAGCTGCAGCTCGATCCAGCTCCTGCGCTGCCAGTCGAGCACGCCCCCGGCCTTGTTGCTGTGAGCTGGCACTCCCCTTCCATTCACTGCTATGGAAAGGGGCAGGTTAGGTCTCCACAAGCCCCTTTCCATTGCAGTGAATGGACGGGGGCATCCCAGCTCGCTGTTACTGATGGTGGGGGGTGTTACTGTATCAGTAAAACAGGAAGAGACGCATGATTGACTGGGCAGCAAGGGAGCAGGATCGAGCGATCAGGTGAGAGCGGCACCTGCGGCTTAGGAGTGATGGGCTTTTTTTTTATAAATCTGTGGTTCTTACTAACCTGGTAAAATGTAGGCTGCAAAATTGGAGATGAATGCCAGAATGTACAAAATCCGTGATGAACTGGTGGTTAGGAGAAGCTGCTACCCTAGCTTCCGCCTTGTCTGTCTGTATTCAAGCAATAAGATTATTCCTGGGCCTATCCAGACCGGCCAATAACATGTAGTGCCAGTGGATCAAACTGAAACCTGGAGTATCCCATCTAGCCATCTAGGACTTCCAAATAGATAGAAATCTATTGTGTTTTGTTAAATACTCGTTAACAATGTAGACCATGCATTCTAGATATTACCTCCCCGAAAGGTATAACTTGCTTCTTCCAAGCTCCCGCAATAGTCAGCTTCAACGTTAGCAAGGACCCATGTGATACTTGAGATAATTAGAAAATGGAAAGTAGTACCTGATGACAGGTTGGGAACCCCTGCTTTACACAATGACTCACACAATGTATGAGTAACTACTAGATTAGTACCATATATTTGTTTAACATTGAGTCAAGTACTACTAATTAATCTGTGTTCCCACTACCCAGGTTCCCCCCACCAAAAAAAAACTCTCGCACCAGGCATCCTCTGATAGGCGCCTGGATGTCACAAAGCTTACACTCTAGCCTAGACGGGGCTGTCGGTGCTCCATCCGAGCCGATGTGTCTGTCCCCGGAGTGGCGGTGTTGGGAGAAAGAAGGCAGCAACACTCCTCAGAGGAAAGCAAATAGGGAATTGGGGAAAGCGGGGGGAAAAATTAGAAATGAACAACTAGCAGAGGGAAACCTAGAGAAAATTGGAGAAAGCAGAGAGAAGGAGAAGCGGAGAGCAAGATAAGACTTTACCTCTCACTCACTGGCCATGTTGCCTGCTAGTCCAGTTTCTGGCTTACCAGGCTCCACTATGAAGCGGATGCTGATGTGAGGGGGCGTGGTTGAGGAGGGCGAGAGCTGGAGAGCATGCTTTTCACCTGCATTCATTTGTAGAAGATCGATTCAAACATTTTTTGAACCTATACTAATATTGCGATATTTAAAAGAATCTATTTTTTTTTTTTTTTTTTTTTTTTTTTTGACACCCCTAATCCCCTATGAGCTTTTTTTACTTTAACACACAGTGCAATAAACTTTTGTTTTAATCTGTCCCACAAAATCATGTGCACCTGTGATGGGGCATTTTTGCAGGTGAGGGGAATTTTTCCTGTGAGATAAATATTTTTTTTTTTTTTTAGAATGGCTAAACCAGACCTTCAGCGTCATTGAATGAAAAGCCCAAACCCTTAAAAAAAAACTATTCCCCAGTATCTAAAAGTAATTTATTTTAAGTTTTTAGTCGCTTACTTTTTATTCTTTCCCCGCCACCTAGCCTGCTTCAACTGTGTTCAGGACTCTAGGATATGGGCATCACATATTGAGGAAAGGAGAGGGGGCAAAAGTGTAGGGGGACAGGGTTATAGCTGCCAGAGCAGAGCTGGGGTCAGGAAAAGGACAGCAATCCCAGAATGCAGAGTGGCATAGTCAGAAGACACTTCCTGTCCTCAGGCAGCCTGAGACTCCACTGGCCGCCATCTTGGATGTTAAAAAGTAAATTAAAAAAAAAATGAAATAGGTGCAGATAGTATGATTTTTAATGTGGGCAATCTGTATGTAGGGGGTGGGGGAAACATACAAGATAGGCTCTTATTCAGTGTGAAGGTCCACCATATCCTGTTGGCTATGAAGCATTTTTTTCCCTACATCCAGTCTAGGTCATCCCAAAATGATGACATGTGGGTAATCGCCCCCAGGGGGTGCTCGACTGCAAGATCAAAGATGCAGCTCCTCCCGGCCCCCTATAAAGGCAGGTGTACCTCTATCCTCCTCCAGTTGCTCATCTTGCAGTCTTGGCTGCAGAAGATCGTTCGCACTCTCTCAGATAATGGCAGCAGAACGGGGCCACCTAGCCAGTCGGGCGCTACGGGCCCTATTTCCACGGATCCCTCCTTACCCACTCCTGCCTTTCGGAATCCCTCTGCCCATCATTCCTTTTGAGGAGGAAGAGGCTCTTCATTTCCAGGTGGCCGCAGGGATACCTGGGACAGAGGTAGGTCCCGCGGCCGGCCCAATCCCTCCTGGGGAGCTAAATCCAAGCCCTCTCAGGCATGAGGGGGAGCCCTCACCCATCCGGGTGGGGGGACGGCATCTGCTGTTTGCTCAGATCTGGAGGTGACACCTCTCGGATCGGTGGATTCAGGAGGTAGTGTCCTCCGGTTCAGATGTCAGTAGACCGCTACATCATGCCCGACGACCCAGGGCTTCTCACACAGGGGTCGCTGCGGCACCCCAATTTACAAACGCTGGCTTTGACGGCCTGGCTATTGAAACCTCAATCCTGATAGAAAAGGGATTGTCTGCCACGGTTGTGCATACCATGATTCAGGCACTGAAGAAATCTTCTTCCATGATATACTACAGAGTTTGGCACGCTTATATATTGCTTGGTGCAAGACCAAGAGTCTCCCCTGCCGCATTTTTTTCTATTTCTAGGATTCTGGAGTTTTTACAACACTGCTTAGACTTGCTTAGACCGCGTAAGTCAGTATTACCGGTGTGGGACTTTAATTTAGTACTTTCTGCTCCTCGGGGTCCTCCCTTCGAGCCATTGTGCGATGCTGCATTGTCTATCTTGACTCTCAAAGTGTTTTTTTTTGGTAGCGATCACCTCAGTGCATCGCGTATAAGAGCTGGCCGCGCTTTGTATGAAACCTCCCTATTTTGAGCGGCATAGGGATAAGGTGGTTTTTCGTTTTAAACCTGATTTTTTGCCTAAGGTCGTTTCTCCCTTCACCTTAATGTGGAAGTTGTCTCACTTTCCTTGTGTCCAGCACCGGCTAATTCCAAAGAACGGACCCTCCATGCCCTGAATGTGGTCAGGGCCATAAAGTATTACCTGGCTGCGACTGAATCCTTTAGGAAATCGGATTTGCTCTTTGTCCTAACAGAAGGTTCTAGGAAAGGTTTGCCTCCAGCCAAGTCCACTCTCAGTAAGTGAATCAGACAGGCGGTGGTGCAAGCATATTCTGCCAAGGGGAAGGAACCCCCTTTTCAGATCACAGCTCATTCTACCAGAGCTATTGGTGCCTCTTGGGCTTTTCAGCACCAGGCATCTGTTGAACAAGTTTGTAAGGCCGCCACTTGGTCTTCAGTTCATAATATTCTAAGTATGTCACACACCCCGCTTCAAACATTAATATTTACACTTGGGTTACTCCACCAGCAGGTGGTGACGTTGCAGAGAAGTCATGAAAAACGAGCCCCTCCTGATCCATAATACCTGGGACCTCCCACTTATCTCCCAGTGTTCTTCTCTGCAAGATGGCGACAAGACAGAAGAATGAAGTATCCTGCTTGCAGGTAGCCGGGGTAACACTCCGCCCCCCCCTCTTCTGGTCTATTTCTGCCCGGCTCTTGTTGATATGCCCCTTGTGAAGCCTCCCAGCCTAGGCTGCTGGGCGATGGTAGACGGCACCCTAAGGTGCCTAGGAGCTTAGCTCCTCTGCTAGACCCCATACCATGGGGCAACGCGGATATCCGGCCTGGTGATCCGGATTTGGGATGCCCCGTCCCGTTTCCACCCTATGGGTAATGCCACTGTCCCCCGCTAGGTCCCCTTTGCTCCCTGCGCTGGGGGGGGGGGGGGGGGGGGTTCTCCATGCGTTGTGTGAGTGATTGTGCTTTACATGTGTTTTTGAACTTGGTGTGCGCCGGGTAGGTGTTATGCTTGGTCGGTGTGACCTCTCCCGAGGCCTGGGCGCGTTGTCTTTTTTTCTGGGGAGCTCCCCCACCTCAGGCACTCGGCGGCTGCGCCGCTCCGTGCTTGGGTAAGGTTTCTGCCTTGGCGGGGGCGGGGCCGGTCTCGGGCGCGAACCGGCGTCCCGCCCGCTCCCGCATTACGCTGTTGTGGGAGCCAGGTTATGCCGGGATCCTCTTGGTTGTGTGCTGGAGAGGCAGGGACGGACGCATTGTGCGTCGGGCGGCCGTCTCCCCTTTCCTTTTGCAGCTTCTACATGGCCGGGGCGCTTCGCGCGTCGGGGCGGCCCGCCCTCCTTCTCCTCGCTCCTGGGAGTTGGTCTTGCTGCTGCCGCAGCTGCTCGTGCCGCCATTTTAGGTTAGTGTTTTTGCTTATTATTGTGTTGCTTAGCACGGCCGTTAGTGTCTCCGGCTTAGGAGCTTTACTTCCTCTTGGGCGTGTGTGTGGGTCCATGTAGCATGTGCATATGGATGTTTTGGGCAAAATTTCTTATATACTTATATATTGTACAACATGGTACACGCCTATGGAGTCATATCTTGTACATATATTTGGTGTATTGTTTAATGTGCCTGATTGCATGCTCGTGTACATATATGGTACAC